>CM060367.1:97247813-98447813 GCA_030545235.1 Helianthus tuberosus
GGTTACACGTGTATTTCATTAAATGTTATGTGGGTAGGTTATTATATGTGAAACCGTCAAATGTGTTTTATGTGCTCGACTACTTAGGTCGTGTATTGGTATGTGCGTGGTAGAGTAAGATAATGAAGTGGGCTTCATTAATTGCAACTGGGCCGGAGCCTCACTTGAAACCCGCATGTGCACCCCCCTCATAACACAAAGTCTGGCCCATCTTCTTTTGTAGATAACCCAAGGATAGGCCCGGTAATGTTAGGGGTTTGTATATCTCGATTAAAAGGGTGCATGTTATGGGTACTCGGTTGGGCCGCACATACTTTGGGCTACACGAGCACACACTTTTGTTACTCATAATATATTTCGGCTCACACTTGTGCCAAACCCGGATCACACAAGCCCAAATCATTACATGTGTTAATTGATTTACTCTTGGCCCACACTACTTGGAGTCCAACCCGAGCCCACACACACATAATACTTGTACGATCATGCATGGTTGCTACTCTCATTATTTTCAAACACGCATAAGGAAAACAAACCCTAATACTACCAGACCTAGCGGCAGCCCCTCCTCTTCCGCAAATCTCTCCTCCACCTTTCATTAACCCGACGGCAGTAGAACCCCTCCCTTCGGAGCATTAATTCACACGGTTAAGCATTGGCTCACTTGGTTAGTATAATTGTTCGTAATCTTTGTTGTTTTTGTGATTATAAATCTTGTTGCTTAGGGTCATGTTTACAGCGTGATATATGAAAATTGTAACAAAGATGACACCAAATCAGTCCTGATGACGGCTAACTAGGATGTCGACATCGAGGATTTATGGCCTGTTTGTGTGTAGGATGTAATAAAATTTAATGTTAGATTCTGTTAATGCCCGTTTAGTTGTGCAAATCAGTGAACCCATATGGTATGTAGTCCGCGATTAACGATTGTATGATGTTGAGAAACTGTTGCCATGATGGTGTCGATAAGTATGATGATTGTTCTTATGCAAGTAATTATTAAATTAGATAATTGTGATTATTATTGAAATCAATATTGATATTGTGAGATTATTCGATGAACTATAAGATGTCTTGAAAACTTTTATGTTGATCAATCTGAACCAAGATTTTTGTTGCGGCAGTTTACAAAACAATAGGGGATTTGATGGTGTAATGGGTTTATGGCCGAGGGATTACACTTGGGCCACACATTGAAATCATATTAATTCACTTGGGTTTATTATGATAGTCGGGCTGCACACCCTAAACTGGGTCATATATAGGATGTTGACTATAGTGGGCCGCCAATCAAATTGTCGCACATGCTCTAGTGGTTGCAACTCAATATAGGTTAGTTGCATGTGAGAAAAATTATTACAAATTGTGAGCTGAATTAATAAATCACATATGATCAGTTAGTGGCTGGCACATGGGGTATTATCAAAAGAAAAGGAGTTCTATTGACTATTGTAGTGGGCAGTGGTATTAAATGAATATGTGTGTGTTGTAAATGTTTGATCCGAATTATTGTTCCTATTTTATGATAATAAATATTCTGAGTATGATAGTGTGATTTCTGGTTATGAATGGTACATGTGTTCGGGATTTACTTATATGATTATTTTTCGAACTTATGTTTACGTAACTGTAGGTGAGCTAACAGATCGTAGCGATTCAACCGTGTGTTATTATGTGTACTGTGTGCTAAACGTCATAACTTGCAATCAATAAACATATGTTGTTGGGACACTAGGACTACGCAAAACCCTACTCGTATACTTACCAATACTGTATGAAAATTAGGTCGCACGTAACAGATCTAATTTGTAACTAACGCGTAAAGGCATATTATCATCTTACCGAGCAAACCTAAGGTGAGTTCATTTCTCTTGAGCATGTGTCCCGGTGGTTGGGACAGTCATTGGGCATCCCTGAGAGGGATGGGTTTGGGTAAATCAATTGGGGAATACGTCTTGTGGTAAATCTGGAATGTTGGATAATATACTCATCCTATCACCTTTAAAGTCCCTCCGTGTTGTTTGGTTACCTGAGAGGTAACATGGTATTAGTTGGTAGCGCTACTTAGGTTTGGCAACCTCACCCCGTACTTGGGAGGACGGGTGTTGAACTAATGACCTAATCATGACCAATGCTTTGATAGGAGCACTGGAGAAAGGGCAATGTAAATCAAAAGCCGTCTTGTATTCGGGGTGTTATCAACATTTAATTCAATGGATTAACTAAACACTTGGTAACCAACGTTTTCGTAAAACTATGAACTCACCAGCGTTGTCTGATACACTTGTTGCGTGCTCGCAGGTCGTTAGGTATCTTGGATTTGGAAACTTGTTGTCTGGAGTAGCAGGAGTGGTCATGGGTCAACTGGAGAGATTCTCGTGATTGAATTCTTAACATTATACATTGGTTTTGAAATAGTTTGACTTGGTTGATTATTTGCTTCCGCTGAACATGTTGGTTTTCATTTAAACTTGATGATGGTGTTTTCATTAATAATTGAGGATTTTATTTATAAATTTGTATGGGTTCAATGTAATTAGTGGCTCGTTGTTAGATCGTCACACGCCTAGCAGGGACGTTCCCTAGGTGGTATTTTGAGGGTGTGACAGTTTGGTATCAGAGCCACTGGTTATAGTGAACTTGGTTTTAAAACGTTTTCATAAAACCAGACTATAACCGAACAGTTCCGAAATCGACCATGACACTCAGCTCCAGACTGCAAGGTTCGTTTCTCGTTTACTATTTCATAATATATATAGCGTACCCTTATGTATGACACTTACAAGTGAATGCACACTTGGCAATACAGTATGAGTTTCTATGTTACCAACCCATGTTACGTGTTTTAAGAGTGTGACTCTTCTTGAACTTTCATGATCTATGTTGTGGTGTCGTATGTTTTATTGCTCGAATTCAGGGAACTTTTTTTTACACGAATTGAGAGGAACTGAGATAAACATGCAAATTGGATTATTATTGTGGGTGCACACATAATAATAATTTGAGGTGCATGTGAGTCCCAGTGAAACTTGACAAATGCAAAAGGGGTTCCGCTCGGTTAATTGGTGTTATGTTAGAACTCAGTAGTCTAGGGAGGTCATTGTAATGCTTAACTCCTACTTGAACTCGCATTTTAAATCTTTCCTCTTCTTGTATAGAAACATGAGCGGACGAGGCCATGGACGCGGCCACATTGCTATGACTCAGGCTGAATTAACCAACTTGATCAACACTCGTGTAGCTGAAGCCCTAGCGGCTTACCAGGCTTGTACGATATGTGCCAATTTCTTTCTATCCTTGTGTCGTATACTCGAATCTTACTTGTGTGTTGTAGGTTCCTTCGTTTTAGGTTAACCTGCGAATCAAAACAATCCACCTGCCTGCACATTTAAGACCTTTATGGATTGTAAGCCACAGACCATCAGTGGGACTGAGGGAGCTGTGGGACTCTTGTGTTGGTTTGAGAAGGCCGAATCTGTGTTTGCTATGTGCAACTGTCCCGCGGGGGACCGGGTGAAATATGCTTCAGGCACGCTCGAGGACGGTGCCTTGACTTGGTGGAACGCCTAAGTTCAGATGTTGGGTACTGAGATGGCGAATGCCACTACTTGGGATGAATTCAAGGAGTTGATGCGAGAGGAGTACTGCCCTCGTGATGAGATACAGAAGCTTGAGAATGAGTACTATAACCTGAAGATGGATGGGTCAGAGATCGAGGCATACACGAAGAGGTCTCATGAACTAGTAACCTTATGTCCTAACCTATCTCGACCTCCACCTCGAAGAATTGAGTTGTACCTCGAGGGCTTAGCACCAGCTGTGAAGGGTTATGTCACTGCTGCAAACCTTAACAATCTACCTCAGATCATCCGCTTAGCTCACAGGATCACTGACAAGGAGGTGGAGCGTGGATCGCTACCGCCTCGTGTTTCTGCTACTACCCCTACTGCTACCGTTACCACACCTGCTAGTGATAACAAGCAAAAATGGAGCGATGCTGACAAAGCAACCAGTGCCAGCCAATCTCAGAAAAGGGCAGACAACAACATCCACCGCAGTTTTAGCCAGTCGTCTTCTGTGAACCAGAATTAGAGCAACAATTCAAATCAGGGTTCTTATGCAGGAAAGCTACCAAAGTGTGATAAGTGTATGTTCCACCATCGCGGGCCATGCACCCGGGTATGTCATAGGTGCAACAAGGTGGGTCATATGGCTAAATATTGTAGGGTCTGGCTTCCAAAGCAGCCGCAGCAGCAGCAGCTACAACAATCGGAGAGGCAGCAACTTCAACAGAATCAGGGAAATCGAAAGGGGTGCTTTCAGTGTGGTGATGAGGGTCATTTTAAGCGGGATTGCCCTCTACTTAATCAGAATGTTGGCAACAACAACAATACTGGGAATGACAACAATGGGAACAATAGTAGGAACGGGGCACGTGGAAGAGTATTTACTATTGGCGCTGGGGAAGCTCGCAATGATGGCAATGTTGAAACTGGTACGTCTTCTTTGAATGATCTTTTTGCTTCTATTTTATTCGACTCTGGTGCCGATTGGAGTTATGTGTCTTTGGGGTTCAGTCATCAGTTAGGACTGACTCCCACCCCTCTTGTAAATAAGCATGTAGTAGAATTAGCTGATAGTAAATTGATAGAAGCGTCTCATGTTCTTTTTGGTTGTAAACTTGATCTCATGGGTCAAGTGTTCGACATTGACCTACTTCCCGATACCCTTGTAAGTTTTGACGTGGTCGTTGGCATGGATTTGGTTATCTATGCATCAAGCGGAAATTCTCTGTAAAGAGAAAATTGTGCGTATCCCTCTCCCTAGTGGGGAATCCTTATCAGTTCAAGATCATTGTAGTGGTGCCATGGTTGGCACCATCTTAGCCATGAAAGCCCATAAGTGTCTACGGAAGGGCTACCCTGCTATTCTAGCTCTCGTCACCGATTCGCGACCTGAAGAAAGGAAGATCGAGTATCTTCCAGTTGTTCGTAAATTTTCTGACGTGTTTGCTGAAGGGTTACCTGGTTTACCTCCACATCGTTAGGTGGAATTTCAGATTGACCTTATGCAATTTCAGATTCCTTCTGGGATACAGCAATCCCTTGGGTTCGCTGGATACTATCGCAGATTCATAATGGGATTTTCGAAGATTGCGCAACTTCAACCTCCTTAGCACAGCGGGGAGTTGTGAATTCATGGGAAATAAAACACTGCTGTCAAACAAGCTGGGTCAACTGAAATAATACCAACCAACAAGAATGGCCAAGAAGTAAAGATTACTGACAAACTTGGTAACAAAATCACTCTGGAAAGATCATCTGTGGGGTCCTCAACTTTTGAGGAAATTGAGAAATACCAATTTAAATCCACATGGTCTGATGAGTGTGACATTCTTGAAAATTTCAAAGCCATGGATTTCACAACCACTGATGGTGTCACAGCTCCAAAAGCAAAGGTCATTCCTATCAAAGACATCCCAACAGTGGTTCAAAACTCTGTTACTAAGGAGTCTGAGAAAAGGAAGAAAAGAGAAAAGATCAAAAACCTGTTTTGTGATTTTTGTGAAAAGAGGAATCATCTAACAAAAAACTATTTTCATCTAAAAGCATATGATCTAAACAAAACAAGTATCATTGTACCTGCTGAAAGCTGCACCATCTGTGGTAAAAATAACCACAAAACTCAAGAATGTGTGTATCTCAAGAACTTTGATGTGAAAAAGAATGAGTACACTGCTAAAACATCCTTGAGTCCATCAACATCATCTGTCAAATTCACCAAGAATCAACCACTGTTTGTGCCAATCCAAACAGCTTTTACAAAACAGCTGAATCAAACATCTGTCCAAAGAGATGTTCAAGTGACTGATGCACCCCCTGCCAACCAATACAGAAGAGGCAAGGGACAACCACCATACCAAAGGATCCCACATGTTTATGAGACCTACAAAAGGCCCTCTAAACCAAGAGTGAACAGGAATCCTTTTGGTTATCAGCAGGTGATTGGTTAAGAACCCCAATTGTGGTTAGAGAAAAACAGTCCTAAAATTGTCCAAACCCCTGACCTAACCACTGTCCATACATCTAAACTTATCCCAGACACTGTTGAGACCCCGTCCAAAGCCTTATTGGCTTTGGAGACCCTAATGAACTAATCCTTTTACCTCATGTGTAGGGAGCTTCTGCATGCTAAGATAGCCTTTGGTATGTAGATAGTGGAGGCTCCAGGCACATGACAGGATGTAAAGCCCTTCTCAAAGATTTCAAAATCCATGGAGGGGGTGATATATCCTTTGGTAATAATAGTAAAGGGAAAGTTCTGGGGTCTGGTACAGTACAGTCTGGTAATGTAAAATTTGAAAATGTCAATCTGATAGACAATCTAAAATTCAACCTTCTGAGTGTTTCACAAATGAGTGATAAGGGGTATGGATCATTCTTCACAAAGGAGTGTTGTAGGATTGTTGGACCAGAAATGGTTGAAAAGATTGAAGCAATAATAAAAACTGGAAAAACAAAACTTGTTTCTCAAAGAAGTGGCAATATTTATGTGGTGGATATGTCAAAAGAGAGCCCCATAACTGATGCCTGTCTGTTCTCAGCTGCATCAAACAAAGAGACAGAATTATGGCACAGGAGATTGGGGCACACAAATCTCAAGACAATCACTGCCATTTCAAAACAGGGTTTAGTAAGAGGTTTCCTCAAAAACTGTTCACATGTCCTAAGCATTGTGTTTCCTGCCTAAAAGGAAAACAACATAAAAGCTCCTACAAATCCATTGATGAGTCTAAAACAACCAAATGTTTGCAAATGCTTCTTATGGATTTGTTTGGCCCAGTTAAAGTCATAAGTCTTAGGAAAAAGAGATATTGTTTGGTTATTGTTGATGACTTTTCTAGGTTGACATGGACTTACTTTTTACACTCAAAAGATGAGACTGCAGGCATTCTGCAAGACTTTATGAAACAGGTTGAAAAGCAGTTTGACCTTCCAGTAAAAATCTTCAGAAGTGACAATGGCACAGAGTTCAGGAACAAGGAGTTAGATGATTTCTGTGTGTCAAAAGGAATTGTGAGGCAATACAGCATTCCAAGAACACCAGAACAAAATGAGGTTGTTGAAAGAAAGAACGGAACTTTGATTGAGGCTACAAGAACCATGCTTGCTGATTCAGGTTTGCCATTAACTTTTGGGCAGAGGCAGTAAACACAGCTTGCTATGTCCAAAACAGAGTTTTAATCAACCCCATGCATCAAAAGACTGTCTATGAACTGCTGTATAAAATAAAGCCATTAATTTCATATTTCAAAGTTTTTGGCTGCCCATGCTTCATTTTAAACTTAAAAGATTCCATCTCAAAGTTTGCAGCCAAAATTGATTGTGGTTATCATCTGGGATACTCAACCACTGCTAAGGCCTACAAAGTGTTTAACACAAGGACCAGAACAGTGGAAGAGAGTTTGAATGTAAAGTTCAATGAACTTTCATCAATGAAAATCCCAACAAACCCCGCAGATTTGTTTGATCTTGATAAATTCACTTTTGAAAATACTGGTGTCAAGACTAACAGTGCAGGTCCATCAGAGGATTCATCACCAGACTATGGGTATGAAATCATCATTCCTCAACAAAAGTCTGTCCAAATGGGAAGAGCAGCAGATGTTCAAAACAGCTGTCAAAGCTCAACCACTGCTACCTCAACAGTTGTTGAACAAAGTAGCCCATTAACCCCTTCTTCCACATCATCAAACACTGTTGACAAAAGTCCTCAAACATTGGATCAAAGTCAGCATGTGTCCACACCATTACCTCCTATTCCACCACCTTTTGAAGCCACTGCTGGATCATCAAAGTCACCAGTAGTGGTTAGCTCAGATGATTCACATCTGCAGCCCTCCCCACTCAATGCATTGTTCCATACCAAGGAGACCTTATCTTCTTGAAATCTCATCCACCAGACCAAATTATTGGCAACATCAATAAAGGGGTGCCCACAAGAAGTCAATCCCAAGACGTTTGTCTTTTTGCTGGCTTTCTATCTCTCCATCAGCCAGTCAAGTACCAAGAGGCACTAAAAGATAATAGCTGGGTAGAGGCCATGCAAGAGGAGCTCCAACAGTTTAGAAGACAAAAAGTTTGGGAGCTTGTACCATTGCCAGAGGGTGTAAGTCCTATTGGCACAAGATGTGTCTTCAAAAATAAAACTGATGAAAGGGGTATTGTTGTCAAGAATAAAGCCAGGCTTGTGGTTCAAGGTTACAGATAAGAAGAGGGCATTGAATATGATGAAACATTTGCCCCTGTAGCAAGACTTGAAGCTATCAGATTATTTCTGGCCTTTGCTGTCAACCACAACATCAAGGTGTACCAAATGGATATCAAATGTGCATTCCTCTATGGTAAGATTCAAGAGGAGGTTTATGTTTGTCAACCTCCAGGCTTTGAGGATCCATTTAATTCAAATCATGTCTACAAGCTGAAAAAAGCTTTGTATGGCCTGAAACAAGCACCAAGGGCCTGGTATGCAACTCTTTCCACCTTTCTAATTTCCATTGGTTTCACAAGAGGTAAGATAGACAAAACATTGTTTCTAAAATAGAGAGGAAAGGATTTGATGATTGTCCAGATTTATGTGGATGACATCATCTTTGGAAGCACATGTAATAAAATGTGTGAAGAGTTTAGACAACTCATGACAGCTGAGTTTGAAATGAGTGCAATGGGTGAACTCCAGTGCTTTCTTGGTCTCCAAGTAAGGCAACTGCGAAATGACACTTTTATCCATCAAGGAAAATATGCCAAAGAACTTTTAAAGAAATTTGAGATGGATGATTGTAAGCCATGTAGTACACCCATTGCAACAAATAAAGTAGTCATGTCTGATTAGAAGGATGATTTGGTTGATCAAACTTTATATAGAAGCATGATTGGGTCTTTATTGTACCTAACTGTATCCAGGCCAGACATCATGTTTGCAACATGTGTTTGTGCAAGATCCCAATCAGCCCCCAGAAAGTCAAACCTTATTGCTGTAAAAAGGATATTCAGATACCTAAAAGGTGCTCCCACACTTGGTATCTGGTATCCAGCTGATGGTAAAATTAAGCTTTCAGGTTTCTCAGATAGTGACTTTGCTGGATGTGACAAGACAAGGAAGTCCACTTCAGGAGGGTGCCAATTCCTAGGCAGTTGTTTAGTGTCTTGGCAAAGCAAAAAGCAAGCAGCTGTTTCCACATCCACTGCTGAGGCAGAATATATAGCTGCTGCAAGCTGTACAGCCCAACTGCTTTGGCTTCAAAATCAGTTGCTGGATTTTGGTATCACTGCCTTAAAGACACCACTCATGTTGGATAGTCAGGCAGCAGAAAATATCATCAAAAATCCAGTTTCCCACTCAACCACCAAGCACATTGACATCAGGCATCACTTTGTGAGGGATTACTATGAAAAAAGTTTGATTTCTCTGCACCATGTTCCAACTAAGGATCAGCTGGCAGATGTGCTAACCAAAGCATTAGACACATCCACCTTTGAAAGCTTGATCTCTAGGATTGGCATGCTAAACATGGAATAACAGGCAAAATCCTATTTTTCTATGTATAAAAGCATTAAAATGTTTTCAGAAAATAAAAAATCCATCCTTAAAAATAGCTAAAAATGAATTTTTCATTAAATCCTTAAAAGTCTGCCATAACCACTGTTTTGTTCAAAAGTCTGTTCTACTGAAAACTCTGTCCACTGCTGAAAGTCAACTCCTGTTCTCTCATTTTCTTGATAAGCACTGATGTTGAAAATCAGTGTTTTATCCACTGATGTGCTATCTACTGATAGTAAAAATCACCCACTGCCTTCATTTTTTCCTTACAACCACTGGTCTTGTTCCATCAGTGGCTTTCATAAAAGACAACTTGTCCTTCATCTCATCAGGGGTTGGCACGTGGACAGTACATAGCGGTCAGATCTTTTGTAACCGCTGCCACGTCAGCATTCACTTTTTCCTTATAAAACCCTTTTCAAAACCCCAAACAGGGTTTTACTGTCGAATCGAATTCACAAAAATTCCTTTCTCAAAATAGTTTCCATTTCCCTCTCTCGAATCCTTCAAAACCTTCATCAATCTTCTTCTCCAAAATGACAAAATCAAAGTCATCCGCACAATCCACTTCAAAATCTTCTCATAAAAAGGCCGCTCAAACGGCTACACCCATCGAAATCCCATACAAAGCACCTCATAATTATCTGGGTCTTTTGACAAAACCAGGCACCACCGATACATTCAACTCCATTCTTGACACCATGTCTGCATCAAAGTACAAAAATTTGTTAACAGCAAATGCTCCAATTTATCTGCACACCCAGAGAGAGTTTTGGAAAAATACTACCCTTGAAAAACAAGGAGAAGATGTCATAGCCATTCACTCTTCTCTAGTGGGTAAAGCTGTCAAAATCACTCCACAATCCATCTCAGAGGTCTTTGAACTCAATGATCAGCAAGGCAAAACTTCTTTTCCCAAAAATGAGTTAAAAACTGTTTTCCTTGAAAGGGGTTATGCAGAACAAATAAAAAGGATACCTTACAAAAAGGTAATTTTCCAACCTGCAACAAGATTTTTGTTCCATACTCTGCTTATGTGTGTTTCAAACAAAGCCACTTCTTTTAATGAGATATCATCAAAGATTCAAAACCTGGGATATGTTATTCTTCAAGATGAAAATTTAAATTACTCCCAGGAAATCTTTAATGATTTGGTTAAAAATGTTGATAAAAATCCATTCTTACTTTTTTCAAGATTTCTAAGTTATTATTTTGAAAAGGAATTCGGTAAGGATGATGCTTCTGCAATAAAACAAGGTGAATCTTTTCAAATAAACAACTTAACTGCTGAAACTTTTACAAGAATGTCAACACCTTGCAAAACACAAGCAGAGGTGCCTGAGCAGACTTTAGCAGCTACCACTGCTCCTTAGGTATCTGCTGCTGAGCCCACTGCTCAAGGTGATCATAGCAGCAAAACAACTGCTTTGAAACCCCCACCTAAAATCACCAAAAAGCAAAAACAAAAGAAAAATCAAAAGCCCCTCAAACCTACCATAAAGGTAACTCTGGGGGATGAGATACCAGAGCTACTGCCTGTGACAGCACAAAAGTCACGAGAAACCACTGCTGCTACTTCCTCACAGCAGTTGGTAGAAATATCTCAACCTATGCCTGAAACTCCTCCTGCTTCTTCTCAAAAAGAACAGGGTGTATAAATAGGGACACCATAATATGATGCTCTGGAATCACTTGCTTCCATTATCCACAACCCAATGCCCGGGGCAAATTCTCTTTCTACACCCAACCTCACCTCCACAATTCCCCCACCTACAAAATTATTGTTGGATGCTATTGATTTGAACCAGGCACAAACTAGTCCTTCTCACTCACCTGTCAATGAGAAAATACTCCAACAAGTGACTAGGTCTGATGTATCATTCATTGCTAACCCACCAACAAGACCTGAGGAGGTTACACCCCTTGAGTTACATGTAACTCTTGGTGGTAATCCAAGTGAAGCAGTCACTACAAATGTTGAACCCACTGGTTTACATTTGGACAGTGGCTACATCAATAAGACTTCCTTGGAGGCAATTCCTTCTATAGCACCTCTGATAACCACTAGTGAGTTTGTTTTGACCACTGGTACCATAAAAAGATTATCAAGTGTTGAGGGAAGAAGTCCCCAGAACCAAGAAAAAGGGGCATCGGTGGATGACTATTGGAATACATTCCCTGAGTCAACCACTGTTAGTGGGAAATCAGATGATCCCATTAAGATGGGTGATGATTTAAAGTACCTAGAATTGACGGAGAGAATTGACAAAATGGATACCTCTGTTGCAGAAATCAAAGAAATGCTGCAACAGTTGTTGAAAGTTCAACAGGTGCAACCTACTGCTGTTCTAGCTGAAGCATCTGCTCCACCACAAGCACCTGCTGCAAATGAGTTATGGAATCTTTTTCAACCCCTGCTCCAACAACAACAACAAATGGCTAATCAGCAGCATGCAATACATGTTCAAATGCAGAGAAACATGATGGAGTCAAGGTTTAAAGACACTCAAGCTAACATCAAGGCTATAAAGGCCCATATACTGAACACCACTGGCATTGCTCCTCCCACTGTTCTCTTCATTGATAACCCCCCTCCAGATAATGCCAAAAAGGAGGATAAAATAAAGCAGTGGAAGAAGAAGGGTATTGAAGATGGTATTTACATTGAGCCTCAAGAAGATAGTATGCTCAAAAACATCCCTTTTCCAGATGGATCCAAAAAAATTGATGTTACCACTAATGCAATTGCTGATGCATTAGCTGAGGTAAAAAGGGATAGAGAGGCTAAGGATAAAGCCAGGTGGGAACAGGAGAAGAAAGCTTTCATGGAGCTGAATGCACAGGGTACTTCTGAACCTATGAATTTTGAAAATTCTAAGGATAAAAAGAAGAAGCCCACTAGACAAGTGAGGCAACCCAAACACACACCATCCAGACCTACAAAGCATACATCCAAACCACCTACTAAAGGCTCCAAACCTCAAACTGCAACACAAACAGCTGTTGTAACTCCTGCTGTATCAACAACTGCTGATACTTCAGTAGTTTCAACAACTGCCAGCCAAACATCTGCCATCTCTTCAACACACACTACTTCAACACACACCACAACCACTGCCTTACCACCACCACCACCACCAAAAATCACTTCACCACCAAAAACAACCTCACCATCATCACCTCCTGCTAAAAAGCAGAAGACATCAGATGTTACAACATCTGTTGTAATGACAACAGTGGTTGAAACACCAGTTGTTTCAACAACTGTTAGTCAGCCACCTTCTACCACTAAAAAAACCACCACTGATCCACCCAAAACATCATCAACCTCTCCTGCAATAAAAAAGGAGAAGGATTTTTATACCTGATGATGATTCTCCATCACCACCACCAACATTCTCACAATCTCTTTCACTTGTTAATATCCCAAACCCTATTCCTCTCTCATCAGCTCATGTACAACAACCAATCACTGCCTTTACTCCTGCAGGTTTCCAATATCCTCTTGAACTCATTGCTGTCAGAGAAGAGATCAAATCCTTCTACTATGAGGATGATCCTGCTAAAAGGAAGTTGCCATCAGTTGAAGGATATCCTAGGCCTAACAACATTGATGAGTACTTGAAAATTAAAGCTCTACAGGCAGAGGATATCTCCAAAAGAAACTCTCAAGGAAAAACTGATAAAGAAATTCAAAGGCATTATCAATTTCTGCTCACACAAGTCAGATCTTTGGAGCAGTTTGCAAAGAATGTTTATAAGCAAGTGTCAGAAAGAGCAGATGAAACCCTGAGAAAAGACTACATTGAAAATATCATGGCTTTTAAGAAGTATAAGGGTGAAAAATATACGTACAAAGAGTGGACCATTCCTGAGCTTGAAAGTGAAGCAGCCAGGAATCAAGAAATGATTAAGAATAAGGTCAAACACACTCCTTCAGATTGGTCAAAGTACAAAAAGAATCTGCCTGAAAAGACACTGGAGCCGAAGAGAATGAAAGAGGAATTAGTTGCTGCTGATTATGGCTCCAAAAATCAAGTGATGAGATGGAGAGAAGACAAAGTCAGGACCACCTATAAAAGGTTGGAGGAATTAAGGAAGAATGATCCTAAAGTTCCACAAAAACCTGACTACCCTGAAGCAAAGGTTTCAACAAGACCACCAAAGCAGCAAATCAGGAAATCCACTGCTCCAGCTGGTGCTGCCATCGATAAAAGAAGACAACAACAGTTGGATACTGAAACAGTGACAGAATTAATGGCAGGAGATGACCTCGTAAAAGAGGGCATTAAGATAATGATAGCTGAAACTCTTGGACTAAATCAACCTGCAAGCACTGCTCAGTCAGTCATCACAAGGCCAACATCACCAAACTCCTCATCTAATAAAGATCTCCCAAGAAACCCACCAGACTCAAAAGTACTAAAGTGGAAAACTGACAAACAGACCCATGTACTGACAGTGTTCAAGTCTAGTGGAGAAGTGAAGAAAATAACAAGGGAACAAGCACTTGGCCTAAGTCTTGAAGATTTGCAGGATCTCCTTGATCTTCCACTGTGCAGGGATGAAGATGACACAGATGCCTTAGCTTTTGAGTTACAACTCAAAGGGAAAATAAGGGAACTGCTGATGAGGCAATAAAGATCTACCAATAATGAAGAGTTTTGGCATTATCTGTTCCAAGGGGAGATTGTTGGGATTCAACCCTATCAGAGGAACGGATAATTAAAGCCAAAACTGGATCAGAGCAGTGGATCCATAATAAGCAGATGTTATGTAATCAAGTCTCTCCCCTTGAAAGTGATTTCAACATCTGATGACCTCCAATCCACTTATCGGTACAACTACTGACCTACAACTGCTGATCAAGTAAATGACTAATGAAGACTAAAGCCCTGCTGTTTAATCTACTGCTATGAGTCTAGCACTGCTGATTATATCAAGTGCTGCTGGGTTCACATCAGTGGAAGGATTCAGCAGTAGTTAGGTTTGTCTTTATGTAATGTATTGTAATAACAGTTGTTAGCATAGCAGTACTTGTATAGATCAGATGTTAGAGTTTGTTAGGAGGTTAGATGTCACTTTCATGGTGACGTCAGCTAAGATGCCTCAGTGGTTTGTCCATGCCTATAAATAGAACAATACCCTATACTGTTCTATTAGCTCTTCACCATCTTTCTTCCTGTACGAACAAATCATTGTGAGCTCAGGCTGAGGGGGAGTTTGTTGCATACATGCAATTGTAATCGTTGATGAAATAAATTCAATCATTCGGTTTCATTGTTGAAAATGTGTGTTGAAAGCAATTCTCCTGTTTGATTGTGAAAAGTTTGTTTCCATTAATATTCCGCTGCATTTCTCATTCATTGTTCATCTTAATTCAAACGTAAAACACAATCAAAACCAAACTCAGATCCTAACATGCTGCGAGCATGTGTGTGACTGGCTTTGGTGCAAATTGGAAGGACTCTTACCAATGGTTGAGTACTACTGCGGCAGTTGTCATCTTTGTAACCAGACAGCTCTGTTGAGGCATTACATAGGAAATAATGCCAAACTTCTTGTTAGACTGAGATGGTTGGCAACTTACTTACTGGTCCAGGACTGGTACTCGAAACTCTTGGGAAGGTTGTCTGGGTCAGGAGCCGATTGGCGGCAACGCGTGACCGTCAGGAAAGCTCATAAACTTGGGAAACGCTGGAGGATTGCTGTAGGCGATCGTATCGTGTTGAAAGTCTCACCCTGGGAGGGTGTGGAATGCTTGGGAAGCATGGCGAGCTTAATTGACGTCACGAGGGACCAATCAACAGTCTGAGAAGGATCGGTAACGTGACCTACAAACTCGAGTGACCTGACGAATTGGGTAACGTCATGATGTCATTTATGTCCCAAGTCTACAAGAGTCGTTTATTCGATGAAACACTTGTGATATCTTTACAAGGGCCTGAGGTTAACGACAAGTTGCAGATGTCGTGGAATCTATTGAAACGCAAGGATCAGATGAAGCTTAAGTACCCACACTTATTTCCAGTCGATTAATCTAAATCTGATGCAATCGGTGAATTTCGGGGCGAAATTCCTTTCAAGTTGGGGATGATGTGGTACCCAAGGAAAATCCACAGTCATCTCGATCCATCTCTTCACTCCTCCTAGGAGTTTGCTTATCAAATTTCGGCACGAAATTTCTTTCAAGTTGGCAATGACGTGACAACCCGTATTCCCAAGGTTAGCATTGTTTAAACTCCATGACCTTTGACGTGTGTCCTTACATTTAATTGCTTTTATATCACGATCATACAAGATTTAGTAGGTTACACGTGTGTTTCATTAAATGTTATGTGGGTAGGATATTATATGTGAAACCGTCAAATGTGTTTTATGTGCTTGAGTACTTAAGTCGTGTATTGGTATGTGCGTGGTAGAGTAAGATAATGAAGGGGGCTTCATTAATTGCAACTGGGCCGGAGCCTCACTTGAAACCCGCATGTGCACCCCCTCATAACACCAAGTCTGGCCCAGCTTCTTTTGTAGATAACCCAAGGATAGGCCCGGTAATGTTAGGGGTTTGTATATCTCGATTAAAAGGGTGCATGTTATGGGTACTCGGTTGGGCCGCACATACTTTGGGCTGCACGCGCACACACTTTCGTTACTCTTAACATATTTCGGCTCACACTTGTGCCAAACCCGGATCACACAAGCCCAAACCAATACATGTGTTAATTGATTTACTCTTGGCCCACATTACTTGGAGTCCAACCAGAGCCCACACACAAATAATACTTGTACGATCATGCATGGTTGCTACTCTCATTATTTTCAAACACGCATAAGGAAAGCAAACCCTAATACTACCAGACCTAGTGGCAACCCCTCCTCTTCCGCAAATCTCTCCTCCACCTTTCATTAACCCGACGGCAGTAGAACCCCTCCCTTCGGAGCATTAATTCACACGGTTAAGCATTGGCTCACTCGGTTAGTATAATTGTTCGTAATCTTTATTGTTTTTGTGATAATAATTCTTGTTGCTTAGGGTCATGTTTACAGCGTGATATATGAAAATTGTAACAAAGATGACACCAAATCAGTCCTGATGACGGCTAACTAGGATGTCGACATCGAGGATTTATGGCATGTTTGTGTGTAGGATGTAATAAAATTGAATGTTAGATTCTGTTAATGCCCGTTTAGTTGTGCAAATTAGTGAACCCATATGGTATGTAGTCCACGATTAACGATTGTATGATGTTGAGAAACTGTTGCCATGATGGTGTCGATAAGTATGATGATTGTTCTTGTGCAAGTAATTATTAAACTAGATAATTGTGATTGTTATTGAAATCAATATTGATATTGTGAGATTATTCGATGAACTATTAGATGTCTTGAAAACTTATATGATTATTTTTCGAACTTATGTTTACGTAACTGTAGGTGAGCTAACAGATCGTAGCGATTCAACCATGTGTTATTATATGTACAGTGTGCTAAACGTCATAACTTGCAATCAATAAACATCTGTTGTTGGGACACTAGGATTACGCAAAACCCTACTCGTATACTTACCAACACTGTATGAAAATTAGGTCGCACGTAACGGATCTAATTTGTAACTAACGCGTAAAGGCATATTATCATCTTACCGAGCAAACCTAAGGTGAGTTCATTTCTCTTGAGCATGCGTCCCGGTGGTTGGGACAGTCATTGGGTATCCCTGAGAGGGATGGGTTTGGGTAAATCGATTGGGTATTCCAGTGAGGAATACGTCTTGTGGTAAATCTGGATTGTTGGATAATATACTCATCCTATCACCTTTAAAGTCCCTCCGTGTTGTTTGGTTACCTGAGAGGTAACATGGTATTAGTTGGTAGCGCTACTTAGGTTTGGCAACCTCACCCCGTACCTTGGAGGACGGGTGTTGAACTAATGACCTAGTCATGACGAATGCTTTGATAGGAGCATTGGAGAAAGGGCAATGTAAATCAGAAGCCGTCTTGTATTCGGGGTGTTATCAACATTTAATTCAATGGATTAACTAAACACTTGGTAACCAACGTTTTCGTAAAACTATGAACTCACCAGCGTTGTCTGATACACTTGTTGCATGCTCGCAGGTCGTTAGGTATCTTGGATTTGGGAACTTGCTGTCTGGAGTAGCAGGAGTGGTCATTGGTCGACTGGAGAGATTCTCGTGATTGAATTCTTATTATACATTGGTTTTGAAATAGTTTGACTTGGTTGATTATTTGCTTCCGCTGAACATGTTGGTTTTCGTTTAAACTTGATGATGGTGTTTTCATTAATAATTGAGGATTTTATTTATAAACTTGTATGGTTTCAATGTAATTAGTGGCTCGTTGTTAGATCGTCACACGCCTAGCAGGGACGTTCCCTAGGTGGTATTTTGCGGGTGTGACACCGTAAACAGAGGATTATCAGAGAATGTATGAGGAGGAACATCATACGTAAATGGTGATGTAGAGGATGTCGTAAACACCGTTTCCGGCTGCCGCCGTCGTGAAATCCGGTGAGTTACAAAATCATCGTCGGCCGTCGTCGTAAACACCGTGCCAACCAACCACCATGAAATACGTGAACACCGACTATCCATATGTGGTGAAAACCACCGTGCACGACTCTCCGCAACCGTGAAACCGCCGTGAATGCCTCTCAGCCGAGTGTGGAGACCATAAACTGGTGAACTACTGAAACCCTAAAATGGAGACAATAGTGACATAAGGAAAAAAAAGGAACCTTGGAAAAAAAGGAACGCGTGTTTTTTTTTTGTATAAACATAATATAATTACAAAAAAGTCATGTGTTCACACTGGTTCTCGCAATAAAGGGTGGTTCCTAACGGATCCTTATCCTATATATATATATATATAATGTTTTCATTCAAATGTTTCGATTAATAAGCGTTTGACCGCTTAACTTGAACACTAATTATTTTTAGTGCTTATTATAGACTTTCGCAAAGGTGGAAACCGGACGGACGACCATGCATGCGAAGAAACGAACACTATTAAACTGCTAACTCTTTGGAGAGCATTATGAAAAGTTTGAAAGCATGATCATGCACAACAAAGTTTTCGAGTTTAGAACTTTAATGCTTTTAAACTGTTATTAAGTGTAATAGTCTGTTATGTAGGGTCGTCTGAGTTATCAGTTAAACCAAACGTATAAGTTCTACATTTAAAGAAAAAAAAAGAAAGAAAATTTTGGGACTAATTATCCTCATTTATTAAAATATTGTAGAAATCAGGTTAGAGTGTTACATTAACATTAAAAATGCTAGATTTACAGCCAGAAAATGTTTAAAAAAATTTGGTGTGTTTTCAAGGTTTTTTAGGAGTTTTCGAGTTGTCGCAATAAAAGTAGTTTTTTGTTGAACCCTCTCGTGTATATACATGTTTTGATTTTGGAAAAAAATAACACATGTAATATACATGATTTTAATAGTTTTGAGACAAAAAAAAGCGACGAGACGATATTTTAATATAAATAAACAAGTTTAGCGCGACGCGACTGTAACAAATGTTATATCGAAAAAAATGATTAAAAATTAATAACATTAAGTTATATGAAGGGGAAACAAGTAATAAAACATATAAAACAAAAATGTAAGAGTAAAATGACAAAATCGTTTATGAGGTTTAGTCATATTTGTTTATTATATCCAAAAGGACAAAAATGCCCTTCACCATAACAAGAAAAATAAACCACATTATTGATTTGGATGGAAATTGCAAGTATGACCAGATCTCAGAGACAATTTTGGAATTTTACTCAAAAACTTAATACTGGGTTGTGTTTATTTTTTTTCGTGACTTTATTTTTTCGATTTTCTTTTTCTAGCGAGTGACAATACTATAACAAACTCAACTGAGCTGATAAAATTCTTGTAGGATCGTTCTGTGACCCAAACGATTCAATCAGAAGAGTTCTTGTCTGTTTCAGAGGTGGAAACAAAGAAACAGACTTGGAAAACAGCTTGTTTCACTCTTAAACGTCTTGTTTTATTGATTTAACAGCAATACAGATCAATAGACGCGTAGGCAGCACCTCGGTACCGGAAAGATGAATGTCCCAAATGATTTCGTTTGTATGGTATTTATAGAGAACTAATTCCGCTTGAAACACACTCAAACGAAATTAGATTCCAAACGGAATCTAATTCCGCACGGAATTACCTTGTGTCACTTTCAAACGGAATTAGTTCCTTTCAAACGAAATTACAACTAAACCCTATTTTCTCGAACTACATGCCCTGATCTAACATTCTAATACAAGACTCGATACAAGACGAAGTCAACAGACGCATGCACCAACAGACCCCCCCTCGAATGTTGACGAGTCTTAAGTGTCGAGTCTTCAACGTCTTCAGCCTTTATCAGTCTTTGGGCTTCTTTCAAAATATCTGACAGTGTAAGCATCTTCAATCTTTATCCTCAATTCTCTTTAATCAACTTATCTCCCCCTCGAATGCTGATCTAATCTTCAATTCCAGAATCACAATCTGGCTCTTGAGTCTTCTAATTCTCTTGATTAGATCTCTTGATTCTTTAAATTCATCAGCATCAGTAGTTCCAGGATTGCAACCTGGCCTACCTGGACAAACTCTACCCAACAATAAATTTCATAAATATAAAATTTGACAAATTTAAACTCTGCTAACCACTTGTAGACACAAACTTATCACATCTCGTACAAAAAGATTTAACATATTAATCTCTGATGAACCACTTGTAAGAAAAACTTTTCAAATCACACACTCCCAAACCTGTTCGTCATGTTCAGCACTCGGAATTTTGAAAATCAGCTTTTCAATAACAGTTGTCTAAACTCTTTTTGAATTTTTTCAAAATTTATGCTAAAACACTCCGAAAATCTATTTGGATTTTTGAATAAAAGAAATGCAGTAAAGCAATATTTAAAACAATATTTTTGTGAGTTTGTGCAAGAGGATCATACAGTTTTTGATACAAATCACCAACACCGTTAAGCTTTAAACATTTTAAGTTCTAAACGATTCACTTAGATTGTCAGTATACTGATCCACTTAAATTCTCACACAAAGTTCAACTGTTTCGAGATACGGAATTAATGTTTTAGAGACTTAAACTTATTCGCGTGTCCCACTTCAGAATATACTCCCGTATCCAGATCCCAATATTCAGTCTTACAGGTGAGTATACCTAGATGATATCTGTAGGGGGTTAAATTGCGAGGGCCGTGAGAGCTCAGGTCAGAACTTTCGTTCAGCAGAGAGATGACAACTTCGACTTTTGGTGTGTCCCCTTTAGAGGATCTTTTGTTTCAACAGCACATGATTAGCATTTTGCAATGTTTCATCATTTTTTATGCTGAGGTGTAACGCCCTTATTTCACAATCGAATATAAAAATAATAACATACAAATTTTAACAAAAATCGGCCATGACCCGTTCGTAACATAAGCGATTCCCTGCTTTTAACAATCATCATTCAAACTGAATTCTACGACACATTCCAAAAGACATAAAAGTTGTAACCATTACATCATAATAAAAAAAACATCCATTAACCAAAAGACACTATCACCCTTTAAAGAACTTTGACAAGCGGAAGCAATTAAATGGCGCGATGTGTGTTCGTTCCTCCGGTTTAAGATTTGCTCCAAAAGACTATTTACCTACAACATTCTTAACAAGTCAACTAAATATGCAAAACAATAATCTAACATATTCATTCTTTTATTTCAACAGTTATCATTCTTTTGTTTTTAATCATACATACTTTTTCATCTAACGGGTCTTTATGATCAAACCAAGTTCACACACTAAGACTTGATCCAAGACCCGTCTAACTTTCTAACATCCTCCACTAATTCAACCCGTTCACACGGTTCGACTACATGACTTTCCAACATACATTCTATTAGTACGACCCGTTCATACGGTTCGACTACATAACATTCCAACATACATTCTATTAGTACGACCCGTTCATACGGTTCGACTACATATCATTCCAACATATCATTCCAACATACATTCCAACATACATTCCATTAGTACGACCCGTTCATACGGTTCGACTACATAGCATTCCAACATACATTCCATTTGTAATAACCCTAAATTTAAAAATCATTATTCCAGAAATAAAAGAATAATAATAATATATAACTATATTATGATCTATCTTTCTGTATATCAACCAAAACTATTATTATTATTTATAAATTATCCAATAGGAAACCCTAATTAAGACACCCAAGTAATTCTGCACAAACCCTAGAATTTTCAGAAATTTCAGAATCAGGATCAGGGCCCCTAAAACTCAGGGGGGTTATTTCCTACTTGATGATTATCCTAATAACTTGCTGTCGAAGTTAAAATTTTAAAATCTGTCGACTCATATAGGCTAGTCCCACACGTGGCCACCCTATACGGAGTTCATGACCCTTACGGACCGTAAGTATTATTTGTTACGGTCCGTAAGCAAGGGTAAAATTCGACTATAAATAGAGGACATTGGCACTTAAATCTGGGCGCTTGAACGACGAACAAAGTCGGAAAATACACGGAGTTATGCTCTGTTTACTTCAATTAACACACACGAAACACTAATTAAGTATAGCGGGGTGCTGCAATCAGGGTATTAACTCGATCGCTATTACGATTCATTGTCCGATCGATCAATGTACTCAATGGATGTTTAAGTGCTGCCCACATTAGGGTGATGCTTTGTCATTAGTCGTGATTTCGACCGGATGTTGAGTGCCACCCGAATTCGGGGAATACTCTGTCCTTCGTTGTGAATCCGATGGATGTTTAAGCATAGCACTTTGTCATTCGTTGTGAGGGTTGATCTCGTGAGTTATCATAAATGCTGTATTAAGTTACTAACCTAGTTGTGTGCATGTTATTTAAATTAGGTTAAAAGACTAATCAGTAGTCTAAACTCTGCCCGTATAAATCTGAAATATTATCATAAGGTAGCATCACTTTGGAATTATTAAGGTACGGATCCTTACCCCACTCTTTATTGCTTCATATTCAAATTGTTATAAACCACTAAATTACTATATCTTTTAAAAACTCCTCACGTCTTTGATTATCGATTCATTTGACAGTCCGTTCGATTCCTATTCTAATCATTTGATTTAGCTTTCATGTCATGCGATAGTATTATGTTGTTATACTCATTATCGCATGTTCCAATATATGTTCCGTTTTGTTATGAAAATAAGTTTTATAAGTTATGTGAATAAGACCATTTGTACTCTGATACCCTGAGTATCGCTTCTCGTGGAGTGTCCCACGAGCATGTTGTTGCGGCATCGACATCATGTGCTCCATCCGTGACGGAGAGATTAGTTCACGGCGTCTCTTAAGTAC
Organism: Helianthus tuberosus; assembly: GCA_030545235.1. Lineage (NCBI taxonomy): Eukaryota > Viridiplantae > Streptophyta > Magnoliopsida > Asterales > Asteraceae > Helianthus > Helianthus tuberosus. The sequence continues at coordinate 97,270,801 of CM060367.1, forward strand.
AAGTGTGGTACATATAAGCTATTAGGAGGCGTATGGATCGATCCTAGGATTTAAGTATAAGGAGGTGGATAACGGGTATGCCAACTCGCCATCTCATGTGATAATTATGCAGGAGTAGCTACCTGTGAATTGTCATGTTTTAAGTTTTGCTCATGGGTACATCTGTAAGATATGATTATGAAATTACGTTACGTTTCATTCGGATAACATTTCAGATAAAGCGTTATTTGTTATTTGAGCCTATTATTCCGTACTGAGCATTCGGCTCATTCCGTAAAACTTTTTGTATGTACAGGTCCGCATGTTACTTTGGGCGGGGAAAAGAGAGAAGAATAAAGCCTAGGAATAAATCTGAAGATGTTAGTTAATGAAGTTGAATGTCTCCGCTTGTATATTAACCTTATTAGTAATGTGGTTGTATCCTTGTCCAATAAATAAATAAAGGAAATTATGACTTTTGTTTATGATACTGTTATTGTGACACGTCAGCCCTTCCGGGTTGGGGTGTTACAGCTATGGTATCAGAGCAAAGGCTCTTTCCTGTAGAAAACCTGAAGATAGTAATTAAAACCTGTGAGGAATGGGTAGATATCTATTATAGGATTCAACTTGGTCTCTTATTTGGTTTAACTCCTGTGTCTATTCTTATAGATGCCTCCTCGTCGTCCGCTACGTAGGAGTACTCGTACTAACCATGTGCGTAACAACACTTCTTCGAATGAGACTCTAGTTGATCCAAACGTAATTAATGCTATCAACCAGGCTGTTGCTGGGTTGCTTCCAAACCTTGTTGCTCAAACAGCTGAGGCCGTTATTCAACAAACTCGTCATCCAGAACGTAATAACACGAATCCAATCTCTGGTGAAGAAATTCGTGAGAATACCACGAACCATACTACCTATAGTATAGACATAAGGATCGCTAAATTCCAAAAACAAAAGCCGAAATCCTTTAGTCACGCTAATAATCCAGTCGAAGCAAGGAACTGGATAGCTCATGTTGAAAAGATCTTCGGAGTTCTTGGAGTTCCGGAGCAATACAAAGTTAGACTGGCTACCTACAAACTTGAAGATGACGCACAAACTTGGTGGGAAGGATATAAGCAAGTCAAAGGAGGGGATGATTTTGACGCTAATCTTTAATGGGTCGACTTTCGTAACATCTTTTACGACAAGTATTTTTCGACCGCTGATAAAGAAGCTTATATCAGGGAGTATGCAGTGATTCGACAGGGGAATGATGAACCAGCCTCCGAGTTCATTACTCGATTTGCAAGGTTGGCTAGTATTGTAGGAGACGTTGCAGGATCAGCAGAAGTCCAGGCAGAAAAATGCAAGTGGGCAGTCAATGATCGAATTCGGAAGTAGATCATGTATATGAAATTTAAGGATATCACCGAAGTTGCTGATGCAATCAAAACTTTTGAGTTCGAATGGAAAGAATTTTTATCTCGAACTGGGGATAATAAGAAGAGAAATAGGGAAGGACAATTTAAGCTGGAAAACGGCCAATCATCCACTACGCCACAGCATCAAGACCGCAAAGTGCAAGGAAATCAAAACTCTGGAAATCAGGCACGTCGATGGCAACCTAGACTGCAAAACCCAAGGCCTGCTCAAAACCAGATTCAGTTGTATGCAGAACCTATTAGAGCTCAACCACTGAATCAGCATGTAAACCCGAATCAAATTACATATCCTCTATGTAATACTTGTGGTAAGTGACATCAGGGCGTATGTCACCGAAGTACAGGAGCATGCTTTAGATGTGGCCAAACTGGACACATGATTAAGGAGTGTACAAAGAAAGACACTAAGAAGAATAACCAACCCAATGTTGGAGGAAGAGTTTTTGCACTTTCTGCTAATGACGCTGCTAATGTCCCAGGTACTGTATCTGGAACCCTTCAGCTTGGTGAACGTAGTATCTATGTGTTATTCGATACAGGAGCGACTCATTCTTTAGTATCCCATTCGTTTACTAAGTACCTTCCGATAAAACCAACTCTCTTAAATCATACTTTAACCATTTCCACTCCCATGGAAAACTCATCCGTAATCACTTACGTATATAAAGATTGTCCGATCAGTGTTGAATCTATTGTGTGTAAGGCAGACTTATTTCCAATACATATGTGTGACTTTGATGTTATTCTAGGAATAGATTGGTTGTCTCGACATCGCCTAACTATAGATTGTCATTCTCGCCGTGTTATTTTCGGTGATCTTCATCATCCTGATATTATATATCAGGGAACTCAAGCTCATAAATCTCTTAAAATTATCTCTGCGCTTAAGGCTCGAAAATTCTTACCAAACGGTTGTGCTGGATTCCTAGCATCGATTAAGGATACTTCTGCTAGTGTTAAGAGTATCGATAGCCACTCCGTTGTTCGTGAATATCCTGATGTATTTCCGGATGAACTTCCGGGATTACCACCCGACCGTCAGGTAGAATTCACCATCGACTTGATCCCTGGTGCCGAACCTATTTCTAAAGCTCCGTACCGTATGGCCCCGATGGAACTGAAGGAGTTGAAGGAACAATTGCAAGAATTGTTAGATCTAGGATTCATAAGACCCAGTGTTTCACCTTGGGGTGCTCCGGTCTTATTTGTGAAGAAGAAAGACGGTAGTATGCGTTTATGTATTGACTACCGAGAGCTGAACAGGATTACTATTCGTAATCAGTATCCTCTGCCTCGCATTGATGATCTCTTTGATCAACTTCAGGGAGCTCAGTTCTTTTCAAAAATCGACCTGAGGTCCGGGTATCATCAGCTAAAGATCAAGAATGATGATGTTCCTAAGACCGCCTTTCGTACTCGATATGGTCATTACGAATTTTTGGTTATGCCCTTTGGGCTAACTAATGCACCCGCAGTCTTCATGGATTTGATGAATCGCATATTTCACAAATTCCTAGACAAATTCGTTATTGTCTTTATCGATGACATTCTGGTGTATTCTAAGAGTCGCGAAGAGCATGAAGCACATCTACATGCAGTACTTGGAACCTTGCGGCATGAGAAGTTGTACGCTAAGTTTTCCAAATGTGACTTTTGGCTTAGCCAAGTGGCATTTCTAAGTCATATCATATCAGCAGAGGGAATTATGGTAGACCCAACAAAGGTTGAAGCTATTACAAAATGGCCAAGACCCACTTCTGTTACCGAAATACGAAGTTTCTTGGGTCTTGCTGGCTATTACCGAAGATTTGTTGAAAGATTCTCGGTAATTGCTTTACCACTCACAAAACTCCTAAGGAAAGGGGTGAAGTACTCATGGAATGAGGAACAAGAGAAAAGCTTTGAAGAATTGAAGAAACGACTAGTATCCTCTCCGATACTCGCTCTCCCTTCAGGATCAGGAGGTTACCAAGTCTATAGTGATGCCTCAAAGAAAGGATTAGGTTGTGTGCTAATGCAACATGGGAAGGTTATCGCTTATACCTCCCGTCAGTTGAAGCCTTATGAAGTTAACTACCCTACACATGATTTAGAACTAGCCGCAGTCGTCTTTGCACTTAAGATTTGGCGACACTATCTGTATGGTGAGAGTTGTGACATCTTTACCGACCACAAGAGCCTCAAATACATATTTACGCAGAAGGAACTAAATATGAGGCAAAGAAGGTGGTTAGAACTTTTAAAAGATTATGACGTTAATATTCAATACCATCCAGGGAAAGCCAATGTTGTAGCTGACGCATTGAGCCGAAAGAATTCCGGGACTATATCTTGCTTACAAATTCAACCTCGTATTATGAGGGATCTCGAAAGAATGAACATTTGGCTTCAAGTTAGTAAATCTGATGGATATCTAGCTAGAATGCAGATTGAACCCGACCTCATATCACGGATCAAATATGCACAGAAGCAAGATGGAGAACTTTGGGCAATTGTGCAAAATCTTGAGGTGGGTAAGCAATCTGAATTTCGTATAGACCATCATGGGGTGATTTGGTGCGGTAAAAGACTTTGTGTACCCGATGACTCCACCCTTCATGAGTCATTGTTAGCCGAAGCTTAGAGCCCACCATTTTCAATTCACCCAGGATCTACTAAGATGTATTGAGATTTAAGACAGAACTTCTGGTGGAATGGCATGAAGGAAGACGTTGCTCGATACGTAAGTAAATACCTCACTTGCCAACAAGTGAAAATTGAACACAAACGAGCAAGCGGTCTGTTGCAGCCATTGGATATTCCCATATGGAAGTGGGATGAGATCACAATGGATTTTGTTACCGTTTTGCCTAAGACATTCAAGAAGAATGATGTTATATGGGTTATTGTCGATAGATTGTCGAAGTCAGCACATTTTCTACCAATTCAGCAAGGATTTTTGGTTAATAAGTTATCCGAACTATTTCTTCAAGAAATTATTCGACTCCATGGCACACCATCTTCCATTGTTTCCGATAGAGACCCACGTTTCACCTCACGATTTTGGAAAGGTTTTCAGGCAGCTTGGGGAACACGACTGAAGTTTAGTACGGCTTTCCATCCACAAACAGATGGGCAGTCTGAACGCACGATTCAGACCTTGGAAGACATGCTACGAGCATGTGCACTTGAATGGTCTGGAAACTGGATTGAATATTTATGTCTTGTTGAGTTCGCTTACAACAATAGTTGGCAAGCAAGTATTGGTATGGCCCCTTTTGAGCTTTTGTACGGTCGGAAATGTCGCGCACCGATCTGTTGGGATGAAGTTGGAGAAAAGATTATTGAAGGGCCAGAACTAGTTCAAATTACAAACGAAAAAGTCACTATGGCACGAGAAAAACTGAAAGAAGCTCAGAGCAGACAAAAGAGCTATGTAGATCAAGATAGACGACCACTCGAATTTAAAATTGGCGACCACGTATTCTTAAAAGTATCACCTTGGTGTGGCGTTCGTAGATTTGGAATTAAAGGGAAGCTTAGTCCCCGTTTCATCGGTCCGTTTGAAATCCTTGAAAGAATTGGAGAAGTATCATATCGACTAGCTCTACCGCCTCAACTCTCTCACGTTCATAACGTTTTTCATGTCTCCTCGTTAAGAGGAGATAATTATCATCCACTCCATGTCATTAGTTATCCGTTATTTACAATTCACGAAGATTTGTCCTACGAAGAGGAACCAGAAGCCATCTTAGATCGACAAGAAAGGGTTTTGCGTAGGAAAGTAATTCCGTTTGTTAAAATCCTCTGGAAAAATCACTCTGAACGCGAAGCAAAATGGGAATCTGAAGAATCAATTCGCTCTCTATACCCTAATCTATTCTCGCAATAGAATTTTAGTCAAGATAACGGTAAATCTTGCTCTTTGATATATATTCATTTGTTTCTGTTTATCTTATGTGAATATATCTTAGTTATGATTAAGCATATTTAAGTAGGAGATATCAGTACCAATAGTCACTCTTGTTATCTGTAAGTTTATGTTAATTTTCTGCATGATTAAATATGTTATTAAGGTACGTAGGGGAAGAACCATTAGGACATGGTGGTAAAGTAATTGACAATTATGGTCATGAACTTAACTATGAATTTCAGATACACATATGTGTTTAGGAGATTCTTGCTATATAAGTTAGTAACTTTGCTATAAAAGTTCCGTTACTTATGCTATATGTTATAGTCTTATTTGAAAATTTTCGAGGACGAAATTTCTTTTAAGGGGGTAATAGTTGTAATAACCCTAAATTTAAAAATCATTATTCCAGAAATAAAAGAATAATAATAATATATAACTATATTATGATCTATCTTTCTGTATATCAACCAAAACTATTATTATTATTTATAAATTATCCAATAGGAAACCCTAATTAAGACACCCAAGTAATTCTGCACAAACCCTAGAATTTTCAGAAATTTCAGAATCAGGATCAGGGCCCCTAAAACTCAGGGGGGGTTATTTCCTACTTGATGATTATCCTAATAACTTGCTGTCGAAGTTAAAATTTTAAAATCTGTCGACTCATCTAGGCTAGTCCCACACGTGGCAACCCTATACGGAGTTCATGACCCTTACGGACCGTAAGTATTATTTGTTACGGTCCGTAAGCAAGGGTAAAATTCGACTATAAATAGAGGACATTGGCACTTAAATCTGGGCGCTTGAACGACGAACAAAGTCGGAAAATACACGGAGTTATGCTCTGTTTACTTCAATTAACACACACGAAACACTAATTAAGTATAGCGGGGTGCTGCAATCAGGGTATTAACTCGATCGCTATTACGATTCATTGTCCGATCGATCAATGTACTCAATGGATGTTTAAGTGCTGCCCACATTAGGGTGATGCTTTGTCATTAGTCGTGATTTCGACCGGATGTTGAGTGCCACCCGAATTCGGGGAATACTCTGTCCTTCGTTGTGAATCCGATGGATGTTTAAGCATAGCACTTTGTCATTCGTTGTGAGGGTTGATCTCGTGAGTTATCGTAAATGCTGTATTAAGTTACTAACCTAGTTGTGTGCATGTTATTTAAATTAGGTTAAAAGACTAATCAGTAGTCTAAACTCTGCCCGTATAAATCCGAAATATTATCATAAGGTAGCATCACTTTGGAATTATTAAGGTACGGATCCTTACCCCACTCTTTATTGCTTCATATTCAAATTGTTATAAACCACTAAATTACTATATCTTTTAAAAACTCCTCACGTCTTTGATTATCGATTCATTTGACAGTCCGTTCGATTCCTATTCTAATCATTTGATTTAGCTTTCATGTCATGCGATAGTATTATGTTGTTATACTCATTATCGCATGTTCCAATATATGTTCCGTTTTGTTATGAAAATAAGTTTTATAAGTTATGTGAATAAGACCATTTGTACTCTGATACCCTGAGTATCGCTTCTCGTGGAGTGTCCCACTAGCATGTTGTTGCGGCATCGACATCATGTTCTACATCCGTGACGGAGAGATCAGTTCACAGCGTCTCTTAAGTACAAGTGTGGTACATATAAGCTATTAGGAGGCGTATGGATCGATCCTAGGATTTAAGTATAAGGAGGTGGATAACGGGTATGCCAACTCGCCATCTCATGTGATAATTATGCAGGAGTAGCTACCTGTGTATTGTCACGTTTTAAGTTTTGCTCATGGGTACATCCGTAAGATATGATTATGAAATTACGTTACGTTTCATTCGGATAACATTTCAGATAAAGCGTTATTTGTTATTTGAGCCTATTATTCCGTACTGAGCATTCGGCTCATTCCGTAAAACTTTTTGTATATACAGGTCCGCATGTTACTTTGGGCGGGGAAAAGAGAGAAGAATAAAGCCTAGGAATAAATCTGAAGATGTTAGTTAATGAAGTTGAATGTCTCCGCTTGTATATTAACCTTATTAGTAATGTGGTTGTATCCTTGTCCAATAAATAAATAAAGGAAATTATGACTTTTGTTTATGATACTATTATTGTGACACGTCAGCCCTTCCGGGTTGGGGTGTTACACCATTAGTACGACCCGTTGTTCGACTACATAGCATTCCAACATACATTCCATTACCACGACCCGTTCATAACAAGTCTTTACTTAAACCATTACGACATCATACTTTCCAAACATTTTGACCCACTTGAAGCGGGTCATTACACATTCATTACTATTGCATTTCTTATCCATTTTCCAATATTCAACATATCACAATTCTACCATAAACAATCATACAACGCTACACTAGGATTCATTTACCAAAACTAACGTTCGTAAATCTACATGAAGGGAGAATTAAGTTCATATGAACTTACCGTGATTTTGCGTTTCTAGCGCTTTGGATTGAGTTGTTCCTTCGTCTTTCTTTGTTCCTACATGTCACAACTTCATACACTTAGCTTTCTTACGACTTCATTACTTAGACATTCTTTGATGTACATTGTGATGTAAATTACTCGCATACATTTTGCCATCATCATATTACATTAACTTAGCAAGTATTCATGTAAAATCACAATAAATTCCAATTAAGGCATTTCATCGAACATGTGGTGTGCGTACTATCTACAAAGCATAATGTACCGATACCTTAAGCTCATCTTCCATATTTCATCCATTGATTAACATAACAAATCCCTAACTTCATAATTTGTCATTCTAACTATAAACATTTAGTTCTACATCAAATACTCATCAAGCTATCATCATCATATTTATTCAAACATCAACAACTTATTAATTTTTGCTTATAAACACCACTAATCTTAATCATTCTACAACATAAAAATGGGTTCTTCCCCAAATCATCATTATACACAAAATTAAACATATCTTAACAATCTACATATTCATAACAACTAACATTCATGCTTAATTTTACACTACATTCACGGATTACACAAAACCCATCAAATCGAACATCACTAAAACACCAAATTCGACTTACTTGATGTTAGAAACACTTAGGTAATCAACATTCCTGGTTCATGCATTCAATTAGCCTTCAATTCCCCTTTCTATTTGATGGATTTATGTTGTTAGGGTTTTGGTTCATCCCCTACTCTCTCTCTCTCTCTCTCGATCGTACGCCCACATCCCCACACACTGACCAAGTTTTTGTTTTATTAATTCTTATTTCATATTTTCATTTCCAGCCCCTTCTCTTTTTAAAACATGTCACATTCCTATTTCACATTCTAACTTGGTCATCTTTCCTTTGGTTAACTTAGGTTATAAATATACATTTTAAACTTACCATCATTTTCTTACGGTACAATTCTATATTTACCGTTTCTATTATTTAAGCATCATGAACATATTATTTTTATAACATACGAAATGTGGGGTGTTACAAGTCTACCCCCCTTAAAGAAGGTTTCGTCCCCGAAACCTGAATACGTATCGAATAATGACGGGTAGTGTTCCCGTATATCATCTCTTGTTTCCCATGTGAGATCTGATTCTTTCGATGCCACCATTGGACCAAAACTTGTCTAATGGCTTTGTTGCAAAGTTGTTTCACTTTGTAATCTTTTATTGTCACGGGCCTTTTATTATATTTCAATCTTTCATCCACTTCCATGTCATCCAAGGGCACAAATGCCATTTCATCCGCGAGGCATTTTCGTAATTGCAACACATGGGAGGTGTTGTGAATTCCATCTAGTGCTGATGGAAATTCTATCTGACATGCTACCGTTCTGACTCGAGCTAGTATACATTCTAATAAGTCTACTTGTGTCCTTTCGTAAGTACATTCCTCGAACTCTGACAACAAGTTTTCATCCGATCACCCGTCATGATGAATTGGTCACTACCACTTTACACTTGTCCAATGCACTTGGTAATTCAATATGATCCTTTTACATTATTTCATGATCATCGTTCAATTGTTCAAGCTGATTTCTTAAAACTTATCTGTCAGATTATTCATTCCCGCGTACCTTTGACATCTACTTAGGGGAAATAATTATCATAATATTCATACTTGTTCATTCCTATTAATTCATATAAAATCACAAACCAAACATCATTCAATAGTTTCTAACTATTTAGCTTCTACATACACCTCACCCTTCCAGGGCCAATATCAAGCGAAATTTCTTTCATGTCACTAGCTTGATAGTTCTTTTCATACTTTTCTTGCAATACCTACGTATAATCTTTACCCAAGACCAATATTTCTTTCATTCATGATTTATCATATCAGCATGGTTAACCACAATTTAATGTATACGTTTATACAAATCGTGTACATACTATCTTACTCTAATCTCTTTACCGTCTATCCCTTGGTTACAAGGGCCAATATAAATCGTTAATCACGCTATCAATATGATCGATAATCAATACTTACATTTGAGTAACTCATATTACACTCGAGGTGTCATACTCAGCTATACTTGTCATCACATTCCATAGCTGTCATACATACGTCATTCCTTCTAGCAATTGTAATACTAAGACAATTACTTAACATTGTACCACGAAAGGTTAATTCTTATCTATATACTTACCTAGGTTCCGCTACATACGAGATTATAAGCTTATTACATATGCCATTCCATTCCACGTATGAGTTAGATAAAACTTGGTACAACCATTCATTCGATAATTAAGATTACACTCTACCACGTAGGGTTGTTTTATAATACGAACCAAGAATCATGCGTATAAAAACTTTAAATCTCGAACATTTCCTTAGAGGTTTACCTTCTAATAAATCCTCACATACGATAGGGAACCCGACTGAGGGTAAGACTCATTCAAATATCCTTTCAAATGTTCATCATATTTTACATTCCACTCAACCCCTCTTTATGTAACATTCCACCTTTAATAGTTACGCATTCTTATATTTTCATTCTAACTTCCTTCAACGTTAACCTTTCACATCTTCCATACAGTTCTTTCTAATTATTCTAAATTTGGCATACTAAGTGAGTACCCCGCTTTCTTAACAGTTCCTACCTTTTCCTTCCTTTCTACTACCCATTTTCTTTTCCGATATGCGGGTCGACTCTTACCATATTTCCATCATGACATTTCAAGACATCTAATTACCGTACTTTACAATAAACAAGAATTTAGAGCCGCCATAATTTTCTTGTATTGATATGAAGATTATAATTCATTTACTAGCATTATAAGTCATTTACTTCTGCCTTCCAAGTTACTAACCATACTTGTTCCTTCACTATGACGTTAGACATAATAATGCTCATCATGAGCCAACTACTTAATTCCTCTATTATTAATATCATCATTCTTCCTAGTCACCTCCTCTAGTGACGTAAAAACTTTGACTACTAATGTATGTGTGTGTGTGTATATACATATACATATACTTGCCTCAAACATTTAGTAACTCTATTACTATTAGTTGCTTGTTAATCCATTCCTACAGTATGGACTAATTCGCACATTTGTACTTCCTTATTGATTTTAGACATACTTATGTAAACGTTGTTCTTGCCATCCCATTTCTTTTAAATCCTCTACTAGTAAGTGCATCACGTAATTATGTTTACATGTTGAGCCACCTCCTCCATTCTTGAAATTCATTCATATCTTTTAAACGTTCGAATTCAATCATACTTGTTATCATCTTACCATTTCTTACAAAAAACTCTATCCTCGTCGGTGCTTAAATCATCCATCTAGGTCTTTGCCCATTATTCATTCTACTAACATTTTCTTTTTATTTGACAAAATTTTCATCCTTAAGACCATACCACACACGAAATTCTATCATCCTTTCATGTTCAATACTTTCTAAGCTTAATTGTAATTATCATTCCTACCTTTTATTACATTCTAGGACCATACCATCCTCTTCCGTAATCATTGCTTTTATTCCTTCCTACCGTGTCATTTGTTATCGTTTGTATTTCCTTCGTCCGTCATCTACATTAAGCATTCTCTACATTCATTACTTCATATACTTTTCATGTCATCCCAAGTTGCATTCATGCATTAATAATCATATTTCAATAATTTTCATTTCACTTGTACATCATCATCAACATCGGTCACGATAGGCCATATCATGCATGCCTTTCGTCCACAGGGGAATAGAATCCCTCATCCTCCTTACTTACTTTCTCGCACCATCCGCTACTCGGAACATATTTTGTTAATAATTTCTTCGTTTTCTTCAGCCATCTACTATATCATTCGAGATCACTATTAAAATTTATTCTTTGGTTATGTTCACTTCATTCTAGGATTTTAAATTTTTATACTTTCCTTTCTTTCATGCTAGGTGTTAACGGTCCTTTATGACCACACCACATACCTCTCATCATAGGGTTGATAAACCCAACTAGAACTTCTTCATTCACGACTTTCCTACCATATACGTTCCTACTTCGAAACATTTCGATATGACCCAGTTGACATTTAGAGGATCCTAATTATCATAGGTTGCATTTTCGGAAGCTTAACGAAACTATTGGATTTGCCTTAAGAAATATTCTACAACATAGTTTAGGAAATATGTTAATATGCTTAACATATTTCAATGACTTTCATTCTCTTACTTATTACACATTTGTTAATTTCATACACTTTTCACTTCGTTACATGTAACTTCATGCCATCATGCTTATGTCTTATTGGCCTTTGTCCTTTTAATTATGGTTATCATGCTTTTATTTCATAATTCTGGGTGTTAATAGCAACTTCGTGACCATACCGCATTCTTTTCATCATTCTCGGTGTTAAACTCATCATCGTCATCGTCATCATCATTAGTGTCATCGTTTTCGTCATCATTTGTATCGTCATTATCATCATTATTGGTATCATCATTACCATCATCATTGGCCCTGATATACATGTTTTCCTATTATGGGAATTTAAAATTCCCTAAGGTTCCCTTTTACATTCATGTACCATACTTTTCATTGATTCGTAATCATGGACCAAACTTAGTTCAAATGATCCCTTTCTATCTTATACTACTTTCTAAAAGTTTATTGAGACCTTTAGACGCGTTTTATGGCATTCAGAAGCTCGGAATACATCAATAAGACAAACAAAATAAATCAGAAAACTAAGTCCAGGGAGTGGCGTCGGGCCACAAGACGCGTAGACAGCGTATTTGGGCGTCCGGGTCTTTCTGAATCATTCATGGGGCGTCGGCGACGGGCCAACTGGGCGTCGGCGATGCTAAGCCATCAGCCAAAACGCTGTTGTGCTTGATTTTTACCCATTCCGACCCGTTCCCGAGTCCCGTAACATCCGAACTTGCCCCGGGGCATCCAGAATTACCATTTCCTGGCATTACCGCATACCAAAACTCCACATCCATTCCCTTAACCTTTCCCGATAAAATGAAACTTAGAAAATATAATACTAAATTCGTACCTTAACCGCGTCTTGGAGCGAACACACACCACTTCTTGAGCTTTCGGTTTGAGTCCGAGCACCCTATCCTGTGCTCAAATCCCTCAAACCTGGGCTCTGATACCAACTTGTAAAGCACTTATTTCACAATCGAATATAAAAATAATAACATACAAATTTTAACAAAAATCGGCCATGACCCGTTCGTAACATAAGCGATTCCCTGCTTTTAACAATCATCATTCAAACTGAATTCTACGACACATTCCAAAAGACATAAAAGTTGTAACCATTACATCATAATAAAAAAAACATCCATTAACCAAAAGACACTATCACCCTTTAAAGAACTTTGACGAGCGGAAGCAATTAAATGGCGCGATGTGTGTTCGTTCCTCCGGTTTAAGATTTGCTCCAAAATACTACTTACCTACAACATTCTTAACAAGTCAACTAAATATGCAAAACAATAATCTAACATATTCATTCTTTTATTTCAACAGTTATCATTCTTTTGTTTTTAATCATACATACTTTTTCATCTAACGGGTCTTTATGATCAAACCAAGTCCACACACTAAGACTTGATTCAAGACCCGTCTAACTTTCTAACATCCTCCATTAATTCGACCCGTTCACACGGTTCGACTACATGACCTTCCAACATACAATCTATTAGTACGACCCGTTCATACGGTTCGACTACATAACATTCCAACATACATTCTATTAGTACGACCCGTTCATACGGTTTGACTACATATCATTCCAACATATCATTCCAACATACATTCCATTAGTACGACCCGTTCATACGGTTCGACTACATAGCATTCCAACATACATTCCATTAGTACGACTCGTTCATACGGTTCGACTACATAGCATTCCAGCATACATTCCATTACCACGACCTGTTCATAACAAGTCTTTACTTAAACCATTACGACATCATACTTTCCAAACATTTTGACCCACTTGAAGCGGGTCATTACACATTCATTACTATTGCATTTCTTATCCATTTTCCAATATTCAACATATCACAATTCTACCATGAACAATCATACAACGCTACACTAGGATTCATTTACCAAAACTAACGTTCGTAAATCTACATGAAGGGAGAATTAAGTTCATATGAACTTACCGTGATTTTGCGTTTCTAGCGCTTTGGATTGACTTGTTCCTTCGTCTTTCTTTGTTCCTACATGTCACAACTTCATACACTTAGCTTTCTTACGACTTCATTACTTAGACATTCTTTGATGTACATTGTGATGTTAATTACTCGCATACATTTTGCCATCATCATATTACATTAACTTAGCAAGTATTCATGTAAAATCACAATAAATTCCAATTAAGGCATTTCATCGAACACGTGGTGTGCGTACTATCTACAAAGCATAATGTACCGATACCTTAAGCTCATCTTCCATATTTCATCCATTGATTAACATAATAAATCCCTAACTTCATAATTTTTCATTCTAACAATAAACATTTAGTTCTACATCAAATACTCATAAAGCTATCATCATCATATTTATTCAAACATCAACAACATATTAATTTTTTCTTATAAACACCACTAATCTTAATCATTCTACAACATAAAAATGGGTTCTTCCCCAAATCATCATTATAGACAAAATTAAACATATCTTAACAATCTACATATTCATAACAACTAACATTCATGCTTAATTTTACACTACATTCACGGATTACACAAAACCCATCAAATCGAACATCACTAAAACACCAAATTCGACTTACTTAATGTTAGAAACACTTAGGTAATCAACATTCCTGGTTCATGCATTCAATTAGCCTTCAGTTCCCCTTTCAATTTGATGGATTTATGTTGTTAGGGTTTTGGTTCATCCCCTACTCTCTCTCTCTCGATCGTACGCCTACATCCCAACACACTGACCAAGTTTTTGTTTATGAATTCTTATTTCATATTTTCATTTCCAGCCCCTTCTCTTTTTAAAACATGTCACATTCCTTCTTCACATTCTAACTTGGTCATCTTTCCTTTGGTTAACTTAGGTTATAAATATACATTTTAAACTTACCATCATTGTCTTACAGTACATTCCTACTTCACGAACATATTATTTTTTATAACATACGAAATGTGGGGTGTTACATGAGGGTGGTGCTATATTTCAAGCAAGCGGAAAGTATTATACGGGGACTAGGCCATTGCTTCCGCAAAATCAGAAGTCCCGGGATAATACCCCAGATATCACTGAGTATAAAGACCTAATATCTCAGAAAGAGGGACCTTTCAAACAAGATTTCGGGGGTTACCCTTATATCCAAGTGAAGTTACCCACGATATAAGCAATTTTGAAATTTAGGTTTATATCTTGTCACAATCTACTAAATGTGTAAAAACCTACTGGCACATCATCAGTGAGACCGTTTATCACATTTGACTTTCCAGTTCTTTAGCATGTCGTGAATGTCCACTGATGTACTGTCATTTCCTCGTTTTTCAACAAAACTCATTTTTGATTTTATCATGTTTTTGACTTTTTCAAATTTTCTAATGTTTTTGGATTTTCTGAAAATTCTTACTCCCCCTAAAATTCAAAATCATTTAAAGGAAATTTGAAAACAAACTATACAAGTAAAAAAGACAACTGATATCGAATCACTTCAAATCGCCATCCACTTGGCATAAACAATCAGAACTTCCCCTCACAACAAACTATTTTCCCATTGTGATTTCAAAACACTTAAGTTTGTTTTAATCAAATGGTTTTTCTGGAAAATAAGTTTTGTTGATTTTACCACTTGTAAGATCGGGGTTATCATCACTTTGTTTTTCATAATCCACTTGAAAAATAATAACAATTTTAAATTCAATTCACAAACCACCACTTGTAGAAAATCAAGTACAACTTAATGTCCCTGATTTACCACTTGTAAGTAATCAACCAATAACCACTTGTAAGTCGAAATATCACCAGAGTGAATTTCTCAAGAAATATGCCGATACCTGCTCCTCACTTACCAACCTGGAAGCTCCGGCAAGTTAGGTTTTTTAAGTAGAAAATGCTGTCCCCCAAGCCTGATCAGCCTTGGGTGATACACATCTATCCCTCCAACATTTTGATTTGTAAAATTCTTTGGCACCTTTAACCTTCCCATCAACCATCTTTCCAAAGATATGTTTGACTTTACCATTGAAAGCCTTTTCAGCATCAAATTCTTCTTTACCAGAGAAAAATTGACCTGAAATTTCAAATCTACCTTTTGATTTCAGATTATCCTTTGACAATTTTGGAAAGTTTTCCTCGTTCAACTCTGGAACGGAATTCTCAACCTTTTTCTCAACAAATGACTCCTCTGATTTTGTGGAATCAGATTCATTATCAGAACTATTTTCAGACTTAACAACCCATCTTTGTTTGTTTTCATCGACTTTTCTTTTATAAAAACGTTTTGAAGTTTCACCAATTTCAAAAGTCGAATTTTCAAACATTTTGAATTTTTCTTTTGATTGTTCTGATTTATCAACACATTTCCTTTTCACTTCAGAATTAAAAGAAACTCCCTGTTTTGTGTTGTTGGACTGTTGGCAATTCCAAGCAATATGTCCAACTTTGTGACATTTGAAACACGTTCTTCTGTCAACTCTTGGAGCAAATTTCTTCACATTCTTCTTTATTTCTGCAAGAAACTCTTGATTTGATTGTTTCCAGAATGGTTTCTTCTGCTCATCTTCAGAACTTCTTCCTGAAACCAATTTTGTTTTTGGTTTATAATTTTTCTCATTTTTATAATTTTCCGAAGAACTAAAACCTAATCCTTGCTTTTTGAAATTACCGTTATGGTTTGGTTTCTTTCGATAACCTACCTGAACCAGAACTGTAACCCTTTTTCTTGTTCAATCTCTGTTGAACTCTTGAAGTGTACTTTTTAGGTTTTTCAGTAAGATTTAAATCTTTTATTTCAGAAATATTAATTTCTGTTAATTTGAAAACCTGTTTAATCATCTCAGTTTTGATACTTCTTATTGGAAATTCTTCATCAGAATATAATTTGTCTAAATCATTCAAAGTATATGCCACTTTGATTGATCCATCATTTAAATTAGATTTCGATAACAAGAATTCTTTATTGTAAACCCTTTTAACCGGTGAACTCGGACTCTTTTCTGACGAACTTGGACTTTCAGATTTAGATTCCGACTTTGAATCTTCATCCATATCCAACACCAGATCGACCACTTTCTTTAACAACTCAGACTCATGATCAGTGTCAGACACTGTGAATGTGACATCAATATTGTCTGGTAATTCATCAATGATTTCAGACTTTAATTTGATGTTGAGAGCCTTATTTACTCGTTCCTCATTTGGCTTTCTGGGAGAATAACTTTCATGGATCGGGGGCGGACATCTGTTATACTTGACACTTTGTTTCTTACCAGTATCAGTATCTTCAATCTTTTCCTCCTTGTATGCTTCAAGCCCAGCAACAGTAGGATAAACACGATCAATCAAATAATCACATGTTGTATAACTCAACAACAATCGTTTAATCCTTTCACTCTCAATCTTTTCAAGCTCTAAATCCTGCTTCAGCTTAGCACAATCTTCAATATACTCATTGATGATCTTCTGTTTCATCATTAATGTTGAGCTCATTTTTGACATAGCAGCATCAATTTCTGAGTTTGTCTTTTTAGACCATCAACTGTTCTATTCAAAACATCATATGACTCTTTCACATACTTCAAATCAGACAACAAATTTTCTTTCAGCTCTTCCAACTCACTAATCTTCTTGTCTTTTTCCTCACAATGTGTGCACGACTCCACACATTTCTGACAAGGTTTAATGACTTCAACTATCTTTTCAATCTCAACAGTCTTTTCAACTTCAACAAGTTTCTCAACTTTAACAATTTTTTCTATCTCGACGATTTTCTCAACTTCGACAAGTTTCTCAACTTCGACTATTTTTTCCACTTCAATTATTTTTTCAACCACTTTCTCCACTTCAACGATTTTTTTCTACCATTTTCTCAGTTACTTGATCAACATTAGCTTCTCCAGCTTCTGTCTTTTCCTTTTCATCAACAAGGATTCTTGCTGCTTCCAGCTCTTTCCTCAATCTGGAAATCTTCTTCTGATTCAGCAACTCAACTTTATCTGCAAAAAATAAATTAAAACTGTCAGGATCTATGCCGTTTCAAGCTTTGTTAAGATATTCTTCCTCATCATCGGTATCAATATCACTTCCTAGTTCTGGAAAAATCGGGATTCTTTTCTGACTAGCCTCATCTTCACCCAGAATTCTAGCAACAAGACCTGAACCTGGTGGAATATATTTATCCCAGCTAAATCCCTCTGCAACAAATTCATCATCTTGATCAATTATACCAAACAAAGCTCTTTTCTCTTGAATGGTACGTGCATGAGCAGTTTGTGGTTGTTTATCAATTTGTGGTTCTTGATTAATCTGATGAAAAATTGACTTTTGATAATAATCATTCTTTCCATCTTGTCTTCCTGTTGTTTCTTTGTTTTTGCATTCTCGTTTAAAATGACATTTTCCTTTGCAATGAAAACAAGTGACTTTCGATTTGTCAAACCCTATTGGAGATTCACTCATTCCCCGAAAATCATCTCTACCAGTGATTTGTGTAAATTTTTCTGCTCTTCTAACAACACTTGCTAAACACCACTTCACATCCATCAACTCAAGTTCCTCCGCATCAATTTGGTCATAATCTTCTTTTGTAAGCATCGGATTTCCAATTCTGCCACCAATCAAACTTTCATATGATTCCAACATAGCAACGAGTGATGCCATGTGTTGCTTTGCTATTTCCGGAGACAGATTTTGACCATTTTGAATGTTCAAGGTAACATTGCACTGCAGATTTGTTGAATTCGGTTGTTGAAAACTTGATGTTGTAAAGTTTGGATCAAAGTTTGAATATGAAGACGAAGATCCACCACTCTGTGTCAAATTACTACCCTTTGTTCCAGACGAACTGTCAGCACTAAAACCAGTTTGGATCTTTGGGCTAGGACTAGGGGTAGCCTCAAACTTGTTCCTTCTGTAATATAAACTCGTATCTTGTTTTGCATTTGGATTCTTCATGATTGCCGTTTTCTGAATATCCAACTCGTGCTCTTCAATCTTTTGAATAAACTGTGCCAGATTCATATTTTCCCGATTTTCTCATGTGTTTCACAATCAACAGATAAGTAGCAAGTTTATCAACCCATTCATCATCATCTTTCTTTATATCCATTCTTCCCATTTCCAATACCAAATGACAATATCTATCAATGGTCATCTTTGTTGTTTCATGATCGAAAGCTGCAAACATATCAAATAATTTCTTCAATAATGCCTATTTATTTTTGATCATATCTGCGCTTCCTTTGAACTTTTGAATCAAAGCATTCTAAATCGATCTAGCAGTATTCTCATGTTGAAGCAGAACAAAGATATCTTCCTTTACTGCTTGTTGTAGAAGACTAATCATCATTTTCTCACTTATATACTTCAATTTATCACTTTCTGAAAAATCACAAAAAGCTTTTTCAAGCCCACGCTGTCACACCCCGACCACGTAGGACAACCAAACGTGGCGGAAAACGTCGGGGAGTGTTGTAACAGAATCATTGTTTCATAACACGTGGAAATTGAAATATTGTTTTATTGATTAAAGTAGTTACAATGTCTTGACAATCAAAGAAACATAACGTAAATAACTAGTCTTGCATCTTTTATTGTCGCTAAGGCCCAAGTCCGCCTAAGTGTATCTTGACAAGTCCTATGCATCATATCCTGAAAACACATGTGAAAATAGGTACGTCAGCATAAAAATGCCTGTGAGATACATAGGTTTTGTGAAAATGAGATTCATGACTTATGTTTAGGAAAATGTTTAGTCATGAACCTTGTAGTTTGCTTTGTTTTGTAAATCGTTTGAAAAGCAATAAGATCAGATGATATGTATAAGTAAGAGAATAATGTATGGTTTAAATGAATAACCAAGTAAAAATGAGTATATATATAAGATAAGTTGTTTTGTAAAACAATGTCTTGTGAAAAGTATGTTATTTGTATAAAATGTTATATGTCCAAATTGAAATGATTTAAATAACGCTACAATATGTAATACCATACAAACACTTATATATAGGAAGTACCAACGGCGTATCCACCATGCTTGTATCATATTACACACGCCTCGTTACTTAAGTCACTTAAACAAACCACCAATGTAATAAGTTTATGTTTAAACCAATAGTCAAAAGTCCTTGTATAAATCATATCGAATGTTAATAGTCCAAAAGTAGTCAAGTAATGTGCAACAAATGTTATGTATAACCAATGTCGAAAATGTTTATTTGTCAAATGTAAATCATGTAATGTGTAACCAAAATGATATGTATGGCTAGTGAAATGCATCAACTAAACCATAGGTGAAAATGCACAAAACAAAGTATTGAAGTAAAACTTGGTTTAAATCAAAGTTATGTTTTGTGTAGTAAATATATGCTATACTGATATTAGACATTTATGCGGTATTGTGAAAATTCATACATCCAAGCCTTGCGACAGTCGGATAACTATGTAAAAATGAGTTATCAAAAGAATATGTATTCGGATTCGGTCATTCCTTACGTCCAAACAAACCCGAGATTTCAGGAATGGGATTTGTCAAGTCCTATGGTACCACTACCTACTACCGAGCGGCATGATCGGTGTTAATGAATGTATAGTATAGTTTAAACAAACCAAATGTCATACCAAAATGTAAGCATATGATGAATAAGAAATGTACTAAGTATACAAAGCAGAAAAGTCATGTAAATCAATGTGCTAGCATGCTATCAGTTAACATACATAGCAGAAGTGTAATGTAGAACCATGTACTAAGTATGCACACAATGGACATACATAGCATAAAATGTAATGAAATCATGTACTATAATGTACTAATGAACGTAGGAAGTATATGATGTGAAAACAGGAAAGCATGAAAGTAACAAGTAGGCACATGTGTTCCACCCCAAAACAGTTTGGAAAACAGTAAAAGAGGGGTCTATGTACTCACTTGAGATTGCTTAGTAGTCCTTGAGTAACAACCAAACAATGCTAGAGATCGCGGATATCAAACGGCACCTAATATAGGTAACTTTGTTAATAACCGGACCTAAATCGGATGATTGGATAGAATGAGGGTTCGTAAACCAAACGAGTATAGACACTCGTATCATATGGTTTAACAAAGCCTACATACTAAATGAAACCTAAACTAAGTGCTTACGATCCATTACGACCCGTTTAGGTAGCTTATGCTACTTTAACGCGTCGTTCGCGTGAAACGCGTTCGGACCGCCTAACTAGCCCTATGACAAGTGTTATATGCCTAATCATGTTATATAATCAATTATGTGTCAAAAGTTTAGGTTACATATGCTTAATTACCAATTATACATGAAAAGGGTATTCTGGTAATTTACCTAAGGCATATAAACTACCTATCATACAACTACTTAAACGAAGCGACCATAAGGTATAACCTCGGAAGGTTATTCCCTATATACTATGGCCACCTAATGTGTTTGGTCGGATCCTAATGATCGACCAAATGGGTCGGGTTCGAAGGTATAAGCGATTTATTAGATCGTTTACCCTTACGACCCTATATAAGCATTAAACTAAAAGTGACGAGCTAAGCATGCTAAAACATGCTTAACTAAGTTTAGAAAACAGGTTTGGTATCACAACAAACGGTTGTGATACCTAAGAGTAGTTTTGGTTACAAAATACACAAGAATACGTATTCTGACCGAAACTACAGCTCGTCACTGAGCCTAGATAACGTGGTAATCAGTAGGTATAGTCACTAGGGACTATAACCATCGTGATCACGCTCACGTTATGAAGTTCAAACGAACTTCGCATCGACCATAAACTGGTCAATGCAAAAAGTCAAACAAAGTTTGACTTTCGGACTCGAAAAGCAATAAAAGAACGAAGGAACACTTACGAAGGGTCCCCGAATGCTAATCTAGTCCAAAATAGCTCAGGTATGAAACAAAGGTTTCAACTTAGAGCACAAATGATCAGATTCTTGTGAGAAATGAAGTGGAATGTGATGGGTATTTATAGATTTCGGTCCACCGTTAGGATCGTTTCTTGGAGAAGAGGGAATGATCTAGCCCGTACACTTGTCACAATGTTGTGGTACTGATTTTTGGCCACCATAAGAGTTTAACAAGTGGCACTTGACCTTTGGAGAATGTTTAGGGGTAGATAACAGCAGCCAAAAACGATTTGCTGCATCTGGACACTGCTTGCGCACCGTAACAAATAACCCTTACGGTGCGCAAGGGCCAAGTTTGGCAGATTTACCATTTTGGTCCCTGCAGCCCAGAAACTTGTATTTTGATGCATATTTGACACTTTTAAGCCCCGTTAACCTCATTTCAAAGCTATAAAATGAAGTTAAAGTATAGGGAACTCAAAACATGCTCAAAAATATCTCGGGTGTCGGTTCGTTTAGCCGTACGGTTACGTTGTTCGGTTAATTACGACGGAATGCGCATAAGCGCGAAAAATGATCCAAATGGCGTGACGAATGGATTTTTCTTATGCCAAACACTAAAATAAAATATTTTAGTGCTTACATAAGTTTTTGGATGTCCGGATGTATTCAGAACGTAAGTTATGCGCGAAAATGCAAACTTGTGCACTTTTTGACGCTTTTTGTCCCTGAATGACCCCAAAAATTTATTTTAGCATACCGAACCCCTCAAAGCCTATTTCTAAGCTATGTAAAGGATATTTATGGTATGTTTAACTTATGGTCATGTTCCAGAATGTCTGTTACAGTTCAAATTGGCATACTTTCGCAGTTTGTCAAGTTTAGTCCCTGTAAGCGAATTAACTTGATTTTGCCATACCAAAGCCTTCAAAACTTATTTCTAAGTTATGTAAAGGTTATTTAAGGTATGTTAAGCCTATGTCACTATTCCGGAGTGTTTTTTGCATTAAACTGGTTATATTTATGCATTGGTGCGCGTATAACCTTCCAGAAAGCGATTTAGAGTTTGGAATTGAACAAAAATTGATATGTGCAAATGATACACATATTTTTTACAAATCCCAAGTATGAAATATAATATTTCATTGGTTCCGTATTTTTTTGATGGCCGTGGAGGAACATGTGTTACAGTCTCCCCTACTTTAGGAAATTTCGTCCCGAAATTTATTTAGAGGAAACTTGTGAGAGTTTAAAACATGAAGTTGAAAAGATCGAACAATATTGGTTAGGGTTCTGAACTTCTAGTAACCTTAATAACATTATGCTTGCAATGTAAGAGGGACACTTATATACAAGTATATGAAGCGTCATTGGTGCGTCCACCGTACCTCCATTACATCGTTCTCATTTTGTTATTGTTGTCACTATCGGTTCTTACACATAATAAATCTTACTGTGGTTACCGTGCACTGAATCTCATAATTATGTACGCGTCCATAATTAGACAATTCCTTGCATAGTTCACACAGTCTATTTTATAATGTGTAGGGGAAAACCAAATGAACAAACCTGTGATGAGTGTGACTAGACCACCATAGGGTCCCTTTTATTAAATCAATAAATGATTTTAATAGACAACCAAGGAGTCTTTTCAGCTTATATCATCACATGTCATTCTTAACCAGATTTTTGAATCAATCTTTTTGAATAGACCACTAAAAGGGTCTCTTATGAATCATGGAATAGTACTATATAATCCAAGGGTCTTAACTATTACATAGAAGCCCATTTAGGATTTAAGGTAGTACCTTTTTGAATATCCTACTACGAATCCCTCATATAAAGATATGAAAGATTCTACGAGGATTTGTATAACTAATACCCAGAGTATAAAAACACAAAATGTATAAAAGAAAACACAAGATGCATAGACACATAGTCATATAACCACAAGGATTGTTCATTTAGATCTTTAATTTGTTAATTTGTTTTGCTACAGAGCGCATGTATTTAAAGCACACTAGGAATCCATCTCGTGGATTTCATTTGGTACTTTAAACATTACCAAGAATCTAACTATAAAGATAGAAAGATTTTTTTAAAAGAAAAATTCGATTTCGATTATAAGGAACCGAAATGTTCGAATTTAGGTACATAAGGAATCCAATTAAGGACTCTGATTTGAATGATGATCATCCACAAGGGTCTAAATGTGAAGATAAAAAGATCCCATATGGATTTTAGAAGTTAGAGATGTTTTGAAACCTTGCACTGGATGTGCTTATGTCAAAACATGAAGTAAGAATGCTTATGAAGTTGAGATGCTAGCTATGTCAAGGCGACATATGAAGCGGAATTTGAAGGCTAAGTCAATGTATGAGGAAAATATTTTTGAAAACTATGCATGAGGTTATAAAAAAAATGTGTTCAATGTTTTTGAAACCTTATATATAATACATTTGAAATCATAAAGTAGGTGTACTAGGTAAGTATATTTATAAAAATGTTTTAAAATCATGCGAGATGAATTTTGAAATTATGTATAAGGTTTTTGAAAAACATGAATGATGCTTTTCGAAATCATGCACTTGATAAGAAAATGTACTGTGTTAATATTGCCTTCAGACTATATGAAATATTTTGAAATTAGGAAGGTTGGTTTTGATAACATGGCCAATGTTTTTGAAATAACATAGGCAATGCATTTAGAAAAATTGTTTTCAAACTATATGAAATGTTTTGAGATCATGAAGATTGTTTTTCTGAAATACTTGTACTGTGTATGAAAAATCAAAACGTAATGGGTATGGGATTTGAAAATATCCTTAGTTATCTAACCAAGGATTCAAAGGCACAGATGTGCAGAAGCATGATTACTCATAATGTCACTTTATTTTCTGTGCTTTGTTTCTTAGAGCGAAACGAGTACTTAAAATTTTCGAGAGAATCATGAGCGATCATTTGAAAGAGAGAAATCACAAGAGTAGTTTGTAAGGAACATAGTTCCTTGATGTAGGTATCATAGGAGAAGTCATACACACATGTAACTACCCTCGCATAGCAGAATTATGAACAACAATTTATTTATAAACAAAACAGATTGTTTCACATTACAAGAAATAGAAGAAACAAAAGCATAAGACAACAACATCTTCTAATCAGCCAACTGCTCATCCGTGGGTTGGATTTGCATTAGCAAGCTTTGGGCATTTGTTCCTGAAATGGCTCGTATCGCCACAGTTGTAGCACGATCCAGGCGGAAAGCGAGCTTGAGTAGGGTTGACTTGTGGTTGTTCTGGACCACCTTGGTTCGGGTTACATCGACAAGCACTTACCAGGTGACCAACTCGCCCACATGATACACACAGACGACACGGTAAGTGAGCTTGGTGATACCCATTACATTTGTCGCATATTGGTGCCGTTCCCTTGTATTGCTTCTTAGCAGGTGGTGTTGCCACCCGGATGGGTCCTGTTTGATTTGGTACTGCTGTAGTTGGGCAAACCCTTGCCGTATGACCTATAAGTCCACAAATTTGGCATTTGCGGTACTTCACATTAGTCTGATGATGAAGGCTACATTGGTTGCACAAGGGTGCAGTTCCGTTGTATTGCTTCCTAGCAGGGGGTTGAGTTGGTTGGTTGGGGATGGCTTGACCATTATGAGCGACCATGGCGAAGTTCTGAGAAGCCTTTCGCTTCTTTGACTTCTTAGGGGATCGTTCATCCATGGTCTTTGATTCCTTGATTGCTTTCTTGGCTGGTGGGGCTGTCATTTGGCTAAGTCTTGCCTGTTTTGGTGCCACCGCTGCGGGTTTCCTTGAAGCCATACGTTTCTTTCGTTTTGGTGAAGGCTTGGCTTCTGCTTCCTTTCGTGGCTCTTGAGTGGCGTCATTGTTGAGACGAGACATAGCAATTCCCAATTCCACAGTCTTCAGAATCACTTCGCCTATTTGTTGGGCAAGTTTGGCTGTTCGCTCGGACATTTGGCCGTTGCTGAGAGGAAGAGACATTCTTGAAGGAAATGAAAGACATAGGAAGAAACAAGTGAAAGGTTATTGGATAATCAATACAGAATGGTAACGAATGAAAATTGTGATCATTTGTTTGTTACCTAAGGCAAACAAATGAGATGGTGACAAATCAAAGTGAATGGTTCAAAAATAATGTATCGCGAAGATATGCTCGCCTATAAGTGAACACTCATCCCAAGAATTCCCAGGTAAGCACAACTGGTCTCGCGTCTGATGAGATGTATACGAAGTGCTTGCCTAGACAGAAAACCCAGAATATAGGCATTCACCCTTCCAGTTTGCACGTGTTCACATTATTTAAAACCCAAAACCTTGACGAGGTTTTGAAAATTCAAAGGGGTTCAAAACCATATTATAGAGAGTTCAAAACCTTACAATAGAGGGTTCAAAACCTAGTAATCAATCATCCTAGAACAGATGATTAGCTTTCAAAGCGGTTTTGAATTTTATGTTCTTGTTGTGGTTGTCGCCTAAGGATAGGCGATAGTATTGTTTTATGACTAAACGCAAGTAAACTCGCGTTAGGGTCCTAGAAAGGTTATAGACTAGGTCAAAGTATTACTAATAACCTAATTCCCTATAACCATGAGCTCTGATACCAACTTTTCTGTCACACCCCGACCACGTAGGACAACCAAACGTGGCGGAAAACGTCGGGGAGTGTTGTAACAGAATCATTGTTTCATAACACATGGAAATTGAAATATTGTTTTATTGATTAAAGTAGTTACAATGTCTTGACAATCAAAGAAACATAACGTAAATAACTAGTCTTGCATCTTTTATTGTCGCTAAGGCCCAAGTCCGCCTAAGTGTATCTTGACAAGTCCTATGCATCATATCCTGAAAACACATGTGAAAATAGGTACGTCAGCATAAAAATGCCTGTGAGATACATAGGTTTTGTGAAAATGAGATTCATGACTTATGTTTAGGAAAATGTTTAGTCATGAACCTTGTAGTTTGCTTTGTTTTGTAAATCGTTTGAAAAGCAATAAGATCAGATGATATGTATAAGTAAGAGAATAATGTATGGTTTAAATGAATAACCAAGTAAAAATGAGTATATATAAGATAAGTTGTTTTGTAAAACAATGTCTTGTGAAAAGTATGTTATTTGTATAAAATGTTATATGTCCAAATTGAAATGATTTAAATAACGCTACAATATGTAATACCATACAAACACTTATATATAGGAAGTACCAACGGCGTATCCACCATGCTTGTATCATATTACACACGCCTCGTTACTTAAGTCACTTAAACAAACCACCAATGTAATAAGTTTATGTTTAAACCAATAGTCAAAAGTCCTTGTATAAATCATATCGAATGTTAATAGTCCAAAAGTAGTCAAGTAATGTGCAACAAATGTTATGTATAACCAATGTCGAAAATGTTTATTTGTCAAATGTAAATCATGTAATGTGTAACCAAAATGATATGTATGGCTAGTGAAATGCATCAACTAAACCATAGGTGAAAATGCACAAAACAAAGTATTGAAGTAAAACTTGGTTTAAATCAAAGTTATGTTTTGTGTAGTAAATATATGCTATACTGATATTAGACATTTATGCGGTATTGTGAAAATTCATACATCCAAGCCTTGCGACAGTCGGATAACTATGTAAAAATGAGTTATCAAAAGAATATGTATTCGGATTCGGTCATTCCTTACGTCCAAACAAACCCGAGATTTCAGGAATGGGATTTGTCAAGTCCTATGGTACCACTACCTACTACCGAGCGGCATGATCGGTGTTAATGAATGTATAGTATAGTTTAAACAAACCAAATGTCATACCAAAATGTAAGCATATGATGAATAAGAAATGTACTAAGTATACAAAGCAGAAAAGTCATGTAAATCAATGTGCTAGCATGCTATCAGTTAACATACATAGCAGAAGTGTAATGTAGAACCATGTACTAAGTATGCACACAATGGACATACATAGCATAAAATGTAATGAAATCATGTACTATAATGTACTAATGAACGTAGGAAGTATATGATGTGAAAACAGGAAAGCATGAAAGTAACAAGTAGGCACATGTGTTCCACCCCAAAACAGTTTGGAAAACAGTAAAAGAGGGGTCTATGTACTCACTTGAGATTGCTTAGTAGTCCTTGAGTAACAACCAAACAATGCTAGAGATCGCGGATATCAAACGGCACCTAATATAGGTAACTTTGTTAATAACCGGACCTAAATCGGATGATTGGATAGAATGAGGGTTCGTAAACCAAACGAGTATAGACACTCGTATCATATGGTTTAACAAAGCCTACATACTAAATGAAACCTAAACTAAGTGCTTACGATCCATTACGACCTGTTTAGGTAGCTTATGCTACTTTAACGCGTCGTTCGCGTGAAACGCGTTCGGACCGCCTAACTAGCCCTATGACAAGTGTTATATGCCTAATCATGTTATATAATCAATTATGTGTCAAAAGTTTAGGTTACATATGCTTAATTACCAATTATACATGAAAAGGGTATTCTGGTAATTTACCTAAGGCATATAAACTACCTATCATACAACTACTTAAACGAAGCGACCATAAGGTATAACCTCGGAAGGTTATTCCCTATATACTATGGCCACCTAATGTGTTTGGTCGGATCCTAATGATCGACCAAATGGGTCGGGTTCGAAGGTATAAGCGATTTATTAGATCGTTTACCCTTACGACCCTATATAAGCATTAAACTAAAAGTGACGAGCTAAGCATGCTAAAACATGCTTAACTAAGTTTAGAAAACAGGTTTGGTATCACAACAAACGGTTGTGATACCTAAGAGTAGTTTTGGTTACAAAATACACAAGAATACGTATTCTGACCGAAACTACGGCTCGTCACTGAGCCTAGATAACGTGGTAATCAGTAGGTATAGTCACTAGGGACTATAACCATCGTGATCACGCTCACGTTATGAAGTTCAAACGAACTTCGCATCGACCATAAACTGGTCAATGCAGAAAGTCAAACAAAGTTTGACTTTCGGACTCGAAAAGCAATAAAAGAACGAAGGAACACTTACGAAGGGTCCCCGAATGCTAATCTAGATCAAAATAGCTCAGGTATGAAACAAAGGTTTCAACTTAGAGCACAAATGATCAGATTCTTGTGAGAAATGAAGTGGAATGTGATGGGTATTTATAGATTTCGGTCCACCGTTAGGATCGTTTCTTGGAGAAGAGGGAATGATCTAGCCCGTACACTTGTCACAATGTTGTGGTACTGATTTTTGGCCACCATAAGAGTTTAACAAGTGGCACTTGACCTTTGGAGAATGTTTAGGGGTAGATAACAGCAGCCAAAAATGATTTTCTGCATCTGAACACTGCTTGCGCACCGTAACAAATAACCCTTACGGTGCGCAAGGGCCAAGTTTGGCAGATTTACCATTTTGGTCCCTGCAGCCCAGAAACTTGTATTTTGATGCATATTTGACACTTTTAAGCCCCGTTAACCTCATTTCAAAGCTATAAAATGAAGTTAAAGTATAGGGAACTCAAAACATGCTCAAAAATATCTCGGGTGTCGGTTCGTTTAGCCGTACGGTTACGTTGTTCGGTTAATTACGACGGAATGCGCATAAGCGCGAAAAATGATCCAAATGGCGTGACGAATGGATTTTTCTTATGCCAAACACTAAAATAAAATATTTTAGTTCTTACATAAGTTTTTGGATGTCCGGATGTATTCAGAACGTAAGTTATGCGCGAAAATGCAAACTTGTGCACTTTTTGACGCTTTTTGTCCCTGAATGACCCCAAAAATTTATTTTAGCATACCGAACCCCTCAAAGCCTATTTCTAAGCTATGTAAAGGATATTTATGGTATGTTTAACTTATGGTCATGTTCCAGAATGTCTGTTACAGTTCAAATTTGCATACTTTCGCAGTTTGTCAAGTTTAGTCCCTGTAAGCGAATTAACTTGATTTTGCCATACCAAAGCCTTCAAAACTTATTTCTAAGTTATGTAAAGGTTATTTAATGTATGTTAAGCCTATGTCACTATTCCGGAGTGTTTTTTGCATTAAACTGGTTATATTTATGCATTGGTGCGCGTATAACCTTCCAGAAAGCGATTTAGAGTTTGGAATTGAACAAAAATTGATATGTGCAAATGATACACATATTTTTTACAAATCCCAAGTATGAAATATAATATTTCATTGGTTCCGTAT
The DNA here is from genome assembly GCA_030545235.1 of Helianthus tuberosus. NCBI lineage: Eukaryota > Viridiplantae > Streptophyta > Magnoliopsida > Asterales > Asteraceae > Helianthus > Helianthus tuberosus. The sequence goes on from CM060367.1 coordinate 97,300,887, forward strand.
TTTTTTGATGGCCGTGGAGGCACATGTGTTACAGTCTCCCCTACTTTAGGAAATTTCGTCACGAAATTTATTTAGAGGAAACTTGTGAGAGTTTAAAACATGAAGTTGAAAAGATCGAACAATATTGGTTAGGGTTCTGAACTTCTAGTAACCTTAATAACATTATGCTTGCAATGTAAGAGGGACACTTATATACAAGTATATGAAGCGCCATTGGTGCGTCCACCGTACCTCCATTACATCGTTCTCATTTTGTTATTGTTGTCACTATCGGTTCTTACACATAATAAATCTTACTGTGGTTACCGTGCACTGAATCTCATAATTATGTACGCGTCCATAATTAGACAATTCCTTGCATAGTTCACACAGTCTATTTTATAATGTGTAGGGGAAAACCAAATGAACAAACCTGTGATGAGTGTGACTAGACCACCATAGGGTCCCTTTTATTAAATCAATAAATGATTTTAATAGACAACCAAGGAGTCTTTTCAGCTTATATCATCACATGTCATTCTTAACCAGATTTTTGAATCAATCTTTTTGAATAGACCACTAAAAGGGTCTCTTATGAATCATGGAATAGTACTATATAATCCAAGGGTCTTAACTATTACATAGAAGCCCATTTAGGATTTAAGGTAGTACCTTTTTGAATATCCTACTACGAATCCCTCATATAAAGATATGAAAGATTCTACGAGGATTTGTATAACTAATACCCAGAGTATAAAAACACAAAATGTATAAAAGAAAACACAAGATGCATAGACACATAGTCATATAACCACAAGGATTGTTCATTTAGATCTTTAATTTGTTAATTTGTTTTGCTACAGAGCGCATGTATTTAAAGCACACTAGGAATCCATCTCGTGGATTTCATTTGGTACTTTAAACATTACCAAGAATCTAACTATAAAGATAGAAAGATTTTTTTAAAAGAAAAATTCGATTTCGATTATAAGGAACCGAAATGTTCGAATTTAGGTACATAAGGAATCCAATTAAGGACTCTGATTTGAATGATGATCATCCACAAGGGTCTAAATGTGAAGATAAAAAGATCCCATATGGATTTTAGAAGTTAGAGATGTTTTGAAACCTTGCACTGGATGTGCTTATGTCAAAACATGAAGTAAGAATGCTTATGAAGTTGAGATGCTAGCTATGTCAAGGCGACATATGAAGCGGAATTTGAAGGCTAAGTCAATGTATGAGGAAAATATTTTTGAAAACTATGCATGAGGTTATAAAAAAAATGTGTTCAATGTTTTTGAAACCTTATATATAATACATTTGAAATCATAAAGTAGGTGTACTAGGTAAGTATATTTATAAAAATGTTTTAAAATCATGCGAGATGAATTTTGAAATTATGTATAAGGTTTTTGAAAAACATGAATGATGCTTTTCGAAATCATGCACTTGATAAGAAAATGTACTGTGTTAATATTGCCTTCAGACTATATGAAATATTTTGAAATTAGGAAGGTTGGTTTTGATAACATGGCCAATGTTTTTGAAATAACATAGGCAATGCATTTAGAAAAATTGTTTTCAAACTATATGAAATGTTTTGAGATCATGAAGATTGTTTTTCTGAAATACTTGTACTGTGTATGAAAAATCAAAACGTAATGGGTATGGGATTTGAAAATATCCTTAGTTATCTAACCAAGGATTCAAAGGCACAGATGTGCAGAAGCATGATTACTCATAATGTCACTTTATTTTCTGTGCTTTGTTTCTTAGAGCGAAACGAGTACTTAAAATTTTCGAGAGAATCATGAGCGATCATTTGAAAGAGAGAAATCACAAGAGTAGTTTGTAAGGAACATAGTTCCTTGATGTAGGTATCATAGGAGAAGTCATACACACATGTAACTACCCTCGCATAGCAGAATTGTGAACAACAATTTATTTATAAACAAAACAGATTGTTTCACATTACAAGAAATAGAAGAAACAAAAGCATAAGACAACAACATCTTCTAATCAGCCAACTGCTCATCCGTGGGTTGGATTTGCATTAGCAAGCTTTGGGCATTTGTTCCTGAAATGGCTCGTATCGCCACAGTTGTAGCACGATCCAGGCGGAAAGCGAGCTTGAGTAGGGTTGACTTGTGGTTGTTCTGGACCACCTTGGTTCGGGTTACATCGACAAGCACTTACCAGGTGACCAACTCGCCCACATGATACACACAGATGACACGGTAAGTGAGCTTGGTGATGCCCATTACATTTGTCGCATATTGGTGCCGTTCCCTTGTATTGTTTCTTAGCAGGTGGTGTTGCCACCCGGATGGGTCCTGTTTGATTTGGTACTGCTGTAGTTGGGCAAACCCTTTCCGTATGACCTATAAGTCCACAAATTTGGCATTTGCGGCACTTCACATTAGTCTGATGATGAAGGCTACATTGGTTGCACAAGGGTGCAGTTCCGTTGTATTGCTTCCTAGCAGGGGGTTGAGTTGGTTGGTTGGGGATGGCTTGACCATTGTGAGCGACCATGGCGAAGTTCTGAGAAGCCTTTCGCTTCTTTGACTTCTTAGGGGATCGTTCATCCATGGTCTTTGATTCCTTGATTGCTTTCTTGGCTGGTGGGGCTGTCATTTGGCTAAGTCTTGCCTGTTTTGGTGCCACCGCTACGGGTTTCCTTGAAGCCTTACGTTTCTTTCGTTTAGGTGAAGGCTTGGCTTCTGCTTCCTTTCGTGGCTCTTGAGTGGCGTCATTGTTGAGACGAGACATAGCAATTCCCAATTCCACAGTCTTCAGAATCACTTCGCCTATTTGTTGGGCAAGTTTGGCTGTTCGCTCGGACATTTGGCCGTTGCTGAGAGGAAGAGACATTCTTGAAGGAAATGAAAGACATAGGAAGAAACAAGTGAAAGGTTATTGGATAATCAATACAGAATGGTAACGAATGAAAATTGTGATCATTTGTTTGTTACCTAAGGCAAACAAATGAGATGGTGACAAATCAAAGTGAATGGTTCAAAAATAATGTATCGCGAAGATATGCTCGCCTATAAGTGAACACTCATCCCAAGAATTCCCAGGTAAGCACAACTGGTCTCGCGTCTGATGAGATGTATACGAAGTGCTTGCCTAGACAGAAAACCCAGAATATAGGCATTCACCCTTCCAGTTTGCACGTGTTCACATTATTTAAAACCCAAAACCTTGACGAGGTTTTGAAAACTCAAAGGGGTTCAAAACCATATAATAGAGAGTTCAAAACCTTACAATAGAGGGTTCAAAACCTAGTAATCAATCATCCTAGAACAGATGATTAGCTTTCAAAGCGGTTTTGAATTTTATGTTCTTGTTGTGGTTGTCGCCTAAGGATAGGCGACAGTATTGTTTTATGACTAAACGCAAGTAAACTCGCGTTAGGGTCCTAGAAAGGTTATAGACTAGGTCAAAGTATTACTAATAACCTAATTCCCTATAACCATGAGCTCTGATACCAACTTTTCTGTCACACCCCGACCACGTAGGACAACCAAACGTGGCGGAAAACGTCGGGGAGTGTTGTAACAGAATCATTGTTTCATAACACATGGAAATTGAAATATTGTTTTATTGATTAAAGTAGTTACAATGTCTTGACAATCAAAGAAACATAACGTAAATAACTAGTCTTGCATCTTTTATTGTCGCTAAGGCCCAAGTCCGCCTAAGTGTATCTTGACAAGTCCTATGCATCATATCCTGAAAACACATGTGAAAATAGGTACGTCAGCATAAAAATGCCTGTGAGATACATAGGTTTTGTGAAAATGAGATTCATGACTTATGTTTAGGAAAATGTTTAGTCATGAACCTTGTAGTTTGCTTTGTTTTGTAAATCGTTTGAAAAGCAATAAGATCAGATGATATGTATAAGTAAGAGAATAATGTATGGTTTAAATGAATAACCAAGTAAAAATGAGTATATATAAGATAAGTTGTTTTGTAAAACAATGTCTTGTGAAAAGTATGTTATTTGTATAAAATGTTATATGTCCAAATTGAAATGATTTAAATAACGCTACAATATGTAATACCATACAAACACTTATATATAGGAAGTACCAACGGCGTATCCACCATGCTTGTATCATATTACACACGCCTCGTTACTTAAGTCACTTAAACAAACCACCAATGTAATAAGTTTATGTTTAAACCAATAGTCAAAAGTCCTTGTATAAATCATATCGAATGTTAATAGTCCAAAAGTAGTCAAGTAATGTGCAACAAATGTTATGTATAACCAATGTCGAAAATGTTTATTTGTCAAATGTAAATCATGTAATGTGTAACCAAAATGATATGTATGGCTAGTGAAATGCATCAACTAAACCATAGGTGAAAATGCACAAAACAAAGTATTGAAGTAAAACTTGGTTTAAATCAAAGTTATGTTTTGTGTAGTAAATATATGCTATACTGATATTAGACATTTATGCGGTATTGTGAAAATTCATACATCCAAGCCTTGCGACAGTCGGATAACTATGTAAAAATGAGTTATCAAAAGAATATGTATTCGGATTCGGTCATTCCTTACGTCCAAACAAACCCGAGATTTTAGGAATGGGATTTGTCAAGTCCTATGGTACCACTACCTACTACCGAGCGGCATGATCGGTGTTAATGAATGTATAGTATAGTTTAAACAAACCAAATGTCATACCAAAATGTAAGCATATGATGAATAAGAAATGTACTAAGTATACAAAGCAGAAAAGTCATGTAAATCAATGTGCTAGCATGCTATCAGTTAACATACATAGCAGAAGTGTAATGTAGAACCATGTACTAAGTATGCACACAATGGACATACATAGCATAAAATGTAATGAAATCATGTACTATAATGTACTAATGAAAGTAGGAAGTATATGATGTGAAAACAGGAAAGCATGAAAGTAACAAGTAGGCACATGTGTTCCACCCCAAAACAGTTTGGAAAACAGTAAAAGAGGGGTCTATGTACTCACTTGAGATTGCTTAGTAGTCCTTGAGTAACAACCAAACAATGCTAGAGATCGCGGAACACTTACGAAGGGTCCCCGAATGCTAATCTAGATCAAAATAGCTCAGGTATGAAACAAAGGTTTCAACTTAGAGCACAAATGATCAGATTCTTGTGAGAAATGAAGTGGAATGTGATGGGTATTTATAGATTTCGGTCCACCGTTAGGATCGTTTCTTGGAGAAGAGGGAATGATCTAGCCCGTACACTTGTCACAATGTTGTGGTACTGATTTTTGGCCACCATAAGAGTTTAACAAGTGGCACTTGACCTTTGGAGAATGTTTAGGGGTAGATAACAGCAGCCAAAAACGATTTGCTGCATCTGGACACTGCTTGCGCACCGTAACAAATAACCCTTACGGTGCGCAAGGGCCAAGTTTGGCAGATTTACCATTTTGGTCCCTGCAGCCCAGAAACTTGTATTTTGATGCATATTTGACACTTTTAAGCCCCGTTAACCTCATTTCAAAGCTATAAAATGAAGTTAAAGTACAGGGAACTCAAAACATGCTCAAAAATATCTCGGGTGTCGGTTCGTTTAGCCGTACGGTTACGTTGTTCGGTTAATTACGACGGAATGCGCATAAGCGCGAAAAATGATCCAAATGGCGTGACGAATGGATTTTTCTTATGCCAAACACTAAAATAAAATATTTTAGTGCTTACATAAATTTTTGGATGTCCGGATGTATTCAGAACGTAAGTTATGCGCGAAAATGCAAACTTGTGCACTTTTTGACGCTTTTTGTCCCTGAATGACCCCAAAAATTTATTTTAGCATACCGAACCCCTCAAAGCCTATTTCTAAGCTATGTAAAGGATATTTATGGTATGTTTAACTTATGGTCATGTTCCAGAATGTCTGTTACAGTTCAAATTGGCATACTTTCGTAGTTTGTCAAGTTTAGTCCCTGTAAGCGAATTAACTTGATTTTGCCATACCAAAGCCTTCAAAACTTATTTCTAAGTTATGTAAAGGTTATTTAAGGTATGTTAAGCCTATGTCACTATTCCGGAGTGTTTGTTGCATTAAACTGGTTATATTTATGCATTGGTGCGCGTATAACCTTCCAGAAAGCGATTTAGAGTTTGGAATTGAACAAAAATTGATATGTGCAAATGATACACATATTTTTTACAAATCCCAAGTATGAAATATAATATTTCATTGGTTCCGTATTTGTTTGATGGCCGTGGAGGCACAGGTGTTACACACGCTCGTTTTTCGGTTTCTCATAATCTTTGTTTAAAGCACACCATGCATCAAACTTATATGATTGCACCCAGTTCTCAAATCTATTTTGCCAACCTTTAAAATCTTCATTGAACATTAGCTTAGGTGGTTTTTGGTAAGTTCCTGTTTCATTCTCACTGTACAATGTTTCGGCAGCTGTAACTGGTGCAATCGGTGTCGCAAACGCATTGTAAAATTCCTCTTCCATGTTTCGGCAAATTGTTTTACAAACACAACTCTCAAAACACAGTTTCACACGGAATACAGATTCAAACGGAATTAACACTCAAACGAGATCACTTTTCAAACGAAATTCCCTCTCAAACGGAATTACCCTTCAAACGGAATAACCTGATTTCGTTTGAACAAGCACACTTTCAAACGGAATTACTACTTTGAAGCGGAATTACTAATTTCGTTTGAAATGTCTCAAACGGAATTACACACTGAAACAAAATCAGGTAATTCAAGCGGAATTAGATGTAGTTTTCAAGCAGAATAGCACTTTCAAACGGAATCAAGAGCTAATCTCGTTTGAAATGCTACTGACGTCATCTTGTCTGATCTGATTTTCAAACGAAATTATGTATTTTATCAGTTTTAAGCCGAGTTAAGGTCCAATATTTTCAAGGATCCGTTAAAACACTGTTACGCACACAATATGTGAAAATCAGACCATTTTGACCATAAAATCTTGTGAATTTTGTAAAAGAAGGTGTAGAAGTTAGAAAATATGGCTGTTTTGGCAAGAACTCTTTCTCCTGAGCTCTGATACCACTTGTAGGATCGTTCTGTGACCCAAACAAGTCAATCAGAAGAGTTCTTGTCTGTTTCAGAGGCGAAAACAAAGAAACAGACTTGGAAAACAGCTTGTTTCACTCTTAAACGTCTTGTTTTATTGATTTAACAGCAATACAGATCAATAGACACGTCGGCAGCACCTCGGTACCAGAAAGATGAATGTCCCAAATGATTTCGTTTGTAAGGTATTTATAGAGAACTAATTCCGCTTGAAACACACTGAAACGAAATTAGATTCCGCACGGAATCTAATTCCGCACGGAATTACCTTGTGTCACATTCAAACGGAATTAGTTCCTTTCAAACGAAATTACAACTAAACCCTATTTTCTCGAACTACATGCCCTGATCTAACATTCTAATACAAGACTCGATACAAGACGAAGTCGACAGACGCATGCACCAACAATTCTTGTCGTATAGTGTAGGAAACCACACTAATTTGATTTTCTTTTCTGTTATCTTGTATTTAGAATCTGTTAAATTATATTTCGTTTTGGTTTTAAGCTATGCGTTGAGGATATGAAGGCGGTGGCCATGAGTGGCAGACCTAAGATTCGTTTTACTAGTGTGACTTTTCAAAAAAGTTAGACGAACTCGTGCCAAATGTGCTAAGTATGTAATAACATGAAAAATAATCATTCGAAAATAATCTTAAGTGTTTTACAGACACATTTACGGGCGTTAAACAACATTAATTAGTACGATGATGATTGTTATTACAATATATTATAGAAAATTGAGTTATCTTATGAAGTGGGAATGCTCGCGGGTTGCGGCGGATGTCCCAACTGATATCAGTTCCAATTATGATATCTATTACAAATGCCAGTGCATACTTCTCTATGCAAAGCCTCATCAAGTTCCTGCTTATCACCAGGAGTGATGTCCTTGGCATATAACTGCGCAAGACAGTCGCAAATCCGGAAAAGAACACATAAGAAGTAACATTAACAAACTATTCGCTTAAGATTACGGGTGTAAACGAGCTGAGCTGCTCGTGAGCTACTCAAATGGAGCCCATCTTAAACAAGCTTGTTTAATAATCGAGCCTGAGCTTCATATACTGAGTTTGGCTACACTCGTGACCCTAAGGAGCCCATCACTCATATAAAAATAATATTTTTTATCTATTAAAATAATTATATATTACATAATAAAAATATTTATAAACATAATTATGATAAAATTACGAAACAATATGTGTTATGTTATATATATAATGCTAATTATCAGTGTTTTTTTATGATATTCATCTGTTTAAGATGCTTTACCTGATACCCGCTATGTTACACCCATCTTCAGCAAAATAACAAAGATCTTCAGTCCCCAACAATCCATCTTAATCAGTAGTTGCAGTAGTTGTAGCCTCATTTCCCAAATATACTTTTTATCACAGTTGGTGACCTAGTACCTAATGTTGTACGTATGTGATTTTAGAAAATCCCCCGTATCTTAAACCTTGAAATATGGCATCTTTGGCTGGAGACCAACATCACGTTCATTCATTCTACCTGCAAAAAAGATAAATAAAGAGCAAACTGCTCAAAACCACATAAACAATGTAGCAATTAAAAACGTACAACCTTGATATAAACTTTGTTAATATCAACTTTTGAGGTCGTGCTTTTAACCCCGGAAAGATAGTAGTATACCGTCTTTGACCTTAGAACTCCAATAAGTTAAAAAAACAAAAAAAAATAAATAACAAATTCTAGAACAATAGTTAAAAAAGAACTGAACAAACCTGCAAATCGATTAAGGTTTCTTCAAATCGATCTTCCTCACGGTTTTTACAATATATTCAATTTAAACCAAACACACCTTCATGATTTATTATATTTCATAATGGTGCTGAAGAAACCTTGAATGAAGCCCTAAAATTGCAATTGAATCTCAATCTCAGATCCTAAATCCAATAGAAATCAAACTGAGAGTTGATTCGTTTACCTTGTCGGATTTAATTCACTACTAGAAAATCTGAAATTTATACACCAGTTTTCCTAGGAAATGCGTCACAAAACTGGCTTTTCTACGCATTTATGACAAACACTTGATGTAGGAAAACAGCTCGTAGGAAACCTGTTTTCTACGCATTTCCTACGCAACTTCCTACACATTTTCTACGAAACTAGTACGTCGCAAATTGCTACGAATCTCCTACAATATATTTAACTATTATCTTTTAGGATTTTTTTTTTTTTGCTACACATTTTCGACCAAAATAAAAAAACAAAAAAATTAACAAATTTTAATACAACATTATTTGTGACCCACTTCCTACAAAAAGATTAGAAGTGTTGTTACAAATTTCCTAGGAAACTGAATATTTTTTGTGACCCACTTCCTACAAAAAGATTAGAAGTGTTGTTACAAATTTCCTAGGAAACTGAGTATTTTTTGTGACCCACTTCCTACAAATAAATTAGAAGTGTTGTTACAAATTTCCGAGAAAACTGAGTATTTTTTGTGACCGAAAATTTGTAACAAAATCTTGAATTTTATTTTTTGTAGGAAATTCGTCAAAAAAGTGTAGTAATTTGTGACGAAAAAAATTGTGTAGGAAAATTCTGTAGAAAATTGTCCCTTTTTCTAGTAGTGATTCGGTTTTCGAAGACATAGTCAGCGACTCGCTTGATGGCCTCTATGATCTTCATCAAACTGTGAAAACCCTAATTGTCCTCAAAACATGAAACAAAGACATAATAGCGCTAAATTTAATACCTTAAGTCCTTAACAATACTCTGTCATGTTCTTGTTTAAATCATGGTATATGATATATCTACAAAAAAGACACCATCCTAGGATATAAAACCAGTCTAATATACACTAAATTCAAGTAATCAATAATCAATGAAACAAAAAGGAAGCTTGGTGGAAGAACCATAAGAAACAAGAACCTCCGAAGCAGAGATATACTACAACCTTCGGGACTCATCCAAAACTCCCAAATCAATAGCTGAAAAACCCAATTTCTTTCATAATTTTATGAAATTTGCCTTTGACGCTATGAAACAAAAGCAAATAAAGATACAAAAGATTCCTCATTCAGAAACAACTAAAAGCAAATACACATACCTCTTTTGTATATGCAACCAAGAAGACAGATTTTCAGCAAAATTGAGAGATGCAGATGCAATATCTATACTATATTATAATGCATGAGAGAGTGGTATTTTAAGATACCCAAAAAATAATAACTTTCCACCCCATTTATTTATAGAAAGACTCCTAAATTGAGGGTAGTTTGGTCTTTTAAACACTATTTATTTGTTAGCCCCTAAACTTATTACACTTAAATCCCCGAGGTTTTAACAAAATTGTAGAAAATTAGTTACAATTCATCCACTCACAACAAACTTATAATTTTTTACGTATTATTGACATATCTTATAAACTATATTGTTTAAAAAAAATCCAAAGATAGCATGACGACCTACACATTTTTGTCGACATTTCAATAGTTGTCTTGTTCAATATCGGCGCACGGATTAAAAGGTACAAGTCGACAATGCTTTAATGTACAAGTAATTAATACTTGTGATCTAATGCGCCTAAGCTACAAAGATGGGCTCCATCTATGCAAACAAAAACAAAAAGAATTAAAAGTACCGTAACTTAAAATGAAGATATTATGTCACATTTTATTTTATTAAAACTGCCTAATATCTATATTTAGATATATCTTATAAAAACTTAAAACTAACCACAACAAACTTCCTAAATAAAGGGGTCGCAAATCTACAATTAAACCCTAATGCACTTCTATAGTTACTACTATAAATACATAGCAGGACACCCCTGTATCTATTGCTAAACAAAGTTAAAAAATAGATCCAGTTCTGAATTCAATTGTTGCGAAAAACCAAGCATGCGAGATTGAAAATTCTAAGGTCAGTTCTATTATATCGCAATAGTGAATAATTGTTTTCTTTTATTTACTTTTATGTGAATGTTAACTTATTTGATTTTTCAGATTCAGTTGCATGATGAACATGCCAATATAAACAACCTAGTTGTCGAACTAGCTTCTAAGGTATTGATTTTGTGGGTTTTTAAGTATTATTTTTGCGTATATATTTCATATTAGCATGTTCGTTATGTTATTATATGTGTGTTTTATTGCAGGATGATGGTCATAAAATTGTTGATATTATTTCTTATGGTGCAATGTTTAGTCCATACAAGTCTAATCTTCAACGTGAATTTAGTGAAGAGGTAATTTTAATGTTTATTTAATCTTTTTTTAAATTTTACATTCAATTTTTGTCCTTTTTAAGGATCAGAAGTTTGAGAATCAAAGGAAGAGATCCAAGAGACTCTCTCAATGGAAATGGAGTGAGGTTATTAATTTAGACGATTCTGATGACAATAACAAAGAAGAGGAATTAGAAGATACTGCCGCTTCAAGCACAAACCAGAAAACCCGATTAAAAATACCTCGAGTGTCAATTCAGAAGCGAAACGGATTTCATGCAGTCTAATATTAAATCTATCAAGTGTTTTTTTTTTTTTTTTTTCATTTTCAGTTGTTTGTTTGATCTACATGTATGAATAAAGTTTATTTTATATTTGAACATTATTTTTGGTGTTAATATAATGCAGAACCATATTAATAAAGTTCAAAATAAAGTTAGTATCCTAAATTTACAAGTCAACTGAATTTATATAAGTTAATATCCTAAAGTTGCAATAAATAGATATTAAAGTTAGATATAGTCAAGCTGAAGTTATTCTTGGATATTAATCTAATAATTTGTATTTCTTAATTAAAAAATAATAAAGTAATAAACTTTAAAGTTAAACTAAAAAAATGAACTTACTATGATATAAAGTTAATCAAGATATAAACTCTTAACATCCTATTTTTTTTTAAAACTATTTTTAAAATTTTATAAAAATATAAATTTTATATATATATATAAACAAAATTTAACAATTAAAGTTAAAGGTGTAAAACGTACTTACGAGTGTACTACTATTTTTTATTTTTATAAAAACAAAAATTTTAAACTTTAAGTTTATTGAATGAGTACCATGTGGATATTTAAAAATGTTACGAACTTTAAAAAATAAAATTATAAACTTTATCATTTAACCAACAAAATAAACTTACTTTACTACTAGAACAACTTATCTTTTATTTTTTGTCATTTGATTATTATTTTTTTATTAAACAACGAAACTTTACATGTGTAAACCAGTTTTTTTTTACTTTATTTATAAACAAAACATTTTGTTTCTATAAAAAATAATTATTTTATAAACATTTTTGTAACAAGTAATATGAATAAAATACTTCAGAAATTTACAATCATTACTAGATAAATACTAAATTGTGTTGCAAATTTTGAGGAATTATAAGTTCAGCTATATTGTTATATAGATAATATTAGTCAGTTTCAAAAGAATTTTTTACCAACTTAACCAGATACATAGTAGATTGTGTTGCATATTTTTAGGGATTATAAGTTAAAAGTAGACTCATATAGATAAGATTAGTTAGTAACTAAAAATCTGAACTTAGTATGATATAAAATTAATAAAGATATAAACCCTTAACATCCTTTTTTTTATAAAAACAGTTCTTGAAATTTTATAAAAATATAATTTTTTTATATTTGTAAAAAAACAAAATTTAACAATTTAAGTTAAAGCTCTAAAACGTACTTACGAGTCAAATACTATTTTTTATTTTTATAAAAATGAAAATTTTAAACTTAAAGTTTATTGGATGAATACTATGTGAATATTTAAAAAAAAAGTTATGAACTTTAAAGAATAAAATTATACTTTATAATTAACCAATAAAATAAACATACTTTACAATTATAATAACTTATCTTTTAAATTTTGTCTTTTGGTTATAAATTTTTGAGAAAAATGCAATTTGCGTCCCTGTGGTATGTGCCAAACATCAACCTGAGCCCCTAAATTCATTTTTTGGTTTTTTGAGCCCCTGACCTTATAAATTCATAACATTTTGAGTCCTTCTGTCACACTGCCGTTTGTTTGACTGTTTGACTATTGTGAAATGTCCTTTATACCCTTAATGATACATACATATAATCCCTAATTCCCTAAATTGATCAAACTGATTCATCTTCACAACTGATAAACACATCTTCACAACTGATCTCATACGAACCCTAGAACCCTAATTCCCAAATCGAGCGATCCAACCTGATCTATTATAAATATGAAACTCTAAACGCCAAAATGGGATTCACACAACATCTTCCCGACAAAAACCGAACCGTCGCAAAGCTTCTTTTGCTTCTTCTGTGTTAAATCTCAACCACACAATCAAAACATTGACACCCAATCTGTCACTAAAACTTCTTTCTCTCTAATTCCTCAACGACAACAGCAACAATTTCTTTGCAGAAATATAATTAACAGTGAGTGTACTATGATGATTAATGGTGATTGGAGGTGTGAGACGAAAACGAAGATGGTGTCGGAGATCGCTCGAAGATGATGGTGTCGTGAAGTGTGGAGGTAAGAAGGGTAGTCGGAGAACGGCAGTGGTTGGCGATGAACTAAGGTTGATGGAGAAGATGAAGGGTGGACGGTGAACGGTGAACTGAACAGAGGATGAAGATGATGAATGGTACAGTGACGATAACGAAGAGTAACGGTGAACGGATGATAATGAACGGAGATGTAATATTGTAATGGAGATGACGACCAGGAAAGTTTAATGGAGAAGAACGGAGACGAAGATCGGAGAAGGTGAGGATTAACGATGGTGCCAATATGTATCATGGCTAGAGCTTTTACTGTTGCCCAACATCTACATCGTCATCAACAACAACCGGTAAACATTAAATTAGGGCTTAATAAAGTTATTTGGGGTTTTTAGAAGGGAAGAGATGACAAAAGACGGTCTTACCCCTGGCTCAAACAGTCAAACAAACGAAAGATTGACGGAGGGACTCAAAGTGTTATGAATTTATAAGTTCAGGGGCTCAAAAACCCAAAAAATGAATTTAGGGGCTCGGGTTGATGTTTCACACATACCACAGGGACGCAAATTGCATTTTTCTCTAAATTTTTATGAAAAACAATATATTTTGTCTTTTGATTTTTATTTTTATAAAAAAACAAAACTTTCCATATGTGTAACACTTATGACATATATCCACCATAATAATATTATCATAAATATTATATGAAAAAGAAAATTATCAGAAACGAGTGCCGCAATGCAAAGTGTCACCCCCACCACATCGCGCGGGCAACCTACTAGTATATATATATAAGAACACAAGAACAGAGGAGGGTCTGGAAACGACGGGGGATGCAAATCATTTGATCCAATTCAAAGGGATTATATTGAATATTAAAGAAAACATTGAATCCCATTCAATCGACCCAACTCAATACGATTGTAACCGAAAGAAAACATATATTAATTTCTAGGGTTTTGAGAGGACGATTTAAAGGAGGTTATGCAGGCTCTTCAGTCGGTGATGAAGGTGAATAGACAATGACAAGGATTTTCTATGCTTTAAAATAAAAATTAATTTTTACAAAGGTGTCAAAATTCCAATTATACCCCTAAAGTGTCTTAAAACTTTGAATAATGTGCAAGTTTACCCCCTCTAAAATAGTTTGACTCTTTTGTACATGTTGCTTCAAAACTTGTACATATGGTAAAATTACCAAAAGAGTATAAAACCCGGGTCATTTAATAAGGTAGTATAGATTAGTTGATTAATTTGCTATTGACTTTTTAGGCTCCTTTAAAGCAAGCAATTACTACTACATTTATATTTTTTATATACATTAATTGATCTACGGTACCCACACGAGAACAATGACTCCCTCTAGGACATGGATCTTCTACAGTTCCCCACTCACCCATTCTCTAAGACGCACTTGTGTATGTTACGATTCTAGGCTCCAATTTATTCACTGAATCAGTAATAAAAAAATATAAAAGACTAGATGGGCTAGCAAACATTCACACTGAAACATTACGTTTTTTTTTTTTATTAAAATGGACACATTTTCATTACATTAACTCAAACATTACTCAAACCCACACAAAAGTCATATAAACTAAACCATGTAGGCTTTTATATTGAGATCTCGTTCTAACTCACAAATTCTTTTTTTGTCCATCTGAACCCATGCTTCCACCCCGTCACCTTCTTCATCATCCATCATGATTACACTTTGTGGGGCTTTCATATCTGTTATACTTCGCCAAACAGGCTTACCCCAACCAAAATCAGTAGTGTAGAATGAGAATTTGCACCATGAAGTAAAAACGTACACGTTTACATCAGAATTACAAGTTATACTTTTAAGACGCTCTGAAAAAGGTTTTGATAAAATGTCATAATCTTTCTCAGGATGTGATAAAGCTCTAGCATAACCACTTGTTGTTTTGTAGTTGAGTCATGTAATAGCTTAACTAATAAAGGAAGATCGACCATGTTGTCTCCATCGCTAACCTTACTTTGTGCATTAGCTAAAGTAACAAAGTTACCACAAAAGTTTCCGGGTGCCCTAGGAACGAGTACATTCCTCAAGTTAACTACTTGGCTAACGAAAGATGCCTTCGATTGTCCATTTGCTTTATCTATGTCAACAAAGGCCTTCCATAATAGTGCCACAATAAGTTGTACCTTTGAAGGCCTATGCTTTATATTATTATCCTCACTCATGACTTTTTCTCTTAACTTTGTTATTGCATACCATTTAAATGAAAATACTCGCATAACCGAATTATTCACCGAAAGAGAGCTTGCAAAAGTTTCATCACTAAGTTGTTGATCGGGTTTTGGGAAACGATCAGCCAAAGCGAAGAGAGGAGAATATTTTGCTACTTCTAACTCATTGCCTGTTTTTCGGCTTCTAGTGGCCCAATTATTAATCAATGTGCAAAAGGTGGCCATATCTCCAAATTTATGTGAAATGAACATACCTATGGCAACTCCCATTTAAGGTGTAGAAATTCCGAGAGTTGGAAATTTGCTTCGGCTTGGATGTATAGCGCGCCTTGATCACTACAATCGATGAATGAACTGTGATGTGTATATCTCCCGGCCAGTGGGTAAAACGCGGTTAAAGTTTTTGAAATGAAATCTCTAAATGGTTAAATATGTTGGTTTGTACTTCATTTGGTTCCTTATGTGATGTAGAGTAGAGAATTAAAGGCACATTCACATTCCCGGATTTGTCATCCAAGAAAGACATGTGGAAGTTACGAAGGGTTGATGGAGTTGGTGTTGAAGGTTTCACAAGCTTTGAGGCATTCACATTTATGACTACATTAATGATATCAAACTGATCCCTAAACATTGCCTAACACTTTGGTTTTATGAAAAAGCGAGACATGATAAGTTATTTTTTCAATAACAAGTAGTTTACATTTAAATATCACCTAATCTTTTACTTATAAAGATTTGCCAATGGTCCTCCCCGCCTACTCTTAGGGCCGGCCATGCCTATTAATTACTAAGGCTTCTCGGTATGGGCTGCGTCCCAGGATCGTCCCGGATCGGCGCCGGGCTCAACACCATCTCGCACCCCTGTCGTCGTCCTCTCCGTCTCACTGGAGACGTTGGGGCCGGGCCAGAAAAAGACAAAATCCCCCCACTTTTCAAGATGTATGGTTGCAAAATAAAAAAAAATAATAATTTCCATAATTAAAAAGTAACGGGTATAATTCAAATCTAACCCAAATTTTATCCCAATTTTATATAAATTCAACACTTTTACACCAATTTTAACCCACTACAACCCCATCTCTCTCTCAACTTTTTTTAAAACCTTCTACTTTTTTTTAAAACATTCTTCTACAATGGATCCATTCAACCCGAACAACCCGAATCCAAACCCGAATGTTTTTTCGGTGCCCGGGTACTATCCTACAATGGAACCGAACCCTTTCGCTCAATTTTCCGCCAACGCTTTTACGGGTTTCCAAAATTCTCCGAACGTTTTTTCGAGTACGCAACAAACTCAAGCCTTACAAAACTTGATGATGCGTAACCCGTTTAACATGCAACCCGTTCAAGCTTCTCAACCACCGCAACCCGTTCAAACTTCTCAACCACTAGTTCCCGATGAAGACGACGTTGAAGTCGTTTCCGAGACCCAACCGCAAACCTCCAAACAAAAAAAAGGAAAGCAAGTTGTGGTTGACCAAAATCAACCTTCGAAACCGAAGCCAAAATAGTGGACGCCGCTCGATGAGGAAGCCTTAGCGAAGGTGTATATTAGCTCATCCACACACCCCGTTAAAGGTACGTAAAGTTAACTTTAAATTTTTTTTTAGTATATACTTTTTAATTTTAATTTTTAAACTTTTTGTAATATATACTTTTGTTAAATATAGGTAACAACCAAACCGGCGAGGGGTTTTAGAAAGCGGTATTATCAAAGTTTCTTGAGATAATGGAACAAGGAGCATATTGAGATCTCGACTCGGTATCTTCGAAGTGGCGAAAGATGAGTACGGTCGTGAACCGGTTTTCGGAGGAATATATACAAGTGGTCGCCGTAGTCGGATGAGCGACAAGGATGTCTTCAAATCGGCAATGGATGAGGTTGAGATGGCAAAACGAACCATAAAGTTGCTTTCCCACATATTCGGGCTTGAGAAGTTTTGCAAAAGGCCCAAAAGTGGGCGCCGGTTCCGAATGAGGTTGAGATGGCAAAACGTCAAAAAACCTCGGAGACCGGTAGTTTTAGTGCTGGCGGCTCGGATGCAAGATGTCAAATTAATTGAAACGACGACGTCGAGTTTGACGAAGAAGAGTACGCCGTACGGGAGGAGGAACGTCCCCCGGGCCGGGAAAAATCAAAAAGGAAGGCAGCTTCAAAGAAATAAAAATGAAAAAGGGTGTCGATTCGAAGATAGAGGCGTTTATGGTCCAATTCAAGGCTTACACGGAGGTCACGACCCATAAGGCGAAGACGAAGGAACGGGCGGTCGAAGAAAGGGTACGCGTGGCGGGAGAAAAGGCACGTGTGGCAGGAGAAAAGGTACGCGTGGCCGAAGAAAAGGTTCGGGTCGACAAAGAAAAAAACGAACTCAAAGAATGGGACATATTGACGATCGATGTTGATAGTTATCCCGAACCAAAACGCTCTACTTTAAAGAAAATGCAAGAGAAAATCATGAAAAAGTATGAAAGTTAGAATTTTTTTTAGGTTTATGTTTTTTTTTTATAACTTATGTAATGTTTTTGTTTTTTCATATTAATAAATTTATTTTTCTATCTTATTTAATAAATTTTAAAAAAAGTAGATGAATTAAAAAAAAAAGTAAACTTGGTGGTGTAGGATCATCCTCCCATTTCCAGTGTTTTAACATGGCGGATCATCCTCTGTGGAACTATGACGTGACGCCTACGTGGTGGATTATTCTCCAACGAAGGATGGTCACCATATCGCATAGCCTAATACATGCAACTTTTAAAATTTAAACTCTTCACTTATAAAATAAAGGGGAGACACACCAGCCCACCACATCCCCACATCATGTCTCTTGAGGACTCCCCTAACATGTTATACATTTTGCGCTCATTAATATGTGGTCCATTCTTTTGCTCATTAATACAATGTACAACGCTGAAAATAGAATATTTAATGGATAATAAAAATCAACTTTACAGATGGGATACTAAACATCCATTATAGTTCCCTCACTTATGGCCTAGTTGTAGGAGCATTGGTTTTTCCAATGGATAATCAAGTTCAATTCCCACTTTTGTGATATTCGGGTGGATATATGCAATGAAAGATTTGGACTAGGTCTTGTGTGATGTTGTCAGTTCGATTCCTGAGCCCAACCGGGTTTTCGTCCTACCGTGTGTTACACCAGAGAGTTCTTTCTGCTCTTGTGGTGGCACAACGACTGTTGTGACAACTGTGTTCTGTAATCGATGTACAATGTAAAACAATGATGGTTATTAATAAAAACAATTTGCTTTGGTGTTATTATATGTGTTTTGATGTTATTATGTGTGCAATTATGTTTGGTGATTTTGCAATTCGATTCGATTCCAATTACAAGCTTTAAATCGCGTCCTGGAAGGTTATATGCAAACTGGTGCGTAAACGCAGTCAGTATAACGTGACAAACACTCTGGAATAGTGACATAGGCTTAACATACCTTAAATAACCTCCACATAACTTAGAAATAAGTTTTGGATGGTTTGGTGTGTCGAAAACAACTTTGTTCGATCACAGGGACTATTTGTGTCAAACTGCGAAACTATGCCGATTTGTATAGTAACGAACATTCCAAAACTTGATCATAAGTTAAACATACCCTAAATAACCTTTACATAGCTTAGAAATAAGCTTTGAGGGGTTCGGTGTGCTAAAATAAACTTTATGCTCATTCAGGGACTAAAAGCGTCAAAAAGTGCACAAGTTTGCACTTTCACGCATATCTTACGTTTTGAATACATCCGGACATCCAAAAATTTATGCAAGCATTAAAATATTATGCTTTATTGACTGGCTTGTCAAAAATCCATTCGTCGCGCAATTTGGACCGTTTTTACGTTCGTTACGACTTCCGTCGTAATTAACCGAACAACGCAACCGTACGGCCAAAAGAACCGTCATCCGAGATATTTTTGAGCACATTCTAAGCTCCCTATACTTTAACTTCATTTTAGAGCTTTGAAATGAGGTTAACGGGGCTTAAACGCGTCAAAAGTGCATCGAAAACCAAGTTTGGAGCTGCAGGGACCAAAACTGTCATTTCAGCAAACTTGATAGCTTACGGAACGTAAGCCCTTACCCTTACGGTCCGTAAGGACCTCCCAGATGATCAGAAGCTTCTAAACAGCCTGTTAACAGCTGTTAAGCACTTCTAATCCCAATTGCACTTGGCTCTTCCTGATGATGGGGGGCCAATTTGATGTACCATAGTATTTCAACAAGTGTAGGGATGAGATTGAAGCACGATTTTCGATAAACAATCCTAACGGTTCAAGGAAAACTATATATACCCCATGATCCCAACCCCAAAAACCCACATTTGATCTGAGTTTTTCTCTAAGTGGATGTGATTACTCACTTCCTACCTGAGATTACTTGGAATCAAATCTTGCGGGGACCCTTTGTAAGTGTTCTTTCGTTCTTTTCCTTTCGTTTTAGCGTTAAAGTCAAACTGTGTTTGACTTTCTTCATTGACCAGTTTATGGTCAATGTGAAGTTCGTTTGAACTTCATAACGTGAGTGTAATCACGATGGTTATAGCCCCTAGTGACTATACCTACTGATTACCATGTTATCTAGGCTCAGTGACGAGTCGAAGTTTCGGCCAAAATGCGCATTTACGTGTATTTTGTAACCAAACTACTTTAGGATATCAAAACCGTTTGTTTTGATATCAAAACCTGTTTTCTAACTTAGGTAAGCATGTTCTAACATGCTTAGCTCGTCACTTTTAGTTTTGTGCTTGTCTAGGGTCGTAAAGGTAAGCGATCTAAACAATCGCTTATACTTTCGAACCCGACCCGTTTGGTCGATCATTAGGATCCGACCAAACACATTTGGTGACCATAGTGTATAGGGAACAACCTTCCAAGGTTATACCTTATGGTCGCTTCGTTTAAGTAGTTGTATGATAAGTAGTTTATATGCCTTAGGTAAATTACCAAAATGCCCTTTTCATGTATAATTGGTAATTTAGCATATGTAACCTAAACTTTTGTCACATAACTGATTATACAACATGATTAGACTTGTATAGGCATATAATACTTGTCATAGGACTAGTTAGACGTCTCGAACGCGCTTTGCGCGCATGACACGTTAAAGTAGCGTAAGTTACCTTAATGGGTCGCGATGGGTCGAAAGCACTTAGTTTAGGTTTCATTTAGGATGTAGGCTTTGTTAAACCATATCACATGAGTTCTAACACTCATTTGATTTACAAGACCTCATTCTGTCCGGTCTTCCGATTTAGGCGTCTATTGTTTGACTAGTGATTTAATTACTAGGTGCTATGTGATTTCTCTGGTTTACTCGAGTTTGTTGAAGTACTATTGATTGAGGATACGTTGCACTACATGTGAGTACATAGTTCCCCTATTTTACTGTTTTCAAATGTTTTGGGGTGATTCATATGTACATAATGTTTTCAAGGTTTAAACGATGATTTCAAAAACGAATAGAACAATTTATACTAAACTAATAACGATTTCGATAATGTGAACGAACTTGTTGGTTGTAGTTACATAACGAATGACATTCATTAATTTGGCCGAACCGACCAGTATTAGGTTATGGTACCATAGGATCCGACAAATCCCGTTATTTCACTATACCCATGGTTATGTGTGGGTGTTGTGGGTAACGACTGAATCTGATGATTGTTAACTTACCCTTTGGAGGTTTGTTAATGTTAGAACTAGTTGACCGATGAACGAGTCACAAAGGTTTGAATGTAATTAGCGAGGCGACCATATATAAGTTTCACAATTAAAACAAGAATGATTTGAACGATTGAACGATTTGAACGATTAAACGATTTAAACCAGTAAACGATTTGGAAACGATGTTAAACGATTTGGGGTAAACGATTGATTTTTGGTTAGTGTTTAGATAACGAGACGGGTGTAATGTAGTGAAAACATGGTAGATACGCCGCTGGTACTTCTTATATATAAGTGTTTTCAACATATTACATGCCGTGGCGTTATTTAGTTCACTTGGGTAAACGATAGTGAAACGATGTCACACAACGATGTCTTCGAAACAATATACGAGTTTTATTTACAAGTTATTACGAGATGTTTTACAATTTGCCTTACTAAAACAAATATTTTTGGGTTAAGAATCATGGCTACAAGGATTTCTAAACCATAACCATCTTGATTTGAGTTGGTTTATTTAGTTGCAATATAATACTCTTTTCAAAACAAGGTTTTTAATAAAGTATTGCAACATTTAAAATAGCCATGAATCCGACACTCCTATAAAACCTATGTACTCGCCAGCATTTCTTTGCTGACTTTGTTTTCACATATGTTTCAGGGATTGATGCTTGATGATGATTACTAGGATGCATGAGTCACATAGGATCTGGACGAGGCCTTAGTGACATAATAACAATATTAGTCGATATGTAACTTGTTTGTTCTATGTTAAGACAATGTTAATGTTTAATATTCAATAAAATGAAACACTTTTGTATCCATGGTTATGAAACGATAATTCTGTTGCAACACGGTCCGACGTTTTCCGCCGCGCTTTGTTGTTTTATGCGGTCGGGGTGTGACAGAAGAGTTGGTATCAGAGCCAATGGTTATAGGGAATTAGGTTATTAGTAATGCTTTGACCTAGACTATAACTTCTAGGACCCCAATGCAAGTAAACTTTGCGTTTAGATTTTTAAAACAAAATCGTCACCTACCCTTTGGTGATAACCACAATGAGAACACAAGTTCGAATCCGCTTCGAAAATTAATCATCCGTTCTAGGATGATTGATTACTAGGTTTTGAACCATCTATTATATGGTTTTGAACCCTTTAAGTTTTCATAATCTCGTCAAAGTTTGGGTCTAAATAATGTGAACACGTGCAAACTGGAAGAGTGAATGCCTGTACCCTGGGTTTTCTATCTAAGGCTAGAGTGTTCGTACAAATCCACATAATCAGACCAGTCACTCTTACCTGGGAACTCTTGGGGTGAGTGTTCACTTATAGGCGAGCATGTCTTCGCGATACATTATTTTGACCTATTTACTTTGATTAGTCACTGCGTGTCGTTTTCTTGTTCGAGGTAACAAACGAATGATCGCCTCTCTTATGTTTTGTCGATACCTCTTTTGTTTTTCCTAAATTTCAACCTCACTCGATTCTCCTGTTTTCTTGTTAGACAATGCCTCCTCGAACTTTTACTATTGAAGAAATCGCAGCCCTGGTCTCTCAGCAAGTGGCTGCTGTGCTTCCCGGCGTTGTGACCCAAGTCCACGAGATATACAACAACAACCATAATAACAACAACAATGCACCGTGTAATTTCAAGAACTTCAATTCTGCGAAGCCATTTAAGTTTTCTGGGTCGCAAGGAGCAACTGCGCTCCTGCAGTGGTTTGAGAGTATCGAGAGCACATTCAAACATGTTCATTGTCCGAATGCGCGTAAGGTTGAATTTGCTTCGAGCGTGTTTGAGAAGCGAGCGCTTACCTGGTGGAATGGCATTATGCGCGATAGGGGTGCCGAAGTGGCATTGGCACAAACATGGGAAGAGCTTCGGGCTCTCATGATGATGGAGTTTTGTCCCCGTCACGAAGTTCGGGCTTTGGAGCGAGAGTTTAACGATTTAAAGCAAGATGGGGATGAACACCATGCTTACACAAATCGTTTCGAGGAACTTAGTCTATTGTGTCCCACCATGGTTACCCCTCTGGAGAAAGCAATCGAGAGGTATATCGATGGTCTAACCGATTCTATTCTGGAGATTGTGACCGGTGTTAATCCTCCTACCCTTCGCCAAGCAATCTAGTTGTCTGCTACCCTGACTGAGACTCAAGTCAGGAAGGGTAAACTCACCCGCAAGGGTGATAAAAAGAAGACGACTGATTCAGAGAAGGACAAGAAAAAGGGTAAGGGTAAGGAAGGAGAGACGTCGAAGAAATCGAGGAAGCGAAAGGGTGCCCAGAATTTTGCTGTTACAGCACAGACTGCTCAGAACCCACAGAACCCACCAGCTCAACCACCTGCAAAGAAAGCGTATGCTGGTACTGCACCTCATTGTGCTCGTTGCAACGGTCATCACGTTGCACAACAAGCTTGCAGGCAATGCACGACGTGTGGTAGACTTGGGCATTTGGCCAATGTTTGTCGTTTTGGACAGAATCAAATTGCTCAGGTTCCAGCTACGGGTCAGGGGAATGCTGCGAGATTCCCACCGGGTTCATGTTTTAATTGTGGAGAGTATGGTCATTTCCGCAACAACTGTCCGAGACTGGTAAATGCAAACGCGAATGCTAACGCGAACCCAAATGCGAACGTCAACGTTAATGTGAATCCCGCTCGTGGGCGAGCATACAATTTGAATGCAAATGAAGCGAGGGCTGACAACGAGGTTGTCAATGGTACGTTTCTTGTTAACAATCAACCTGCATCTGTTCTTTTTGATTCCGGTGCCGATAGAAGTTTTGTTTCTTTGTCTTTTGAGCCTTTGCTTGCGATACCTAGAACTAAACTGAGGAAACCCTTATCTGTTGAAGTTGCCACTGGTAAACCTCTTGTTCTCGATTCTATTATTCCTAATTGTCAGTTGAACCTTGATAACCATCTTTTTCCTATTGACCTCACACCGATGCAACTTGGGAGTTTCGATATTATCGTTGGAATGGATTGGTTAACCAAACACCACGCTGAGGTGGTTTGTTTCGATAAGATTATTCGTATTCCTTTGTCTTCTGGCGATGTTCTGGAAGTTCATGGCGAGAAACCGCCAGATGGTTTGAAGCTTATGTCGTGTATGGAAGCTCAGAGGTATTTGAGAAAAGGATATGTTGCTTTTCTAGCACATGTCACCGAGGAGAAAGGCAAGAGCAAGAGTATTCAGGATATTCCGATTGTTCGGGATTATCCAGAGGTGTTTCCTGATGAACTGCCTGGTTTGCCTCCAGTTCGTCAAGTCGAATTTCATATTGACCTTGTACCCAATGCCAACCCGATTGCGAAAGCACCTTATCGTCTTGCACCGTCGGAGATGCAAGAATTATCGAAACAGCTTCAAGAGTTATCTGATAAAGGATTCATCCGTCCGAGTTATTCACCTTGGGGAGCTCCTGTCCTCTTCGTGAAAAAGAAAGATGGGTCTTTTCGAATGTGTATAGATTATCATGAGCTTAATAAGCTCACCATCAAGAATCGATATCCCCTACCTCGAATTGATTACCTCTTCGACCAGCTGCAGGGTGCTTCATGCTTTTCCAAGATCGATTTGCGTTCTGGGTATCATCAACTTCGTGTTCTCGAAGAAGATATTCCCAAAACTGCTTTCCGCACAAGATATGGGTAGTACGAGTTCACTGTCATGCCTTTTGGTTTGACGAATGCTCCAGCTATCTTTATGGACTTAATGAATAGGGTCTGCAAGCCTTATTTGGATCAGTTCGTCATTGTTTTTATTGATGACATCTTGATTTATTCAAAGTCTCGAGCCGAGCATGAACAACACCTTCGCTTAACATTGGAACTCCTGAAGAAGGAACAACTTTTTGCTAAATTCTCCAAGTGTGAATTCTAGCTTGAAGAAGTTCAATTCTTGGGTCATATAGTCAATGAGCAGGGTATTCATGTGGATCCATCCAAGATTACTGCTATTAAGGACTGGAGTACACCGACGACGCCTACAGAGATTCGATCTTTCCTTGGTCTTGCTGGTTATTATCGTCGTTTCATTTCAAATTTCTCGAAGATTATGGTTCCACTCACTGCTTTGACTCAGAAGAATAAGCCTTTTGAGTTGGGACCCAAGCAAGAAGAAGCGTTCCAAACGCTGAAGCAGAGGTTATGTGATGCTCCTATTCTATCTCTGCCCGAAGGAAGCGATAATTTCGTTGTCTATTACGATGCGTCCAACTTAGGCCTTGGTTGCGTCCTTATGCAACAAGGTAAGGTTATTGCATATGCATCTAGACAGCTGAAAATTCACGAGAAGAACTACACGACTCATGATCTTGAGTTAGGAGCTGTGGTTTTCACGCTTAAAATCTGGAGACACTACCTCTATGGAACGAAGTGTGTGGTTTTCACAGACCATAAAAGTCTCCAGCATATTCTTAATCAGAAAGAGCTGAACATGAGGCAACGACGTTGGGTTGAACTCTTAAACGATTATGACTGCGAGATTCGCTACCACCCTGGTAAGGCGAATGTTGTAGCCGATGCGCTTAGTCGAAAGGAGCGAGTCAAGCTTCATTCTGTTCGAACTCTATCTGATCTTCAGTCTCGTGTCCTTCAAGCTCAGCAATTTTGTGTTTTTCAAAATTTGATAAGTAATGAATTACCACGTCAGCTTGAGCTTAAACTCGAAGCGAAGGATGATGGTTTGCTCTATTTTATGGATCGATTGTGGATTCCGAAACAAGACGATCTTCGCACTTTAGTGATGGACGAATCACATAAGTCTTGATATTCTGTCCATCTTGGTGCTGATAAAATGTACAAGGATCTTCATACTAAGGTCTGGTGGCCTGGTATGAAGAAAGATGTTGCCTTGTATGTGTCGAAATGCCTAACTTGTCTCAAAGTCAAGGCTGAACATCAACGACCATCTGGTTTGCTTGTACAACCAGAGATACCGGTTTGGAAGTTGGAGAACATTGCAATGGATCTCATCACTAAGTTACCGCGTACGTTTAAAGGTCATGATGCTATTTGGGTTGTTGTCAATCGCTTAACGAAATCTGCTCACTTCTTACCAATCCGTGAAGATTTCTGTGCTGAAAAGCTTGCCAAGATCTATGTAGACGAGATTGTATCACGACATGGTGTTCCTTTAGATATCATCTCTGATCGTGATGCTCGATTTTCATCTCATTTTTGGAAAGCCATGCAATCTGCTTTGGGAACCCAACTGAATCTAAGCACTGCTTATCATCCCCAAACAGATGGCCAATCTGAGAGAACGATTCAAACTTTGGAGGATATGCTTAGAGCATGCGTGATAGACTTTGGTGGTAAGTGGGACTCTCATCTGCCGTTGATCGAGTTCTCTTACAACAATAGTTATCATACTAGCATTAACATGGCACCATTCGAAGCTCTCTACGGTCGAAAATGTCGTTCACCTGTCTGTTGGAACGAGACCGGTGAAGCTCAGCTTACTGGACCTGAGCTCATTCTGGAAACAACTGACAAAATCAAGAAAATCCGCGATAATCTTGTGACAGCTCGAAACCGTCAAAAGAGATATGCGGATTTGGGACGCAGGCCCTTAGAATTTCAAGTCGGAGATCGTGTCCTACTCAAGGTTTCACCTTGGAAGGGAGTCGTGAGATTTGGAAAGAAAGGAAAACTTGCACCTCGATATGTGGGACCATTTAAGATTGTGGAAAGAATTGGAAAGGTTGCCTATCGACTAGAGCTACCTCCAGAGCTTGGAATATTCACCCGACTTTTCACGTGTCCAATCTGTGAAAGTGTTTAGCTGACGCTGATCTACACATTCCTCTCGACGAGATCCAAATCGATGAAACAATGCACTTCGTCGAGAAACCCGTGGAGATCGTGGAACGTACATACAAACAATTGAAGAACAAACGGATTCATTTGGTTAAAGTTCGCTGGGAATCCAAACGTGGCCCAGAGTTTACTTGGGAACGTAAGGACCAGATGAAGACAAAATATCCGCATTTGTTTTCACAAGCTTCCTCTAGTTAAAATTTCGGGATGAAATTTCCTGAAGTAGGGGAGACTGTGACAACTGTGTTCTGTAATCGATGTACGATGTAAAACAATGATGATTATTAATAAAAACAATTTGCTTTGGTGTTATTATATGTGTTTTGATGTTATTATGTGTGCAATTATGTTTGGTGATTTTGCAATTCGATTCGATTCCAATTACAAGCTTTTAATCGCGTTCTGGAAGGTTATACGCAAAATGGTGCGTAAACGCAGTCAGTATAACGTGAAAAACACTCTGGAATAGTGACATAGGCTTAACATACCTTAAATAACCTCCACATAACTTAGAAATAAGTTTTGGATGGTTTGGTGTGTCGAAAACAACTTTGTTCGATCACAGGGACTATTTGTGTCAAACTGCGAAACTATGCCGATTTGTATAGTAACGAACATTCCAGAACTTGATCATAAGTTAAAAATACCCTAAATAACCTTTACATAGCTTAGAAATAGGCTTTGAGGGGTTCGGTGTGCTAAAATAAACTTTATGCTCATTCAGGGACTAAAAGCGTCAAAAAGTGCACAAGTTTGAACTTTCACGCATATCTTACGTTTTGAATACAACCGGACATCCAAAAATTTATGTAAGCATTAAAATATTATGCTTTATTGATTGTCTTGTCAAAAATCCATTCGTCGCGCAATTTGGACCGTTTTTGCGTTCGTTACGACTTCTGTCGTAATTTACCGAACAACGCAACCGTACGGCCAAACGAACCAACATCCAAGATATTTTTGAGCACATTCTAAGCTCCCTATACTTTAACTTCATTTTAGAGCTTTGAAATGAGGTTAACGGGGCTTAAACGTGTCAAAAATGCATCGAAAACCAAGTTTGGAGCTGCAGGGACCAAAACTGTCATTTCAGCAAAGTTGATGGCTTACGGACCGTAAGTCCTCACCCTACCATCCGTAAGGACCTCCCAGATGATTAGAAGCTTCTATACAGCCTGTTAACAGCTGTTAAGCACTTCTAATCCCAATTGCACTTGGCTCTTCCTGATGATGGGGGGCCAATTTGATATACCATAGTATTTCAACAAGTGTAGGGATGAGATTGAAGCACAATTTTCGATAAACGATCCTAACGGTTCAAGGAAAACTATATATACCCCATGATCCCAACCCCAAAAACCCACATTTGATCTGAGTTTTTCTCTAAGTGGATGTGATTACTCACTTCCTACCTGAGATTACTTGGAATCAAATCTTGCGGGGACCCTTTGTAAGTGTTCTTTCGTTGTTTTCCTTTCGTTTTAGCGTTAAAGTCAAACTGCGTTTGACTTTCTGCATTGACCAGTTTATGGTCAATGTGAAGTTCGTTTGAACTTCATAACGTGAGTGTAATCACGATGGTTATAGCCCCTAGTGACTATACCTACTGATTACCACGTTATTTAGGCTCAGTGACGAGTCGAAGTTTCGGCCAAAATGCGCATTTACGCGTATTTTGTAACCAAACTACTTTAGGATATCAAAACCGTTTGTTTTGATATCAAAACCTATTTTCTAACTTAGGTAAGCATGTTCTAACATGCTTAGCTCGTCACGTTTAGTTTTGTGCTTGTCTAGGGTCGTAAAGGTAAGCGATCTAAACAATCGCTTATACTTTCGAACCCGACCCATTTGGTCGATCATTAGGATCCGACCAAACACATTAGGTGACCATAGTGTATAGGGAATAACCTTCCAAGGTTATACCTTATGGTCGCTTCGTTTAAGTAGTTGTATGATAAGTAGTTTATATGCCTTAGGTAAATTACCAAAATGCCGTTTTCATGTATAATTGGTAATTTAGCATATGTAACCTAAACTTTTGTCACATAACTGATTATACAACATGATTAGACTTGTATAGGCATATAATACTTGTCATAGGAGTAGTTAGACGTCTCGAACGCGCTTTGCGCGCACGACGCGCTTTGCGCGCACGACGCGTTAAAGTAGCGTAAGCTTCCTTAATGGGTCGCGATGGGTCGAAAGCACTTAGGCTAGGTTTCATTTAGGATGTAGGATTTACCATATCACATGAGTTCCAACACTCATTTGGTTTACAATACCTCATTCTGTCCGATCTTCCGATTTAGGCGTCTATTGTTTGACTAGTGATTTAATTACTAGGTGCTACGTGATTTCTCTGGTTTACTCGAGTTTGTTGAAGTACAATTGATTGAGGATACCTTGCACTACATGTGAGTACATAGTTCCCCTATTTTACTGTTTTCAAATGTTTTGGGGTGATTCATATGTACATAATGTTTTCAAGGTTTAAACGATTATTTCTAAAATGAATAGAATGATTTATACTAAACTAATAACGATTTCGATAGTGTGAACGAACTTGTTGTTTGTAGTTACATAACGAATGACATTCATTAATTTGGCCGGACCGACCAGTATTAGGTTATGGTACCATAGGATCCGACAAATCCCGTTATTTCACTATACCCATGGTTATGTGTGGGTGTTGTGGGTAACGACTGAATCTGATGATTGTTAACTTACCCTTTGGAGGTTTGTTAATGCTAGAATGAGTTGAACGATGAACGAGTCACAAAGGTTTGAATGTTATTAGCGAGGAGACCATATATAAGTTTCATAATTAAAACAAGAACGATATGAACGATTGAACGATTTGAACGATTAAAGGATTTAAACGAGTAAACGATTTGGAAACGATGTTAAACGATTTGGGGTAAAGGATTGATTTTTGGTTAGTGTTTAGATAACGAGACGGGTGTAATGTAGTGAAAACATGGTAGATACGCCGCTGGTACTTCTTATATATAAGTGTTTTCAACATATTACATGCCGTGGCGTTATTTAGTTCACTTGGGTAAACGATAGTGAAACGATGTCACACAACGATGTCTTCGAAACAATATACGAGTTTTATTTACAAGTTATTACGAGATGTTTTACAATTTGCCTTACTAAAACAAATATTTTTGGGTTAAGAATCATGGCTACAAGGATTTCTAAACCATAACCATCTTGATTTGAGTTGGTTAATTTAGTTGCAATATAATACTCTTTTCAAAACAAGGTTTTTAATAAAGTATTGCAACATTTAAAATAGCCATGAATCCGACACTCCTATAAAACCTATGTACTCGCCAGCATTTCTTTGCTGACTTTGTTTTCACATATGTTTCAGGGATTGATGCTTGATGATGATTACTAGGATGCATGATTCACATAGGATCTGGACGAGGCCTTAGTGACATAATAACAATATTAGTCGATATGTAACTTGTTTGTTCTATGTTAAGACAATGTTAATGTTTAATATTCAATAAAATGAAACACTTTTGTATCCATGGTTATGAAACGATAATTCTGTTGCAACACGCCCCGACGTTTTCCTCCGCGCTTTGTTGTTTTACGCGGTCGGGGTGTGACAACTGTCAAGTGGCAGCCGACGGTATGGTTTCCCGGGAGGAACGCCCAAAAAAGCCAAACATTGAAGCTAGTGGGGGCCCGGTTAAGACAACATAGCGTGGCCAAAGTGGGCAATACGAGGCTCTCTAATTTGGAGAGTGTGATAACCTTATACATGAATTTCACCATTTAAAAAAACATCCATTACATATCAATTTCATTTAATTTATTCTAGAACTAACTAATACACATTGTGTTCGGTGTTCCTATTCTTAACTTTACATTTTTGAATAGAAATGGTACAATCACTTATGATTTCCTAACTTTGCGTCTTTATATAGAATGGATAAGAAAACAATTATGCATACACTTTTATAGGGTGGCAAAATGGGTTGGTTGGGCAGATTTAGGTAATGGGTTAGGATGGGTATAGGTTAAGATGTGTTTGCGTTAGGATGAGTTTATTAAGAAATGGGTTAGGATGGGTTTAGATCAAAATAGGTTTTTGTCAAGATGGATTTGGGCATGATAGTCTAAAAATATAAATAAAAAATATCAATTTTTTTTTTAAAACTCAAAAAATTAAAAAATCAAATAAAATTAAAAAATTAAAAAATAAATAAAAAAATAAAAAAATCTAAAAAAAATAAAAAAATAAAAAAAAACTTACAGCAGCCTATTATCGAATATATTGTTAGCAATATAAATTATTTATGTATAATATTTGTATTGCCGTATATATCTCCGATCAGTTAACCGTCGTCGACTGCCCGGTTCCGGAAAAACGACTCGTTCTCAAACTGGTTCATGGTTTACCACAGGAGTTCGACATGACCGGTGCTCTCATCACTCAGAATCTCCCTTCCTGGACTGACGCGTGCGACATGCTTCTGCGCGAACAAAGTCGTTAAAGGGCCCGGGCAGCCGTCTCCCCTCCGGTCGTTGCTGCCGCCGTCGAAACGCCACCCCCCGCTCCACCACGACAGGACAATCAATACAGCGGTCAGCAGCGGGGACGCCGTGGTGGGTCTTCTCGTCGTGGCCAGAACCGTGGTCGCGGTCCGCCTCGCAACGGGCCCAACAACCAGTTTACTTCTACCGGCCCATACGGTTTTTATGGACCACCTTACTGGACCGTAGCTCCCTGCCCGTACCTGACACAGGGCCCTTGGATGCAGCCATGGAACTACTCCGGAAACCCACCGACTCCATCTCCGGCTCACCCACCACCAACCCAGCCCAACAATAATCCGACCCAAGCCCATGTTACTGAGTTTGATGCTATGCAGCCTACTGACCTTGCTCAAGCTTTTGCTGCAATTGGTATGGACCACGCGGGCGAATCATGGAATACGGATACGGGTGCTACGTCTCACATCACGTGTGAACCAGGTAAAATCACTACCCCTTCTCCGTTTTCTCCAATAGAGTCCGTATTAGTTGGTAATGGCCACCGTCTTCCTGTACTTGGATCCGGACATTCCACTTTACTATCCCAAACCAGACCCCTTAAGCTTAACAATATCCTTTGTAACCCCAACTTCATTAAAAATCTAATTTATGTTCGTTCATTTACACGGGATAATAATGTCTCTGTAGAATTTGACCCATTCGGTTTTTCTGTGAAGGACCTCAAGGATGGCATGCTCCCGAGCCGCCACAATAGCTCCGACGGTCTCTACCCCTTCACAACCAATGGTTCAGCTGCCGCTTTTGTTGCCTCCCAGTCTCCTGTTTCTTGGCATGATCGCCTTGGCCATCCTGGACGACACGTGATGGATTTTTTATCTTCTTAGCATTTGATTTCTTGCAATAAAATAGATATTTCTTTTGTATGTCATGCTTGTCAACTATCAAAACATAAACGATTACCTTTTCTAATTCGGTTTCTAGTACACATTTACCTTTTTCAATTGTTCATTGTGATCTATGGACTTCACCTTTACTTAGTACTGCTGGCTATAAATACTATATGGTTTTGATTGATGATTACACTCAATACACATGGGTGTATCCTCTTAAATATAAATCTGAAGCATTTACTAAGTTTTTTCATTTTCTCTCCTTTGTCAAAACCCAATTTCATCTCCACATTCAAACTTTTCAGAGTGACATGGGGGGGGGGGGGGAATTCAACAACCATAACTTTCAAACTTTTGCCTCCACACATGGCATGGAATTTCGGTGCTCTTGCCCTCACACGTCGCAACAAAACGGTAAATCCGAACGCATGACATGTCGTCTCAACGACATCATGTTAACTCTTCTAACTAGCGCTTCCCTTCCCTCACGCTTTTGGGTGGAAGCGCTTCACACCGCTTGTTAGCTTCACAACATCCTTCCCTCCACCGTCCTTCACAATCACTCTCCCACCGCCATTCTTTACTGACATTTACCATCTTACGACCACCTTCGAGTTTTTGGGTGTACATGCTACCCTAATACCTCCGTCACCCGTCCTCACAAACTTGAACACCGGTCCACCCCTTGTGTTTTCTCGGCTACCCCGCCAACTATCAGGGTTATTGGTGCCTTGAACTCTCTACCGGTAAAGTTATTTTCTCTCGCCACGTTACATTTGACGAGTTGAAATTTCCATTCCATTCCCCCACCACTCCACCGCCTCTCCACACCTTCCTTGACTCCACGCCTTCCTCCTCTCCATTTTTAACAGCTTTTTTCCGCCCTTACCCAAACCAACCCAATCGTCCCCACCCATACCACATACGCCCACCACCCCACCCGGTTTCCCTACTCCTATGGCCCAACACGGCCCTCCCCCAATATCCCCCACACCTTCGCCTCCTCCTCACACCCCACCGGCCTAACAGGTTCACCCGACCCAACAGCAACCCCCAAACCAACCACCAACATCTACCCACCTGATGCTTACCTGTGCTCGTGCCGGTATATCCAAACCCCGTGTTCCGTTCAACCTTGCTAATCTCACCACTTCCCCCCTGTCACCTCTTCCAAAGTCTCATGTATCTGCCCTGTCCGATCCAAACTGGAAACATGCCATGGCCGATGAATACAAAGCACTATTGGATAATAAAACGTGGGAATTGGTACCCAGTCCCTTTGATGCACCGATTATCCGTTGCATGTGGTTATTTAAGCACAAATTCCACTCGGATGGCACTCTCGAGCGTTACAAAGCTCGTTTGGTGGTTATTGGCAAGAGTCAAATGGTAGGTATTGACTGTGATAATACATTCAGCCCGATTGTTAAACCAACCACTATCCGGACCGTTCTTAGTCTTGCGGTGTCCCGATCTTGGCCGGTTCACCAACTTGATGTGAAAAACGCGTTTCTTATAGACATCTCAATGAGACGGTTTTTATGCATCAACCCCCAGGGTTCATGGACTCTAACAAGCCTCGGTTTGTTTGTTGGCTAAAGAAGTCCCTTTATGGCCTCAAGCAGGCCCCTCGAGCCTGGTATCACAGGTTTGCATCTTTCATCACTTCGTGTGGATTTCGGAGCAGCACATGCGATACTTCGCTCTTTGTATACCGGTCTGGCACTCGTTTGGACTATTTATTGTTATATGTGGACAACATCATCCTTACTGCCTCCTCCACGACTCTGCTACAACACTTTATACAGGTTTTGTCCAAAGAGTTTGCCATGACCGATCTTGGACAACTTCATCATTTTCTCGGCATCAAAGTGCACCATCGTAAAGACGGGATGTTCTTATCTTAGACTTCATATGCTGCTGACATTCTCCAGAGAGCCTCCATGTCTGACTGCAAGCCCTCCACTACTCCAGTTGAAATCGGCTCCAAGCTTAGTGCCGAAGGTGGGCCTCCTTTCTCGGATGGTACCTTGTATCGCAGTCTAGTAGGGGCATAGCAGTACCTCACCATTACCCGGCCCGACCACACCTATGCGGTCCAACAGGTTTGTTTGTTCATGCATGACCCACGTGAGCCACATTTCTCACTTTTTAAACACATACTTCGGTATGTCAAAGGTACCATTGACTTTGGTTTACAACTTTCCCCCTTAAAGTCCACGTCCCTTAGCGCTTATTCGAACGCTGACTATGGCGGGTGTCCCGACTCTCGTCGTTCCACTTCGGGGTATTGTGTTTCCATGGGAGGAAACCTAACCCACGATTTCTAGATCAAGTGCCGAAGCGGAATATCGTGGGGTGGCAAACACGGTTGCTGAAACATCTTGGATTCGAAACCTGTTGCTTGAACTTGGCGTCTCAGCATCATAAGCTACCATCATCTACTGCGACAATGTCTCCGATGTTTATTTAACTCAGAATCCCGTTCAGCACCAATGAACCAAGCACGTGGAAATGGATGTTCATTTCGTTCGAGATAAAGTTCGCGTGGACAAAGTCCGTGTCCTTCATGTTCCTGTAGATTATCAGTACGCGGACATTATTACCAAGGGCTTACCCAAATATCTCTTCAACAAATTTCGCTCCAGTTTGTGCCTTCGTCCGGCTACGGCTCCAACTGTGGGGGCCTGTTAGCAATATAAATTATTTATGTATAATATTTGTATTGCCTTATATATCTCCTATTAGTTAGGCTTGATTATTGATTGTACCTTTGTTATATATTCTGGATAATTTTCTATAGAGAATCACGTTCGATCACATATATATGCCTACGACCCAAACTAGTTTTGATCCGTTTGTAAGAGAAACAAAATCTACTAATCGATCTGTTATCAAACACACCCGACCTGCGCTTTTTGCCACCACTAATAAGAAAGCAAAAAAACGTTGACGTTCAGCAGGATGTTATTACTGTTGGAAATTTGTGAAAATAGCATTTTTCACAAATATAGGAAAATGATTTTTTCCTATTTTGGACTAGAAATAAATATAAGAAAATGAGCGGTTTTTCCATATTTATTTGTGGGTTTGTGTTCTATGTTGGAAGAGCTTCGAAACGAACTAAACCACGTCCAAAACGGAGCTAAGATGAATGAGATATCGATGCTCAAAGATTGGTGTTTGAAACTTGAAAGCTGAAATAAGTGGGTAAGTAGCACCTTGTCCCACATAGGAGGAGAGATGGAACTTAAAGGGGCATTTAAGTAGGAACTCTCCATCCTTATTGTTTCATGGAAGCACTCACTAAGTGTACTCGCGAAGGGTGCGGAGCACCCTAACTCGCACTCGCTCGTGCGCGTGGCGTGGGCGATGAGGCGCAATGTGGCGCTTTGATGGCGCACTTTTCACTTCGCACGCTTGCATCGCCGCGAGCCACCTTTGTATTTTTGACCATGTGCGTGTGGTGGAGCAAGGGCTGCAAGGACCAAGTGGTTGGTGAATGCAGGCGCGTGACCCTGGTGGGTCCACATACGCGCGCGAGTACACGTGGCATGGTGGTGCACTCTCGCGCATGGAGCATGGCACTGAGGTGTCGTGCGTGGCGCACCAACGTGAGCCAAAACGGCGCCACTGTGTGGCGTGCTCGTAGAGGCTTACAGGTGACGCGGCGCACACGCATAGGTGCGCATGGGATTGAGCCAGTGGGGTGCACGCGCGCATGACAGTGAGCCAAATGGACGCACCACGCATGAGGGTGCAGACCTGCGCGCGCGCGCAGAAGCTTCCAGCTGCGGTTAATGCCAGTGCATTTACATTCTGCATTCGAAACTGACGAAGTTAATGCGTTTGACTGAGAATTTAATGACGAATTAAAGTGCATTTAAGATGTTTAATGCAGTTTAATTCTCCCATTAAATTCGTTTTTCAGTTTCTTCAAGACCTGCAGTATAAATAGGAGCTTCTTGCTGCAGATTAGACACACGGAATTATCACAGCAATCTCAATCTTCTCACTACAGATTTCTTCATCTTCTTCAAGTGTTCGAGGTACACCTTCGGGTTGGAGTCAAGACCGGCAGTGCAACTGCTTGCGGCTGCTGTATCCTGGAAACAAACGTGTTCTCCTGGGAGACACGAAATTTGTTTTAAGGGACCCGTGTCTAACACGATCCTCAGCCAAGAACAGTGTTTCTGTTCGATTTTGTTGTTCCTGTTTTTCCATTTTTCAGTTGTAATTGTACTGGTTTAATTTTCATTCTGTATTTGTTTCAGTAATTACAAGTTAATAAAGTTTTTATTTAATTTTGCACGAACGGATTCCTACAATCTTAAAACAAATTTTAAAACACCGTTCGTGTAGAATCACAAACAATTCGTGTAGAATCATGCTGAAAGACCTGAGAAGTTCTCGGGTCTCCACTTCAAGCGGTGGCAACAGAAGATGTTCTTCTACTTGACCACCATGAACCTTGCGAGGTTCTTAACGGAGACCGCTCCCCAACCTGCGAAAGGGGAGACCGAAGCTCAGGCTCTGATCGCGGTTGAGGCTTGGAAGCACTCGGACTTTGTATGTCGAGGCTATGTACTCAACGGTCTTTCGGATGCATTGTATAATGTGTACTATAGTATCAAGACTTCCAAAGAATTATGGGAGTCTTTGGATAAAAAGTACAAAACGGAGGATGCGGGAACAAAGAAATTTGTTGTCGCCCGTTTCTTGGACTACAAAATGGTTGATAACAAGACTGTTTTGAACCAAGTCCAAGAGTTACAGATTATACTTTCTGACATCCACGCTGAGGGTATGGTACTCAGCGAGACGTTTCAAGTGGCAGCCATGATCGAAAAATTACCTCCTGCTTGGTTGGACTTTAAGAATTATCTTAAACACAAGCGAAAGGAAATGTCGGTGGAGGATCTTGTTGTTCGTCTTCGTATAGAAGAGGACAACAGGGTGGCCCCAAAAGGCACCATTTTGCAAGCTTCGGCTAAAGAAAATATGGTGGAAATTGGGGAATCCTCAAAGGGTAATAAAGGCAAGGGTAAAAACAACAAAGGGAAAGCAAAGGTTAACAACCTTGGACCGAAAAAGGGGGCGGTGAAAAAGAAGCTTGCTCCTTTCCAAGGTACTTGTTACAATTGTAACGAGACGGGGCACCGTGCTAACCAATGCAAGAAACCTAAGCGTGAGCATGCGCATATGGTTGATGAGGATGGTATGCCTCTGATTGCAATGATAACCAAGGAAGCGGCTATGATTGAAGAAGTCAACGCAATGGGTGAAAACCCAAAAGGATGGTTCGTTGACACGGGTGCAACCCGCCATGTTTGTGGAGATAAGGCTCTTTTCTCTACATTCAAGGAAGCTTCGGGTGAAGAAAAGCTTTATATGGGAAATAAAGCTACCGCAAGCATCAAAGGGGAAGGCACTGTCATCCTGAAGATGACTTCTGGCAAGGAGCTGACCTTGACCAAAGTGCTTTATGTTCCAGAGATACGGAAGAATCTCGTATCGGGATGGATGCTCAACAAGTTTGGATTTCGTCTAGTGTTTGAATCGGACAATTTTGTCTTGTCTAGACGTGGTACTTTTATCGGAAAGGGCTATGCCCTTAATGGAATGTTTAAAATGAATGTTTCGGTTGTAAACGAAAACAAGAAAATGAATGAAAATTCTATTTTTACTTACATGGTCGAGTCTTCTAATGTTTAGCATGGTAGACTAGGACATGTAAATTTTAATTCATTACGACGTTTAATTAAATTAAATTTAATACCAACATTCCATATTGAGTCCGATCACAAATGCGAGACATGTGTCGAATCCAAACTTATGAGATCATCGTTTAAATAGGTTGAACGAATAACCGAACCCCTTGATTTAATTCATACCGATGTGTGTGATTTAAAAGCGGTACCCTCACGTGGAGGAAATAAGTACTTCATCACGTTTATTTATGATTGTACGAAATATTGCTACGTGTATTTACTTAAGAGTAAAGACGAGGCAATAGAGAAGTTTATCTTGTACAAAAATGAAGTTGAGAATCAACTTGAAAAGAAGATAAAGGCTTTGAGAAGCGATCGAGGAGGTGAATATGTTGCACCTTTTGCGGATTTATGCGCAAAAAGTGGCATTGTACATGAGTGTACACATCCTTATTCTCCACAATCAAATGGCGTTACGGAACGAAAGAACCGCACATTGAAAGAGATGATGAACGCCATGTTGATAAGCTCGGGAGTGAACCGAGAAATGTGGGGGGATGCCATTCTCTCAACAAACTATCTTTTGAACAAGATACCCTTGAAAAATAGGGACGAAACTCCATATGAGTTATGGAGAAAAAGGAAGCTTTCGTACAAATACTTGAAAGTGTGGGGGGGCCTACCTAAGGTGATTGTAACACCTCCCAAGGCTCTTAGGATAGGACCAAAAACTGTTGATTGCATTTTCATTGGATATGCATATCAAAGTAGTGCGCATCGTTTTCTTGTATATGAGTCCAAGAATCCCGATGTACACAAACACACTATCATGGAGGCAAATCCTAACATTGTCTCATATTTTGAGAATGTTTTTCCTATGTTAGGACAAAAACATGCGACCTCATCAACAACACTTGATGAAGCGGGTCCAAGTTCATCTACGTGGTTAGATGAAGCAGGACCGAGTACATCTACGAAGTTAGATGAAACTCATGAATGACCTGAGGTCGAGGAGGGTTAGCTTAGACGAAGTAAACGACAAAGGGTTGAAAAATCCTTTGGTCCAGACTTCATGAGCTACATGGTTGAGGGTGAGCCCAATACCTACCGCGAAGCGGTTACCTCCACAGAAGGACCTCAATGGCAATAAGCAATTAAGAATGAAATAGATTCTATATTGCAAAATCATACTTGGGAGTTAGTAGATCTTCCACCTGGTTGTAAACCACTTGGATATCGTTGGATATTCAAAAGGAAGATGAAAGCTGACGGAAGTATTGATAAATACAAGGCAAGGTTAGTGATCAAAGGATTTAGACAAAAGGAGGGTCTAGACTACTTTGATACTTACTCGCCTGTAACGCGAATAACCTCTATACGATTGGTTCTTGCAATTACGGCTCTAAGAAATTTGGAAGTTCACCAAATGGATGTGAAGACCGCATTTCTAAATGGCGATTTAGAAGAAGAAATTTACATGGAACAACCTGAGGGTTTTTCCGCCCCTGGAAACGAGGGTAAAGTATGTAAATTGGTCAAGTCTTTGTATGGCTTGAAGCAAGCTCCAAAACAATGGTACCAAAAGTTTGATCATGTCATGATTGACAATGGTTTCAAAATAAATGAGTGTGACAAGTGTGTTTATTTTAAAGACACACCAAGAGGTTATGTGATTTTATGTCTTTATGTAGATGACATGCTTATCATTGGGAGTGATGATAACATGATTAACTCAATGAAAGACATGTTGAAAGCAAGGTTTGACATGAAAGACATGGGTCTCGCGGACGTGATTCTTGGAATAAAGATCACTAGAACCCAAAATGGTCTTGTGTTGAGTCAATCTCACTACGTGGACAAGATCCTTGGGAAATTCAATTCGGACGATACGAGTATAGCTCGAACTCCAATTGATAATTCCCAACGCCTAAGGAAGAATAGAGGCGAGAGTGTTGCTCAGGTCGAGTACTCAAGGATCATCGGTAGTCTCATGTATCTAATGACATGTACTAGACCCGACTTAGCATATGCTGTGAGCAGGCTGAGTAGATACACCAGTAATCCGTGCGCGGAACATTGGAAAGCTATCACGAGGGTGCTTAGATACATAAGATACACGAGAGACTATGGATTGCATTATACCCGTGATCCAGTAGTGATCGAAGAATACACTGATGCGAACTGGATATCGGATATAAAAGATCATAGATCGACAAGTGGTTACGTGTTTTCCCTTGCTGGCGCGGCTATAGCTTGGAAGTCTTCCAAGTAAACGGTTATAGCTAGATCTACGATGGAATCCGAATTCGTCACTTTCGATAAAAGCGGGGATGAGGCGGAGTGGCTACGTCAATTTGTGGAAGATATTCCAAGATGGCCAAAGCCGTTGACGGCAATCTGCATACATTGTGACAATCAGTCTGCTCTTGCTAGAGCACACAACGTGATGTACAATGGCAGATCAAGGCGCATTCGACGTAGACACAACACGGTACGACAACTTATCTCAACGGGTGTTATCTCAGTTGACTATGTGAGGTCAAAAGAGAACATTGCGGACCCGTTAACAAAAGGCTTAAGCACAGATAAGGTGTATAGGTTGTCAAGAGGAATGGGACTAAAGCCCATAGATGAAGGGAATATGAGGGAAACCTAACCTAGTTGACTGGAGATCCCAAGATCTAGGTTCAATAGGCAAACTTAATCATAAACCCAAAGGGAGTCATTGTGGGGGGTGCCCCAAAATTCATAAAGGGAGTTGTATACTTCCGAGTCCATTCCAATCAGTGACATGAAGTGAGGTTAAGCATGTTGAGGTTAAGGATTTTTGAATAAATCCAAATTAACCATGATGCTTTTAATGATTCAGCGGAATCTCCTATGTTAGAGAGAAGTGGGGTCGCTTCGAATGGATTTGTGGGGAGGCGCAAATCCTAGAGCTCTCGCAGAACCAGGAACGTGTTCCATGACCATGAACGGACACAACCATGAGGTCTTAACTCGACTAGGGAGAGTATTGTGTGAATGTATATTGTCGCCTACATAAATGGGGGATTGTTCAAAGACCCCGCGTCTACAAGACCCTAGGAGGCTAAGTATGCTTCACAAAAGGAGGTTCAAAGGTTACACCTACCTATCTTGCAATACTCAACTGTTGAACGTGTATCATTGAAACTTGATAGATCGATTTCTATTCATGTGGGGGATTGTTGGAAATTTGTGAAAATAGCATTTTTCACAAATATAGGAAAACGATTTTTTCCTATTTTGGACTAGAAATAAATATAAGAAAATGAGTGGTTTTTCCATATTTATTTGTGGGTTTGTGTTCTATGTCGGAAGAGCTTCTCAACGAACTAAACCACGTCCAAAACGGAGTTAAGATGAATGAGATATCGATGTTCAAAGATTGGTGTTTGAAACTTGAAAGCTGAAATAAGTGGGTAAGTAGAACCTTGTCCCACATAGGAGGAGAGATGGAACTTAAAGGGGTATTTAAGTAGGAACTCTCCATCCTTATTGTTTCATGGAAGCACTCACTAAGTGTACTCGCGAAGGGTGCGGAGCACCCTAACTCGCACTCGCACTCGCACACGCGCGCGCGTGGCGTGGGCGATGAGGCGCAATGTGGCGCTTTGATGGCGCACTTTGCATGCTCGCATTGCCGCGAGCCGCCTTTGTATTTTTGACCATGTGCGTGTGGTGGAGCAAGGGCTGCAAGGACCAAGTGGTTGGTGAATGCAGGCGCGTGACCCTGGTGGGTCCGCATACGCGCGCGAGTACACGTGGCATGGTGGCGCGCGCACGCGCATAGGTGCGCATGGGATTGAGCCAGTGGGGTGCACGCGCGCATGACAGTGAGCCAAATGGACGCACCGCGCATGAGGGTGCAGACCTGCGCGCGCGTGCAGAAGCTTCCAGCTACAGTTCATGCCAGTGCAGTTACATTCAGCATTCAAAACAGACGAAGTTAATGCGTTTGACTGAGAATTTAATGACGAATTAAAGTGCATTTAAGACGTTTAATGCAGTTTAATTCTCCCATTAAATTCGTTTTTCAGTTTCTTCAAGACCTGCAGTATAAATAGGAGCTTCCTGCTGCAGATTAGACACACGGAATTATCACAGCAATCACAATCTTCTCACTACAGATTTCTTCATCTTCTTCAAGTGTTCGAGGTACACCTTCGGGTTGGAGTCAAGACCGACAGTGCAACTGCTTGCGGCTGTTGTATCCTGGAAACAAACGTGTTCTCCTGGGAGACACGAAATTTGTTTTAAGGGACCCGTGTCTAACACGATCCTCAGCCAAGAACAGTGTTTCTGTTCGATTTTGTTGTTCCTGTTTTTCCATATTTCAGTTGTAATTGTACTGGTTTAATTTTCATTATGTATTTGTTTCAGTAATTACAAGTTAATAAAGTTTTTATTTAATTTTGCACGAACGGATTCCTACAATTACTTGTTTCCATTATAGATGCAACCCGAATGAAGAATCCAGGTTTGTAGGCTTGTGAACACTTCTGAAGTTGAAATTTCACTTTTGCATTGTGGCCGCTTGAAAACACAGACAAATCAACCTGTTAGTACAGAACATAATTTCCAAAATTAGAGATATATACCTATACATGAATTTTGATGTTAGCTTTGTGATATCATTTGTACCGATTTTAAATATCACAAGCAATATATTTGCATAAAATGTCAAATTTTGCCCATATGATTATCGAAGGGATGTGGCGAATAATGAGAAATTCTAACCTGAAGTACCATTCCATCATCGAATTTAAATTTTTTTATTTCGGTACATTTACCGGACTTCAAGGAAGCCATAGTGGGCTTTAGACAGTGCGATAAGCAAACTCGATACTTGAACCAGTTAGGCTCGACCTAATGCAGTCTAATTTGGTTATTTAGTTAGACTGAAACTAGTGACGGATCTAGAAAATCCTTATAGGGGTAACGTTTCAAAAAAAAATAGTAACGAAATAGAAAAACGTCAAAAAAGGTCAATTTTTTCCAAAATTTACACTACCTTCGGATCGTCAAGGGGCAACAGAGGCTACCCCTTAATACAAGCTATGTCCGCCACTAACTGAAACGAAGGTAGCGGGCTGGCGGTGATGGCCGTGAGCAAAAGCGGTGGTTGATGGTCGGAGTATGGTGGTTTAGGCGTGCTCCAAATACGGTGTTGGTTGAGAGGCGGAGTTGTGTTGGTCGGAGATGGTGGAATGGAGGTTGTAGGATGGTGGTGATTTGGGTGATTTGGTCGTGGGAGATGAGAAAAAAGAAGAATGCGCTGGTTTTAGGGTTTACTCAGAGAAACCCATCCTGACCTACGATGTTATTTTGTTATTTTTTAAAGTTACTCATCTTGACCCGCTTAACAATTCTTGTAAACAACTTAACCCATCTACTACAAAAATAATACCCATCCGAACCCAAAGTTGAATGTATGGGTTGATTTTGCCAGGTCTACACTTTTATAACGTTAGGAAATGTCGAGCCCTCGAGTCACTGATGACGGTCAAAGAGTCTCGTTGACGTTGCAAGATCCCTGTTCTTCTGTCCTACAAGAAAGAAAACCGTTAGCCTCGTCACGGGGGACCCGGGGGGGGGGATCCGTGACCAAGCTCCGGCGTGAGAGTAAGTAAACTTGCCGAAAGTGATGAGAAGCCTATTCCGACGAGTATAATCGCCTGAATATTGTCCTTGGTGTGGATGCTTGTGTGTGGATAAATATATATGAGTAAATGCTTATACGAGGTTGTCAGAATAAATGAGATTACTGAGTATTTAGTGAGGGTTCATTGTCTGTCTCCCTGAGTTTCCTTACCTTCCTTATGTAAAGAGAATGGCTTATCTCTCTTGGAGAACCCAACTGACCGATCTAACGGCGTCTGGATATCTTTGGGGAACTCAGATACGTGTCTGAGTCCCAACGGCAGGATCAGAGGCTTCATTTAATGCGGCCAACTTGATGTACTTCCTTTCCGGCGACTCTCTCTTCCCTATCAATCAAGCATTTAATGATCTCTGTGTTCTCCTTGGATCCTCTTTATCTTCCCGCCCATTTTGTGTCATCGTAGATACTTTTGAGAGAGGGTAAGAGGAGTGGGCTTGTTAATTGGGCCCAGACCACAGAAGCCCAAGACGGGTCATGTTGGGCTACCAACTAGGCCCGTCGTCAAGTCATCTCTAGTCCTTGGTTTCTAAAACTTGAGTCTCATGATCCGGGGTTGAATCC
Source organism: Helianthus tuberosus (assembly GCA_030545235.1). Classification (NCBI taxonomy): domain Eukaryota; kingdom Viridiplantae; phylum Streptophyta; class Magnoliopsida; order Asterales; family Asteraceae; genus Helianthus; species Helianthus tuberosus. The sequence goes on from CM060367.1 coordinate 97,345,511, forward strand.
TAGTTATGCTACCTTTGTGGATTTGCCCACTTGGGCTGTAGGAATGGGCCCTTTTCCCCTAATGATGATACGCCCCCAACGGTTCCCGAGGATTCTAAAGTACTAGTGATCAACGGCCAGGGATATCTTTCAGGGTGCACGTACCTCTAATCGATTTTCAATTTTGACTATAGTGATTTGACAATTACCGCCTCTTTTTAATTGCCTCCATTAAAAACCTCCATCGCCCCTTCATTTCTTTTCAACTTCTGTCATATCTCTTCAAAACTTTCTCTCTTATTTCTTCAAACTTTTCCGATCATCTTTTCAATCCAGGATGAGCCGTACCGGTCGCTCTTCAATACGTTCTGTTTTGACGGCAAAGGATCTTGAGATCTTTGTCAATACTTACCGGATTCCTGAAAGTTTTTCTCCGACTCTCCCCGGACCGGATGATCCGGCAGAATGTTCCTCGGAGAAGATCGTCATTTATACCCTGTCGTTCTCCTCTTGTGGTGTCCGTTACCCCTTGTCGGCTTTTAAGGTGAATCTTTTAAGACATTTTGGCATTCATTTTTCACAGCTACATCCTCTGGCATTTATGAGGGTCGTTCATTTTGAGTTATCATGTGTGGCGGTTTTCGTTGAACCGTCAGTGCCTCTTTTCTGCATGTTTTACAAGTTGGTGTCCGACGGTGATTGGTTTACCTTTGCCAAGAAGAAGGATAGTGTATCTCCCCCTTGCTACTCTTTTATGCCCACATCTACTTATCCGAAGGAATGGAAGAGTAGATTCATCTTTGCTTCTACCGCGATGATACCAGAGTCACCACCTCTGAGGGACCCCAGACACCTATTGAAGAAAGCATTCCGGTCTTGTCCGCAGATGAGATCGTTCCGTGGAAGAGGATGTATGAAAATCCAACGAGGGCCTTCACATTTCCCGAGGGAGTACTGGCTATGGGGGATTTAAGCCATCTTTATTCAGTCCGGCTAAAGGCCTTTTTCGGGAAGAAAGGTATTTCTACCCCTAATCTGTTATGCTTATTATTGCCCCTCCCCCTCCTTTTTTTGTTTTGTTGGTTTGTACAGTCATCTCTGGTGTTGGCTTTGTGCAGAGATGACCTTGTGGGGTTTGCTCCAAGGGGATTGTAGGGACATAAAGTTTATGGTGGGTGATAAGGTTGACCCGGATATGAGCCGTGGTCTAGAGAAGAAAAATCCTGGGGTGGGGAGTTCTGTTGTTGAAGGGGAAGATGAAAAAGATTCTTCTGATGAAACAGGGGATTCCCGGGGTCCCCTCCGGGTGAAAGATTCAAGTGATGATGGAGATGATGAAGATCTTGAGAGCCGTTTGTTACATAAGCGGAAGGCAGCTCAAGTTGACAGTCCAAAGGTGGCCCCAGCCCCTCGAAACATCCGGTTGAGGCTCCGGAGTGCTAGTTATCAGAAAACTTTTCCTGCCACCAAAGCTGCTTCTGAACTTCCTCCTGCTGGGACCAAGGGTTCTTTATCCAAACACTTGAGGTCTTCTAGCCTTGTTAGTGAATCTCTGCTGGTGAGCCTCCCCTTCATATTTTGTCCTGCTTCTTTGATATAGTTATTCTTTGACCTTTGTTTGCCTCTTGTCTGAAACAGGGAAGCTCTAAGGCTCCGATCGTGATTCCTCCTGTTCCTGCTTCCTCTCGGGTCAAGGAGAAGACCCCTGAAGTTAGTGCTGCCCGTGTCAACCCAGCTTTTGACCTCTCTCCTTTTCAAGCTACTGGTACCAGCAAACCTTCTCATCTTGAGGTCCTTCCTTCCCAGTCACCTTTAGCTCCTTTATTTACCGAGGGGCTTCCGGTTCCGTATGCTCCCAAATGGAAGATAACCACATACACTGTTGTGGGGACTCCCGAGATCGCTTGAGACTACTTAGATCATGTTATTCCTCCACCTCACAAGTTTATGAATTTTGCTCTGAACCCTGATCTATTTGATGATCGCTACAGCATGTCCCTTTGTGAGGGGGTTTTTTAGAGGAGCTGGTATGTTGCAGTGGGTGGATGAGCTGAGGAAGGTGAACGAGGAGCTAAGGACTGAATTGAAGACCTCTCAGACCGTCCCTGCTGAGCTTCCGTGCCGGGTAACAGATGTTGAGAGAAAGCTGCTGGAGGAGAAGGTACCACGTCCTTCTCTCCCCCCTCCCCACCTTTTTTGATATTTTTCCTAGACTATCTTTTATTTTTTAGAATGCTGGAGCCTTGTTAGAGCAGAGGGAGCGATCTTGGGAGAGGGAGAGGGCTGCTTGGGCTAGGGAGAAAGAAGAGCTTGCGGCGGAATTGAAACATCAGAAGGAGCTTGACTCTGTCTCTCAGAGGGATTTGGATACCATATATGCTGAATGGGGGGTTGCCTTGGATGATAACCAAAAACTGGCTCAGGAGCGATATTGGCTTATTACTGAGGGTCTTGGGTCCTTCCTCAATGCTGTCTCCCAGTCTGAGGAGTTCAAGGGTAGCCTTGAGAGGATTTACAAGGCTTAACGGGATGTGGGGTATTAGGCAGGTCTGAAAGATAGGTATGCTTACTCTGCTCAAGGGTTGGGGAGGAAGGAGACCCCTCTCTATAATTCAAAGGCCAAGAAACAGCTGTCTAAGCTGGACAAAGAGTTTGGCGAGAAGACCCCCACCCTGCTTGAGAAGATTCTTGAAAGACCCTTGATGTCCATTGACGAGCTCAAGGCTTTGCTTACCCCTGTCAGACCCTCTTCGCCCAAGTCTCTATCTGGGGACGCCCTTTCGTAGCTGTCGTTTCTTTAAAAACACTGGTTTATTCGATATGGTTGTAACTTGATACTTGACACTATGCACCTTGGATACTGTTGTCTTTTGCTTTTGGGAAGGTCTTTGTGTTGGGGTCTTCCCAGTATCTAACTATGTCATGCTTCTGTAGTTATCTTACAACTTTATGGTCCTTGGTGTACCTTTGTTTGTTGGTTTTGTTGCCTTGTTATTTGCAGGTGCTGTCGCTAGTAGCTCGGGGGCTGTTTGCCTTCACACCTTTACCTTTACCTTGGACCGTTTCTTTTCTCCTGAGGCCTACCGGAGCATCGGAGTTGGTTTGGAGTTTGTCTGCACGTTCCTGTGTGTGTCTCCGTGTTCCTGGATCATAGCTTACTTACAAATGTTTTAGTGTGTTTTTGTACACTTGTTTTGTAGCTTATTTACAAATGTCTCAGTGTTTTTTTATACACTTGTTTTGTAGCTTAGCTACAAATGTTTCAATGTGTTTTTGTACACTTGTTTTGTAGCTTATTTACAAATGTTTCAGTGCGTTTTTGTACACTTGTTTTGTAGCTTATTTACAAATGTTTCAGTGTGTTTTTGTACACTTGTTTTGTAGCTTATTTACAAATTAGGATCGTTTGTGAGGGAGTGACCCCTAGACAAGTCTATAACCAATGATTATGTTCTCTAACTGTTTGTCTGTTTTCTGGTGTGTGTTAGGTGTGATATGTTTTTATCTATATTTTAAGCCCTTTTTAACACATTAATCAAGTTTTAAATTTATAAAACACGATATTCTACTAACACTTAAACACACACATGGGCAAGTGCACCCATCGTGAGCGTAGTATAGTGTTGGTAAGATATCGAGGTCGTCCAAGGACACAAGAGCTTTTAGTACCGGTTTATCCTCAACGTCTAATCAAATCAAAAGTTTAGAAAAGGTTTTAAACATGAAAAATAAAAACTAAAATGCTGAAAAATAAAATAAAAACAGATAGACAAGATGAATCACTTGGATCCGACTCGCCTATAGTATAACCTTTGATGATTTCCACACTTTTGCATTTTTAAGAGATTATCTTAGTTATAGTAGTAGGCCCCTCTTTTGAAGGTGACGTTACCCTCAACCTAGTGGTTTGAGTCAGCAAGGATACAATCCCAAAGGGTCGGAATATTGAAAGATAATTAATTAAGTTATTAATGCGTAATGTGGTAGGCCACGTCCCGTGTTGAGCTGGGCACGCCCCTGTGCTGGGAATAGAAGCTTCTATAGCTTTATCTTTTCTCTAGGCATCTGACCACGCCCCCGTGTTCGCTGGGCACGGGGCCGTGGTCAGCCTTCTATTCTCTTGTTTTTTCTTGGGAAGAAGCTGTCGAGGGGTCGGGCATGCCACGTTTATTCTTTTTCTTTGTATTTATGTTAGATTTTGCTGCATATTTATTCCTTTTGTTCATTTAAGCTCATTCGGTCCTGAAAATACAAAAGAAAGACAAAAGCACACTCTTTCCAACACCAGTACTAAAAATGGTTAGTTTTATACCCCATTTCATGTAATTAATATGTTGCATTTTACACACATCAAATACCCCCACACTTGAATCTTTGCTTGTCCTCAAGCAAAAATCTTTAATTTGCGGCTTTACACAACCAAATGGAATGGGTAGAAGAGAAGTTTTGGGCCTGTCTTGAGTGTCAGGAATCCAAGATCTTTATTGGGGTTTATTTTTATGCTATTTATAATCCTATTCGTTATGATATATTTAGAGCGTTTCATAACAGAAATTACTTATTTAGGCATAACATGCCTTTTTAAAATTCCAATTATATACAAGTTCACATACCTCACGGGAGATCACTCAACACTAGGCCGAAGATGTATTTTTGTGAAACACTCGAGACCAGCATGGAACTTACTTCTACCATATGCTTGCCAAGCAATCAATCTTCCTCCTTTTTAACTATAAACCTTTGTAAAAATCAAGAGGACTTGGGGAAGGGTTAGGCTTGGGTTAAAGGTATGTGGTTTTGGGTTAGTGGTTAGTAAAAACGGCTAAAAGCGTAAAAAGCGTCAGTCGTCGTAAAACTTTTTTGTTTTTGTGACTTTTCTTCAAACTAAGCATTTTCAAACAAAGTTTCTTTGAGGAACTTGTTTGTTTATTGCTAGACTTCATTTTTTTTTATAAGGAACGTCACAAGATGTTGGGATTGAACCCTATCAGAGGAACAGATAATAAAGCCAAAACTGGATCAGACCAGTGGTTCCATAATAAGCAGATGTTTGCATCTGTCTTCTCCCTTGAAAGTGACCTAACTACTGTTGCCATCTAACAACTGCTCTTCAACAACTGTCTTAGTCTTCTATCAACTGCTCTTACAACCGCTGATCAAGTTAAACACTGATGAAGACTAAAGCCCTGTTAGATCAATCTACTGCTCTGGGTCAAGCACTGCTGAAGAATACAAATACTGCTGGAGTCACAACAGTGGAAGGATAAAGCAGTAGTTTAGTTTTCTATTTATTATTGTAATCAGTAGTTTAAGAACAGTCTTTGTATTGATCAGTGTTTAGAAGGTAGTTAGGAGGTTAGATGACACTTTCATGGTGACGTCAGCAAAGATGCTTCAGTGGTTTGCTTGTGCACTATAAATGGATCAGTGCTCTGCACTGTTCCATCGGCTCTTTGCATCCTTTGTCATTTCTGCACAAGCAAATCCTGTGAGCTCGAGCTGAGGGGGAGACTTTTGCATTCATGCAAGTGTAATCATTGATTGGAATAAATTTAATCATTCGGTTCATTGTCATACATGTTTGCTTAGAATTGTTCTCCTGTTTGATTGTGTGTAAAAGTTATTTCCATCTTATTCCGCTGCAATAAATTTACATTTCATTATCATTTTTGTTTAACAAAAACACAATCAATCAAACTCAGATCCTATCAATTGGTATCAGAGCATAGGACAGTCAAATTCGATCTAACAATCAATTTGACATAAAAGTTCAGCTCGAAATCGTTGATACTTTAATTGTTTGCTTGTTTTGTTGAAAAACAGAGTAAGGTTTAATCACGAACAAAGTTGATTAATCAATACCTGTAAAACAACCAGAAGATGTTAACAATAGCATCGGCTCATTGTTCAAACCTCCCATGTTGAAGCTAAATGAGTACAACATCTGGCAGAGAAGGATGGGACACATCCTTGCTCAATACAATACCGGATGTTGGAAGTCTGTTATCTTTGGACCACATGTTCCAATGGTGCCGAGTGCTGAGGATCCATTGAAGTTTGAACCTAAGAAATCTAAAAATTACACCGAAGTAGATTTTCAGAAATTTGAATTGCATGCCAAGGCATTCAGCATCGTTGCATCCGCTCTCCCAAATGAGATATATGTTGGCCTATTACATTGTAATAGTGCTAAAGAGCTATGGGATGCATTGAAGGAACAATTTGGGGGAACTGAGGAGGTTATTGAAAACAATAGGGAAATTCTGACCCAGCAGTATGAGACATTTTGTCATGTTAAGGGGGAAACCTTGACACAACAATTTCAGCGGTTCAGTTGTCTAATTAGTGAACTGAAACTTGTTAATGTTGAGTTTGCAAAATCAACACAAAATAGCAGGTTTCTTAGATTACTACCAGATAAATGGGAAACAATTGCTTATGTGACCAGAACTTCAACTGATTTTAAAGATCTGACACTGACCCAACTTCATGGTAGACTCCTGGCCTATGAAAGGGAGATCAACCAGAAAAGGAAGTTGCAAGAGTCTGGTAAAGTTGCTGATGACTATTCATTTGGCAACACAGCTCTTCTGGGTCAGGAAGAGTTTGGCAGTAGTAAGGATCAGAGTTATGATCATTTTATTGACATAATTGCTGGTGGTAATTTCAACTCTGATCCTCACTCATCCAGTTATGCTTTCACAGCAAATGGAGAAAACCAAAACTCTGATAATCTATGCTTTGAACTTAATGACCTTCAGCACTTTGACCCGACTGACCTTGAAGAAATGGACATTCTGCACCAATTGGCATTGCTAAGTGTTAGAACTAGCAAATTTTATAAAAGGACAGGAAGAAAATTCCCTAGGTTACATGGAAACTTAAAAGTGGGGTTTGATAAATCAAAAATTAAATGTTACAAGTGTCAAAGGCTAGGTCACTTTGCTAGGGAATGTAGGAGTCAATCACATGGACCAATTATCACACATCCCAGCTCAAACCCTAGACCACAAGCCAATCAAAACACTGTCCATTACACTCAATATGCACACCCTGCTGCCCATGTTAACACTGCACTCTATGCAAACCCTGGAACCCTTGTGCCTATTCAGTATGTTCAAACCACTGTCCCACAAATCCAGTATGTCCAAGCCCTTGTCCCTCAGGTTCAAGTGCAACAAGTTGCACCTCAACAAGTTGCCCCAACAGTGGTTCAACCAGAACAACAAAGCTTCTTTACACAAGGCTTTGTTGACTGGAGCAGCTTGCCTAAAGAATTGGGTGATGAAAACTTTGATCTATATGCTACAAGTGATGGTTCTAATGATAAATTTTGTTTTATGGCATTAGAGTCAATACAGGAAGGGCAGGAGATTGGAGAGGGACATTCAAGTAGTGAAATAGTGGTTGATGTTGTTGAAGCAGTGGTTACTGCAATTGCTGACCAAGTGCTGCTAGAAGAAGGTTCAGAACCCCGCTGGAACATTTGGCTGACCCCTGGTCTGAAGAGGAAAAGAAAAAGCATGGTGAAGAGAAGGAAAAGGTAGCTGATAGAGATGAGCATGTTTGTGACTGTGCAATGATGGCTGCTACTAAGGTATCACCTCAAGTTCTCAAAAACTTGTGTTCAGACAAGTGCATTGTTTCATTTGCTAACATAAAAAAGGTGAATGAAAACCTTAGGGATAAAGTGCTTAATGATGAAGTTCAATTTGAAAAGTCATTAAAAGAACTGAAAATCAAATTGGCTGAAAAAGACACTGAAATCAGCAGTCTAAAACATGAACACAGCATAGGCAAGGACCAACTCCAAACCATGATAGAAAAATATCATGTTTGCAAAAAGGAGTTGGAATCCACCCAGATCACTTGTGAAAAATGGGTGGAGTCCTGCAAAGGCTATGAGGTTATGTTAGAAAAACAAATCAAAAGTAATGTGAAGTTTGGGACTGGGTTTAGAAAGCATGACCAAACTGAAAACATTGTTGAAACCAAAATTGACCAATCCACTGTCCAAACCACTGAAGTTGTACCCACGAACAAGAATGGCCAAAAGGTGAAAATCACTGACAAACTTGGTAACAAGATCACTCTGGAAAGACCTGTGGGATCCTCAACTTTTGAGGAAATTGAAAGGTACCAATTTAAGCCCACATGGTCTGATGAGTGTGACATTCTTGAGAACTTCAAGCCCATGGACTTCACAACCACTGATAGTGTCAAAGCTCCTAAGGCAAAAGTAATTCCACTTAAAGACATCCTAGCAGCAGTTAAAAACTCTGTTGCTAAGGAGTCTGAAAAGAGAAAGAAAAAAGAAAAAATCAAAAACTTGTTTTGTGATTTCTGTGAAAAGAGAAATCACTTGACCAAAGATTGTTTTCATTTGAAAGCCTATGATTTAAACAAAACAAGTACAATCATGCCTTCAGAGAGCTGTACCATTTGTGGAAAAAGCAACCATCTCACTCAACAGTGTGTGTACTTAAAATCCATTGAGGTCAAAAAGGAAGAGTACATTGCCAAAACACCTCTGAGTTCATCAAAACCATCTGTCAAGTTCACCAAAAATCAACCATTATCTGTGCCAGTTGAAACAGCTGTCACAAAACAGCTGAACCAAACCTCTATTAAAAGAGATGTTCATGTGACTGATACACCCCCAACAAACCATTATCAAAGGGGAAAAGGTCAACCACCATACCAAAAGGTCCCACAAGTTTATGAAGCCTACAAAAGGCCAAATAAACTAAAAGTGACAGACACCCTTTTGGTTACCAACAGTTGATTGGTAATGACCCCCAGCAGTGGTTAGAGAAAAACATTCCAAAATTTATCCAAACCCCTGACCTAGCCACTGCTCATTCATGGAGCTTCTACATGCTTAGATAGTCTTTGGTCTGTATATAGTGGAGGCTCCAGGCACATGACATGATATAGAGCCCTTCTCAAAGAATTCAAAACTCATGGAGGAGGTGATATATCTTTTGGTAATAATAGTAAGGGAAAGGTGTTGGGTTCTGGTACTGTAGAGTCTGGGAATGTTAAGTTTGAAAATGTCAATCTAATAGACAATCTAAAATTCAACCTTCTTAGTGTCTCACAAATGAGTGACAAAGGGTTTGGGTCATTCTTCACTAAAGATTGTTGTAGGATTGTTGGGGCAGAAATGGTAAAAAAGATTGAAGAAATAATAAAAAATGGAAAAACCAAACTTGTTGCTCAAAGAAGCGGCAATGTTTATGTGGTAGATTTGTCAAAAGAGAGCCCCAGAACTGATGCTTGTCTATTCTCAGTAGCCTCTAACAAAAAGACAGAACTTTGGCACAGAAGATTGGGGCACACAAATCTCAAGACAATCACTGCATTGTCCAAACAAGGGTTAGTAAGAGGTCTTCCTCAAAAACTGTACTCTTGTCCTGAGCGTTGTGTTTCCTGTCTAAAAGGAAAACAACATAAAAGCTCCTTTAAGTCCATTGATGAGTCCAAAACAACCAAGTGCTTGCAACTGCTGCACATGGATTTGTTTGGCCCTGTAAAGGTCATGAGTCTAACAAAGAAAAGGTATTGTTTGGTAATTATTGATGACTTTTCAAGGTTTACATGGACTTACTTTCTTCACTCAAAAGATGAAACTGCAGGAATTTTGCAAAGCTTTGTTACACAGGTGGAAAAGCAATTTGATCTGCCAGTCAGAGTCTTCAGGAGTGACAATGGCACAGAGTTTAAAAATAAGGAGTTGGATGCCTTCTGTGTGTCAAAAGGAATTGTAAGGCAGTACAACATTCCAAGGACACCAGAGCAGAATGGGGTAGTTGAAAGAAAGAACAGAACTCTCATTGAAGAAGCCAGAACCATGCTTGTAGATTCAGGTTTGCCTTTGACTTTCTGGGCAGAGGTAGTAAACACTGCTTGCTATGTCTAGAACAGAGTTTTAATCAACCCTAGGCATGCAAAGACTGCTTATGAAATTCTGTACAAAATAAAACCACTGATCCCATACTTCAAAGTATTTGGCTACCCATGCTTTATTTTGAACTTAAAAGATTCCATTTCAAAATTTGCAGCCAAAGTAGATAGTGGTTACCATCTGGGATACTCAACCACTGCTAAGGCCTACAAGGTGTTCAACACCAGGACTAAGACAGTGGAAGAGTCTTTAAATGTAAAGTTCAATAAACTTTCATTAATGAAAATCCCAGCAAATCCTGCTGAACTGTTTGATCTTGATAAATTCACATTTGAAAATACTGCTGTCAAGGATAATAGTGCAGGTCCATCACAAACTCCTCCACAAGAATATGGGTATGAAGTTGTGATTCCACAACAGAAATTTAGATCCTCCATTGGTGCAGCAGATATACAAAACAGCTGTCAAAGCTCAACCACTGCTACCTCAACAGTTGTTGACCAAAGTAGCTCCAAAACCCCTGTTTCAAACACTGTTGATACAAGTCCTCAAACAGTGGATCAAAGTCAACATGTTTCCACACAAGTGCCACCTATTCCTCCACCTCCATTCCAAGACACTGTTGGACCTTCACCGACAGTGGATAGGTCAGATGATTCACATCTGCAGCCTTCACCAACAAATGCCATCATTCCATACAAGGGAGATCTAATCTTCCTGAGGTCTCATCCACCTGATCAAATCATTGGCAACATAAATGAAGGGGTGCTCACAAGAAGCCAATCCCAAAACATTTTCCTCTTTGTTGGTTTTCTATCACTCCATCAACCTGTCAAGTATCAAGATGCTTTAAAAGACAATAGTTGGGTAGAGGCTATGCAAGAGGAGCTCCAACAGTTCAAAAGACAACAAGTATGGGAGCTTGTACCACTGCAAGAAGATGTGAGTCCAATTGGCACAAAGTGGGTCTTTAAAAACAAAACTGATGAAAGGGGTATTGTTGTCAAGAACAAGGCAAGGCTCGTGGTTCAAGGCTATAGACAGGAAGAGGGGATTGACTATGATGAAACTTTTGCCCCTGTAGCTAGATTGGAAGCTATAAGACTATTCTTGGCCTTTGCTGTCAACCACAACATGAAGGCGTTTCAAATGGATATCAAAAGTGCTTTCCTCTATGGAACCATTCAAGAAGAGGTGTATGTTTGCCAACCTCCAGGTTTTGAGGATCCATTTTATCCAGATCATCTCTACAGGCTCAATAAAGCCCTGTATGGCTTGAAACAAGCACCAAGGGCCTGGTATGAAACTCTTTCCACCTTTTTTACTTTCCATTGGGTTCAAAAGAGGTACAATTGGTAAAACCTTGTTTTTAAAATGGAGAGGAAAGGATTTGATGATTGTCCAAATTTATGTGGATGACATCATCTTTGGAAACACAAGTCATAAAATGTGTGAAGAGTTTAGACAACTCATGATAGCATAGTTTGAAATGAGTTCAATGGGTGAGCTGCAATGCTTTCTTGGTCTCCAAGTTAAGCAAATGCAAAATGGAACATTCATTCATCAAAGCAAATATGCTAAAGAACTTTTAAACAAATTTGATATGAATGATTGTAAACCATACAACACACCCATGGCAACCACAAAATTAGTCTTGTCTGATGAAAAGGATGAGCTGATTGACCAAACTTTATATAGAAGCATGATTGGGTCTTTATTGTACCTAACTGCATCTAGGCCAGACATCATGTGTTTGTGCAAGAAGTCAATCAGCCCCTAGAAAATCCAACATTATTGCTGTAAAAAGGATATTCAGATACATAAAAGGTGCTCCCACACTTGGTATCTGGTATCCAGCTAATGGGAATATCAAGCTTTCAGGATTTTCAGACAGTGACTTTGCTAGATGTGATACCACAAGGAAGTCCACTTCAGGAGGGTGCCAATTTCTAGGTAATTGCTTGGTTTCATGGCAAAGCAAAAAGCAAGCAGCTGTTTCAACATCCACTACTGAAGCTAAATACATTACTGCTGCAAGCTGTACAGCCCAACTCATGTGGCTTCAAAATCAGTTGCTGGATTTTGGTATCACTGCTTTGAAAACACCACTCATGTTGGATAGTCAAGCAGCAAAAAAATATCATCAAAAATCCAGTTTCACATTCAACCACCAAGCATATCGACATCAGACATCACTTTGTGAGGGATTGCTATGAAAAAGGTATGATTTCTTTGCATCATGTTCCAACTCAAGATCAGCTGGCAGATGTGCTAACAAAAAGCATTAGACACATCCACCTTTGAAAGCTTGATCTCGAGGATTGGCATGCTGAACATGGACTAACAGGCAAAATCCTGTTTTTCAATGAATAAAAGCATTAAAATGTTTTAAAAAAAATCAGAAATCCACCCTTAAAAATAGTTAAAATGAAAATTTTTCATAAATTCTTAAAAGTCTGTCATAACCACTGTTTTGGTTCAAATATCTGATTGCTTTATGCTATCCACTGCTGAAAGTCAGCCTCTGCTCTTCATTTCCTTTAAAAATACTGTTGTTCAAAATTAGTACTTTAAACCACTGACAATGCTATCCACTGATAGTAAAAGTCTGTTATTGTTCTCATTTTCCTTGAGAACCACTGCTACTCCTTCATCAGTGGTTTCCTAAACAACTGTCATCCATTTCCATCAGAGGTTGTCACATGGCCTGTGTTTTAGCCATCCGATCTTTGTAACCGCTGCAACGTTAGCATACACGTTGTCCACTATAAAACCCTGCCCTAAACCCTAAATCAGGGTTTTCACTGTCAAATCGAATTCAAAATTCCTTTCACAAAGCAGTTTTTCATCCAATTTCTCTCACAAATTTCTTCATCTTCATTTCATCTTCTTCATCTTCAAATCAATCATGGGGAAGAAAACCACTAAAACAACACAAAAAGATGCACCCGTGCTTGAAATCCATTCAAACAACCACACAACTACTTGGGTATACTCGAAAAACCCAGTGAAAACAAAATTTTTTATTCCATCATCGCCACACTTTCTTCCACAAAGTATAAAACTTTGCTCACCTGCAATGCAACCATTTACTTGACAACTCAAAGGGAGTTTTGGAAAAATGCAACCCTTGAAACGGTGAACAAAAAGGTTGTCGGTATAAACTCTTCAATAAGGGGCATCAAATTCACTATCACTCCTCAATCCATCTCTGAAGTCTTCGAACTCAATGATCTGGAAGGTAAAAGTTATGTCCCTAAAACAGAGTACCAAAGAGATTTCCTTGAAAGAGGGTATGAGGATCAAATGGAAAAAGACACTTTGCAAAAAGGAAGTTTTCCTCCTGCCACAAGGTTTTTATTTCACACCCTTCTTATGTGTGTTTCAAACAAAACCACTGCTTTCAATGAAATCCCATGGAAGATTCAATATCTGGGTTATGCTATTTTACATGGTGAAAATTTTAATTATTCCCAGGTAATCTTCAATGATTTGGTCAAAAATGTTGATAAAAAGGCTTTTCTCTTATTTCCAAGGTTTTTGAGTTTTTATCTAAATAAAAAGTTTTCAAAGGACAATGCCCATGTTCTACTTCAGGGTATTCCTACTCAAATAAATAGTTTATATGCTGAAACATTCACAAGAATGTTAAAATCTTCAAAAACACAAGCAGAGGTGCCTGAGCAAAATTTAGCACCTACCACTGCTCCTCAGGTATCTGCTGCTGAGCTCACAGCTCCAGGTGATCATAGCAGCACTACCACTGCTTTGAAACCCACACCTGCCATTACCAAAAAACCCAAAAAGAAAAAATCACAAAAGCCCCCCATACCTTCAAAAATGGCAACTCTGGAAGATGAGATCCCAGAGCAAATGCCAGTGACAACACAAATGTCACATGAAACCACTGCTGCTACTTCCTCACAGCAGTTGGAAAGATCTCCACCATTGCATGAAACTCCTCATGTTTCCTCACAAAAGGAACAGGTTGTAAACACAGGGTCCCCACAATATGAAGCTCTGGGTTCAATTGGATCCATCTTCCTCAGTCCTGATCCCAAGGACATATATCTTTCTACACCCATACCTTCACCCCTCACATTACCACAATCAATGCTACCTTTGTTGCATGCAGTTGATATAGCACAGACAGAAACCAGTTCCTCTCAACCACCTATCACTGAGGGTGTACACCAACAAGTGACTGGGTCTGATGCTTATACTTCTGCTAACCCAGCAACAATTGAGGAGGTTACATCCCTTGAGTTACAAGTAACTCCTGGTGATAGTTCAAGTGGAGCAGCAACTACTAGTGTTGGACCCACTGGTCTACACTGGGTCAGTTGTTCTATCAATAAGACTCCCTTGAAGGAAATTCCTTCCATAACACCTCTGATAGCTACCAGTGAGTTTACTCTAACAACTGGTGCAATAAAAAAGTTATCAAGTGTTGAAGGAAGAAGTCCCCAGTACCAAGAAAAAGGGGCATCAGTATTTGATTCTTTGGATACATCCTTTGATCCAAACAATGATACAACCACTGCTAGTGGGAAATCAGATGATCCTATTAATTCGGGTGATGGTTTATCTAACAAAGAATTGACGGTGAGGGTTAACAAACTTGACTCAGCAGTTGTAGATATCAAAAATATGCTACAACAGCTGTTACAAAGTCAAAAGGTTCCACAAACTGCTGCACCACCACCTGCTCCATTTGCATCCACTTTCCATCCTCTGATACTCTTTGGGGGCTGTTTCAACCACTGCTTCACAAACAAAGAGAATTAGCTGATCACCAACATGAGATTCATGTACAAAACTCAGAAATCTCATGGAATCCAGGTTTAAAGACACTCAAGCTTATCTCAAAGCTATTAAAGCTCATTTGCTGCATACCACTAGCACTGCACCTCCCACTATTATCTTTGTGGATAACCCACCACAGGATAATGCCAAAAAGGGGGATATAATAAAGCAGTGGAAGAAGAAGGGTTATACATTGATGGGTCAAACTCAAGCATGCTCAAAGACATCGCTTTGCCAAATGGTTCCAAAAAGATTGATGTTACCACTAATGTCGTTGCGGATGCAAAAGCAAAGGTAAAAAGGGATGGAGAGGCAAAGGATAATTCCAGGTGGAATGAGGAGAAAGGAGCTTTCATGGAGCTGAATGCGCAGGGTATTTCTGGTATAAAGGATGATCAAAATCCTAAGCTGAAAAGAAAGAATCCCACTAGAAAAGTGAGGGAACCCAAACACATACCATCCAGACCTCCAAAGTATC
Source organism: Helianthus tuberosus (assembly GCA_030545235.1). NCBI lineage: Eukaryota > Viridiplantae > Streptophyta > Magnoliopsida > Asterales > Asteraceae > Helianthus > Helianthus tuberosus. Next base: position 97,360,681 of record CM060367.1, read on the forward strand.
CTCCTAAACCACCCAAAAACCTCAAACATCAATCTTCCACCCAAACAGCTGTTGTAACTCCTGTTGTATCAACAACTGTTGGTACTTCAGTGGTTTCAGCAGTTGTTACACCACAAACCACCATTTCCACCACAACAACTGCTCCCATCACAACCACTGCCCCACCAAAAATTCCATCACCACCAAAACTACCATCACCACCATCACCTCCTGCCAAAATGCAGAAGACAGCTGATGACACATCATCAGTTGTAATGAAAACAGTGGTTGAAACACTAGTTGTTTCAACAGTTGTTAGTCAGCAACCTACCACTTCAATATCAACCACTCAAATCACCACCACTGAACCACCCAAAACATCATCAGCCTCTCCTCAACCAAAAAGGAGAAGGTTAATCCTGGAAGATGATGATCCTTCACCACCACCACCAACAACATCACAATCTCTTACCCTTGTCACTATACCAAATCTTGTTCCATTATCATCTGTTAAAGTTTCTACTTTAAGCATTGCCATGGTACATACAGGTGTCCAATATCCTCTTGAACTTCCTGCTGTTAAAGAAGAGATTATGTCATTCTATGCTGAAGATGATCCAGACAAAAGACACTTACCATCTCTTCAGGGGTATCCAAAGCCTAACAATATTGAAGAATACTTGAAGTTGAAAGCACAACAGGCAGAGGATATCTCCAATAGAAACACATAAGGTAAAACTGACAAAGAAATCCAAAGGAACTTCCAGTACTTGCTAACACAAGTCAGTGCTTTGGAACGGTTTGCAAAAAATGTATGTCAACAGTTGTCTGAAAGAGGAGATGAAAGCTTAAGGAAAGACTACCTTGACCATATCATAAAGTATAAGAAGTACAAGGGTGAAAGATCCATGTACAAAGAATGGACTGTCAAGGAGCTTGAAGTGGAGTTGGAGAGAATACACAAAATGATAAAAGACAATGTCAAACATACTCCTCCTGATGAGGCAAAACACAATAAGAATGTACCTGAAAAGACACTAGAGCTGAAGAGAATGAAAGAGGAATTGATAACAGCATATTTTGGATCTAAGAATCAAGTGTCAAGGTGGAAAGAAGACAAAGTCAGGGCCAACTACAAAAGGTTGGAGGAATTAAGGAAGAAAAACCAAAAAATTCCACAAAAACCTGACTACCCTGAATCAGTGGTTTTAGAAAGACCACCAAAGCTACAAGTCTGAAGATCCACTACTCCAGCTGGTGCTGCCATCTATAAAAGAAGACAACAAAAACATTGGGTACTGAAACAGTGGGTGAAATGATGGCTGGAGATGACCTTGTAAAAGAGGGCATCAAGAAGATGATAATTGAAACTCTTGGCTTAGACCAACCTACAAGCACTGCTCAGTCAGTAATCACCAGGCCTTCATCACCAAACTCCTCATCTAATAAAAATCTCCCAAGAAACCCACTAGACTCAAAAGTACTAAAGTGGAAAACTGACAAACAGACCCATTTACTGACATTGATCAAGTCTAGTGGAGAAGTGAAGAAAATAACAAGGGAACAAGCACTTGGCCTAAGTGTTGAAGATTTGTAGGATCTCCTTGATCTTCCACCTTGAAGGGATGAAGATGACACAGATGCCTTAGACTTTGAGTTACTACTCAAAGGGAAAATAAAGGATCTGTTGATGAGGAAATAAAATTCCACAATAATGAAGGGTTTTGGGATTATCTGTTCCAGGGGGAGATTGTTGGGGTTGAACCCTATCAGAGGAACAGATAATAAAAGCCAAAACTGGATCAGAGCAGTGGTTCCATAATAAGCAGATGTTTGCATCTGTCTTCTCCCTTGAAAGTGACCTAACTACTGTTGCCATCTAACAACTGCTCTTCAACAACTGTCTTAATCTTCTATCAACTGCTCTTACTACCATTGATCAAGTTAAACACTGATGAAGACTAAAGCCCTGTTAGATCAATCTACTGCTCTGGGTCAAGCACTGCTGAAGAATACAAATACTGCTGGAGTCACAACAGTGGAAGGATTAAGCAGTAGTTTAGTTTTCTCTTTATTATTGTAATCAGTAGTTTAAGAACAGTCTTTGTATTGATCAGTGTTTAGAAGGTAGTTAGGAGGTTAGATGTCACTTTCATGGTGACGTCAGCAAAGATGCTTCAGTGGTTTGCTTGTGCACTATAAATGGATCAGTGCTCTACACTGTTCCATTGGCTCTTTCCATCCTTAGTCATTTCTGCACAAGCAAATCCTGTGAGCTCGAGCTGAGGGGGAGACTTTTGCATTCATGCAAGTGTAATCGTTGATTGGAATAAATTTAATCATTCGGTTCATTGTCATACATGTTTGCTTAGAATTGTTCTCCTGTTTGATTGTGTGTAAAAGTTATTTCCATCTTATTCCGCTGCAATCAATTTACATTTCATTATCATTTTTGTTTAACAAAAACAGAATCAATCAAACTCAGATCCTATCACAAGAAGACCGAGCTTTTTACTAAAACAAAGGTTTAAAAGAAAAAGGTTTTAGTGGGTAAAGGGTGTTTGTTTTGTGGGTTTAGAAATGAAAAGGTTTAGGCTCAAAGGTGTTAACTAGGGGGATTTTTGGGTAGGTGGTAAAAAAAGAAAATAATGGTGTTGAAAAGAAAATGGGTTAGTCCTAATGCCTCCATCATTTACTTACATGGGTTTAAGTTGGTAAGGACCGGGAATGTATTGTCATGGCAAGTTCTAGAATCGTAAGAAACCAAGCGGCTATTCACACAAGAAATGAAAAATGAGCATTTAGTTTTCAAAATGTATGCTTGTATGCTCAATAAAGGCTCAAAACTCACTTTTTGTGGGAATGAGTTTATAATGTGATCAACTATATATAATCAAATTTTAACTAGATTTCTCATGTCGTTTCATAATTTTCTTATGTTAGTTCTTTTTATTACAACGCTATCGGTTGTAAATTTGTAAAAATATAACATTTTTAAAACTTGTTATTCCCAAATTAAACCAAGACAAGTAAAAAAAACGAAAAGTTTTTGAAAAAAAATTGGGGTGATTAGCGGTTCCAATAGAGTTTTGTGTAAGGCTTGTTATTAGGACTTGCAAAATTCAAGGTTTTAGCATCCCCCCACACTTAAATTACACATTGTCCTCAATGTGTCCCAAAAATAAGTTTTTAGGTTGATCGAATGTGTAAAAAGGTGTTTAAAAAAATTTATGTTACTGGGCGTTTGGGCACGGGCCCGTGTTGGTCCGGGCACGACCCCGTGTTCAGATTGCCAGTATCATATTTTAACAGAAGGCAGGGCACGGGGGTGTGTTCAGTGAACACGACCCTGTGTCCAGTTACCTGAACTGGTCGTTTTCTGAAGATCCTCGGGTAAGGGGGCTTGTTGGGCTGGGCACGGCCCCGTGCTGAACTTGCTGTCATGAAGAAAAATTGTAAGGAGGCTCTGTTTTTGTGTATGGGGTGTGGTTTCAAGTTTCCCTTAGTAACCTCCACCATTTCGAGTGTGTTTTATTCAAGAAAAGTAAATCTAAACTAGAAAACATAAAAGTTAATCTAAACTAAAACTAAGGATAGTTCCGCGGAATGCCTCCGTGGTTCGCCACGTTTATAAGGGTCCTTGGCTAGACCCAAAGTCAGTCATATGTTACCCAAGTGGGATGTTTTGCATCCCATGTTGCACCGTCGGAGAGCATCATCCAAGCCTGAGTCATGACATTCATGTAGTTGACCGGGTCATCGTCTTCTACTCTTTTCCCAACCCCGAACTCCATCTCTTTGTCCCCAACTCTCAATGTTAACTTCCCACCATTCATATCAACCATTGCATGAGGGGTAGCTAGGAATGGTCTTCCTAGAATGAGTGGTACTTCGGTGTCTTCCTCCATATCTAATATGACAAAGTCGGCTGGGAAGACAAAGTCTCCAACTTTTACCAATAGATTTTCGGAGACACCTTGTGGATATTTGATAGACCTATCGGCGAGTTGCATGCTCATCTTTGTGGGGCTTGTTTTACCTAGTCCGAGTCGGTCAAACATTGATGTGGCATGAGATTAATGCTAGCCCCAAGGTCGGCTAGCACGTTCCGTATGGGTGATCCCCCAATGGAACAAGGGATGGTGAAGATTCCTGGGTCGATTTTCTTTTGTGGGAGTTTATTGAGTAGTAAGGCGGAGCACTCTTCGCTTAAATTAACCAATTGCAATGTTTCAATTTTTCTTTTGTGAGTGAGAAAGTCCCTCATAAATTTTGAATATTTAGGCATTTGAGTGAAGACCTCCACAAATGGAAGATTGATGTGCAATTGTTTTAGTAAGTTTACGAATTTTGCGAATTGCTCATCGGTCTTTTGGCGAAGTAACCGACCGGGGTAGGGCACCTGGGGGGTTCTTAGTAGGGTCATGATTTGGAGGAGTCGTCTCTTTTTGGGTTGTTGGTGAAGTTGTGGTTTGCTTAGACAGACTCTTTTCAGGTGGAGGTAGTGGTGCCTCCTCGGGACCTACGGTACGGTTTCTCAATGTGATGAGATGCACTTGCGCCTTTGGGTTGGTTTCGGTATTGCCGGGTAACGCGCCTTGTGGTCTCTCGGAGAAATTTTGAGCTAGTTGATTTAGTTGTTTTTCAATGTTGATTTCTAAAACTCGATTCCATTTGTTGGAATTGATCCTAGTTTTCTTTTCGGTGTCAGAGATGAGGCGTGAGATAGTATCTTCAAGCCTCTCTCGTCCCCCTTGTTGTCGTTGAGAGAAATTTTGTGATTCATTCCTTGGTTCTTGAAAGTTTGTTCGTTGGTTTTGGTTTTGTTGGTTACTACTATTTCCGGGTTCTCTCCAACCGAGGTTAGGGTGGTTACGCCATCCTTGGTTTTAGGTACCCGTTGGAGGACCCGAGGGCCTAGGTCTATTATCAATGTAGTTTACCGTTTCAGTTTGATTATCCAATTCTTTCATACAACTCCAATTTTCATGTGGCCCACCACACCCTTCATAAGCCATAACCGAGGCCGTTTTTGCCATTTGTAACTTTTTGATTTTTGAAGAGAGGGCTTCGATTTGGGCTTGTAAAGAAGTGCTCTCATCAACCTTATGGGCGCCCGGGCCAATAGATTTCCTGCCTCGGGGAGTGTGCCATTGAAAATTGTTTTGAGAAATTTCCTCAATTTGATTATAAATTTCATTTGGGCGACGATTACCTAGAAGTCCCCGGAGCTAGAGTCGAGTGTTTTTCTTATGTGTGGCAACAACCCATTGTAGAAAGTGGACACTTGTTGCCATACTGCAAGACCATGATGAGGACATTTTCTTAGTAGCTCCTTGAACCTTTCCCAAGTTTCATATAAGGATTCCCCATCCTCTTGTGAGTATGTATTAATTTCAGTCATTAATTTAGCCGTTTTAGAAAGAGGGAAATACTTATACAACAACTTTTGGGCTAGTTCATCCCAAGTGTTTACCGAACCATTTGGGAGGGTATTGAGCCAAGCCTTAGGTCGGTCTTTTAGTGAAAATGGAAACATTCAGAGGCGGATGGCGTCATTTGATGCTCCGTTGATCCGAAAAGTATCACATATTTCCAAAAAGTTGGTAATATGTAAATGGGGATCTTCGTCCGCAAGCCCATGGAAAGTTGCGGAGTTTTGGAGCATTTGTATCAAATGCGGCCGAATTTTGAAGTTATTGGCATCGAAATTCGGTGCATTGATAGCGGCGCCGAGATTACCTACTGTGGGTCGTAGGTAATCCATTAGGGTACGTTGATCCGCCATGGGAAGTTGGTCCCCCGAAACTTTCTCTTGGATTTTTGCTTTAAGTCTTTTTCTTAGAAAGCGTTCGGGTTCGTCTATAGGTTCTCTTATGTCTTTATTGGAACTGGAGCTCATGCACTGCGTAGGAAGTTCATGTGCGGTGCCTGGGTTCCAAGTCCTGCGATAAAAACAAAAAGATTGTTGGTCAGAAGTCTCATCACGGCCCCGTGCTCAGCAGAACACGGCCCCGTGGTCGTGGTTACAGTGATTATTTTCCGGATCCCTGTTACTGGAGAGTATAACACGGCGCCGTGCTGCACCAACACGGCCCCGTGTTCAGCTCTCTGTAACTCGGAAAATAAAAACTACCAGTAAGGATGCCGGGCACGGCCCGTGTCCGACCAGGCACGACCCCGTGCTGCAGTCTGCAGAAACTGAAAAATTTAGAAAAATCTAAAAAAAAATAGAAAAAGAAGAAAAAACGATTAGGCCGTTGATTCCTAACTTTCTTAAAATCCTTGTGTCCCCGGCAACGGCGCCAAAAACTTGGTGTGTGTTAGGTGTGATATGTTTTATCTATATTTTAAGCCCTTATTAACACATTAATCAAGTTTTAAATTTATAAAACACGATATTCAACTAACACTTAAACACACACATGGGCAAGTGCACCCATCGTGAGCGTAGTATAGTGTTGATAAGATACCGAAGTTGTCCAAGGACACAACAGCTTTTAGTACCGGTTTATCCTCAACGTCTAATCAAATCAAAAGTTTAGAAATGGTTTTAAACATGAAAAATAAAAACTAAAATGCTGAAAAATAAAAATAAAACAAAAACAGATAGACAAGATGAATCACTTGGATCCGACTCGCCTTTAGTGTAACCTTTGATGATTTCCGCACTTTTACACTTTTTAAGAGATTATCTTAGTTATAGTAGTAGGCCCCTCTTTTGAAGGTGACCTTACCCTCAACCTAGTGGTTTGAGTCAGCAAGGATACAATCCCAAAGGGTCGGAATATTGAAAGATAATTAATTAAGTTATTAATGCGTAATGTGGTAGGCCCCTCTTTTGAAGGCGACGTTACCCTCGGCTAAGTGGTTTGAGTCAGCAGGGATACAATCCCAAGTAGCCGGGTTAATGTATTAATAGTAGTTTGCATATGAGGGGATCAAGCCATTCGCACCCCCGCCATCCAATACCAGTGGGTATTGAAGGAGGTCCTAGTATGCTTGACCCAGGTCCTTGCAGGATCTATACACTGTACAAGGCAAGAACCTTACCAAACCATTCCCTTAACCCCCGACCAGGTAGCCAACATATCTCTATATAGACCGTAGAGATATGAATGGTGAAAATCTTTTATTTTATATAGACAGAAAAATAATGCCAAGACACCACGGACAAATGATAAGGAAGTTTCACCTTCAACATAAGAAACTAGTTATTAAAGTCATTAATACAAAACCAAATAAAAAGTGCGAAAAGATTAAAAATCAAAAGTATTACACTAAATGCTTGTCTTCACCAAGTGATGTAAGAGACTTAGGAAAATATGGCCTTTGATTGTCAAGAACTCTTACGATCAATCTTGGATCCCGAGACTTCTACACACACTCTAGGTGGATGATGGATGATGGTGGTGGATGTGGGTGTTGTAGTGGTGGTGGAGTGTGGGTGAAGTGGGAGAGAGGTGGTTTGCCAAGGGATGCCATTGAAGTGAGCCAAGCACCCCTATTTATAGCCTGTACAGAAGCCCGGACACGGCCCCGTGGCCATCCTTTTTCTCTTTCTTCATTAATTACAATTTGTCTACATTAGCTCCACACGCCCCCGTGTTCGCTGGGCACGGCCCCGTGTGTAGAAGCGTATCTGTACTATCAAGATTTGCAAGATTATGCGAATCTTAGCGTTGACCACGGCCGTGTTGAGCTGGGCACGCCCCCGTGCTGGGAATAGAAGCTTCTATAGCTTTGTCTTTTCCACAGGCATCTGAACCACGTCCCCGTGTTCGCTGGGCACGGGGCCGTGGTCAGCCTTCTGTTCTCTTGTTTTTGCTTGGGAAGATGCTGTCGAGGGGTCGGGCATGCCACGTTTATTCTTTTTCTTTGTATTTATGTTAGATTTTGCTGCATATTTGTTCATTTTGTTCATTTAAGCTCATTTGGTCCTGAAAATACAAAAGGAAGACAAAAGCACACTTTTTCCAACATTAGTACTAAAAAAAGATTAGTTTTATGCCTCATTTGATGTAATTAATATGTTGCATTTTACACACATCATTTTCCCTAGGCCGAGTTGGCCTTATTTCACCCCACAGCCGGGCATTCAGTGTGTTTTGTACATTGATTTACACGTGTGTAAGTTGTCATTGGGTTTGCAGTCTCTTAGACACGTCTGCCTTAGTCCATTACCCGAAATTTGCCAAAAGGAACAAGAAGGTTGTTCATTTCCATATGTGTTGAGGGGCCTGGGACTCCAGTACATGATTTTACAAAAGATGTTTTTTAGGGACAAGCCTTAGCTAATGGCTAATTTTACAAAAGTGGCTTCTGAGCCGTTTTTACTTGTCCCCTTCTGGAAATAAGCTTGCATTTTACATATAGTACTTCCGGAGCTGCATGAGATTCCAGGTTCTTGGAATCTCCTTCCCTTAGAGCGTCTCTAGTTTGCAAGCCCCTTTGCCATTAGCCCAAACAACCCTGTAGGGTCCCTCCTAATTAGGTCCCAGCTTTCTTGTGCTCTCTTGTAGGCTAGCCTCATTGGACCTCAGGACTAGGTCACCGGGTACCAAGTTGAGCTTCTTCATCCTGGAGTTTTAGTAGCTTTCCAACTGTTTCTTGTATTTGGCTTCTCTCACCACCTCTATATCCCTCCTTTCCTCAAGGAGATTGAGGTTCACCCGGAGGTCCTTTTAATTTTCAGCTTTCGGTAACCTCATCCTTGCTAAGGGTGATCCGATCTTGGCGGGGATGACAGCCTCGGTTCCATAGGTTAAGCTGAAGGGGTTTCCCCGTTGCAAACCTTGGGGGTGGTTCTGTAAGCCCATAAGACGAAAGGAAGTTCTTCCAACCATCCCTTATGTTTCCGTCCCAACCTCCCTTCATTCCCATGATTACACTTTGATTTTCCCTTTCTACTAAATCGTTGCTTTGGGCATGGGTGACTGAGGTAAAATCTTGGCGGATGTGCATCTGCTCGCACCATGGTTTGAAGGGCTTCCCCGCGAATTGCACCTCGTTGTCACTTACTAGCTCCTTTGGTACCCCAAATCTGCATACGATGTTGTCCAAAAAAAATCGCTTCATTTGTTCCCCCGTGATTCTCGCCATGGGCCTTGCTTTGATCCATTTGGTAAAGTAATCTATGGCAACCACTACGAACTTGACCCCTCCTGGACCCTCTGGGAATGGCCCAATGATGTCTATGGCCAGGATGTTGAAACTGGTACCATGGGGTGTTGATGGCGGTGTGTCATGGGAGCATGGATCTGGCAGTTGTTACACTTCCTGATTTCTTCTGCAGCTGTCTCGTACATTATGTGCCAATAGAACCCTGCATTCATTGCTTTGGCTACTAATGTTCTTGGCCCTGATTGCATACCACAAATTCCCTCGTGTATCTCCCGTATCACGTACTTGGCCTCTTCTTCATCGACACACTTTAAGGACGGGCCTAAGTATGACCTTCAATATAGCTCCCCATCTATCAATTCATATTGTAAGGCCCTCACTCTCACCTTGCGGGCAGCCCATTCTCCGTTTGGAAGTGTCCCGTCCCTGAGTAAGTGCAGGATGGGTGTCATCCAGGTTTCCTGAGTGTTGTCAACCGTTGCTACCTGCTCCACCACGATGGACGGGGAGGTCATGACTTCTACTTTTACTTCCCTGGCTAGGTGGTCGAAGGCCACTGAGGCTAGTTTGCTCAGGGCGTCAGATTTTCTATTCTTCCCTCGGGGGATGTACTCGAGTTTGAAGGTGTTGAAGGTGTTCGCCAACCTTTTTACTCTGTCTACATACTGAGCCATGGAGATGTCCTTCGTTTCATATTCTCCGTGATACTGTTTGACCACTAAGTCCAGCCTATTGGCCTCGACATGTCTTGCCTTCATCTTTTTTTCTAGACTCAGACCCGCTAGAAGTGCCTCGTATTCTGCTGTGTTGTTGGTGTTCTCCAAGTCCAGCCTGATGGCGTATGTTAGTTCGACTCCTTCAGGGCTGATCAGTGTGATCCCTGCTCCGTTTCCTTCCTCACTCGAAGCTCCATCTGTGAACAATTTCCATATCGCTCCGTCCTCTTTCTTTTTCTCCTCCTCCTCTAGGCTCTTCCATTTGAGGAGTTCTTTTTCTTCTTCCTCAGGGACCTCTGCTAAGAAGTCCGCTAGTACTTGTCCTTTTGTTGTGGTTCTCACCTTGTACTCTAGGGCGTGTTCCCCAAGCTCGACGACCCATTTGGCCAACCGACCAGAGAGTTCCGGTCTCCTTAGGAACTTTTGGAGTGGTTGGTCCGTCAACAGTATGATCTTGTGGGCCTGGAAGTATCTTCGGAGCCTCCAGGAGGTGAAGACGAGTGCCAAGGTCAGCTTCTCTAGCGGCATGTAACGTTCTTCCGGGCCTTTGAGAGTTTTGTTCATGAAGTATATAGGGATTTGCTTCTCCTCCCACTCTACCATCATCACCGCGCTGATCGTAGTCTTGGACGCAGACAAATACAAAAGTAGTTCCTCCCCCGGGACTGGAGTGGCCAGGGTCGGGAGCTGGCAGATGTGGTCCTTCATCTCCCGGAAGGCAGCCTCGGCTTCTGGGGTCCACTTGAATCTGCTTGTCTGGAGGCAGTCCTTTAGGACTTTCATAAAGGGTAAAGTTTTGTCCGCCACCTTGGATAAAAAGCGATTAAGGGCTATCGGCCTTCCGTTCAGCTGCTGAACGTCTCTCAAGGACCTGGGGGACCGCATTTTAGCTACTGCTTGGGTCTTTTCTGGGTTTTCCTTGATTCCTCCCTTGGTAACGACTACCCCCAAAAACTTTCCCTCCACTACCCCGAAGTAGCACTTTCCGGGGTTTAGTTTCATGTTCACATCTTGCATGGTTCGGATGGTTTCGGCTATGTCTTCCAACGTGGCCATCTCTGTGAGGCTTTTTATGACAATGTCGTCAACATATACCTCCAGATTCCTTCCCCGTTGATCTTTAAAGAGGGTGTTCATGAACCTTTGGTACGTAGATCCAACATTTTTCAGCCCAAAGGGCATCTTGGTGTAACAAAAGGTGCCATTGTCTGTTATGAACGCGGTCTTTTCTTCGTAATCTAGTGACATTTGAATCTGGTGGTACCCTTTGTATGCGTCGAGAAAACATTTCAATGGATATTGAGCCAGGGAGTCTACCTGGACGTCTATCTCTGGAAGCGGATATCAGTCCTTGGGGCATGCTTTGTTCAGATCTTGGTAGTCTATGCACATCCTCCACCCTCCATCTTTCTTTTTGACCATTACAGGGTTAGCAATCCAGGAGGGGTACTTGACTTCTCTTACTATTCCAGCCCTGAGTAACTTCCTGGTCTCCTCGCATGCAGCCCTTCTCTTGCTTGGGCCCATGCTCCGTTTCTTCTGCTTGATTGGTTGTATTCAGCTGTAGGTGTTGAGCCTGTGCTCAGTTAGGCTCCTCGGGATTCCGGTCATATCTCCGTGTTGGAACGCGAAAACATATATGTTAAGGAGGAGCAGCTCCTTGAGAGCGCTTTTGCATTTTCGCTAAGGTGGCTCCCTACCTTTATTGTTTGCTCCGGAAACCTTTCATAGAGGGCCCATTCTTCGATTCCTTCCTTTGGATGTTCTTTCCTACCTCTTCCTCCGAGACTGAGGACACCACCTCATAGGAAGACTTCACCCAGGCTAGACCCCTGGGGGTTTGAAACACCAATGCTCCATGAGGAGTCGAGGCCTGAGCCTATAAGTCCCCGATGCCTGGTCTACCTAAGATCGCGTTGTATTTGGAGGGCGCCCGAACTACAGTGAAGGTGAGGGTTATGGTTCGAACCCGGTCTCCAACTCTGACAGGAAATGGGAGCCTAATCTTCCCCAGGGGGTCGGATATACTGTTGTTGAAACCTACCAGGGGGATTGAGTCTTCCTCCAATCTGTCTCTCACGTCTCTGTTAAACCTTAGGAAACAATGTTCATAGATTACTTCGACTCCACTCCCTCCATCCACATGTATCCGGGCCACATTGTGACTGGCTATGACTGCTGAGATGTTAAGAGGGAGCCTTTGTACCTCGTGGTCTTCTAGATGTGGCATTAGTATGGGGGCCCTCATGCAGTCCGGGGGTCCTAATACCCTTGCTTTGACACTCCTGGTAAGGTCGTACTCATCTATCCTTCTGATGATATCAATAGATCCCCTCTCTGGTTCCCCTCCTTTTGTGTCCCTTCCTTTCCTTTCCCCCCTCCTTGATTTCTTTGACTAAGTGTGCCAGTTTGCCCGTTTTTACTGCTGCCTCTATTTCTCTCTTCAAATACATGCAGTCATCGGTCTTGTGGCCATAACCCTTGTGGAAGTCACAATATTCATTTGGCTGGGCTTTCGGTCTTGGCTTAATTGGAGGAGGCATAGGGAAAGAGTTCTTGACTCTTTCCGTGGCCAATATCTCGCTTGGGGTTTTGGTGAGGGGGTGGAGTTGTCGGAATAGGGTGTCAGTCCCCTACCTCGAGGTCTATAGGGGGAATACATCGGCCTTGCCCTGTCAAGTTGTACTTTATCAAAAGTAGGTTTCCAGGAGTAGGGGTACCTTTTTTCATGAGGTTTTGGTGCAGGGCTGACTCTCCGGGTCGGGATGTCCATTTCTTTGGCCTTGCTGACCGTATCTTTTCCTCTGACAAAGGCTCTGACTCGATCCATGAGGTTGTCAAATGTAGACGGGAACTCCTCCCCTAGCTTCTCACATAGTTGGGTGTGCTTTAACCCATTGATGAAGCTGCTAATCTTCATCACTTCAGGGACGTCTTTGATATTCATGCTTTCTTTAACGAACCTTTCCATATACTGGTCTACTCGTTCATTGTCCCTTTGTCGTATGTGCATGATCTCATTGGGGTTCTTGATCACCTTTCTTTGTTGGCTAAAATTTCTCAGGAACTTCTCACTCAGCTCCTCGTAACTGTCTATGCTTCCGGGAGGGAGGCTGTCAAACCAGAGCCTGGCTCCCTCCGTCAGTGTCTGAGCAAACATGTTACACCGGGTGGGCATTGACCATCGCCCTACCTGTCCTGCACCCTTGAAGGCGTGTAGATGGTCCTCCGGGTCTTTCGTACCATCATATCTGTCGAAATTCATTGGCAGCTTAAGCTTTGGAGGCATGGGTCCCTCGGCTATCCTCTTTGTGAATTTTGAGATCTCGGCCAGGTCCCTGGGTAAGTAGGGCTGGTTTAACCAGCCGTCATCTTGGCTTTCCTTTCCCTTTCCTTACCGCCCTTTTCCTCTTATCAACTCTTCCCTTTCTTCCAACGTCATTTGCCTCAGGGCCTTCATGAAAGCCTCTAAGGAGTCAGGTTTGTTACCTTTGTTCTATGGGCTAGTATCATCTCTACTTAATGGTGTGTCGAAGGAAAGTCTGGCCTTAAGACTCGCCAGTCTTTCTTGCCTTTCCAGGTCTTCAAGCTGTTTCTTAAGCTCATCCTTGTGCGTGGCTACGAAATCGGGGGTGATCGTACTTCTCTTCTCCGGGGCTCCTATCCTGTTTTCATTATCTTCTTCGTGCGTTATATCTTCTATTATGACCGCATCGTTGGTGCCTTGCACCGTTTTGATGGTCTGAGAGCTGGGGGGTGGTGTAGCCATGTTGTCTTAGTCAGACAGCGACTTCTTGCAACGTCGTTGAGGTTCAGAATGGGATAACCAGATGGATGGTCACACGGATGGCGCCAATGTCAAGCCCTCGAGTCACTGATGACGGTCAAAGAGTCTCGTTGACGTTGCAAGATCCCTGTTCTTCTGTCCTACAAGAATGAAAACCGTTAGCCTCGTCACGGGGGACCCTGGGGGGGGGGATCCGTGACCAAGCTCCAGCGTGAGAGTAAGTAAAGTTTCCGGAAGTGATGAGAAGCCTATTCCGACGAGTATAATCGCCGGAATATTCTCCTTGGTGTGGATGCTTGTGTGTGGATAAATATATATGAGTAAATGCTTATATGAGGTTGTCGGAATAAATGAGATTACTGAGCATTTAGTGAGGGTTCATTGTCTGTCTCCCTGAGTTTCCTTACCTTCCTTTTATAATGAGAATGGCTTATCTCTCTTAGAGAACCCAACTGACCAATCTAACGACATCTGGATATCTTTGGGGAACTTAGACACGTGTCTGAGTCCCAACGGCAGGATCAGAGGCTTCATTTAATGTGGCCAGCTTGATGTACTTCCTTTCCGGCGACTTTCTCTTCCCTATCAATCAAGCATTTAATGATCTCTGTGTTCTCCTTGGATCCTCTTTATCTTCCCGCCCATTTTGTGTCATCGCAGATACTTTTGAGAGAGGGTAAGAGGAGTAGGCTTGTTAATTGGGCCCAGACGACAGAAGCCTAAGACGGGTCATGTTGGGCTACCAACTAGGCCCGTCGTCAGGAAACATGATCAACTTTGGAGGATATGCATGAAATAAAAAAAGAAAAGTTGTTAGTTAGACTCATATATACAAAAATCTTGAAATTTAGATTTCACTTTAGATCTAAAAGAAGAAGCAAATGGTAGCATGAAGCCGTGAATGAATTAAGATGATAATTTTGAGAGGAAAAAAAGAAAGAAAGAAAAGGAAATATTGATAATGGTAACATTCATTTACTATTGTATTTTTTAAACTCGTCTTAAGCATAATTTAGTTTTTGTAATCAAAATATTTATTAGGGGTTTGTATACATGCTTTTAAACTTTTTAACAATGAAAGATATCAAAGTATAATATTTAAAACGAATATGCGACACTTGTTTATATATCGAATGAGTCAAAGCTAAGAAAAACAAATTTCTCAAAACTTATAGTTTTGTAAGGTAACATAAGTTACAACTTTTTACTCATAACATAAAATCTCACATTCTCAACATAAAAAACTTGATGACGACATATTAATTCCAAGAAATTCCAAATACCAAAATTTAAAATCAATAAAAACAACATTTCTACGTTTAGTAACTACATAATTGAAAATCATTCTGAAAGAGCTAAAAGGAAATGTATTTCTTGTAGTCCATTATGCAAAGTGTGATAAACTCTTTCTTCAAAATAAACAATGAAATATGGTAGGGAACAAACTGGTATGGCAACTGTCCCGGATTTCTCATCAAAGAAAGAGATGTGGAAGTTACGAAGGGTTGATGGAGTTGGTGTTGAAGGTTTCACAAGCTTTGAAACATTCACATTTATCTCCATTTTTTCTTGCTTAACCTCTTGGCCGATAAAGCTTATAAATAGCAAAACTGTTTAAAGTGATCGTTGTTCATCTATGACTACATTAATGATATCAAACTAATCCCTAAACATTGCCAACACCTTGGTTTTATGAAAATGCAAGAAATGATAAGTCATAACAAGTAGTTAACATTTAAATACCACATAATCTTTTACTTATAAAGATTTGCCGCCATGCCTATTAATTACTATTACATGCAGCTTTAACGATTTGAACTCTTCACCTATAACCTATAGGATAAAGGGGAGACACACCAATCCACCACATCATGTCTCTTAAGGACTCCCCTAACATCTTATTCTTTTTTTGCTCGTTAATATGTGGTCCATTCTTTTGACCAACAGAATATTTAATGGATCAAAAAATATCAGAACGATGGGCTATTAAACATCCGTTACATATCAAGTTCATCTAATTTCTTTTAAAACTAACAATGTGCCTATTGCTAACTTTACATCTTTATGTGTTGATTATTCTAATAAATTTCTTCGTCGTTCTTAATCCTTTTTTCGCTCATTAATATCTATCTATATCTATTAATTAACCTACCTAAATGAACAATGTTTATCTTGTGATTGTTTCTAATTGGGTTATCTAATGGTGGTTGCCTCATCAGCATGAAAACAACCACGCGTCACATTTGGTAACCACCGTACATAACCCTAATCCCTGCTCTTTCTCACTTTCCCACCGCGGCTTTTCTTTTTCAGTTTTCTTAAAACCCCCTTCTGTCTTCTCTCTCATCATTCCTTGGGGTTCTCCCCCTCTCTCCGACGAAGGAGCCACTGGCGGTAGTGATGGTCGGCCATGGTGAAGACGGAGACAAAGACTAGGGTTTCCCGATGTCTTTTGGTAAAGTTCCGGCCAAACTCAGGTAAGGTTCGGTTCTATTGCATGTAGTCGTATTGGTTAGATCAACTCTTCGTGTGATGAATGACCCTAAATTTTGGTGTTGAAATATTCCGTCAAGGTTCTGGCGATCGAGTTTTTGGATGTATGTTCAAGATTTGAGTAGGTCGGTCCTCTAAAAGGTATGTAGAACCAATTTGGGTTTTTTAATTATTCTGGTGACTCCGGCAGAATTCCGTCAAGTCTAAACGTACATGCGTGTCCGTTTTTTTGCTAGATAAGTAGACTCGAGGCTTATGCTGGTGAATGGTGAACTTACCCTGACCCAATGATGACGTTGGTGATGGTTGTGGGAATCAGAGATGGTACATAATGACTGAGTTTATAAGTTAACTCGGGAACACAACATAATGTTTTATGTTTTTACAATAGCTTCAACTTTCCACGAGTTTGCCTTTTTATAGAATAAAATCATATAAAAGTAATTGGTAATTTGTTGTTTATTTATTTTTGGCTAAGTTTGTAGGGTTTTTGCAGGTTTTATTCTACTGTAAAATTTGTTGGAGGTAAGTATGTTCTTATTTTGTTTTCTCAATTTATAGTTTGTTTTATCAATTGTAGCATTTGTTGTTTTGTTTACTGCATCAGTCTATTTTGGTTGTCAAATTGTTGGTTTTATTTAATTTTTTTTATATGAGTATTTTTTTTTTCATCTGTTAACATGTGACATCTGTGCTTGTAATCATTGTATAAACCTTAAACAGTTCAGTTATCAATAAAACAATGCTATTTGACCCCAATATTTGTTTGTTTATGTTTGACATTTTACATGTTTTGACTTTTGTTCGATTTCAAACTATATATCGCTTTTTGGAAATTATACAGTTTAACGCGACAAACACTCCGGAACATCAACATATACTTAACATACCTTAAATAACCTTTACATAACTTAGAAATAAGTTTTGAAGGCTTTGGTATAGCAAAATCAAGTTTATTCGATCGTAGGGACTATTTGTGTCAAACTGCGAAAGTCTGCCGTTTCGTATCGTAACGAACAATCCGGAACTTGATCATAAGTTAAACATACTATAAATATCCTTTACATAGCTTAGAAATAGGCTTTGAGGGGTTCGGTATGCTAAAATACACTTTTAGATCAATCAGGGACTAAAAGCGTCAAAAAGTGCACAAGTTTGCATTTACACGCATATCTCACATTCTAAATACATTCGGACATCCAAAAATTTATGTAATCATTAAAATTTTTTTATTTTAGTGATTGGCATGCTCAAATTCCATTTGTCGCGTAATTTGGATCGTTTTTCACGTTCGTTCGTGTTTCGTCGTAATTAACCGAATAACGTGATCGTACGACCAAACGAACCGACATCCGTCATATTTTCAAGCATGTTTCATGTCCCCTACACTTTGGCATCATTGTAGAGCCTTGAAAATGGCTTAACGGGCTTTAAACGTGTCAAAATAGGCCTTAAACACTTGTAGGGACCAAAACTGTCAAAAAAACAAAAGTTTCTGGCTGGTCAGGCCAGGCGACACGCGACAGAAACCCTGTCATCTGTCGCGACATGCCTGAGAGTGCTCTGTGCAGAATTTTTTTTAGCAAACAGCAGCTGGTTTCTGGGTTTTGGACACCTATAGCATTGTAAATCAGTGGGTAATACTTGTAAGGTCCAGATTGAAGCTCGTTTTACGAGGAACGATCCTAACGGTTGTGCGAAAACTATAAATACCCCACCCCATTTCAACCCAAACTCACATTTGATCTGATTTTCATTCTCTAAGTTGAAGTCTTGCACTTCACACCTGAGAATAAATTGGATCAAACCTCCTTGGACCTTTTGTAAGTCCTCTTTCGTTCTTTTATGCGTTTTTAGCATGAAAGTCAAACCAGTGTTTGACTTTCTGCTTTGACCAGTCAATGATCAACACGAAGTTCGTTTGAACTTCGCAACGTGAGCGTAATCACGATGGTCATAGTCCCTTGTGACTATACCTACTGATTACCACGTTGATTAGGTGTAGTGACGAGTCATAGTTTCGGTCAAAATACGCGTTTGTGCGTATTTTGCAACCAAACTATTCTTAGGTATCAAAACCGTTTGTTTTGATACCATACATGTTTTCTAAAATTAGTTAAGCATGTTTTAACATGTTAGATCGTCACTTTTAGTTTAGTGCTTATATAGGGTCGTAAAGGTAAGCGGACTAAACACCCGCTTAGACTTTCGAACCCGACCCGTTTGGTCGATCTTTAGGATCCGACCAAACACATTTTTTGACCATAGTTGTATAGGGAATAACCTTCCGAGGTTACACCTTATGGTCACTTAGTTTAATTAGTTGTATGATAGGTAGTTTATATGCCTTAGGTAAATGACCAAAATGCCCTTTTTGCGCATAAATCCATTTTAAGCATATGTAACCTAAATTTTGACATCTAAACTGATTAGGCAACATTATTAGACATGTTAAGGAATATGATACTTGTCATAGGACTAGTTAGTGTAGGATCGAGGATTCGTCCAAACGAGTCAATCAGAGTCAGATCTAGTTTCTAGAAAGGCAGAATCAAACTAGAAACCGTCAATCAGTGTTAGAATAGGAGTAGAAGAGTAGAAAGTCACTTTAAACATGTTCTTCATTGATATTAAACGTTTTGGTACAGAGAGAATTGGACAGCACTTCGTTACAAAATTCTCCAGAAAGTTACAAATGAAGAACACTACTGATCTATTTATAGACCTGCCAGACCGCACCAAATAACATGTCCAGACCGCACAAACTAAGGTTGCCACCTCGTGCGACCTGACCATTCAACTCGTGCGACCTGACCTACCAGGTCGTGCGACCTGAACAAAACACATATTTCACTTTAACGTTTAACCTATTACATATAAACGACACGACATAGACTGATGACGCAGGCGATAGACATTATGCATCAACAAACCCCCCTTGGATATTGCCGCAGTCTTCAATCATCCGATCTTCAAAATCTTCAAACAAACTTGAACTTCTCCTCATGACGCTTTGACTTCTTCAATAACGTCTTTCCGAGCTTTTCCTTTTCCTTAGCAGCTCTTTGCTTATCTTCAGCTAGCTTTTGCCTCCATGTACCTTGAGCGATTCTGTATTTTTCTTCACGATCTTCTTTCCTCTTCTTTTCTTTCAGAGACTCTTTCTTCAGCTTGTTAATCACATATTTTCAGAATTTTTAACTTTTTAACTTTTTACCAACACACTCAGCTAACCAAGTCCAATTTAATGACCCCGGTCAACTGTTTAGCCTGCCAAATCCAAATTAATGACTTTGGCCGACCAAATTATGATCTCGCTGATATTTTGAAACAAAATTTAAGTTCAAATTAATGAACTTTTAAACATTTTGAGCAATTACCAACACTTTTTTCAAACTTTTCTTATCCAACCCAAATGATCCAACATGTTTAGCACTTGTGAGACTTTGATCATCAGATCCCCAACGTCTGTTGTCAAAAATAAGATGAAGTGACAAATCTTTTTGAATTTTTAAACATTTTAGCTAAACAAACAGAAAAACTTTTGGATTTGAAGAAACTTGAAACTGTACAAACATATATACAGACAATTTTTGTGAGTTTGTGTAAGAGGATCATATCAGTTTATGACAAGTCACAAGTACCGTTGAGCTTAGTTACACATTAAGAATTAAACAATTCACTTAGATTGTCGATATATTGATCCACTTAAATTCTCACACAAATTTCAACTTATTCAGGATACGAATTAGGTGTATTAAGAACTTAAACTTATTCATGTGTCCCACCTCTTGAATATACTCCCGTATCCAGATCCCATTATTTAGTCTTACAGGTAATTATACCTAGATGATATCTGTAATGGGTGAATTGCGAAACCTTAAGAGCTTAATTTTTTGCAGAGTTGAAGGCTCGACTTTTGGTGTGGCCCCTTTAGAGGATCTTTTTTTACAACAGCACTTGACTTTATCTTTTCGATATTTCATCAATTTTTGTGCTGAGGGGGGGCTTTTATTTCAAGCAGCATAAAGTATTATACGGGGACTAGGCCATTGCTTCCGCATTATCAGATGTCTCGAGATAATACCCCAGATATCACTAAGCATAAAGACCTAGTATTTCAGAAAGATGGATCTTTCAAACGAGATTTCAGGGGTTACCTATATATCCAAGTGATGTTCCCCACGAAATAAGCAAGTTATGATTTTTAGGTTTATATCCCGAAGAAGTCTACTAAATGTGCAAAAACCTATCGGCATATCATCAGTGAGACCGTTTAATGCTATTTAATCATTACATTTCTTTAGCATATTGTGACTGTCTACTGATGTACTATCATTTCCTCTTTTTCACAACAAAACTCATTTTGTCTTTTTCAATGTTTTTGAAATTATGAAATTTTATCATGTTTTTGAATTTTCTATAAACTTTCTCCCCCTAAAATCAAAAACATATTTTTGTGTTTTTTGTTTTATCAAAAGCAGTAAAGAAACTATACAAAAAACATGACAACAAGACGCAGATCACTTCTGATCGCCGTCCGCTTCGGCCACACACTCTACCACCCTCCTAGAAAACAAATTCTTTAACCTGTTCAATTTTAAAAGATAATTAAATCTTGTTTTATCAAAGGGTTTAGTGTAAAAATCAGCTCTCTGATCATCGGTGTGAATATAATCAATTCGAATCAATTTTTTCTCGTAGCAATCACGAATAAAATGATGTCGAATCTCAATATGTTTTGTTTTAGAGTGTTGTACCGGATTTTTAGTGATATTAATGGCTGCCTCTTTGTGCACAAAAATTGGCGTGTCTAAGAATTGCAGACCATAGTCCCTCATTTGCTGTTGAATCCGGAGAATCTAGGAACAAAAACTGGAAGCTGAAACGTATTTGGCCTCACAAGTCGAGAGAGCGACTGTGGTCTGTTTCTTACACTGCCAAGTGATTAGCCGAGTTCCGAAGAACTGGCAACCAGCAGTTGTGGACTTAGCGTTTAACTTACAGCACCCGAAGTCAGAGTAAGAATATCCAGTTAGAGAGAAGTCACCGGATCGGGGATACCACAAGTCGGTGCTTGGGCAACCTTTGAGATACCGTAAGATCCTCTTCACTATCATCATGTGTGATGCTCTGGGACTTGACTGGTATCGGGCGCAGAGGCAGGTTGGATACATGATGTCCGGTCGTGATGCTGTCAGATACATTAGCGATCCTATGATTGACAGATATTGCGTTTCATCCACTTTCTCAGCACTTTCATCCGGACATATGCCATGATTCGTAGCCAGGGGGTTGATATGGGAGATGATTCGGACATATTGAATTTGTCCAACACATCATTCACATACTTGGTCTGGTGTATGAAGATTCCATCGGGCAGTTGCTCAACTTGAAGCCCAAGAAAGAACTTCATCTCCCCCATTTAACTCATTTCAAACTTTTGCATCATGATCTTTTCAAATTCCTAACACAACTCATCGTTCGTTGATCCGAAAATTATATCATCAACATAAATTTGCACGATAAGTAGATGTCCTGCAACCTCTTTAGTGAACAGGGTACTATCGACAGTCCCTCTGGTGAACCCGTTGGTCAGCAGAAGCTGGGAAAGCGTCTTGTACCAGGCTCTCGGGGCCTGGTGTAATCCGTATAACGCCTTGTCAAGTAGATACACCTTGTCTTTGTGTACAGGATCGGTAAAACTCGGTGGTTGACCGACTTACACTTCTTCTTTAATCTTGCCGTAGAGGAAAGCAGATTTGACATCCAGTTGGTAGACCTTGAATCCCTTCCACGACGCGAATGCCAAGAAGATTCTGATTGCCTCAAGTCGAGCAACGGGAGCATATACTTCAGTAAAGTCAATCCCTTCTTGCTGACTAAATCCTTGGACTACCAACCGTGCTTTGTTCCTTACTATAACCCCTCTATCTTCTCTCTTACATTTGAAGACCCACTTGGTCTTGATCAACTTTTGATCTGCCAGGAGATCAACCAACCTCCACACTCCAAGCTTTTCAAATTGTTGTAACTCTTCTTGCATTGCATTTACCCAACTCTCTTCGGTTAATGCTTCTTTGTACGTTTTTGGCTCTACCTGCGAGATAAAACATTTTAATGAGAACTCTTCTTGTAAATGTGCTACAGAGGAGTAAAAACATGTAAGCCCTTTGTTTATTTGTTCACGGGTTTTCACGCCGCTTTGAAGGTCACCAATGATTTGCTCCGACGGATGGTAAGATAACGTTCTTGGCATGACTGTATCTGGTACGCTCACTTCTGATTGCAAATTTGTTATATTCTGATCACCCGTGTGATCAATAACATTTGAAGTCTCAATATTTGGTTCCTCATCATAAATCGGATCGGTTTCCAATTCTGAGTCGTCAGATTGGTCAAATATTGAAGCTATTTCTTCTGGGAGTACATGTGCAGTTCCACTAGGACCAGCCTCATGATCATTTGAACCCACGGTGGGCGAAGAAACCACCAACGGTCTCGGCACTTGCTCTTGTGAAAGAGACTGTTGTTGTTGGTATAAGAACGCCAGTTCCTCTTCATTCGGCTCTGTTGGTAAATGGAATGACTCCCAGAGATTGTCGTAATCAAATAGCAACCTGTTTCCAGGAAGTTGATTCGGAGCGGAAAACCTTTGACAGTCAACGTGTTGAACTTGTATGATCTTACCCAAACTTGGAACAAAAACTCTCTTCAACGGACTAGCGTAACCTACAACAAAACCTTCATTAGCTTTCGAACCAAATTTACCGTCTGGATCAATAAATGTGCATGGAGATCCGAATGGTTCTAAGTACTTCAAATTCGCTTTGTAAAAATGAAGTAATTCAAAACAAGTTTTCTTGTACTTCTTCACCGTAAGAACCCTATTGAGCGTGTAACATGCCGTGGCAACTGCTTCGCTCCAAAAATATACCGGTAATTTCGAATCTGCTAACATGGTACTAGACGTTTCGATCAACGTACGATTTTTCGTTCTGCGACACCGTTTTTTTGAGGAGTATACGGTGCGCTGAACTCATGAAGAATGCCCTTATCGTTGCAGAATTCGAGCATACGGTTGTTCTTGAATTCTGTGCCACTGTCGCTTCGAATACGTCTAATCGACAGTTTGTAAACTTTCTCCATCTTTTTGAATAGCCTCATCAAAGAATCAAATGTTTCCTCTTTTTTCTCTAGAAACATCACCCAGGAAAATCTTGTAAAGTCGTCAGTAACAACTAAACAATATATATCTCCACTTATGCTTTTCACATTTACCGGTCCGAAAAGATCCATATGGAGTCTTTCGAGCGGTAATCTGATGGAGTTCAAGAGCTTTTTCGGATGCGATTTCTTCGTCTGCTTCCCTTTCTTGCATTCAATACAATCATCGTTAAGATGGAAGCTTTTCAAATTAACACCGTCTACAAGATCATTATGAACTAAAAAGTTCATCTTTCTCACGTGAATATGACCCATTTTACGATGCCACATGATGGATTCTTTTTCAGTTGCCTTCGTCTTACTCACAAAGCATTGTGCCTTTTTATCTGTCGTTGCAACGCTCATGTCTAATACATAAAGATCGTTTTCACGAGGAGCGCGCATCAACACCATTTCTTCGGGTATTTTAAACCCTGGTTTAAGAATCAGGCATTCATCTTTTGTAAAATGAACAGTAAATGACTTATCACAAATCTGAGAGATGCTCAACAGATTATTTTCTAACTCAGCAATGTTGTTCACTTTATCGAATGATACGACCCCGTTAGAAAGTATTCCTTCTCCAACAATTCTTCCACCTTGAGTTCCAACAAACCCGACATAACCTCTATTGATTGACTTGACATCGTATAACAGTGCTAACATCCCTGTCATATGCCGTGAGGCGCCGCTATCCATTATCCATTTAGAAATGATAGACCATGGAAGCCCCTACACACATCAAAAGACATTTACTTAAACAATGATACCCAAGATTTTTCAACATTTGGTACACTACCAAAGACAATATCATGAGCTACTATATCAACTTTTGGAATGTTAAAAACAACATTTGGAACATCAGATTCTGGTTTTGATTTTAGAGCTCCTTTTATCTAACTCAAACTCAATTTTCTCATTAGCGGTTGCAAAGATTTTTGGTTCAGATTTTAAAACTTCTTCCATTTTATTTTCTTCAAAAGAATGTTTAGGTTTCTCCACCCATGATTGACTTTGAGAAGTCTTTGTTTTAGAATAAACCTTTGAAGTCTTTTGTGATTTTGAAGATTCACCAATTTCAAAAGTTGATTTTGGTTTGTCCTCCGACTTCAATGATTCACCGCGTTTAAAAATACGCACGGGGGATACCATAGGTGATTTTCCCTTAACCTCCTTTGAAATTTTTGGTTTTGGTTTATAGAAAACGGGTTTTATTATCTTTTTGACACATTGTTTGGCCATGTGACCGATTTCATTGCATTGATAACAGATTCTTTTGTCATATTCAACAAAAGTGGATATGTTGGCCTCGTCTCTTATCTTTTTGGCCGCAATAAAATCGTCAATTGCTTGCTTACTAAAAATATAATCCTTTTCGACTTCTGTATTATTACCAACCACAAAAACTTCACTCAATTTTTCTTTTGGCTTAATTTCTTTCTTAGCCATTTTCATCTCAAAACCAACACCTTTCTTTTGTAATTATTACCATGTCTCTTGTTATTACCATTGTTACCTACCCATTCATTTTTCTTTCCCGGGTTATTTGTCGGTTGTTGTTTAACAAAAGATTTTTTCGGTTTTGATAGAAACGAATTGTTGTTAACTTCTGAGATATCAATTTCCACAAGTTTAAAAACTTTTTCAACCTTTTCCAGGTTCGCATTCTGAATCGGATACTCAAAATCAGTATACAGTTTGTCAGTTCCAGTCATCGTGTAAACCACAATGATCGAATCGTCATCCAAAACTTTATCTGATTTTGGGATAAACTTGTCAAGAAAGTTTCCGTCATCTTCAGATTCTGAACTGGAATTCTCAAAATGAGTTTTAACCGTTTCGAAATCAGTGTTATCACTCTCTTCATTCAACACTTGGTCTACAACTGTTTTAACCAATTGTGACTCGTTGTTGGTGTCAGACGGAGAGCATGTAACATCTATGTTTTCCGGTAACTCATTCTCTTCTTTTCTCAGTTTGAGATTCACTGCCTCCTCCACCCCGTCTGGATATTTCTGAGTATAATGATTCCACATTGGGGGTGGAACATTTTTGAAAGATGGTTTAACTTCAGTTTGTTGAGGAACGATCTGATTAATCACATATGAAGATGAAAGATAACTGATCAACTTTTTGTTGACTCTTTCTGTCTCAATGCGCATCAGTTCAAGTTCCTTCTTTAGAGATGCGATTTTGTCCAGATGGATGTTAATCGACATTTGCTTTTCGATGACCGTAGCTTTGATCAAATTAACAATTTTGTCATTTTTTACTCTCAGTTTGAATCATTTTAATTGATCGTGACAGAGTGGCATAAGCTTATTTAACATCATTAAAATCAAATTTTAATTTGTCGTTAAACTTTTTCAACTCTTGAAACTGTTTGCCTTTCTCAAGACAATCCATGCATGGTTTCAAACAGTTTTCACATGACGTTTCAATTATTGGATCAATTTTTTCAAAAACATTTTCTTGTTTATCATTTTTACTTTCTGATTTACCCAAACCTCCGGACTCAGACTCAGATTTCTCTTCGGATTCGGACTTCACATTTTCTGATTTGTCATCGGACTCGGACTTCTCTCCTAACTCATATGTATCACAAGTCTCGATAATTGACTCCTTTTCAACTGACACTGACTCTTGAGTTGCATCTTTGGTCTCATCGTTATCAGAAGGTGTTTTAGTTTGTTCTACCTCTTACAGTTTGACCATAAGAGTTTTGTCTGCTATTTCTTTCAAAGTCTCTTCATTCATTTCCTTTGAGACATCAATGATCTCTTGAACCGGAGTTTGTTTTACTTCGTACTGTGGGCAAGGACCCGTAGTCGGTTCACTAAAGAAACCTGCAAAAGAATCAAACACATTAGCTGGCATTATAGATTTTAATGCAATTGTAATAACCTCATGTTCAGACTGATAATAGTAGACCGCTGCTGCCTCCTCTTCTAGATCTGCAAAACTTTCTTCATTCATCACTTCACTGACTTGTTCAACTTCAGGAACACATTCCTCGATTTCCGGTTCCGGCTCTTCAATAATTTCAGCCATCATTGCAAGATTGACTTTTTTCGATTTGAGGTCGTGGATTGAATGGTTGTTGACTATTTTTATGATAGATAGCCTGTCGGTAATAATCGTTGTCGAAAAATGCATTGTAAAACTCGTTCTCCATATTCACATTCTGGGCTATACTTGCTGGAGTTTGAACATTCATACCTCCTCCAAAAAACGAATTGTAAAACTCTTGATTGTCCATTTTTATACTTTGAAAAATGTTTCAAAAAATTTCTAAGTTTTGAAAAATTACAATTTCAAACGACCTGGACTTTCAGACAACCTGGACTTCAAATGACCTGATTTCAAACAGCCTGAACTCAAACGACCTGAATTTCAAACGACCTGAGTTTCAAGCGACCTGGACTGTTTCAAACGACCTGGACTGCCAAACCGTGTGACCTTGATTTCCAAACCGTGCGAGATGAACTTTCACGCGACCTGATTACTTAAGTCGTGCGATCTGGTCACACAGTTTGAAATTTTCAAACGATCTGGTCCAATTCGTGCGATCTAGACAAGAATTTCATACGGTTTGACAAAAAATCAAACGATCTGGTTCATTTTACACGATTTGGAAATCATTTTCATACGATTTGGACAGTTTCACCTCGTTTGAAGACTTAGTTTATCAAAGTTTCAAGTTTTTGACATTTTAGATCAGTTGTAGTTTGATTTATGGTTTGCAACTTTGTACGATTGTTCAAAATGATGTTTTACACATAATATCCAAAATTCAGTCCATTTTATCCGTGAAATCGTCTGAAAATCAAAGAAAGAGTAGAAGAATATGATTCTAAACCGTTCAAAACACTGATATCAGCAGATTTGACTCATCCTGAGCTCTGATACCACCTGTAGGATCGAGGATTCATCCAAATGAGTCAATCAGAGTCAGATCTAGTTTCTAGAAAGGCGGAATCAGACTAGAAACCGTCAATCAGTGTTAGAACAGGAGTAGAAGAGTAGAAAGTCACTTTAAACATGTTCTTCATTGATATTAAACGTTTTGGTACAGAGAGAATTGGACAGCACTTCATTACAAAATTCTCCAGAAAGTTACAAATGAAGAACACTACTGATCTATTTATAGACCTGCCAGACCGCACCAAATAACATGTCCAGACCGCACGAACTGAGGTTGCCACCTCGTGCGACCTGACCATTCAACTCGTGCGACCTTACCTACCAGGTCGTGTGACCTGAACAAAACACATATTTAACTTTAACGTTTAACCTATTACATATAAACGACACGACATAGACTGATGACGCAGGCGATAGACATTAAGCATCAACAGTTAGGCTGTCCGAACGCGTTTTACGCGAATGACCCGTTAAAGTAGCGTAAGCTACCTAAACGAGTCGTAACGGGTCAAAAGCACTTAGGATAGGTTTCGTTTTAGTATGTAGGCTTTGTTAAACCATGTCATATGAGCTCCCATACTCATTTGGTTTACGAAACCGCATCCTATCCGATCTTCCGATTTAGGTCCGGTTTATTAACATAGTTACCTTTATTAGGTGCCGATTGATTCTGTGATCCTCTAGCATTGCTTGATTGTTATCCAAAGACTATTGAGCAATCTCAAGTGAGTACATAGACCCCTATTTTACTGTTTTCAAACTGTTTTGGGGTGGAACACATGTGCCTACTTGTTACTTTCGTGCTTTTCATGCTTTTGTATCATATACTTTCTATGTTCATTAGTACGCATATAGTACATGATTTCATATTGTTTTGCTATGTATGTTCACTTAACATGCTAGCACATTGATTATCATTTATACATATGTCGCATATGTTTACTCAGCATATGGACACATTGTTTTACATTACATTTCTGTTGCATATGTTTACTCAGTATATGGACACATTGTTTTACATTACATTTCTGTTGCATATGTTTACTCAGCATATGGACACATTGTTTTACATTTCATGCTATGTATGTTCATTTATTGCATACTTAGTACATTGTTTCACATAACATGCTACATTTTGGTATGACATTTGGTTTGTTTAAATGGGACAAAAATACATTCATTAACATTGATCACGCCGTTCGTTAGTAGGTAGTGGTACCATAGGAATTGACAACTCCCATTCCTGAAATCCTAGGTTTGTTTGGATGGAAGGAATGACCGAATTCGATATACATAACTTAGATAAACCTTTAATTTGTTTAAGGGTTTATCGCCACAGTTGCAAGGCTTGAATGTATGCATTTTACAATACCGCATAGATGTTTATATTAGTAGAGTATGCAATTATTTTACAAAACATAACTTTGATTTACTTCAATACATTGTTTTGTGCATTTTACCTATGGTTAGTTGATATATTTCACTTGCCATACATGACATTTGGTTACACATTGCATGATTTACATTTGACACATGAACATTTTGACATTGGTTTACACACTTACATGATTTACATTTGACAATAGACATTGTTTACACATTACATTTGACAATAGACACTGTTTACACATAAACATTTTAAACAAGACATTAGGTTGGTTTGTTTGGGTAAGTGATTTAAGTAACGAGACATGTGTAATATGATAAAATCATGGTGTATACGCCACTGGTACTTCCTATATATAAGTGCTTTTATGATATTACATGTCGTAGCGTTATTTAAATCATTTCAATTTAGACATATTACATTTTACATAAACAACATATTTACACAAGACACTGTTTTACAAAATAGTTATTTTATGCAACTCATTTTACTTGGTTATTTAATTAACCATACATCTTTCTTTTATATAATCTGATTTCTTATCAAGTTTTGGTATGATTTATAAAAGAAAACACTTAACAAGATTCATGACTAACTTTTATTAAACTTTCCTTTAAACTTAAGTCATGAATCTTATTTTAACAAAACCTATGTATCTCACAGGCATTTTTATGTTGACGTTCCTATTTTCACATGTGTTTTAGGAGTTGTTGCTTAGGATGGACAAGATACACTTAGGCGAACTTGTGCCTTAGTGACATAAAACGAAGCTAGACTAGTTTAATAATGTTATGTACTCTTTGTTTCTATGGTTTTAAGACAATGTAACACCCTTGTTTATAAATAAAGCATAACTTTAATTGCCATGGTTGTGGAACAATAATTCTGTCGCCTCACTCCCCGACGTTTCCGCCGTGATTTAGTTGTTTTACGCGGTCGGGGTGTGACATAACATACATACGATGATATTTGTATTTCTTATTTTCAGGTTTCTATGTTGCTTTTGTTATTGGGTTTGTCGTCAGTGTTGATTTGCTAACTTAATGGTCTACATTGCTTTATGCTTTGTGTAAGATATGGATTTTGTGGTCGTTAATATGTAAAGCGTTGTTATGTTTGTTTTTTGTGTTCTACAAAGTTGTTTTTGGCGAATTTAGAGTTTGTGTGTAGTGTAGTTGTCATGTCGGTATGAATTGAGTTTGTTCTTTTCAAAGATTAAGAAAAATTAAAAATTACACCATAAGTGCAAGTATTTGAATTGGAATTGTTCGGGAACTGTGAATCAAGTGCTAACCTTTTGGTTTATCGTATGTTATAAAATAGAACTTGATTTTGAGTTGAAAACTTTATTTTGATTCTAAACCATGGCCACATATTTCAGAAAGTGGAAAATATTTGATAAAAAATATGCTTAAGAGGAGACCGGAACAAAGAATTATTGCCCATCAAGTCCTGGGTGAGTTGCAATAGATTTTGTTAATTATTTTGTTCATTTTAAGTAAGGTCATCCATGGGTTGTAGACGATAGAGTTGCTCCACAGAATCCTCTAGATTCTGCAGTTATAACGCGCCTTAAGCACTTCTCAGCCATGAAGAAAATTGAGAAGATGGATTTACGTAATATAATATAGTTTTCCTTTACCTTTCATGCACCATTTGTTTAATCAAACAGATTTTCTATAATTGCACATATATTACTTGATCAAATTGTTATCCATGCTATTGCAGAAAGGCTATCAGAAGAGGAGATTGGTGGGTTGAAGAAATTATAAAAAGTGATGGACACAGACAACAGTGGCACCAGGGAAATTTATTGATGCTCCTTTTTTCTAGAATTAACTGTTTAGATATTTTCAGTTAACAATCTTCGAATGTAGAAATTTTTTTGTTCATTTGTGCATTCAAACACGGGGGGTGAGAACTGTGGCTATAGGTCTCAACACTGACCAAATCGGTGACGTTAGATGGTGGACAAGCGTATCTGACATTCAAAGAAGCTATTCATGGCAATTTGGGTAGGATGGTCCCACCTCCAGTGGTAGTGACGATGTAAGGTAAGGTCAACGCAACCAATCTCTGATTTTGTTATAGCAGCTGAGGTTTAGGATGTTTGTGGTTTATCTATGTTTTTCGTATTCACATAGTGGCCAACAATATTCAATTTGGCTATTCAGAATCCGGTTTTTCTACTATTCAGAAGTGCATCAGCTTTGAAATTCTAATGAAGGTAATGGGTTTCTCTCTTTTCTGTCTGAAAAAACAATAATCATTCACAGCGATTGTATATTTCTAAAAAGGAAAGTGTTTAGTTAAAATATTGGGTTATTTTGTTAAAAAACTATGGTATGTTTTGTGAAGGTGAAGAGAATTGGTGAATATCTTAGTGCTAATTATGCTTAGATATGAGGGAACAGAGTTGGCATGTGCACATTGTGATGGTTTAAATGAAGTTTGTACTATGTTCATAGCAGATTGACCAATCCAATTCTTAAATCAGTGTTACCCCAATTAACCCACAAAAAATTCCACTCTATTAATTTATTAGATTACATTCAATTCTGACAACTCTCTTTGTAGATCTATAATTGTCCAGCCTTTTATAAATGTAATTTAAATAAAAAAACAATCTATGAAAATCGATCGATTTTCAACCTTTTATGCTATTGTGTATGTTATGTTAGAAAGAAAGAGGAGAGCTTTTGCTTTGTGATGGCTTGATGGAGCGGTGCAATGATACAAATTCCAAATAATGATTGTATCTTTTAAATTACGTTGTATATACATATTAGTTTTCTGATGTTTTTTGGAATTGAAACTGAATAGAGGAAGTTCAGGGGCTGTTTTGTATCTTACTGAATTTGGAGCATGGAAATTGGAATGTAAAAAAAGTAATTGAAAATTGTGTTAATTGACATGTTTAATTTGGTTGGTTTATTGTACTCAGAGTTGCGAAACGTATATGGACGTAGTATCCATTTTTTGGAGCAAATGCTGGCGCAGCTGGTGATGGTATGATTGATTACTATTGCAGGTGCCGCCGCCACTTTCTACCCATATCTGAACTTGGCGGAAGGTGGTCACGGAAGCTACACCACTGGTCAGAGATATGGTGTGTAACCACGCCATCTCTACCAGTATTATTCCGCAAACTCTTCCGTGGGGTACGCGCAGCAATATGGTACCCCCAATCTCTCTTGCAGCTACTCCTCCATTGCAACGAGCTGGTTTAATTTTCATTACAATTAGCAAGTTTATTATCTTTTCTTACAACAACTCAGCTAACCTTTTTGACAGATGGAAGTGGGTACATAACCATGGATGACCATCAACAAGCTAGCATAGATTTTGGTCTGCAAGATACTCAACTTGCTGAAATGCTCAAAGAAGTTGATCAAGATAATGTTATTTTTCAATTCTTCTTTTGGTGTTAATCGTGTAAGGCTTCCTAAACCGTTTTTTTAGTAGTGAAAGCTGGAAGTAGAAAAAAAAGGAAGGGCAATGATTGGGTAAAAATAGGTTCGAATCGCGA
Source organism: Helianthus tuberosus (assembly GCA_030545235.1). Lineage (NCBI taxonomy): Eukaryota > Viridiplantae > Streptophyta > Magnoliopsida > Asterales > Asteraceae > Helianthus > Helianthus tuberosus. Next base: position 97,392,825 of record CM060367.1, read on the forward strand.
GTAAAAGGAAGGGGCTTTTTTATTCGTGGGTGGGCACCACAAGTTCTGAACCTATTGTACGGAGCCATGGGTATTTTGTTGACATATTTCCGAGTCTATGGTATTTTATTTTTGGTTGTCGTATAATAAAACAAAAACAAATCGCAATTGAATTACTTAAGTTTTTTCACATGTTATCGCAGTCGCAACGCGCGGCGCATAAAATTTCTAGTTAATATAATGTAGAACACTCAAATAGAATATTTAATGGATAATAAAAATCAACTCTATAGATGGGATACTAAACATCCATTACATATCAATTTCATTTAATATATTCTAGAACTAACTAATACACATTGTGTTCAATGTTCCTATTCTTAACTTTACATTTTTATTTTTATATAGAAATGGTACAAGAACCCTCAATCACTTATGATTTCCTAACTTTGCGTCTTTATATAGAATGGTACGAGAACCCTTAACCACTTAGGATAGGATAAGAAAACAATTATGTATACACTTTTGTTTGGTTAGGAAACATGCCCTTTAGTATCAACTTTGGAGGATATGCATGAAATAAAAAAAAGAGAAGTTGTTAGTTAGATTCATATATACAATAATCATGAAATTTAAATTTCACTTTAGATCTAAAAGAAGAAGCAAATGGTAGCATGAAGCTGTGAAAGAATTAAGATGATAATTTTGAGAGAGAAAAAAAAAGAAAGAAAAGGAAATATTGATAATGGTAACTTTCATTTACAATTGTAATTTCTAAATAGTTAAACGGGTTAATGGGCCAACCCGTTTTTTTACGGGTCAACCCGAACCCGACCTGTTTTTTAAACGGGTCGTATTAGTCGACCCAAACCTGTTTTTTTGGTGTCGGGTTTGAGTCGTCTCAAGAATTGCCGCCCCTATGTACCGTTGTATCGAATTTATTGGTTCAGTACCCACTACAATAAAAATACCCTGTAGGGGTCCACTCTATAGGCTCTTTTCACATATAAAAACGATATGTCGTCTCTAAAACATGTTGTCTCTACAGCCCCGTCCTTATACGCATCACAAGTCGTTTCTACAAGTGCCTTGTTATAGATGAGTTTGTACTCTACAAGTCTTTGCTAAATAATAATAAAAATAAAATTTATATTCACTAAATAAAAAATATTTACTTAAAGTATTTTTTAAGCCATGTGTCGTCTCTATAAGTTTTTCTTTGAAAAAAAATATTTAAGCCCTATAGAAAAGATATGTTGTCTCTATGGCTTTTTCTTTAAAAAATAAAAATAAAAAAATTCTCACCTATAGTGACGACATGTCGGCTCTATATTATTTTCTTCTAAAAAAATAAAAAATAAAACATTTTCACCTATATAAACAACATATCGGCTCTTTGGTTTACTTTAAAAAAACTTTTTCACCTATAGAGACACATGTCGTCTCTATAGGTCCTATAATTTAAAAAAAAATGTTTTTCAGATTTTTTGACCAACAATCAAACAAATTTAAACCTCTTAAAACTTTTGCCTAACCTATATATCAAAGATATTCTTTGATACAAAATGAATCTCATTGAAATCTAACTGAAAATCAGGATGTGAAACCAAATGTAAATAGTACCTCAGTGACTACTTGAAGTATTGCGGCTGCTTCTTCGGGTTTGTGTTCAAGAAGTAATTCATGCAAAAGACTAACACCATTATTTTAACTAAAGACGTCCGGAATAAAACATGATCTTCATCTTCATCCTCTGTATCACTCTAAAGGATCTTCATCTTCATCCTCTATATCGCTCTCTTGATCAGACTCTATTTGAGGCCCAATATAGTTTCCAAACTCATCATATAAACTGTCATACATCCTTCAACCACCAAACAAATCAGTAGTGCATATAAACTTAATTCTTGTTCAATCGAACTATGTATATATCATATTATCAATTTAGCCTAAAACACTTAAAATTTTCATCAACGAACAGAAGCAACAAAACCTAATTTCACATAATTATCATCACTAATTTTTTTATAATAACCGGCCTCTCTCTCTTTATATATATATATATATATATATATATATATATATATATATATATATATACATACATATATATATATAAGTATCCGCTAAAATGAGAACCACCTCGAGTTGTAAGAACCGCGAGAACTTTTTGATCCGTGGCGAGGTGGACCAAATTTTTTTTTTTCAGAAACGTAGATGCATGTATAAAAACAACATTTGTAAAAAAAAATTCAAAAAAAAATGTCATGTGTGTAGTTTTGAGCACCACAAGTTTGTGTTTACGGGTACAGTAAATTTTCCGGCCAGATTTACGGTACCCGTAAACACAAACTTGTGGCGCTCAAAACTACGCACACGACATTTTTTTTTTGAAATTTTTTTTTACAAATGTTGTTTTTACACATGCATCTACGTTTATGAAAAAAAAATTTGGTCCACCGCGCCCCCTACGGTGTAGTTCTCACGGTTCTTACAACTCGAGGTGGTTCTCATTTTAGCATTCCCCTATATATATATATATATATATTATATTATTTCATTGAGTCAAAATTTCATACTTTCCAAGTTACATGAAAACAGAATGTAGACGGGCAACAAGCTGCGCCGCCACCCTTTTCTGAATTGCAAACCCTAATCTACCAAAGACAAAACCTCGTCCCCCTGAGGCTGAGCAATTGTTGTGGATTACCCGTTAGACCCTGGTCAGGAATTGGATAGCTTCTTGCGCTAGGGAGCCAAATGTGTCAAAGGCAAAAGGGACAAAAACATGTTGGTTCTCTGCACAAGCTTTAGCGTGCTTATCAACTTTCTTCGATTCTTCCTTTCTTGCTGCTTGTCCAGCTACAAACCCGTTTTCCCTTAAACCAACTAGAGGGGAAACCCCCCGTGAGGTCCACACAAGCATGTTCCCCTAGCCCAACCAAAGACGAGCAAATCCGCTGGTCGTAGAGTAGATCTCCCTTCCATAGGGTCCGTAAGGAAATTCACAGGAGCCTCTTTCTTAGCCGAAATCCCAGCTCTTCTCAGGATGTCCCACAATACATCTTGCACCCAGTCATGCCGATATTTGAACCCATGGGGCTCTTTACAATGCACTGTGTGCTCTCCATATTTATCCATACAAGCTTTACGACATATCGGCCAGGTTTCTTCTTCTGGGCACATAGGGATCATCAGCCGGTATTTAAGGATGGCACTGTATTCTATTGCTGACATACATTGTCTCAGCCCCTCAATTGGGATAACGGTTAAAAAATCCTGAGCACGGGGACCCTTCAGGCACTCCCACACCGTCTTCTAGCGAGATGACAAATCAAAAACTTCTCACAGGCTTTGAGCGATTTTGCTAAACAGAGCATTCGCCAAAGTTTTTGTGGCTTCGAGTGGTTGGTGTCCTTGTTAGAGAAACCGCCGATATCAAAGTCTGGGAGAGAGGCATTTAAGCGTTCGAGCGCTTGTAGATAGTCCCCGTCGAGCCCGACAACCCCACTGTTTTGAAGGATATGATCCTGTGGTTCCCAAGACTGAGCTCTGGACACCACAAAAGCATAAACCCCAATATCTCGAGCTAAGAGGAGGCCCAAATCACCTAGACGCATTGGCAGAATTAACATGTAAAACAAAAAAGAATTAAAAAATATAACTCACTGGATTTAAAGCCAACAGGGTGATTCCAAAGAGCATGTAGCTTCGATGTCGTCGTTATAAACATTAGTTTCTCGGAATTTTTTACTTAGCAAAAAAGGCGGTTGTAGGCGGAGAAGGTAGCGAGGTTAGTGCCGGAGCGAAGATTGCAGGCACTGGCCGAAATATGCTATTGACCACTTCTGATATCTAGTTTCAAGCAAATAGGAAACTTAATACATTTGTGATTAAATTACAACTCAACTGATAACTAATTACAGAATAAGAAGATTACCTTAAGACACCTGACATATCTCTTCGTGTATCCTAAATTGTTAACTAATGGCAGTTCCAGTGTTTTTACCAATTGATGAGCTGACGCAAGAAACCTACTAACAAAATTATACACATGCATACAAAAAATAATTTTTTAAAAGTAAAACATATATACACAATCTTTCAAACAAAACCCATCATCTAGCAACCAAAATAAGCCACAAAAAATGCGAAATTTGTTGGATAAGTTGAGAAAAAACAGAAACTTGAAATTGGATATTGTAAACAATGATCAATGAAAGGAGTGTCCAAAAACATACCTGAAGACAGAGCGGAAGCCGCCGCCACCACCACTGCCATTCGTTAACCCCACTACCTGCACCTCTAGAAAGAAAAAATAATCATCAATTTAACAAATATTCTAATAGTGCTGAAGAAGATAGTTGCAATGACTAAGAGCAATAAGGAAGTTATAGCTAAAAACCTTCTTGACTTATTTTATTTTTTTCTATGAGTATGCTTCTTTTTTAATGGTATTGAAATGCACAAAAGGAAGAATAAAGAAGAGAATGATATGCATCTTTTAACATAGACCAAATTGTTTGGAAATGCATTATTTTAAGTTGTCTATACATTTACAATCGTGTCAAACCCCATGTTTGTAGTTTCATTAACTTAACAGTCACTAATGTTGCCTATTAGGTAAATAGGTTTCTGGAGCCACATAATTTCAAACACAAATCTGGTCTAATATATTCCAAATCACCATGTGAGCAACTAAGTCTACCCTCTAAACTTACAATCTTTTATTCCCAAACCCCATAACTCATACCAACTTTTAGTTACAACATAATTGTTAGGATCTCAATTTGATACTTGTGGTTTTTAAGCAAAAATAAGAACAAACAAATTTATCAGTTGAAATACAAAAAAAATGCAAACACACAAGCAGGAAGATATATCAGCAATTGTTTTCCATTGAAATCAAGCGATTATAAATTACAATATTGTGACATCTGTGCTCTATAAACACTGTACGATGTACAACAATATCAATTATCAATGAAACGAGGAGTTTTAGTTTCTATATTTGTTTATTTGTGTTTGAAAATTTCACATTTTGATTCTAGTTCGATTTCAAGCTTTTAATCGCTTTCTGGAAAGTTATACGCAAACTATTATGTAAACGTAATCAGTTTAGCACGTCAAACACCCCGGAATAGTGAGATAAGCTTAACATACCTTAAATAACCTTTACATAACTTAGAAATAATTTTTGAATGGTTTGGTGTGTCAAAAACAAGTTTATTCGATCACAGGGACTATTTGCGACAAACTGCAAAAGTCTGCCGATTCATATAGCAACGCACACTCCGGAACAAGATCATAAGCTAAACGTACTCTAAATATCCATTACATAGCTTTGAAATATGCTTTGAAGGGTTCGGTATGCGAAAATGCGCTTATTTCATCAACATGGAATAAAAGCGTCAAAAAGTGCATAAGTTTGCATTTATTCGCATATCTTACGTTCTGACCATATCCGGACATCCAAAAATTTTTGTAATCATTAAAATATTATATTTTACTGATTGGAATGCAAAAATACCATTCGTCGCGTAATTTGGATCGTTTTCGCGTCTGTTTGAGTTTCGTCGTATTTAACCGAACAACGCGATCGTGCGGCCAAACGAACCGAAATCCATGATATTTTCAAGCATATTTCAAGTCCCCTATGTTTTAACAACTTTGTAGAGCCTTGAAATTAGGATAACAGGGGTTAAACGCGTCGAAAAACAAGTTTCAGAGCTGCAGGGACCTGTTTTGACAAGTTTGAAAGTTCTGACCTGCACTCCCTGGCGGCCAGCGAAGACTTTTGTTGTATCCTTCGTGGCCCGTGAGAGCTGGAGCTGGGCAGATTCATTGAATCCTTCAAATCAGCTGCTGAATTGGTTTTTAACCATAGTTTTTGCATACCATGAGCTGGTTTATGTGTTCCCCAAGTTGCCAAATCAGTGTGTAACATTTGTAGGGTCAAGATCATGCTTTGATCCATTAAAAAACAAATGGAAATGATCTAGAGGCACTTGATTTCCTATAAATACCCATGAGATTCAACCTTCATTCCTTGCTCATTTGCTTTCTTCTTCACTCCTGCTCTAAGTTGAGGCTCACACACTTGTTGAAGGCCTCGTACCTGAGTTTCTTTGTCCTCTTTCCAAGCTTGGACTCTTGTAAGTGTTCTTTCATGCTTAGTTATGTATTTCAAGCAAGAAAGTCAAACACAGCTTTGACCATGAATTGGTTAAGACAAAGTTCGTTTAAACTTTACAACTTGAGCATAATCACGATGGTTATAGTCCCTTGTGACTATACCTACTGATTACCACGTTGATTAGTCGTAGTGACGAGCCATAGTTTCGGTCAAAATGCCTAATTATGTGCATTTTGCGACGAAACTATTTTCGGGTATCAAAACACTTTGTTTTGATATCAAATCTGTTTTCTAACTTAGTTAAACATGTTTTAACATGTTTAACTCGTCACTTTTAGTTTAGAGCTTATTTAGGGTGGTAAGTCAAGCGGTCTTGACAACTGCTTAGACTTTCGAACCCGACCCGTTTAGTCGATCATTAGGATCCGACCAAACACTTTAATTGACCATAGTTGTATAGGGAATAACCTTCCGAGGTTATACCTTATGGTCACTTCGTTTAGTTAATTGTATGATAGGTAGTTTATATGTCTTAGGAAAATGACCAAAATACCCTTTTTGCGCATTATTTCATTTTAAGCATATGTAACCAATGTTTTGACACTTAAACTGATTATGCAACATAATTAAACATGTTAGGGCATATAATACTTATCATAGGGCTAGTTAGACCATCCGAATGCGTTTCCACGCAAATGACGCATTAAGGTAGCGTAAACTACCTTAACGGGTCATAACGGGTCATAACGGGTCAAAAGCACTTAAGGTAGGTTTCAATTCAGAATGTAGGCTTTGTTAAACCATATCATATGAGTTTCAACACTCATTTGGTTTACAATACCTCATTCTATCCGATTTCTCGATTTGTGTCCCGTTACACTAACATAGTATCTGATACACTAGGAACCACTTCGCCACTTAAACTATTGATCCTTTGAGATTTGTTATATCATTTGAACAAGATCTACACACAATCCAAGGCGAGTACATAGTTCCCCTCTTTTACCATTTTCAAATGTTTTGGGGTGATTCATATGTGTAACCGATTTGTTTTTCAAATGTATGGCATATACGTGTTTACTAAGTGCTTTTATATGTATCATTCCGATTATGAAAACACGATGTTTATCCAAATCCTTAAAAGATATATCTATCTTCATAGTTAGATTCTTATAGGATATTTGAAGTACAATCTTAGATCTTCCTATCTTCATAGTGAGATTTTTAAGAAGTACTTTACGAGACGATGGTTATGGTTTATGTGTAGATTGTTGGTGATTTAGATAACGAAACTAGAGTAATACAATAAGGACACGGTGGATACGCCGCTGGTATTTCCTATATATAAGTGTGCTTATTGTATTACCCTTCGTGGCGTTATCCCGAATCACCATTAGGATTTAGGATGTTATGATGCAACGATTCAATGTGACAGAAACGAAATCCTTTAGCATCAACCCATTTTCATAGATTGATTCTTCTAATATGTTTAAAGTGCTAATATTGGAGTCCTTGTTTGGATTCATTGTGTACTTTAATGAGTATTTGGCTAGACAATGTGACAGAAACCAAATCCTTATGACATCTATCTATCTTCATAGATTGATTCTTATAGGATGTTTAAAGTACTAATATTTGAGTCCTTGTTTGGATTCATTGTGTGCTTTAATGCGTATGTGACTAGACGATGTGACAAAACCGGATTCCTGTAGTATCTATCTATCTTCATAGCTAGACACTCAAGGGATGTTTAAAGTACTAATATTGGAGTCCTTGTTTGGATTCATTATGTACTTTAATGTGTGTTTGCAAGTTGGTGACAAGTTGACGATTTATGTGTTTACGTGGTAGTTGTGATTTAGATAACGAAACGGGTGTAATAAAATAAGAACATGGTGGATACGCCGCTGGTACTTCCTATATATAGGTGTTCTTATTTTATTACTCTTGTAGCGTTATCCGAATCACTTTAGGATTTTGTGTACGATTGATTCAATGTTCGATTATCCAAATCCTTTTAGAATCTCCCATATGTTCATATGTTAGATTCTTACAAGGATATCCAAAGTATTATTATAAATCATTGATTTGATTTATATAATACCCACATAAGTTTTTGACAGATTTCAAAACAGTTATTACTAATCCTTGATTGGATTTCTAATAACACATTAACGAGTTTTAAGATAATTTCAACGAGATTAAAATTTATGATTTCAAGGGCATAAAAATTACATAGTAATAATCATATTGCCATATACAAAACTATTTGCCACGAGTTTTCACAATCAAGATTATGTATTGCAATACTAACTTTTGCCATTCTTTGGCTTTAAGATTCTTTTTCAATCGACAACTCTCGTAGTTGTCAAAGTGTTGCAATACCAAACTTTTTGCCATTTATTTGGCTAACAAAACCTATGTATTCTCCGGCATTTTTATGCTGACTATTTTTCACATATGTTTCAGGATTTTATTTTCGACTGTTTAAGCATGCAACACATAGGACTACATCTGGGCCTTAGACTTCTTTAATCAAAAGACATGTACATGTATTCTTTGTAAAACGATGTTAACAATATTGAAACAATTTAGTACTAGTAGTTGTGAGCAATTTGTAACGTGACTCCCTGATATTTCCGTCGCGTGTTGTTGTATTACACGATTGGGGTGTTACAGATTGGTATCAGAGCACTGGTTATAGGGAATTAGGTTATTAGTATGCCTTTAACCTAGTCTATAACCTCCTTAGGGACCCAAACATGAGTAGACTTAGGAACTCTATCCTAAATCCTCATCCTTATTCGTGCCACAACTACTCTATGATTTACAAATCATCTAACCTTAGATGATTTATCCTAAAACCTTTAGGCTTTATGCCTTAATGTATTCCTCAAAATGTTTTCCTCAAAATATTTTCATTGAAATATTTCTCAAAATGTTTTCTTAAACGTTTTTGTCAAAATATTTCACAACATGTTTATCTCAAAACAATTTTTATCAAAAGATTTCTTAAATGTTTTCCTCAAACATTTTCATCGAAATCTTGGGTTTTAATAATTTGAACACATGCAATCTGGAAGGGTGGATGCCTGTACCCCGAGTTTTCTGTCTAAGGCTAGAGTGTTCGTATAAATCCGCATTATCGGACCAGTCACTCTTACCTGGGAACTCTTAGGGTGAGTGTCCGCTTATAGGCTAAAGCATGTCTTCGTGAAACATTATAAAAACCTATCCACCTTGACCGTATCGAACGATTTCCAAACACTACAACCTTTGTGACACTACTCATTCATATTACCCTCGGTAATATGTTTGTGTTCACAACAATGGAAACAAATTTCCCTTTTACAATACTATTTCATCATATTACCTTCGGTGATATGTTTGATTCGAGACAATTGAAATGAATTTTATTTCGTTTCACGACACTATGTAATCCTATTTCATTTTCAAAACACTACCTTCTGTCTTTCAAAATTTCAAAATTTTTACCATTTGGATGAGAATTTTCAAAATTTCAAACACAAAGTTTCTTTGTTTAAAAAATAATAATTTTAAAACATTTTATCCAATAAATTTTTAAATAGGTAAAGAATTTATAACACAAACCATTAACTTGGTTTTTATTCTCTCATCCAAGAATATTACAAAAGTTTATTTTTCAAACAACTCTTGTTTCAAAACAAAATCCACAACACTATATTTCTAATACCAGAACAAGACTTTTGAACAAGACTTTTACCAAAACAAGATTTTCATTACACAATGATGTTTCAAACTCATGACAATTTGATGGATCTCACTTATTTAATTTTCACTACAGCTATATCTTCAAGATGCCTCCTCACCGCGACGCCACTTGGAATGCTAAAATGGCAGCAAGGATTTCTCAGCATCTAGCTGCTCTACTCACAGGCATTGTGACCCAATCCAACCAAATCCAAAACAATAACAACAACAATGTTTTATCTCCATGCAACTATAAACAATTCAACTCCACTAAACCACTCAGGTTTAATGGGTCTGAAGGAGCAATTACGCTCCTACAATGGTTTGAGAGTATAGAAAGCACATTCCGCCATGTTCAGTGTCCCAGTGAACGCAAGGTAGAGTTCGCCTTGAGTGTCTTTCAAAGGAGAGCACTCACTTGGTGGAACAGTATCATGAGGGACCAAGGTGCCGATATAGCAATGTCACAAACGTGGGAAGAATTTAAGAATCTTAGGAAGAAAGAATTCTGCCCACGAAGCGAAATAAGGGCACTTGAAAACGAATTCTATTAAGCCTACTTTGCCCCACTATGGTCAAACCTTTGGATCGAGCCATTGAGAAATACATTGATGGTCTGCCTGATCCTATCCAAGACATTGTCACTGGCAGCAAACCTGCAACACTTAAGGAGGCTAAGGAATTAGCCGCTACTCTAACCGACTCCCAGGTTAGAAAAGGGAAACTTTTTCGAAAAGGATACGAGAAACGAAACATTGAAACTACTAAGGAAAATTCAAAGGGAACAAAGGCTTAATCTTCTAAAAATTCTAAGAAGCGCAAGACTTCAAAGAATTTTGCAATTCCTGCACCAATTCCACTAAACTCAGTACCTTTTAGGGGATTTTATCGTGGAAAGCAACCTCGGTGCAATCATTGCAACTATCATCATGCAACAAATTCTCCTTGCCGCCAATGTACAATCTGTGGCCTATTTGGACATCTAGCTGCGACCTGTCGTATCCAGAACCGAGTAGCCCCTACTCAGACTCGCCCTCGAGCATGTTTCAATTGTGGTGATTTAAATCATTTCAAGCGAAACTGCCCTAAGCTTGCCAATGCTAATGGACGAGTGTTCAATGTCAATGAGGCTCAAGCTAACGATCAAGCACTTATGATCGTTTGAACCTCTACATTTTCTATTTATTTTCTAGAACATTGTACATATTTCAACTATGTTTGTAATGACAATATAAATTTCAAGAAGTTTATCTTTATCCTTGTTATTCGTATTCCATTTACAAATTCCATTGTGATTACACTATGTGCGATTGCAACTACATGACAACTTTGAGGATTCTGTTCTTTTGGAACTAAATCTTGTAATTTGGTACATTATGATTAAACTCTAGTGCATCCATACGAGCTTAGTAACACGATCGCTACAAATACTATGAACAAGTTAATACTATTTTGTGATCATGGCATTACATAGATGATTTGTTTATCTAGTATGTATAGTACATGATTATAAATACAATTTGCTTCCTATGTTGACTTAACGTACTTAGTACACTATTTTCAATTACATTTTTCTTAGTACGTTGACTTAGCATACCTAGCACATAATTTGAAAACATTTTCTCGATATGTTTACATTAGAATGACAATGCATGTTTAGTATATGTTGCATACTACCAGTTGGTTAGTATGAAGCATGTATTAACATTTGTACTAGAATGAAACATCTGCTCCTAATTTTGTTGTATACACAACAAGTACTATCATTGCTAGTATGAAACACGATTCGATTTGAAAAATGTTGTGTTGTGACGATGTTTATTTGATTTAGATGATAGTTCTACCTTATTATTGTTTACCCTCACTTAACATGAGGAGCTATGTGGACTATGCGACGAAACAAGTAATTATGGGTGCACACTTAATTATGAGGTTCGACGCATGAGAACCATAGTAAGCCTTGTTAAGTTTGATGGCATAAAATCTAGAGTGATTAAGGTAATGGGAGGATTATGATGCGATTAGAACATGGTGGATACACCGATGATACTTCCTATATATAAGTGTTCTTATTGTGTTATTCTTCAAAACGTTACTAAGATCACTTAGTGATTTTATGTTATCTTTGACCATTATGTGATTATCTGTTATTTGTACGATTATTTGCAATGGACGATGACGAGTACATTCATTAACTCAAATCGAGCTGACCGGGAGTATATTATGGTGTTAAATGTGACGATCTTGATGCCATAGGTATGTTAACCCGTCTCCTATGCATGAGATGCTCATGGTACATTGGATGTACCTCGTGGGACGTTAGAAACCGTGTACGTATGGACAAGGCTTGAATGTACACCCCATTTTTTGCTAGGATTTACACTAAGAGCTTAGTATAACATAGTGCCACACCCAAACAATTTTTGAAAACTGGTTGACATCTTTAAAATTCACAAGTTTCAAAAGGTTGAATACCTTGAGATACTTTGAATATCCCAAATCACATTTTGAATCCCCCAAAATTTCCAATACCAAACGATGCTCCGCATCTTTGGGATCTAGCAATTTGCTTATCCTTCAGTTGTTTCAATTACACTCTACGGTCTCCTTCAAATAAATTTCGGGACGAAATTTCCTAAAGTAGGGGAAACTGTGACATATGTGCTCTGTAAACACTGTACGATGTAGAACAATATCAATTATCAATGAAACGAGGTGTTTTAGTCTCTATATTTGTTTATTTGTGTTTGACAATTTCACGTTTTGATTCTAGTTCAATTTCAAGCTTTTAATCGCTTTCTGGAAAGTTATACGCAAACTGTTACGTAAACGTAATCAGTTTAACACGTCAAACACTCTGTAATAGTGACATAATCTTAACATACCTTAAATAACCTTTACATCACTTAGAAATATGTTTTGAAAGGTTTGGTGTGTCAAAAACAAGTTTATTCGATCATAGGGACTATTTGCGACAAACTGCAAAAGTCTGCCGATTCGTATAGCAACGCACACTCCGGAACAAGATCATAAGCTAAAAATAACCTAAATATCCTTTACATTGATTAGAAATAAGCTTTGAAGGGTTCGGTTTGCGAAAATGCACTTATTTCATCAACAGGGACTAAAAGCGTCAAAAAGTGCATAAGTTTGCATTTATGCGCATATCTTACGTTCTGACCATATCCGGACATCCAAAAATTTTTGTAATCATAAAAATATTATATTTTAGTGATTGGAATGTAAAAATACCATTCATCGCATAATTTGGATCGTTTTCGCGTCCGTTTGAGTTTCGTTATATTTAACCGAACAACGCGATCGTACGGCCAAACGAACCGACATCCATGATATTTTCAAGCATATTTCAAGTCCCCTATGTTTTAACAACTTTGTAGAGCCTTGAAATTGGGTTAACGGGGGGTTAAATGCGTCGAAAAACAAGTTTCGGAGCTGCAGGGACCTGTTTTGACAAGTTTGAAAGTTCTGACATGCACTCCCTGGCGACCAGCGAAGACTTTTGTTGTATCCTTCGTGGCCCACGAGAGCTGGAGTTGGGCAGATTCATTGAATCCTTCAAATCCGTTGCTGAATTGGTTTTTAACCATAGTTTTTGGAAACCATGAGCTGGTTTCTGTGTTCCCAAGTTGCCAAATCAGTGTGTAACATTTGTAGGGTCAAGATCATGCTTTGATCCATTCAAAAACACATGGCAACGATCTAGAGGCACTTGATTTCCTATAAATACCCATGAGATTCAACCTTCATTCTTTGCTCATTTGCTTTCTTCTTCACTCCTGCTCTAAGTTGAGGCTCTCACACTTGTTGAAGTCCTCATACCTGAGTTTTCTTTGTCCTCTTTCCAAGCTTGGACTCTTGTAAGTGTTCTTTCATGCTTGGTAATGTATTTCATGCAAGAAAGTCAAACACAGCTTTGACCAAGAATTGGTCAAGACAAAGTTCGTTTGAACTTTGCAACGTGAGCGTAATCACGATGGTTATAGTTCCTTGTGACTATACCTACTGATTACCACGTTGATTAGTCGTAGTGACAAGTCATAGTTTCGGTCAAAATGCCCGATTATGTACATTTGGCGACGAAACTATTTTCGGGTATTAAAACACTTTGTTTTGATATCAAATCTTTTTCTAACTTAGTTAAACATGTTTTAACATGTTTAACTCGTCACTTTTAGTTTAGTGCTTATTTAGGGTCGTAAGTTGATGTGCACAAAATGCAACATATAAATCACATCAATTGTGGCATAAAACTAACCCTTTTTTAGTACTAATGTTGGAAAAAGTGTGTTTTTGTCATCCTTTTGTATTTTCAGGATTAAATGAGCTCAAATGAACAAAAGAAGCAAAAAGGCAGCTAAATCTAACAAAGATACAAGAAAATAGATAAACGTGGCATGCCCGACCCCTCGACAGCATCTTCCCAAGCAAAACAAGAGAACAGAAGGCTGAACACGCCCCGTGCTCAGTGAGCACGGGGGCGTGCCCAAGCGTCTGCAGAAAAGACAAAGCTGTGGAAGCTTCTATCGCCCACCACGGGTTCGTGCTCAGCGGACACGGGGCCGTGGTCAACTATAAGATTCGCAGAATCTAGGCAAATCTTGATAGTACAGATACGCTTCTGCACACGGGGGCGTGGTCAACTAATGCGGACAAAGTGCAGTTAATGAAGAAAGAGAAGAAGGATGGGCACGGGGCCGTGCCCGAGCTGCTGTTCAGGCTATAAATAGGGGTGCTTGGCTCATTTGCAAACCATCCCTTGGCACACCACCTCTCTCACACTTCACCCACCACCCACCACCATCACAACACCATCATCCACCACCACCATCACCCATCATCCATCATAGAGTGTGTGAGTCGTCTCAGGATCCAAGATTGATCGTAAGAGTTCTTGACAATCAAAGGCCATGTTTGCCTAAGTCTCTTACATCACTTGGTGAAGACAAGTGTTTAGTGTAATACTTTTTATTTTTAATCTTTTCGCACTTTTTATTTGGTTATGTATTAATGACTTTAATAACTAGTTTCTTATGTTATAGGTGAGTCTTCCTTATCGTTTGTCCGTGGTGTCTTGGCATTATTTTACTGTCTATATAAAATAAAATATTTTCACCATTCATATCTCCACGGTCTATATGGAGGTATGTTGGCTACCTGGTCGGGGGTTAAGGGTACGATTTGGTAAGAGTCTTGCCTTGTTCAGTGTATAGATCCTGCAAGGACCTGGGTCAAATTTATTATGACCTCCTTCTATACCCACTGGTATTGGATGGCGGGGGTCCAAACTCTTTGATCCCCTCATATGTAAACTACTATTAAAACTTTAACCTGGATACTTAGGACTGTATCCCTGCTGACTCAGACTGCTTAGCCGAGGGTAACGTCACCTTCAAAAGAGGGGCCTACCACATTATGCAATAATAACTTAATTAATTATCTTTCAATAATCCGACCCTTTAGGATTGTATCCTTGCTGACTCAAACTACTGGGTTGAGGGTAACGTCACCTTCAAAAGAGGGGCCTACTACAATAACTAAGATAATCTATTAAAAAGTGCAAAAGTGCGGAAATAATCAAAGGTTACACTACACACGAGTCGGGTCCAAGTGATTCTTCTTGTCTATCTGTTTTTATTTTATTTTTATTTTCGGCATTTTAGTTAGTTTTTATTTTTCTAGTTTAAAAACATTTTTCTAAACTTTTGATTTGATTAGACTTTGAGGATAAACCGGTATTAAAAGCTCTTGTGTCCTTGGACGACCTCGGTATCTTACCAACACTATACTACGCTCACGATGGGTGCACTTGCCCATGTGTGTGTTTGGTGCTAGTGAAATATCCTGTTTTATAAATTTAAAACTTGAGTAAAGTGGTTAAAAAGGGCTAAAATATACATTAAAAATATAGTCACACTAACGCACACCAAGTTTTTGGCACCGTTGCCGGGGACACAAGGATTTTAAGAAAGTTAGGAATCAACGGCCTAATCGTTTTTTCTAATTTTTCTGTTTTTTTAGGATTTTCTAAAATTTTCAGCTTCTGCAGAACTCAACACGGGGCCGTGCCTGCTGAACACGCCCCGTGCACAATCTTTGGAATTGGCAATCCTGTTTTAAGTCAGACAGTAAGCTGAACACGGGGCCGTGCCCACTCAACACGCCTCGTACCCAAGTTTCAGTTACTGAAAACAGAACCGTAAGATCCCGACAGTTGGTAACTTCTGACACAAACATGAGTGATACTGATACTTTTTACTTTCGGCACTCTTATGGTACGTGGTGTCAATTATGTGGTGGCCCTCATAAGGATTTAGAATGTTATTTTCTGAATTATAAGCCCCGTTATATAGACCCATTGTTTTCCTGTAGCCTTAAGAGGGGCGAAAGTAAAAATAATCCCTATCTCTCCCTCGAATGCTCTAAATCGGATATTCTAGGAGAAATGCTTCTTGATGAACTATTTCAATTAGAAGATCTAATTCTTAATTGGCTAAAAGAACATAGGATGGATTTCATTAATTCATTTCAAGACGAAACCCAAGAAGAATTGTTGGGATCGCATTCGAATAAAACAACTTCATTGTTCCCGATATTACCATTAACTCTAGTGAAGACTTGGGCGATAGTCGTCCCTGTGTCGATTGTGCCGTGAAGGACTCTCAATTGACTTCGTTCGGTGCATACATAGACCTGAGCGATTCAGCATACACCTTCTTTAACAAGAGCCCGGGAAAGGGTTGGACTTGTCCACCTACATTTAGCATAGGAATCACCCTCACCGACAACCTCTTGCGTTTTCGTCTTAGTCTAGAGCAATTAAGGTATCTTAGGCACTTTGGGGTTGTTCCATCCAGTAAAGAACCGCCCGATACAGATAAGTTCCTTAGAAATAGACGAAACTTCATAAACAGCCTCCAGACACGGGGCCGTGCCCAGGTCAGCACGCCCCCGTGTCCACCAAAAGATTCCATTCTGACTTTTGTCAGAATACGGACAAAATGTGTCAGGATCCTGCCTGCACACGGGGCCGTGTCCAGCGTGCTGTCGTTTTCTATAAATGCAGCCAAGAATCCTGCACATTTGGACCATTCCAGGGACAGAGATTTGAGAGGATCTTCTCACATACCATCCTAGGTATCTTCTAAAAGAAGGTTCTAATAACCATCTTGCCCTTTCCTCTTTTGTCCATTACCTTCTTCTCCACCTAAACACCTCCGTTAAAGCTTGAAATCACCATGATTCCAAGCTTTAATGTGATGTTTGTCAGGATTTTGTTCAAGGAATCTTGTTAAAAATAAGTTTTGCAACATTGTTTTAAGTTATTTCTGATAAAAAATGCTTTAAAAGTTGGAAAAATAATTTAAAACTCCAAGATTCCTTGTTTCAAAAATCTGCAGAAAGGTGAACACTGGGCCGTGCTCATTAAGCACGGGGCCGTGTCCGAGGGTACTGTTTCATTAAAATAAACTCTTTCCCGTTTATTTTCGTAGAATTTCAAGCCAAAACAGTGGAACCTCTTCTGCGCACTCCAGAAACAGTCGAAGAGAAAGGAGGTCTTCAATTGAAGCAACTCTCGTACAATACGTGATGGCATTACGTGAGGCGCTTGATGAGATGACATCGGTAGAGGAGGTCCTTATAGACCGTATAAATTATCTTACGGTGGGACTGGAAAACAGTTTTCGAGGAATCAACCTCTTACACCAGAGGTTGAACATTCTTGTAACACCTCCCAGGGAACCAATCCTCCCTCAGGAGGATTGGAACCTAGCACTTGGAGTCAACAATCCTACCGGGCGGGATGACATTCTAGCGGAGCCTCCTCTTGAAGATTTACAAGAAGTCCCGGTGGAGGTTGCACCTCCTCAAACCGACGCCAATGAGCCCGCCTTTCTTCTCCCGAGTGAGATAGAGGAGTGGCTCGCCGACGTGTGAGGAACCCATGCCCGGAAAAAGAAGTTCTTAAAGCCACATCCAACCGAGAGAATTATCTTTTCGAAAATTTTGCTAATAAGAATAAATTTTAGGCTAGAACTTCTTGATTTAAACTTCTTGTGCTTCTTTTGAGCTATTTATCTAGAATTTTAATTTATGAGGATTATTATGTAATTTCTCTCTATTTGAATGAATGACGGTTTTAGTTAATTTGGTGTTTGGATGATGTTGTAATGGATAAAACACACTCGGGATGGTGAAGGATACTAAGGGAAACTTGCACCAGCACCCCATGCACGAAAACAAGGCCATCTGACAAAAATTTCTTCATTACAACAAGTTCAGCACGAGGTCGTGCCCGCCCAACATGGCCGTTGCTGAACCATCTGCAGAAAATGCCCAGTTCAGGTAACTGGACATGGGGCGTGCTCACTGAACACGCCCCCGTGCCAAGGCTTCTGTTTCTTTTTAACAAATTTTGTTACTGGCGATCTGAACACGGGGCCGTGCCCGGACACCACGGGGCCGTGTCCAGACGCCCAGTAACAGAAAATTTTGCTTTTTAACACCTTTTTACACGTCCAATCAACCTAAAAATTTATTTTTGGGGCACATTGAGGACAATGTGTAATTTAAGTGTGGGGGGGGGGGGATGCTAAAACTTTGAATCTTGCAAGTCCTAATTACAAGCCTTACACAAAACTCTATTAGAACCGCTAAACACCCCAAATTTTTTTCAAAAATCTTTCATTTTTCCTTACTTGTCTAGGTTAAAGTTGGGAATTTCAAATTCTAACAAGGTGATATTTTTACAAATTTACAACCGATAGTGTCGTGATAAAAAGAATCAACATAAGAAAATTATGAAACGACATGACAAGTTTACTTAAAATTTGATTATATATACTTGATCACATAAAAACACATTCCCACAAAAAGTGAGTTTTGAGCCTTTATTGAGCATACAAATACATATCTTTAAACTAAATGCTCATTTTTCGTTTCTTGTGTTAAAAGCCGCTTGGTTCTTACAACTCTAGAACTTGCCACGACGATACATTCCCAGTCCTTACCAACTTAAACCAGAGTAAGTAAATGATGGAGTCATTAGGACTAACCCTTTTTATTTCTACACCATTATTATTATTTTTTTTACCACCTACCCAAAATCCCCCTAGTTAACCCATTTGAGCCTAAACCTTTTTATTTCTTAACCTAAAACAAACACCCTTTTACCCACCAAAACCCTTTTTCATTTTTTAAACCCTTTATTTTAGTAACAAAGCTCGGTTTTTCTTATGACTTGCTTGTGAAAAAAAATACAAAAAATTTATATGAAGCCAAAAGAAATAAACAAACAAGTTTATCAAAAAGAACTTTGTTTGAAGAAGTGCTTCATCAAAATAAAGCTACAAAATAACAACAAGTCTTAAAGAAAACCGACGCTTTTTACGCCTTTCGCCTTTTTTCTACTAACCACTAACCCAACCACCTACCTTTAACCCAAGCCTAACCCTTCACCCAAAAGTCCTCTTGATATTTACAAAGGTATATAGTTAAAAAGGAGGAGGATTGATTGCTTGGCAAGCTTATGGTAGGAGTAAGTTCCATGCCGCTCTCGAGTGATTCACTAAAATACAACTTCGGCCGAGTGTTGAGTGATCCCCCGTGAGGTATGTGAACTTGTATATAAATGGAATTTTAAAAAGGCATGTTATTCCCCAATAAGTAATTTATCTTATGTAATGTTTTAAATAAATCATGACGAATAGGATTGTAAATAAAATAAAAATAAAACTTAATAAAGAATCTTGGAAATCCCGACACTCTATGACAAGCCCAAAACCCTCTCTTCTACCCATTCCATTTGGGAGTGTTAAGCCGCATTATAAAGAGTTTTGCTTGAGGACAAGCAAAGATTCAAGTGTGGGGGTATTTGATGTGCACAAAATGCAACATATAAATCACATCAATTGTGCATAAAACTAACCCGTTTTTAGTACTAATGTTGGAAAAGTGTGTTTTTGTCTTCCTTTTGTATTTTCAGGATTAAATGAGCTCAAATGAACAAAAGAAGCAAAAAGGCAGCTAAATCTAACAAAGATACAAGAAAAGAGATAAACGTGGCATGCCCGACCCCTCGACAGCATCTTCCCAAGCAAAACAAGAGAACAGAAGGCTGAACACGCCCCGTGCTCAGTGAGCACGGGGGCGTGCCCAAGCGTCTGCAAACCATCCCTCTGTTCAGGCTATAAATAGGGGTGCTTGGCTCATTTGCAAACCATCCCTTGGCACACCACCTCTCTCACACTTCACCCACCACCATCACAACACCATCATCCACCACCATCATCCATCATAGAGTGTGTGAGTCGTCTCGGGATCCAAGATTGATCGTAAGAGTTCTTGACAATCAAAGGCCATGTTTGTCTAAGTCTCTTACATCACTTGGTGAAGACAAGTGTTTAGTGTAATACTTTTTATTTTTAATCTTTTCGCACTTTTTATTTGGTTATGTATTAATGACTTTAATAACTAGTTTCTTATGTTGAAGGTGAGCCTTCCTTATCGTTTGTCCGTGGTGTCTTGGCATTATTTTACTGTCTATATAAAATAACAGATTTTCACCATTCATATCTCCACGGTCTATATGGAGGTATGTTGGCTACCTGGTCGGGGGTTAAGGGAACAGTTTGGTAAGAGTCTTGCCTTGTTCAGTGTATAGATCCTGCAAGGACCTGGGTCAAATTTATTAGGACCTCCTTCAATACCCACCAGTATTGGATGGCGGGGGTCCAAACTCTTTGATCCCCTCATAAGTAAACTACTATTAAAACTTTAACCCGGCTACTTAGGACTGTATCCCTGCTGACTCAGACTACTTAGCCGAGGGTAACGTCACCTTCAAAAGAGGGGCCTACCATATTATGCATTAATAACTTAATTAATTATCTTTCAATAATCCGACCCTTTAGGATTGTATCCTTGCTGACTCAAAAACTACTGGGTTGAGGGTAACGTCACCTTCAAAAGAGGGTCCTACTGATGACTGTCGTAAGGGTCATGCAAAAACCTAATTAAACTAAGTAGATAGCGTAAGTAGGGTATCGTATCCATGGGGAATATGTAGTTAGTGTTTAGCTAAATTATTTAATTAACTACTACTAATCTCGAATTGGGGGTTTTGGTTTATTTGAAAGAAGCTAAAAAAACTAACTACAAGAAAAGATATCAGATTTATAAAGCGTAACTTCCTCCAAACTTCAGGTTCCAGGTTTCACAAAACTCAGTTTACTCAGTTAAGTTAATTGACTATCACATAGACATGATGTTGGAAAGTTGGTTAATTTAATATGGTATTCAAAAATAGGTCATTGTCATCAAATCTTTTACAGTTCGATTAACCCTATTTACTAGCATGAGTCAACCTACCCTATGTCACCCAACAAGCTACTAGGTTTTGTCATCAACCGAACAAGTTGTAAAGCAAGAACTCAAAACACACGCAAATAGTTTAAAGAAACCAACACATTAATGTATTCATACAACTTTGTCAAGGTCAAAAATACATCCAAAACTGAGTATAAACTGAATAAAGTAAAAAACCTAACACGAACCGTCCGCCTGGAAGAAGCCACGAAGAGCCTAGCCGCTCATGATAGTCTTCACCGCTTCAGTTGTCATCCCGAATCGTTCAGACCTCTAAGAATAGCTTGAAAGTTGGAATAAGAAAAAATACAATTCGTCCCCTCGTCCCTTCGTTCCTATCCCAATAACGGCTGCGACTTCTTTGATATTAATTCACCTCCACCGAATTTCTTTAGGGCCCATCCTCTTAACAACCCCAGCCCACCACAGATTATAACAATCCATTCTTTCTTTGCACATTTACACTATTTCGAAGACCAAGTCCACGTGAGTTTCCACATTGCAGCCCACTAAATTTGTCAGTTTTAACTCTCATTGGTTCATGCCTAAAAATCAAATAGCAATTTAATTAACATAAGACATCAATTCTTTTAATAGTTAATTACACAAATTAATTTCAATTAATTGCATCAAATGCAATGTTACGACTAAGACTCCTTTTTCTTTTCTTTTTATTTGTTAATTGTATTTTAATTCTCATGTATTTAATTTGGTGATTAAGT
The DNA here is from genome assembly GCA_030545235.1 of Helianthus tuberosus. Lineage (NCBI taxonomy): Eukaryota > Viridiplantae > Streptophyta > Magnoliopsida > Asterales > Asteraceae > Helianthus > Helianthus tuberosus. The sequence goes on from CM060367.1 coordinate 97,414,779, forward strand.
TAATAGTGTTGTTTTAACTTGTTTTTTAATAACCTACATAAATATAAAAACAAAAGGCAACAACATATTTTGTTTCATTATCCGTGCATTTTTATCATAATTAGTAGCTAATAACGTGTACCTAAAATGCACAAATCACATCCCCACACTTATCTTTTTTCGTCCCGAAAAAATTATTTGCAATGGAATCTCAATCAGAAACATTGGCATTCAATATATTCGATTATTTTATTTAACAAATCAGACCACATGTTAACCAGGATTGCAGGTATACGATCCACTTAAACCCAACCACAAGCTTCCAAGCCCTTATTCATGATCCATTTAAGTTCAAGTAAGCTATAGTTATCTATGGATCTCACACTCAAAAGACTACAACGCCACCTAATCCCATTTCAAGCTTATAAGGTTAAAAATATATAATCTACGGTCTTATATAAAAAACCCTTATGCTAATCCGTTTAAACTTATGGTGGATAGATGGATGATATTGTGAGCTTTGCATGCTTTTGTATGCGATCAGTTCAGCGGACATACGCCACACGAGTCACCATCCCCATGGCTAATGTCATAAACTTCACATATTTTTTATAACTCCACCTAGAGGGTATGTACCGCATGATTCGCTATCCCCGCGACAATACCATAGGCTTTGTTTTTCTTTCTTTTTTTTCAACATATAGCTCACATGGATGGATGGAATATTTTTTTGGGCGCCACACTGTTTCTGATTTGTTTTCACAAAAAGAAACATGTGTGCCAATTTAATCGGAAAAACTTATAAGTTTTTTACTTATAAGGTACCTCTTATACTCTCTACAGTTTCAGATTTATCACAGCTTCTAAGGTGAGAACCCACAAGACTCCTAATTTAGGGTATATTATATCGATCCTAAGAAACCCTTCAGCTGGCTGGGCCTACCCACATATCCTAAATTAGACACGTGACTGACCGTTATCTCATATATATAGTAATCAAATGCCAACGAACTGATTATACCTATCATCTTCCATTATTGCAAAAACTTTCTAGAGACATTTTCTATTTTTTTTCAATTTTTATGGATTTTTTTTTTTTTTTTTTTACGACACGACTAAGATACACTAGACGCTAGTCTCCCCTCCCCACACTTGTTTACCTCATTGTCCTCAATGGAGCGAGAAACTATTGACACACTACAAATATAAATCAAAATACAAAGATAAATGGAACAGACTCCCCTGATTTGACGCGGTAGAATCCTCATAAGTCGTGTTCCACAGCAACCGTATAGCATTTCATTCGCGGCTGCATTCAACACGGCATGCTTGTCTTGAAATAGTTCAAACCACTTTCGTGCAAATGGAGATTGAGTATGGACAAAAATGATCGAAACCTGGGTTGCCTCCCGGTCAGCGCTAAGTTTTTGCTAAGGTCTTTAGCCGGACCGTACCCGAGTTGTTGGTTATGGTGGTCTCGTAGGGTGCTTCCTTCCTTCAGCTGCTGAGTTTGTTCTATTCCAACCATCAGTTTCTTCCCATACCTGATCATACCATTTACAAGCTTCTCTATAACAATCGAAATCAAGAACTTCCTTAGCATTTTTTCTTTTCCTTTTCTTTGACTTCTTCTTTGTTTTATCTTCATGTACCCTGTTAGTCATAAAACATTCTTTCTTCTCTGTTTGATTCTCCTTTTCAGGATATCCACATTTGTCAGTTTTATGATTAGGTGAACTAGAAAACAACTTTAAACTCATTTTCATATCCCCAAACCTCATTCTGACCGTTCCCTCAGGACAATTAATAATAGCCTTTGTTGTAGCTAAGAACGGTCTGCCCAGAATAACAGTTGGTTGTGTATTCTTAGCACAATCGAGCACTAGGAAATCCACGGGATAATAGAATTCACCGACTTTTACAATCACATTCTTTATAATCCCCCTAAGACCTATAGGAGTTTGATCAGCCAACACCACTGTGGTTTTAAATTTTTATTAGTGGCCCAAAATCATACTGATCATATAAACTCCCCGGCAAAATACTCACACAAGACCCAAGATCCAACAAAGCCATGTCTAATTTAACATCACCAATTTGTATTGAAATAACAGGTGTTCCTGGATCTTGAGTTTTCGGGGGAAAGGTACCTATCAAAACGGCGTTCACACTAGCAGTTAGATTAAGTTGTTTAGGAAATTTGTGACGTCGTTTATGGTTACTTAACTCTTCTAAACACTCAACATGATCAAAACTCTCTTTAATTTGTTTAAGAAACAGTTTATTTATTTTTTCAAAACTTTCCTACCTTTCACCACCAGGTGGTGCCCGTTTCCTTAAATTTTCGATTGCGACTAAAGCTTCTAGAAATGGAACTTTTACATTAAAATTACCAATTTTAGAAAACTTGCCATTTGAACCATTTATAGATTTTGTAAAACTTTTAATTTCCTGATCGTGTTCATTCTTACACTCAGACCCATTTATCTCATCTACCACACCCTCAACACCCTGGGGTGAATGAGTTTCAACAATAGAAATTTCAGAAAAAGAAGGAGTACTTACCTCATCTATGTGGACACTCGTGTGAGAAGAATTGTGAGATGTATTTTCCTGAAAATCACTAAGAAGCTGATCTTGATTTCTTCTAATGATAGTCACTTCTTCAGCTAATTGTCCAACCTGCTGTGACAATGCCTTAACTTCCCTATCTCTGACCTCATTACTTTTCTGAATATCCTTCAATAACTCCATGATCATGTTAAATTTTTCATTGATGGAGTTATCATCCGACTCATGCTGACCCGCTTGCTCATTCTCTTGAGTCTGCCAATTGCTTTCATAGTTATCTTGATCTCCTTGATAGCTCGAATAATTGCAGAATCCTTGCTTTATCTGTTTGAATAGTTCCATCATCTCATTATTCGAACCTTCAGCTGGACCACTCGATCTTCCATAACTATTCTGTTGAACATTATTAAACCTTTGCTGACCCAAACTGACTCGATTTTGACCTCTTTGAATAAACTGTTGTGGTGGAGGCACAAAATCATTATATTCTTCACATCCAAACTGGTCGTAATACCCATTCACTTCATCTACATCATATCTAGCATATTAGACGTTGAGGATAAACCGGTATTAAAAGCTATTGTGTCCTTGGATGTCACACCCCGACGACGTAAAATAACAAATCGTGGCGGAAACATCGGGGAGTGTTGTAACAGAATCATTGTTTCATAACACATGGAAATTGAAATTTTGTTTTATTGATTAAAAGGAGTTACAATGTCTTAACAAACAAAGAAACATAAGATAATTAACTAGTCTTGCATCTTTTATTGTAACTAAGGCCCAAGTCCGCCTAAGTGTATCTTGATCAATCCTATGTATCATTTCCTGAAACACATGTGAAAATAGGTACGTCAACATAAAAATGCCTGTGAGATACATAGGTTTTATTGATTTAGGATTCATGACTTGTAAGTTTAAAGAAAAAGGTTTAACAAAAGTTAGTCATGATCCTTGAAAAAATGTTTTCTTTTATAAATCATACGAAAACAAGATAAGAAATCAGATTATATAAAAGAAAGGTGTATAGTTAATTAAATAACCAAGTAAAATGAGTTGTATAAAATAAACTGTTTGTAAAACAATGTTTTGTGAAAATATGTTATTTATGTAGAATGTTATATGTCTAAATTGAAATAATTTAAATAACGCTACGATATATAATATCATAAAAGCACTTATATATAGGAAGTACCAGCGGCGTATCCACCATGCTTTTATCATATTACACACGCCTCGTTATTGAAATCACTTACCCAAACAAACCACCAATGTAAATTGTTCATGTTTAACCCAATTGTCAAATGTTTATGTGTAAATAATTGTTTATAAAAATGTAGATCATGTAATGTGTAAACAAATGTCAAAATGTTCATGTGTAAATAATAATGTAATGTTCAAACAAATGTTGAAATGTTATTGTGTAAACAAATGTAATGTATAGTGAATAACAACATTTATTGATTAAAAGTATTTACTCAGCCCTATACGAAAGAAATGTACAAAACAATGCATTTGATAAATTATAATCAAAAGTTATGTTTTGTAAAATAATGCATGCTTTACTGATACAAACATCTATGCGGTATTGTGAGAATGCATACATTCAAGCCTTGCGACTGTGGTGATAAACCCCTAACGAATTAAAGGTTTATCTGAGTAAATGTATATCGAATTCGGTCATTCCATCCATCCAAACCAAACTAGGACTTTAGGAACGGGAGTTGTCAATTCCTATGGTACCACTACCTACTAACGAACGGCGTAGCTAATGTTAATGAATGTATTTTTATCCCATTTAAACAATCCAAATGTCATACCAAAATGTAAGCATGTTTTATGAAAATAATGTACTTTGATATGCTATATGAACATACAAAGTAGAAATGTAATGTAAAATAATGTACTAAGTATGCACTAAATGGGCATACATAGCATGAATGAAATGTAAAACAATGTACTAAGTATGCACACAATGGACATACATAGCATAAAATGTAATGTAAAACGATGTACTAAGTATGCACACAATGGACATACATAGCATAAAACGTAATGTAAAACGATGTACTAAGTATGCACACAATGGACATACATAGCATAAAATGTAATGTAAAACGATGTACTAAGTATGCAACAAAGGACATACATAGCAAAAACATAATGAAATCATGTACTATAAAGTGTACTAGTGAACATAACAAGCATATGATATGAAAACATGGAAAGCATGAAAGTAACAAGTAGGCACATGTGTTTCACCCCAAAATGTTTGGAAAACAGTAAAAGAGGGGTCTATGTACTCACTTGAGGGTGCTTAGAAATCTTGAACAACCACCAAGCAAAGCTAGAGGGATCACGAAATCAAACGGCACCTAATATAGGTAACTACGTTAATAACCGGACCTAAATCGGGAGATTGGATAGAATGAAGTTTCGTAAACCAAATGAGTATAGGGACTCATGTAATATGGTTTAACAAAGCCTACGTCCTAAAAGGAAACCTAACCTAAGTGCTTACGACCCATTATGACCCGTTTAGGTAGCTTACGCTACTTTAACGCGTCGTTCGCGTAAAACGCGTTTGGACCGCCTAACTAGTTCTATGACAGGTAAAATATTCCTTAACATGTCTAATATAGTTGCCTAATCAGTTTAGATGTCAAAATTTATGTTACATATGCTTTAAATGAATTTTGGCGCAAAAAGGGCATTTTGGTAATTTACCTAAGGCATATAAACTACCTATCATACAACTAACTAAACGTCGTGACCATAAGGTATAACCTCGGAAGGTTATTCCCTATACAACTATGGTCACCTAATGTGTTTGGTCGGATCCTAATGATCGACCAAACGGGTCGAGTTCGAAAGTCTAAGCGGTGGTTTAGACCGCTTGACTTACGACTCTAAACTAAGCACTAAACCTAAAGTGACGAGCTAAGCATGTTAAAACATGCTTAACTAAGTTAGAAAACAAGTTTGGTATAAAAAAACGGTTTTGATACTCAAGAGTAGTTTGGTTACAAAATACGCGCTAAAGCGTATTTTGACCGAAACTACGACTCGTCACTACACCTAATCAACGTGGTAATCAGTAAGTACAGTCACTAGGGACTATGACCATCGTGATTACGCTCACGTTGCGAAGTTCAACCGAACTTCGTGTTAACCATTGACTGGTCAAAGCTGAAAGTCAAACATTGTTTGACTTTCATGCTTGAAATATGTAAAAAGCATGAAAGAGGACTTACAAAAGGCCCAAGAAGATTTGATCCAATTACTCTCAGGTATGAAGTGCAAGCACATCAACTTAGAGAGCAAAATCAGATCAAATGTGGGTTGCAACAATGAAATGGGGGAGGTATTTATAGTTTTCGCACAACCGTTAGGATCGTTTCTTGAACTTTGAGCTTTGATCTTGGCCTTACATTTGCACCCCTGGTTTTGCATTACAAGGGGCATCCAAAACAAGCCCATAGAACCAAAGAAACCATGTGCAAAACAATGGGAGCAACTGGGTTTTTGAAAAATGAAGTCTGTTGTCCAGGTGAAGGCTTACGGACCGTATGAGGTCCCTTATGGTCCTTATGGACCATGCTTGCTGGCAGAAAGTTTCACAAACTGGCAGAACAGGCCCCTGCACCTCCAAACTTGGTTTTTGATGCGTTTAAGCCCCGTTAACCCCATTTTAAGGCTCTAACATGAATTTAAAATATAGGGAACTTAAAATATGCTCAAAAATATGCCGGATGTCGGTTCATTTGGCCGTACGGTTACGTTGTTCGGTTAATTACGACGGAAGTCGTAACGGACGCGAAAACGAACCAAATTGCGAAATGAATGAAGTTTTAGCATTCCAATCACTAAAATAAAATATTTTAATGATTACCTAAAATTTTGAATGTCCGGATGTATTCAGAACGTAAGCTATGCCCGAAAATGCAAACTTGTGCACTTTTTGACGCTTTTAGTCCCTGAATGACCAAAGAGTTTGTTTTAGCACACCGATCCCCTCAAAGCCTATTTCTAAGCTATGTAAATGATATTTATGGTATGTTTAACTTATGGTCATGTTCTGGAATTTCTTTTACAGTACGAATCGACATACTTTCGCAGTTTGTCAAAATTAGTCCCTTTAAGCGAATAAACTTGATTTTGCCATACCAAAGCCTTCAAAACTTATTTCTAAGTTATGTAAAGGTTATTTAAGGTATGTTTATCATATGTTGATGTTCCGGAGTGTTTTTCGCATTAAACTGTTTATGTTTACGCATCGGTTTGCGTATAACTCTCCAGAAGGTGATATAGAGTTTGAAATTGAACGGAAATTGATATGTGCTAAAGACACACATATTTATACAAATCCCAAATATGAAATACAATATTTCATTGATTTGGTATTTTTTTGATGGCCGTGGAGACACAGGTGTCACATCGGACGACCTCGGTATCTTACCAACCCTATACTACGCTCACGATGGGTGCACTTGCCCATGTGTGTGTTTGGTGTTAGTGAAATATCGTGTTTTATAAATTTAAAACTTGAGTAAAGTGATTAAAAAGGGCTAAAATATACATTAAAAATATAGTCACACTAACGCACAACATAAGTCAAGCGGTCTTGACAACCGCTTATGGTCGATCATTAGGATCCGACCAAACACATTAAGTGACCATAGTTGTATAGGGAATAACCTTTCGAGGCTATACCTTATGGTCACTTCGTTTAGTTAGTTGTATGATAGGTAGTTTATATGCCTTAGGAAAATGACCAAAATACCCTTTTTACGCATACTTTCATTTTAAGCATATGTAACCAATGTTTTGACACCTAAACTGATTATGAAACATAATTAAACATGTTAGGGCATATAATACTTATCATAGGGCTAGTTAGACCATCCAAATTCGTTTTCACGCAAATGACGCGTTAAAGTAGCGTAAACTACCTTAACGGGTCATAACGGGTCAAAAGCACTTAGGATAGGTTTCAATTCAGAATGTAGGCTTTGTTAAACCATATCATATGATTTCCAACACTCATTTGGTTTGCAATACCTCATTCTATCCGATTTCTTGATTTATGTCCCGTTACTCTAACATAGTATCCGATACACTAGGAACCACTTCGCCACTTGAACTATTGATCATTCGAGGTTTGTTATATCATTTGAACAAGACCTACACGCAATCCAAGGCAAGTACATAGTTCCCATCTTTTACCATTTTCAAATGTTTTGGGGTGATTCATATGTGTAACCGATTTGTTTTTCAAATGTATGGCATATATGTGTTTACTAAGTGCTTTTATGTGTATCATTCCGATTATGCAAACACGATTTTTATCCAAATCCTTAAAAGATCTATCTATCTTCATAGTTAGATTTTTATAGGATATTTGAAGTACAGTCTTAGATCTTTCTATCTTCATAGTGAGATTTTTAAGAAGTACTTTACGAGACGATGGTTATGGTTTATGTGTAGATTGTTGGTGATTTAGATAACGAAACTAGAGTAATACAATAAGGACATGGTGGATATGCCACTGGTACTTCCTATATATAAGTTTGGTTATTGTATTACCCTTCGTGGCGTTATCCCGAATCACCATTAGGATTTAGGATGTTATGATGCAATGATTCAATGTGACAGAAACGAAATCCTTTAGCATCAACCTATTTTCATTGATTGATTCTTCTAGGATGTTTAAAGTGCTAATATTGGAGTCCTTGTTTGGATTCATTGTGTACTTTAATGCGTGTTTGCAAGTTGGTGAGAAGTTGTCGATTTATGTGTTTACGTGGTAGTTGTGATTTAGATAACGAAACATGTGTAATAAAATAAGAACATGGTGGATACGCCGCTGGTACTTCCTATATATAAGTGTTCTTATTTTATTACTCTTGTAGCGTTATCCGAATCACTTTAGGATTTTGTGTATGATTGATTCAGTGTTCGATTATCCAAATCCTTGTAGAATCTCCCATATCTTCATATGTTAGATTCTTAGAAGGATATCCAAACTATTATTATAAATCACCGATTTGATTTATATAATACCCACATCTATTTTTGACAGATTTCAAATTAGTTATTACTAATCCTTGATTGGATTTCTAATAACACATTAACGAGTTTTAAGATAATTTCAACGAGATTAAAATATACGATTTCAATGGCATAAAAATTACTTAGTAATAATCAAATTTCCATATAGAAAACTATTTGCCACAAGTTTTCACAATCAAGATTATGTATTGCAATACTAACTTTTGCCATTCTTTAGCTTTAAGATTCTTTTTCAATCGACAACTCTCGTAGTTGTCAAAGTGTTGCAATATCAAACTTTTTGCCATTTATTTGGCTAACAAAACCTATGTATTCGCCGGCATTTTTATGCTGACTATTTTTCACATATGTTTCAGGATTTTTGACTGTTCAAGCATGCAACGCATAGGACTGCATCCGGGCCTTAGACTTGTTTAATCAAAAGACATTTACATGTATTCTTTGTAAAACAATGTTAACAATATTGAAACAATTTAGTACCAGTAGTTGTGAGCAATTTGTAACGTGAATCCCCGATATTTCCGCCGCGTGTTGTTGTATTACGCGATTGGGGTGTTACAAATATGATGATTATACACTCTCCCCCTAGCCTGATGACTCACAAATCTGTTCGTACAAAAGAGAATGTGTGCCAGTGATAGATAGATCTTTAACAAATGAGATCTATTTATACTACGCACAAAATGTCTGTTTGCAATCGGCTGACGTCACCCTGATAGTGACATCTAAAATTCCTAACAGGAATGATTTCACAGATGTTAGCAAACATCTAAGGGAATCTAACATCTTATCTAATATACTAAAACTATGTTACAAGCAAAACATTGTTACATAGATGAACCGTTGATCTTCAAACCGCTGTTGCTTCATATCAAACGTATGTTTGGCCTGAACAGATGTTTGGTCTTCTTGAACAGATCTTTGCTTCAACAACACTTTGGTCTTGATTAGTGCTTGGTTCTACTCCAATAGTGGTTTCCAAGACTTGAATAGATGTTAGCATGTCTTCAACAGATGTGTTGATTAGTGTTCAAGATTCACTATCTTTAGGAGGAAAATGCTTTATCTATTGTTTATTTCTTAGTCAGATAGGTCATGTTTTGGCTTTTGAATATCATCTATTCTTTTGTAGGTCCAACCATCCCCCTAGAACAGATGATGCCAAACAGTTGTTTATTGGATCAACCTTTATTCCTCATCAACTTCTATTTGATTTGACCTATGAATTGTAATTCAAAGTTCATAGAGACAGTGTCTTCTGGATTCCTTTCTAGTGGAAGACTTATTAAGTCTTGCAGATCTTCAATTTTTAGTCCGGAGGCACTTTTCATTGAGATCTTTTGCACATCCCCACTAGCCATAAGCAAAGTCAATTCATGGCTATTCTTTATAGTTTATACATTATAAATCAGTTATGACTTATGAGTGTTTATGTAACAGTAATTGTGAATCAGTTATGAGTGGTTGAATAGCTATTCCGGTAACTAAATTACTGATTCAATGGAAAACAAATAGTAATTGTTGTTAATTTTATTTGTGTTTTCTTTCTACTATGTGGTTTTGAATAACTATGCAGGGAACAACAAGAATCCTGGAGGCGGTAAACAGTAGGTTTGCAATCATGGTAATCGCACGCTTATGAGCACTTACACCGGAATACTGATGTCGGAAAACAATTTGACATTAAAAGATGTCCGGATGTACTTAGTGATCGTGAGAAGTTTGAAAGGCTTTTGAACAAGGTAAAAGAACTAGAATCTAAAGGAGTTTCAAAGTCTTTAAAGGATTCAGTACTATATAAAAACGCATCCTCAAAGAAACGCTTTGAATAATCGTTTGGTGTATTAGAAAGAAACGCGGTAGATTTGAAGATCCTTCGAGGGTTGTGTGCTAACGTGATCCCTCTCAATGTATTACACAACCCGCAGTTTCTTTAAATAGTGAGTGCCATCAATTATGCACCATATGGATACAAACCCCATCTAGTGAAAAAGCGAGAAATGTATTACTTGACTCATGTGTACGGGATGTTGAGAAAGAGCTAACACCGGTCAAAGACATGTGGTACACACAAGGATGCTCAATCGTCTCGGATGAGTTGTCTAATTTTAAACATAAACCACTTATTAATGTTCTCGCGGCTAATTCTCGTGGTGCAATGTTTATGTATTCGGGAATTTTTTTTGGGGTGTGATGTGCATGTTTTAGTATGTTGGTCTAGTTAATTTAATAACTCTTAGCACGATTAGGCGGGTTAACTTAATAACTTTTAAAACACATTTATCTAGCTTTAAATTTGTAAGAAATAATTATTACTTAGACTAAACACACACAATAGGCAAGCATACCCATCGTTTGTCATAGAGTTTATTTAAGAACCAAGTATCGAACCCAAAGGATACGATTTTTACTACTTATCTTTAGATTACCAACTAGTTGATTAATAATATTTTGCTAATATTTATATTAATACCAGAATATAAAAGCAAGTGATAGAGAATTAGTGGAGAATATCCAGAGCATGAAGAGTGTTGCTTTGAATTTTTCGAATCCACTTGGGACGAGTTATAGTTATGTTATTGGCAAGTGGTGAGGTTAATTATTCAAAAGCCTGACTCCTAGCTAAGGTTACCGACGAGTTTTTATTAGATTTACAAATTGTGACTTTAAGGTTAAAATAGAATTAGAGTCGATTAAAGATAACCCATTACCCAACCTTGGAAGAAGACTCTTTTTAAGGGGCAATCCCCTAATTTTGGGTTAGTGACATCTAATTACTCTTCTTTCTTCTACAAATTCCCATGGTTTGCGATCCTCTAAAGGGCAAATCCCCATCTCACTTCAAATATTGCCAAGGATATATCAAAGTGCTCCCCATGGGTTGCTAATGAGACTTGTGATTAGTTGAGGTGGTTGATCTTTATTTAACGGGAGGCGTTATAATAATAAAATATACATAAGATGTATAGTATTTTAACATGGGTTCACCAACTCTTGGTCCGCACCAAGTCTGACATATAGACCGTGTTAGACGAGACACAAGACCAAGCTTTAGCTTATCATTGAAGCTTAGCATATAGACCATGTAGGCCAACAATGATATCCTTGATAAATGAGGATTGATCACAAGATGTGTTTCCACAAATGGGTTAACCACTTCTCAAAGTTTCGATTTCCCTTATTAGTATATGGGTTGGTACATACCATGATCGTACTAATAAGCTTCACCTCTCAAGGTTATCAAGAACACCCACAAGATCAAAGACCAAAACTGATCACAAGCTCATTATGGAATAAAAAGAAGAAGAAGAAGTAGAAGAAGAAGAAGAAGAAGAAGAAGAAGAAGAAGAAGAGTAGAATGAATTATTAAAGACACAACACACCACTTTGCTAAACGGTTTAGCCAAGAATGGCCATGATAACTTGTCCACAAGCAATGATTATAGAGTGGATTGAGATGGATCAAGTGTAAGATCAAACAACTTGAAGAAGGGTTGCTAATTAAAAGTTATCTTGATCTCCCTCTCTCTCTCTCTCTCTCTCAAATTAAGTTATTACAAGTGTTTTCTTGGAGTGATCTCAAACTCCTGTGTGACCTCTCAAGAGCATAGAGTATGGGTGCCAAACATGAAAAAAGAGTGCGTAAATTGGGATGGTGAAAATGGGCAGCCAAGGGTCTCTATTTATAGGTTGAGCTGAAGCAGGTGAGCACGGGCGTGCCAGAGGTGACACAATCGTGCCTAGTACTTGGCCTTGACACTGGCTTATCCTTGTTATCCTTTCCCGGTACATTCCGTTGAGATTTAGTTATGAGCAAGGGTGTTCATGGGTAAGCATAATCGTGCCTAGACAGGTGTCCCAACAAGGCTTGAACAGGTGGCATTCTTATCAGTTCTCGAAGTTTCTGATATTTGTCTTTATCTAAGCATGTGCGTGCAAAGGGGTGCCCGGTTGTGCCTCCGCATACCGTAGATTTTTGTTGACAATTTGGGTTGACTCGTTGACTTCATGCTCCTAGGTGTTGTGCACGGCTGTGCCCATAGCCTAGCACGACTATGCCTATATGAGAACTTACCGATTTCCTCAGAATCCTGGACTTTTGCTTCGTTTATGCTTGTTTTTAACTTCTTTTCATTCTGAGACCATAGAAACCTGCATTTGTCAAATAGGAATGATTTAGGTAATATTTTCAACTAAAAAGTCGCAAAAGTACTTAGAATTAGGGGGGTAGTTATGCATTAAAAATATGTATAACTTATGGCACGTTAGGGTGGAGAAAATGGGCGTGGAGAATTCTAAATTTCTTCTTGGAGCGATCAAGACCTTTGGACCAAGCAATCTGTTGCAAGTTGTAACAGATAACGCGACTAATGGCAAAGCGGTCGGGCAGGAGATCAGAAAGGTATATAGAGATAATTTTTGGTCGCTTTGTTGTGTGCACACATTAAATCTTACTTTTAAAGACCCGACGAACCAATTTTACAGGCTAAATGACACATATAAGCAAGGTAAGGCTGTTGTTAAGTATTTTCTTAACTATACCCATGCCTTAATGATTTTTAGAGAAAAATCAAAGTTGGAGTTATTGAAGGTTTCAAAAAGAAGGTTTGGATCACATTATATATTTTTTCAAAGGTTGTAGGATTGTAGGGAGGCATTTGCCACAGCTATCGTCCTCAATTCTTGATGAGATTGGATCAAAAGTGGGGTCGAAAAGGCTCGAACAAATGCGGAAAACATCACTAATAAGACTAAAGATAACGGCTGTTAGGAAGTCATGGAGAATATTTTAGCTATCACAAAACCTATTTTTTCTAATTAACTTTTGTGACGGTGAAGGTCCTAAAATGGGTGAAATCTATGAAAAAATAGACAACATGCTAGGAGAAACAAAAGATGTTATGATGGATAATACATATTCAGGTTATTCCAATGAAGTTAATCAGATTATTTTGGTTAGGTGGGAGAAAATGACAATCCCACATCATTGGGGTTAGCTTTAAATCCAAGGTTTTATGATAAACATTATCTAGAAAAGTTGGCACCTGGTGGCATGGAAAGAAGAGCTCCGAACCAAGACAAGGAAGTTTTACTTGGTATTATGGAAGCTTTTAAAAGAATCGCATGTCACACACCAACCGATGGTGGAAACATCGGAGTGAGACGAACGAGATTGCTCGAGACTTCATAACACTAATTGTAACAACCCGTGTTACGAAAGTCAAAGTCAAAGTCAACGTCAAGGTCAAAGTCAAAGGAAGAAAAGATTGCTAATTGCGATCTGTCACTCTTTGCTTAACTCCTGTTTTGACTTCTTTGACTTGTAATCAGACTCTAATAATGTGTTTACGTTAGTTGTATTATGTGGAGTATCTATTAACAATCGAGGTTTATCACATGTTTTATCGCTTTATCGCTTATCGCATCGCAATCGCATTCTCGCCTTGAATTATAGGTTCTGTATATTGTTTTACGTGTGTGTGCTATTTATGTGTGCCTGTGCATGTTATTTATGTTGTTTTGTGTGGTGATTAATCGAAAAGGCAATCGCAACTCTATTACAACGCTATCGCATCGCAAATCTGAGATATCACTTTAAGGCCTTAGGATTTATTTTGTGTTAGTTTCCACATCTTGTAAGTTTCCAACCTAAATCTTGTACTTCTTTGATCTACACGCACTTCTACATCATTTTCTCTTTTGAATCTCAACTTTTAACCGTGAAATCAACGGATTTGAGGTGTTCTAGGGTGATGTCATCATGGAGTTCTTATGAACTTCAAGTTTTGGCATCATTCCACCAAGAACAACTTAGATCTGAACGATTTCCACATGATTCAATAATAATTTTGCACAAATCTAAACATTTTCAAGGATAAAAGGATTGAAAGAAGGATTTCTAACTTTCTTTCAACTCTTTTACACTCAATGCACTCAAAACCGATAGAATCAGAGCTTGTTCTGATCTTCGACTCTTTCTTAGTGATGTATCGGCTCAAGATCTGGTTTCTATCCAAGAGACAACTGATTTCGGGTTGAACATAAACATCCATCACGAACAGTTAACTGATCGGTTGGGGTGATTCCCGTTCGATCGGATTACCTGAGTCTTGGTGGAGTTTCTGTTGTTCAGTACGTTGTCATACCGTCTCAATTAAACCACAAAATGTAACAAGTTGCAAAATGGTCAGAACACGGGACGGAGTGTCGTCTGATCGGATTGCCATCTGATCGAACCGCAATCCGATCGGATTGCACTTGACATTAACACTTAACATTTTTGTGATTTCAAAGATCATCAGTTTCTAATGGATTGCCATCCGATCGAGTAACAATCCTACTTGTTCCCCACTAAGTGTCCTGCCAATCGGATCGGCAACCGATCGAACCGCTGTTCGATCGAACGACCTGAAGGGTAGAGATACTTCCCTATTTTCAAAATGCTACAACGAAAACTTCAAAGGACAAGCCATCATAGACAAACACATCACTTCCAACGAGTGTCAATCCGACCTAGAGGCCATCCGACCGGATTTCCACCCGAACGGATTGACATCCGATCGGATTGCCATTCGATCGGATTACCACTCGTCCCCTTGACACTTTGCACCATTTTACGCGTCGCTCATCGCTTATGCTATCGTTAACTGTTCAGGCTAATCTCACCCAGCGCTCCCTTCAATCCAAGAGAGTGTTTAGTTGTTAAACACAATCTGTGAGTATACTCGATCCCTTTTTGCTTTACGCACTTTTGGGTGTTACATACGTTACTTATTCTAAATCACATCGAACACACAATGCAAACACTTTAACGCTAACCGCTATTGCATGTTATACGTGACTCGATGAATGCCTGTTTGTTATGTTTACACATTGATTGCTGTCTACCTGCCTTAGCAACGATAGTACTATAGTTTGGACTCAGCACATGTTCACTCAGGGGTTGTTAAGGATATTACTTCACGTGTTCGTAGTGGTGAACATGGGTTGCACACTCACTACTCGCAGTCAACTCGCAGTCATTGGTATTGATAGGATCTTTGTCAATAACTTACATGTTTCAAATTATACGTTGAACATGCTGGTTATGCGTAAAATCGCTTTTCGCTATTATTACTATTAAACTTGTATGCTCACCTTTACACTATGTGTATTGACCGCTATTTTAACGTATGTGACAGGTGTTTAGGATGCTTGCTTTATTTGCTGGATGTGGAATCAAGTTAGGGTCGAGTCTAGAAACAAACAAAGACAATTTATTTACTTAATCTGAGTTGTCAGAACATGTTATTTGTCTTAGAGATATCGTTGTCTGTAATAATTGATTTTGCTTGATGAGTTATGGTATGGGACATAATATTAACTATCTGGTAATTTTAGTTGTTATGGAATTTCTCTTGGACAATCTGTTTCGCTCAGTGCCTCACCCCGATGTTTCCGCCATCGATTGGGGTGTGACAGATTGGTATCAGAGCCATAACTATAGGGAATTAGGCGAGACACGACCTAGTCCAGGTTGGTGGCTTAGTATTGTCCTAGACTATAGACTAAGTACCCAACGCGACCATTACTGTGTGTATTCTATCGCTTACTCGAAACTAGGGATACTGGTATGAATTGGGACAACTCGTACAAAGTGAGTTACTTCGCTCGAGTGAAACACCTCGAACGAGGTAGGTCACGTTGCCCGAGTTGCGCAATTCGTATAAGTATGCCAGTATATTCTACAAACTCTCGACAATCTTTCCTAAGATTGTCAAAGCATTCGGCATTTTCCTAAAAGCCGGCTTGACACATTTCTCGCACTACACAATCAGGTGATTAGGTTGAGAATAGGTGTGAAAACAACAAACTCTCGACTAAAATCACCCGATCGCTGCACGTTTTTTTTACTATAAACATGAGAATTTGCGTTGATCAGGAGTGAAATCCATACTTCGACGCAGATTTTCCCTTTTCTATCACAACAAGCAGGAATGCAGTCGTTAAGCTAGGGGTGAAACCCGAATCTTGATGACTCGTTCCGTCTCTATTTTGATTTTACAAAACTCTCACCAAAGTCTCGACGGATTCTAATGACCCCGAATTACACTAGGGTGTTGAGATCAGCCGAAACACTTTGGGAAGTCAACGCCTCATACTCAAAGCAATAGCTGATTTTACACTTTCTCGCTTTCATATGGGATTTTTATGTGTTTTTACATTTGTTTTGTTAGTGTTTTGTGATATGTTTTATGTTAATGGTTTCGGCTTTGACACTACTCGCTTTGCAAACACACACACATCGCTTCTAATCTCCACGCCAACGAATCGCTATGTTACTCTCGCATGCTATGATATTCGCAATCGCTACCCGCTACTCGCATTTGTAAACTCTCGATCGCTTAACGCGCTGTGAAGGATAGGTGAATATGTGATATATATAGGTAAATACGTGTAAAATTTAGTTAGGAGGTGATTTTGTGCTTAGGAAGATTACGTGCTTACGTGCCTCTGTGCTTATGTGCTTATGTGTTTATGTGATTACGTGATTATGTGCTTCTGTGCTCTATGGAATGCTAGACTATACTAAGACTAGATCGAATACTTAGTGTCTGAGTTCCATGATGATGTCTGCTGCAGACAATGTCGTCATCTGGACCTCGATCAACTCGTCTTTCCCGAACTACTCGCCGCAACCATGAAGATAAGCGTATCGCAGCTCTCGTCGCTAAGCAAATGGCGAAAGTTATACCGCAAATTGTTAGCGAACTACACAAAAACTCTAGCAAGTCTTCTGAAGAGTCCAGGACTGATTCTCCAAAGTCTACTTTCAGTTTCAAGCAGTTCAAAGCCTGCAGACCAAAAGAGTTTAACGGCAAAGATGGTCCTACGGCCATGTTTCAATGGTTTGACTCGATCGAAGTCACCCTGCGTCAGAGCAACTGTCCTGACAATCTTCGCACTGTTAATGCTACCGGCGTCTTCCAATCCCGCGCTTTAGAATGGTGGACGGCCGAAAGAAACAAATGAGGAAATGACGCAGCTTATGGGTTGACGTGGGATGAGTTGAAGGACATCATGATTCGCGAGTTCTGCCCTCCCCACGAGCTCCAAAAGCTTGAGGATGAATTCTGGCAGAGATAACGCTAGTTTAACCGCTTGCTTCAAGCAGTCAAGTATCATCTGCCCTGGTCAAGTTACTATTCTTAATGTTACCATCAAGAAGTATATCCGTGCTCTTCCGGATTGTGTGGCAGATTTTGTTCAGGCTGCCAAGACGACAACTATCGAGGAAACCTACTTACTCGCAGCTGAGATTAACGACAAGCGAGTCAGGTCTGGTTACTTTGACAAAGCCTCCAAGAATCTTCATCAAGTTACTGCTACTGCTGCTCACGCCACTGAACCTTCAGCTTCTCAAGGGTCAAAGTCAAGTCGCCGTAAGCGAAAGAATAACAAGAATTGTGCTGTTACCAACGCCGCTCCACTCCAAGCTGTTCCAGCTCCACCGCCAAGCAGCAGCACCAGTGACCAACGCACCGCCGACAAAACGTGCGTATACAGGTCCTCACCCGCTCTGCCCGACTTGTTCTTATCATCATCCAGTTGGAATTGCTTGTAGATTTTGTGTTCATTGCAATGCGTATGACCATTTCACCGCCAACTGCCGTACTGGTCCATGTCAAGCTCCAGCTCCAACTCAAGGTCAAGCTCCTGCTCCACAAGCTCTACTTCCTGCTCCCCAAGGCCAACAAGCGGCTCATGCACCCGCGATCCATGCTAGAGCTTGCTTTGCGTGTGGTGATCCCAACCACTTCGCAAACATGTGCCCCAATTGAGTGGTGAAGCAAGAGCCACAACAGCAGCAGCCTCAGCAATAACAGCAACAGCAGCCAGCAGCCCGCGGATGCACGTTTAACATCAATGTCCGCCAGGCTCAGACGGATAACAACGTGGTGAATGGTACGTTCCTCGTAAATGGTGTTTATGCTTAGTGTTTATTTGATACTGGAGCATATAACTGTTTTGTGTCATTAGAATTCGAGAAACTCCTAAAGCGTAAACGTGCTAATCTCCCAACGTAGTTTGACGTCAAAATCGCTACCGGAAAGGCCGTAACTGTCAATTCAATTCTTCGTGATTGTACTCTTGAACTCAACAATCACATCTTCCCTATCGATCTTATTCCGATGCAACTAGGCAGTTTTGATGTCATAGTGGGCATGGATTTCCTTCGGGAAAATCGTGCTGAAATCGTTTGTTTCGATAAAATGATTCGTTTTTCTCTCGCTAACGGTGATCTATTATGTGTTTACGGCGAATTACCTTAGAAGAAACTCCAACTCATGTCGTGCCTACAAGCAGGCAAGTATCTCCGCAAGGAATACCAAGCTTTCTTGGCACACATTGTAGTAGAGGAGAAAAAGGAAGTTAAGGAGTCAATGGAGAATGTCCCAGTTGTTCGTGATTTTCCAACTGTTTTCCCTGATGATTTACCTGGTTTACCGCCCTCTCTAAATATCGATTTCCACATCGACCTCATTCCTGGAGCTAATCCTGTTGCCAAATCTCCTTATCGACTCGCCCCGTCAGAAATGCGGGAACTATCGAGTCAACTCCAGGAATTACTTGACAAAGGCTTCATTCGCCCTAGCACCTCTCCATGGGGAGCACCAGTCCTTTTCGTCAAAAAGAAGGATGGGTCGTTCCGGATGTGCATCGACTATAGGGAGTTGAATAAGCTGACTATCAAGAATCGTTATCCTTTGCCTAGGATTGATGATTTATTCGATAAGTTACAAGGTGCTACGTGTTTTTCAAAGATCGATCTACGCTCATGCTATCACCAGTTGCGCATTCAAGAGGAGGATATTCCGAAAACCGCCTTTCGCACTCGATACGGCCATTACGAGTTTGTCATGATGTCCTTTGGTTTAAGCAATGCGCCAGCAGTTTTCATGGATCTAATAAATCGCATGTGCAAACCCTTTCTTGACCGTTTCATCATCGTATTCATCGATGATATCCTGATCTATTCCAAATCGAAAGCCGAACACTCGCAACATCTACGTTTGGTACTCGAGTTGCTTCAAGGGAATCGCCTTTACGCCAAATTCTCCAAGTGCGAATTCTGGTTAGAGGAGGTTCAATTCCTTGGTCATGTTGTTAATAGTCAAGGAATTCATGTCGATCCTGCGAAGATCGGAGCAGTTAAGAGCTGGGTTACACCTAAGAACCCGTCCGAAGTTCGTTCCTTTCTTGGAATCGCGGGTTATTATCGCTGATTTATTGAAGATTTCTCGAAAATCGTTGTGCCCCTCACATCGCTCACGCATAAAGACAAGCCTTTTGTTTGGGGAACTGAACAAGAGACAGCCTTTCGCACTCTCAAACACATGCTTTGCAATGCTCCCGTCCTCGCTTTACCTAACGCTGTCGATGACTTCATAGTCTACTGCGATGCCTCGAACCTTGGTCTCGGTTGTGTGCTTATGCAACAGGGCAAGGTTATCGCCTACGCGTCTCGTCATCTCAAGATCCACGAGAAGAACTATACAACCCATGATCTCGAGCTTGGTGCAGTTATTTTGGCGCTAAAGATCTGGCGACACTACCTTTACGGTACTAAGTGTACGGTCTTCACAGATCATAAGAGCCTACAACACATCTTGAGCCAAAAAGAACTAAATATGCACCAGCGCCGATGGGGTGAACTTCTTAACGATTACGACTGTGAGACCCGTTATCACCCTGGCAAAGCAAATGTTGTCGCCGATGCTCTCAGCCGACGAAGCTATCTGCATAGCGTTTGTAATACTCATGCCCAATACAATCTCGAAGCCCCCATCCGTGACGCTCAACATGCTTTCTTTAATGAACACAAGTTGAACAAAGAGCGAATTACGCAAAATGGCGATCAATTTGTGAATTAATCGAATGGTATATTCCATTATCTAGACCGAATTTAGATCCCCAAGCGCACAAACCTACGTCAAATTATTCTGGACGAAGCTCACAAATCTCGCTACTCTATTCATCCTGGTGTCGACAAAATGTATCATGACCTTCGTCAACGGTACTGGTGGCCTAGCATGAAGAGAGAGATCGCTATCTACGTTTTGAAGTGCCTAACTTGCTCGAAAGTTAAGGCCGAACAGCAAAGACCCTCTGGCTTACTCCTACAACCCGAGATCCCTATGTGGAAATGGGAGAGTATAGCTATGGACTTCATAACGAAACTCCCGCACATAACATCAGGTCACGATAGCATCTGGGTTATTGTTGATCGTCTCACCAAATCTGCTCATTTTTTGCCGATACGAGAAGACTTTAAAGTAGAGAAATTGGCTCGAATGTACACCAACAAAATCATTTGTCGACATGGGATGCCTCGTGACATCATCTCGGATCGTGATGGCCGGTTTACCTCGCGACTTTGGGAAACGTTCAAATCTGCTCTCGGAACTACTCTTAATCTGAGTACCACTTTCCATTCCCAAACCGACGGTCAGACGGAGAGAGCGATTCATACTCTTGAAGACATGCTTCGCTCGTGTGTCATAGATTTCAGAGGTAATTGGGACGCACACTTACCTTTAGTCGAATTCTCGTACAATAACAGTTATCATTCTAGTATCCAAATGGCACCATTTGAGGCATTATTCGGAAGGAAATGTCGATCGCCTATTGTACGCCATGAGATCGGAGAAGCGCAAATTACCAGTCCCGAGCTATTGCAAGAAACGACTGACAAAATCCTCCAAATTTGAGACAATCTGCTGAAAGCTCGGATTCGTCAGAAAAGTTACGCCGATAGACGCTGCAAGCCCCTTGAATTTGACGTTGGCGATCACGTACTCCTAAAGGTATCACCTTGGAAGGGTGTGATCAGATTCGGCAAGAAAGGAAAGCTCGCGCCTCGATATGTTGGACCCTTTAAGATTCCGGAAAGGATCGGCAAAGTGGCCTATAGACTCGAACTACCGGAGGAACTTAGCAACGTCCACCTGACTTTCCACGTCTCGAACCTCAGAAAGTGTCTGGCCGAGCATGATTTACAAGTTCCACTGGAGGATCATCAAGTGGACGAAACATTACACTTCGTAGAGAAGCCTGTCGAGATCATGGACCGAGAAACCAAGAAGCTCAGGCGCTCACGCATTCCCATTGTGAAGGTTCGCTGGGAAGGCAAACGCGGCGCATAGTTCACCTAGGAACTCGAAAGTGACATGAAGGCGAAGTACCCACAGTTGTTTGTTACAGCTGAAGCCTAATTTCGGGACGAAATTCCCTAAGTGGGGGAGGCTGTAACACCCTGTGTTACGAAAGTCAAAGTCAAAGTCAAGGTCAAAGTCAAAGGAAGAAAAGATTGCTAATTGCGATCTGTCACTCTTTTCTTAACTCCTGTTTTGACTTGTTTGACTTGTAATCAGACTCTAATAATGTGTTTACGTTAGTTGTATTATGTGGAGTATCTATTAACAATCGAGGTTTATCGCATGTTTTATCGCTTTATCGCTTATCGCATCGCAATCGCATTCGCGCCTTGAATTATAGGTTCTGTATATTGTTTTACGTGTGTGTGCTATTTTTGTGTGCCTGTGCATGTTATTTATGTTGTTTTGTGTGGTGATTAATCGAAAACGCATTCGCAACCCTATCGCAATCGCAACTCTATTACAATGCTATCGCATCGCAAATCTGAGATATGACTTTAAGGCCTTAGGATTTATTTTGTGCAATTATTGGTTAATACTATCGCATCGCTCACTCGAAATGCACCACAACGCTCAACACGCGAATCGAAACGACAAAACTCAACGCGTCGGACAAACGGATCGAGTGGCCAACCGATCGGATTGCCACCCGATCGAGCCACCATCCGATCCGTGCGCATCCTATCCTTTTCTGGAAACCCTATAAATACCCCTCACTGTCACATCAGTTGATGTGACAGCTCTCCCACTCGAACCAGTGCACTCAGCCTTCTTTTCTCGTGATTTCTCCCAAATCTTGTAAGTTTCCAACCTAAATCTTGTACTTCTATGATCTACACGGACTTCTACATCATTTTCCCTTTTGAATCTTAACTTTTAACTGTGAAATCAACGGATTTGAGGTGTTCTAGGGTGATGTCATCATGGAGTTCTTATGAACTTCAAGTTTTGGCATCATTCCACCAAGCAACTTAGATCTGAATGATTTCCACATGATTCAACAGTAATTTCGCACAAATCTAAACATAGTGACCCTATGTTGTTGAAAATTGAAGTCTCGAGGGTGTATGGATAGGCTATTTGCATTTGTTATTTAGGTTGACTACGGATCGATCATGTTTATCAATTAATCATGATTGACGAAGCGACATCTATAAGTTTTGTACGTATATGAGTGAAAGTTTCATTGGTTCCCTATTGGGAACAAAACGTCTTTAGTATAATAGTATAATGTGAGTGTGTTTTAGTGATTGGACAAAATATGAAAATCGTGGGCAAGAGACTTATTAGACCAACTAGGTTGATAGGTAGCATTTCATAAGATTTTAAAAATCAGGTAATAAAGTATTTAAGGTATGATTAGGAATTTTGTGAATGTGATTTACATAAAATAGATTGCAGGGTAAGAAATACGTTTGATAAAATAATGAGGTTTGAGATTTTTGCATAAGTAGAAATTTTGACAAAATGATAAAAGATTTAAGTGATCGTGTGGTTGGCATGATAAAGTTTCTTTGGAAAAAGAGAGTTGGTAACGATCACCGAGGTAAGGAAATCACCCTTATCTCGTTGGTGAAGTTGTTGTGAGAAGAAAAGGAACGGAGCTAATCGTCAAGGTAAGGGAATCACTCCTATCTTGATGATATGCTCCCATTTGTTGGAATGTGAGTAGTGTATTCCTTGTTGGTGATGTTTTGAAATCATACATATAAATAACGTATATGTATATGAAAAGGATTAGTATGTTGTGTGTGTAACCATTGTGAAAATAATTTGATTTTTGAAAAGGAAAAGTTAGGATCGTGTTGTGCATAAAACTGATACTAGTAAAACAGAGGTTTGATTAAAACTTGGATTGTTCCGAAATGGAACTTTGACTAAATCAAAGTGGTCGAAAGTTCTTTTGAGTTTGTGAAGCATGCTTTGGCCTAATTGGTAGAATACTATCATCGAAATTTCAGTTAGCGGTATTTACCCTTCCGGTTACTACATTTCCTTAGTCAATCGAAAGTTCGAGGCTTTGGCGGGATTTGAAAATCGGGGAGTGGGACTAGTTTGACAAGATGCGGGTTTCACCCCTAACTTGACAACCTCTTACCCTATGTGTGGTTAGTACTCGTCGGGTCAAGAAAGTTAATTCCGACATATTGACGAGGGTCCACTAGAGTTTGAATTGTAAATTTTCCATCAAGGTGAGTGTAACAACCCGCACGTTCGTGCATTGTTACTACTCGCTGCACTCGTTACGCCTAGCACCAGAGATTAGGATCATAATGTAACTATATCGCATACATCGTTATTACGCAGTATATTCGCATATTTCGCATATTTTATTGCTATAACACATCACATCGAACATACTAACACTCACGATGACATTGAGTGAGGACCTATTCTACCCTCCTCGATAGCCGTGATGTGTCGCAGCGCAACGCATATTTGAAACGCAGACTTTGAAATGTGGATATTTATACGACCCTACGTGACTAGTTATAATAAATATATGAATGTGGTCATGAAAATGTGTAACCAAACTATCGCAACGCTTAACAAACAAATCGAAAAGCCAAAACGCAACTCGTCGGAGCCACCCGATCGAATGGCCAACCGATCGGATTGCCATCCGATCGAGGTGCCACCCGATCGAGTGACCATCCGGTCGGATTGTCATCCGATCCATTGCACTCCATCACCTCCTCTCCTTTTCACAAATAAATAACACTTGTCATATCACTTGAACAGTGATGTGACAGCTCTCACTAGATCAGCACGCTTTGGGGCTATTTTCTCTCGATTTCTCGCGATTCTTGTAAGTTTTTAACCTAAATCTTGTACTTCTATGATCTACACGCACTTCTTCATCATTTTCTCTTTGGAATCTCAACTTTTAACCATGATATCAACGGATTTGAGTGTTCTAGTGTGATGTCATCATGGAGTTCTTATGAACTTCAAGTTTTGGCATCATTCCACCATGAACAACCCAGATCTGAAGGGTTTCCACATGATTAAACGATGTTTCCGCACAAATCTAAACAATTTCAAAGTTAAAAGGATTGGAAGATGGATTTCCAACCTTCTTTCAACTCTTTTACACACATTGCACTCAAAATCGATAGAATCGGAGCTCGTTCTGATCTTCTACTCATTCTTGGTGAAGTGTCGGTTCAAGATCTGATTACTACCTAAGAGACAACTGATTTCGGGTTAAACATGAACCACCGTCTCGAAGTGTTAACTGATCGGACTAGGGTGATTCCTGTTAGATCGAATTACCTGGGTCCTGATGGAGTTCCGTTGTTTGAAACGAAGTCGTACCGTCTCAGTTAAGTCGCAAAACGTTTAACAACATCAAGTTACAAAACGATCAGAATGCGGGACGGATTGCCGTCCGATCGGATTGCCATCCGATCGGATTGCCACCTGATCGAACCGGAATCTGATCGGATTGCACTTGACTTTCCACACTTAACATTTTTGTGATTTCAAAGATCATGAGTTTCTAACGGATTGCCAACCGACCGAATTGCCATCCGATCGAGTGATAATCCTACTTGTCCCCCACTAAGTGTCCTGCCAAACGGATCGCCAACCGATCGAACCGCCGTTCGATCGAACGACCTGAAAGGTAGAGATACTTCTCTGTTTTCAAAATGCTACAACGAAAACATCAAAGGAAAATCCATCATACAAAAACACATCATTCTCAATGAGTGTCAATCCGACCGAGTGGCCATCCGACCGGATTGACATCCGATCGAGTGACCATCTGATTGGATTGCCACCCGATCGGATTACCACCCGACACTTGGTTCACTCGCCACTGCTTAACGCATTGTTCAATGCTTACGCTATAAATTTGTAATCAGGATAATCTCATACGCGCTCCCTTCAATCCAATCAAGTTCTGTTTATTTCCGAACACGCACAGTGAGTATACTTGAACCCTTTTCGCTTATCGCACTTTTGGGTGTAACATACGTTTCTATTAAATCAAACACATCAAATACTTCAACTATTTATCACATGCGAATGTCTAACATGCATAGTTATACGTGATGCCAGAACATATGTGCTAGGACTTATACTCGCGACGTCCCATTATGACTAGTATAGTACTATTGCACCCGACGGGGTCTAGTTAGCAATCGCAATCGCAGCATCGAGGACTTAGCTGGTAGTATCGGTTTTGTGAGTATGTATGTCGTGTATCTCGTTTATGTGTGTAGGAAATTCGCAGCTTTTTATCTATTACGATATTACATATCAAACTTGTATACTCGCCAATGATTCCGCCATCGGTTGGGGTGTGACAGATTGGTATCAGAGCCATAACTATAGGGAATTAGGTAAGACATTCGACCTAGTCCGGGTTGAAGTCTTAGGAAATTCGACCTAGTCTATAGTCTAAGTTCCAACAGGCTGACTTCGTGCGAACTCAGTGAGGTTTGTACGGGCCTACTTGATGCTCTCATTCGAACTCACTAAAACTACATCTTTGTGTGAACACCGCTTACTACAGCTTCGCACGAGGAAAGCTTTTCCTAAAGCTTAATATTACGTTGCCTTTCCTAAGGCTGACATAATACACACGTTTTACGATACTCGCATAACGCCAACGAGTGGTCGTGTTGAGATGATGTGTGAAAACCGGGAACTCTCGATAGGTCGCTCACTCAGCGCATTATTCTAGCACGAGAACTTTCTGTTGAGTCAGGAGTGACATCCATAACTCGACGGAAACCTCCATTTCAATCTTGTGGAACCACAGTCGGGAACGAAGTTGTTATGCCAGGGGTGAAACCCATACCTTAAATGACCCATTCCATTCCCTAAAATGGTTTTCAAAAAGCTCTCACCAAAGACTAGACTATACCAAATGACTCGAGCCGCATGATGAATAGAAGGACGAATGCCATGAGCTGCATCCCAGTGGAAGCATAGTCTACTACGTCAGCGAGCGTGCATGAACTCGTAAAGTATAGTTGGATGACTTTGGGTAGTCGACGCCTAAACACCCAGGGCATTCTATCGAATTTTCTAGCCTACGACTCACCGGTTTTACGCTTGTTCAATTTATTTATGCGTACATGTTTGTGAATTAAATTTTATGACTAAAAGATTTCTCGATTTCTCGATTTTCACTCCCCGCTTTACGAATGCACAACTCGCACAGCCATCGCAATCTAAAACGAAAACTGAATGATCGCAACGAAACTAAAGACTAACGACTCGCTCTCTCCCCTCATCACGTCCTCGCGCTATCTATTTCAACTTATGTGTGAATGTCTCAACTATATCTCTATACAAACGAAATCGCTTATGTGTCATATGTGAGAACTCAGGATTTTCGTGTTTCCTATGTGGCTCCTATGTGTGTACGTATTACAATACTACCTGCAACAAGTTTTGATCGCGCTCAATCGCATCGCATCGCAAATCTCAAAATCATTATGATCGAATCTCACTCAATGTCTCTCTCTGTATAGATGCCTTCTAACAATTCTGCTTCGAGAATGTCAGCCAGGAGACGGGCCAAACGAAGGGACGAAAAGAGGATTTCTTCGCTTGTGGCCAGGGAAGTGGCCAAAGTCATTCCTCAGATTGTCACTCAAGTGCACTCTCTTAGCAACTCTTGTAGAATCGTTTACACGACCAAACGAATCGTTCAGAAGAGTTCTCGGACCAAATTAGAGGCAGAATTCAATGATTTGGTCTTCGTTCAGCTTGATACACACTAAGAATCACTTTACAAGTCTCTTGTATTGATTTGACAAAGATATACAGGCTAGAGACACCCTGGCAGAGCTTCGCTACCAGAATCCAAAAGTTACAAATGAATGACTAAGCACTCCTATTTATAGGCAAGCTATTCCCCATGAAACTTGACATGTCTATTTCGTGCGAAATGACTGTTTCATGAATTTTTCAGTTTAACTCTAACTACGTGACTTAATCTATCATTCTAGATACAAGACTCAATTTAAGACGAAGTCAACAGACATATGCACCAACAGTCTCCCCCTTGGATGTTGACGGAGTCTTCAGTACGAGACGTCAGTATGTCAAAACTTCAGTCTTGATCAGTCTTCTCGCTTTCTTCAAAATATTTGACGCTGAAGCATCCTTTAACCTCTTTCTTTCTCTCTCTCTTTCTCATCAGCTTTAGCAGCTTCTATCTTGAACATAGTTCCAGGATCAGAAACTGGCTCTTACATCTTCAGACTCCCTCCTTCTAACATACTCCCCCTTAAGTTGTTCCGGGATCGTAATCTGATATAGCACTTTCACAGGTTCAGGACGTCTCCTGGCTTTTCATAGCAACAGGATCAGGAACCTGGCTTTAACCTGCATAATTCTCTACCCAACAGTAAGATTCACAATTTTTAAGATTTACCAAATTTATAGACTCTGCTTGCCAATTGTATTCGAAACATTCAAATTTGGTTTCAAATTAATGAACCATAAAATCATTTCAAAATCACTTGTAGAATTGATTGAAAACATTTCATTTTTCATTTTTCACTTCAAACACATTCTCCCAACCCATTATCGTTCATCATGTTTAGCACTTGGAATTTTGAAAATCAGCTCTTCAACACCAGTTGTCAAAAATCTTTTTGGATTTTTCAAAATTTAAACTAAAACACAATATTTTTGGGTTTTTGTTTTTAACTGGAAAGCAGTAAAGAAATATATACAGACAATATTTATGTGAGTTTGTGTAAGAGGATCATATCAGTTTATGAGACAAGTCACTAGCACCGTTAAGCTTTAAACATTTTAAGCTCAAAACGATTCACGTTGATCGACGATATATTTGTCCTCTTAAGCTCAATCTAAGAACTTTCGAAATGCTTACCGATACGTTAAGGTATATTAATTTTGCACTAAATTCTTATGGACCCCACGATCTCAGCATATCCCTTCATCATGCAATACACTAACTCAAGTAATGCCTTTAAACTTTCATCAACTGTGATATGTGCGAAAACAACGCAGAATGTTTAAACATTAACAATCAGGTCGATCTTTCGATACGCAGAGAAAGTCCAATGTTTAAACAAAATAAGAAATAAAAACAAGTTGAAGGTGTTTAGGCTTTAACCACCAGTTTGATACTCCCGTATAAAAACAAGTTGAAGGTGTTTAGGCACTAACATTCTGGTCGAGACTCACGTATACGCAGAGGATGTCCAATGCTTGAACAAAATAAAGAAATAAAACAAGTTTAAATCTTTGCAAAAAGAAATACACAATCACATCGACTTTTTCAGCAAGTTGTGAAAGTTCACAAACTTAACCGGCTTTATGTCTTTAGACAATCAGCGATTACCGAGCAGGCACACAGTCAAGAAGGACAAAACTAAGTACTATGCTTTCAACCGTGTTTCCCACTAGAACTAGGCTTTTTCATTTAAGTTTGTATCGTTATCGCAAATCTACTAGTCTAGCTGTGCCTATCGTCACATCTTTAGTGAGACCGTTTATCACATTTTAACTTTCCATTTCTTTAGCATGCTGTAATAGTCCACTGAAGTACTATCATTTCCTCTTTTTACAACAAAACTCATTTTTAATTTTTCAATGTTTTTGGCATTTTCAAATTTTATAATTTTTTTAAAATTTTACTCCCCCTAAAATCAAAATATGTTTCCATTTTGATTTTTTGGGAAAATTTGAAAATAAACTGTACAATGAAAGTGACAAACTGATATCGAATCGCTTCAAATCTCCACCCACTTGGCATAAACAATCAGAACTCCCCTGACAACAAACTATTTTCCCATTATGATTTCAAAACACTTAAGTTTGTTTTAATCAAATAGTTTTTTCGGAAAATTAGTTTTGTTGAAACCACTTGTAGGTATGGGGATAACCTCATCACATTGTTCTTTTTTAACCACTTGTAGATTTAACATTTTTAGATTTTATCAAAACACTCACTTGTAGGAAAGATAAATCAAGTACAACTTAATGTCCCTGATTAATCTTTTAAACTTCAAAATATCACCAAAGTGACTTTCTCAAGAAAGATGCCGATTCCTGCTCCACGCTTACCAACCTGGGAGCTCCGGCAAGTCAGGATTTTAAGCAACGAATGCAGGCACCCAAGCCTGACCAGCCTTGGGTGTATCTGAGTTATTTTCACTCGGGGTTTGAACATATTTTTTTGATTCATAAAATTCTTTAACCCCTTTTACCTTACCCTCGACCATTTTTCCAAAAATATTTTTCACTTTTCCATTGAACGCCTTTTCGACATCAAATTCTTTCTTTTCGGAATAGAATTGATCCGAAATTTCTACTTTCCCAACTTTTTGTTTAAAATTTTCAGTCCGCAGTGGTGGAAAGTTGACATCATCCATTGGCGGAACTGAATTTTCTCCTTTTTGCTCAACTGGTGGCTCCTCTGACTTTGACGTATCAGATTCATCGCCAACACGTGACTCCTTTGTTTCCGAAGAAACAAATTCATCGCCAGAAAGTGAAAATTTAACTTTCTTTGTTTCTTTCTCTTTTGTCCTCAAATTTGTATCTGATGAATTCATTTTGCTTGACAGATCATTCTTTGGAGAGCAAGACGATTCACCAGAACTTTTATCTGGTTTACCGGTTGAATCTGAGGACAAAATCTTTTCAAGATACTCTCTTGCTTTCTTTCTTTTCTTCCTCAGTCGATCTTTCTGCCCTTGTGAAAGCTTTACTTTATGTTCTTTCACTTTCTGTTCTTTGGGCTTTTCATCAATTTTGACTGATTTCTTTACCATTCCATGAGAATCAGCCCTCGATCTTCCCTTTGATCTCATTGGGCAATCTCTGGCAATATGACCCTTGATTTGACATTCAAAACATCTTCTTGTTTCAAAACTCTGACTCTGGCAGTTAACAGCAATGTGTCCTTGAAAACCACATTTGTAACACACTCTGTTATCGTACCATTCTCCACTTTCAAACCAAACACTTAGATCATGACATTGATTTGCCTTGTAGTAAGCACGACTTCTACTGTAAGCTTGATTTGACGTTTGAGCACTGTGGTCAAACCTCCACCACTTATTACCAACTTTTTGTGAGTTTAAATTTTCAAATTTTTGTGGTTTTTTATAACGATTGTATGATTGAACTGATGAGCTTTTATTGTTGTTTTGAAAATTTTTCGAATTTTTAACATTTTGTTTTTGTTCTACATTCTTCTTAAAAGGTTTTTGCTTTGAGCATTCACCTTTTTCAGTAGATTGTAAAACAGTTTCTTGAAATTTTTCTTTTAATTTCAAAAATATTTTCTTTTTATTATTTTCATCATCAGATTTATCATCACAATCCTCAATTATGACTTTGTCATAATTTGTGACATTGTCACTTATTGGAATTGCATTGATCGGTTTTGGACGAATATAATCTGATGTTGATGACGAAGTCACAAAACCTTTCAATTTATTCTCTAACTCCTTGATTCAATTTCAGCTTCATTCTCAAGTCGAATGATTTTCTGAAGATGAGAATTTATTGCAATTTGTTTCTCAATATTATTTTTACTGAAAACAGATTTTTCATCTTCTAAAATCTTTATTTGACTTTGAAATTCTTCTTCTTTTTCTTTTAAAACTTTGTTTTCCAATTTAATCCAAAACACATCTTCTTTTTCTAAAATGTTTATTTTATTTTAAATTCTTTTTCATTTTCTTTTAAAATTTTGTTTTCTAATGTCAAACTCTCCACATCTTTCAAGAATTTGACATTTTCTGATCTGGATTTATCACAATTTGAGCACATCGCAGGCATCTTTACATCGACTTCTTCTTTCTCAATTTTGACAGCTGGAATTTGTTCAACCTGTTTTGTCACATCAGGTTTGATTTGTCCTTCAGCTGTTGCTGTTTTCTCCTTTTTTACGGCTTTCATCTCTTCAGTCTCTTCTACTTGAACTGCAAAACACACATTATTCTTATCAGATGAAAATTTCTTTTGAAAATCTTCAAGCCTCTGTATTTCCTTTTCAACATTGTCACTCTCTTCATCAGACGAGTGATAAAAAACTGGAGCCTTTTCCGAAGCTTCTTTTACTACTTGAACATTTTCTTTAGATTTGACTTTTTCTTCAACAATTTCTGCTTTATGATTCTTCTCTCTTGCAGCATGTCTTTCTTTGATCTCTTCCATTTTACCTACAAAATACAAATTATATCTTTCAGGTGAAACTTCTTTTTTATAAAATTCAAGTTTTCGAATTTTACTGTCATCATCGCTTTCTTCAACTGATGATTGATCAAAAATTTGAATTTTTTCTGAATCCTTTTCTATTAAAACTGGTTTCTCCTCTGTTTTTTCAGGATAAACTTGCTGAGATTCGTAATAATAGTAAGCAAATACTTCTTCAAAATCCATGTTTTTGATTTAAAAGTTCCCAAAAACAGATCTTCAAACGAACTAAGATGTCAAACGATCTGGAATTCACTTTCAAACACCCCGTACGATTTGAGTTATTCAAACCACAAACTATCTGGATCACAAATCAAACGACTTGATTCTCGTGCGAATTGAGACAACAGCTTCACACGAACTGGTGATTTTTCACACGACCTGAAGTCAAGTTGAAATTCAAACAAGCTGAGATCAATTCGTGCTGTCTGAAGTTCAAACAATCTGGATGGGCTTTAGAATGATTTGGGCGGAGAATCTTCAACAAACAAATGACTTTGTATTGGGCCGATGATATGGATCTCAAAACACTTTGATATTAACGATGCTGATTGGATCGCTGATTGGGCCGATTGTTACACAATATCACATGCAATCCATTGAATTAATGGCTGACAAACTCTAATACCCAACACAATGTAATTGGACCTCCCTTAAAAGTAGCTGAACAATTAAATGATCCTGACAATCTTTCACGCAAATTGAATCTTTCAATTATTAATCAGATACACATGCAATCCGAATTCATGAGCCGATAACACAAAACAAGTGCTGATTGGACCGATTTAATATATCATATCATCACATGGGATTTCAAGTAATGGCCGACACCATCTAAATCTTTACATGCAAACTGACAATTATTAAATGCTTATACACATTCCACTATATCACATGCAATGTCTGATATTATCAAAAGCACTTTGCCGACAACAATTGATTGTTCGTTGACAGACTAAAGGTTCGTCAACAATTGATTGTTCGTTGCTTATTTCAAACGAAATGAAAACACTGTTTCACACGAAATAATATTTTCACATGAAATAGAACATGATTTCGTATGAATTGAAACACATTGGTGCGAAATGAAGATCCTGTTTCACACGAAGTGAGTTTTTCAAACGAAATAACTCTTCATTTCGTACGAAGTGAATTAATTTTGGTGCGAAATGAATGTTTTCAAACGAAATAGAGTGTTTTCGTATGAAATGGAGTGTTTTGGTATGAAATTGAATGTTTTCGTTTGAATTTCTTTGAGTGTTTCGTACGAAATAGAGCTGCGAATTCGGACCGAAAAACTCAAATTTCTCCCAAACGACTTGGAATTAAGATTTGAAACTTTGTAGGGTTATAGATCAGGTGTTTTCGCACAACATATCAAAAAATCAGCCGATTTGGACCGTAAAAACCCGTTCAATTTTGAAAAAAATCAGTTAAAAACGTGAAAGAATGAGTAGAAATCAGAAATCTTGGTGAAATCGAGCTGAAACGGTAAGAAATCTTCCTCCTGAGCTCTGATACCACTTGTAGGATCGTTTACACGACCAAACGAGTCGTTCAGAAGAGTTCTCGGACCAAATTAGAGGCGGAATTCAATGATTTGGTCTTCGTTCAGCTTGATACACACTAAGAATCACTTTACAAGTCTCTTGTATTGATTTGACAAAGATATACAGGCTAGAGACACTCCAGCAGAGCTTCGCTACCAGAATCCAAAAGTTACAAATGAAAGACTAAGCACTCCTATTTATAGGCAAGCTATTCCCCTTGAAACTTGACATGTCTATTTCGTGCAAAATGGTTGTTTCATGAATTTTTCAGTTTAACTCTAACTACGTGACTTAATCTATCATTCTAGATACAAGACTCGATTTAAGACGAAGTCAACAGACATATGCACCAACAACTCTCGAACTTCGGAAGACGTGAAGACAGAAGCGCCGCAATCTGCTTTTCTCTACAAACACTTCAAAGCCTGTGACCCAATGGAATTCACTGGTGAAGGAGGTGTTTCTCAGCTACTCCAGTGGTTCGACTCTATCGAGGTGACCCTTCGTCAGAGTGGGTGCCCCGAACATTTTCAAACTACTTGCGCTACCGGAGTATTTCAATTGCGAGCACTCGACTGGTGGAGCGCCGAACGAAACAAACGTGGGATCCACGCAGCTTATGCTCTCTCCTGGAATGAGTTGAAGGAGCTCATGAAGGAAGAGTACTGCCCTCCCCACGAAGTCTAGAAGTTAGAAAACGAATTTTGGGAAATTAAGCAAATCGAAGGTGATAATGCTGGCCTCACTGCAAGGTTTAAAAAGCTTAGCATCATTTGCCCAAGTCAAGTCGACACTCCAGAAAAGGCTATCAAGAAGTACATTCGTGCCTTGCCAGAGTGTGTGGGCGATTTTGTCGAAGCTGCGAGACCTGCTACAATCAAGGAAACTTATCGCCTGGCTGCTGAGATAAACGACAAACGAGTCCTGGAAGGATTTTTCTCCAAGAATCCTACCAAGATGGTTAATAAAGCTATTGCCGTATCATCTGAGGATACTAATGAGTCATCTGAAGAAACCACCGACTTATCCAATGACACCACTGACGCGTCTAACAACGATGACGCATCATCACAAGATATCGATCAACCCAGCCGCAAACGAAAGATCTCAAGCTCGAACTCTTCAACAACAGAACTGCCTCAACCAGAACCTCTTCAAGCACTTTCAGTACTTCCAAGACGTGCCTACACTGGGACGCATCCCCAGTGTTACACGTGCACCTATCATCATTCAATTGGAGCTGACTATCGCTATTGCACCAGTTGCAACTGTTACGGTCACTTCCCTCGCAACTGCCGCGCCGCACCACGAATTTGAGTACAACAACTGCAGCTCCAGCAAAAGTCTTCAACATCAACCATCAAGCAAGCGTAGAATAATGTTGTAATGACACTATTTTCAACGTTAATTTCCATGTGTTAAACGTATTCTGTTGTTCGATGTTGCCACTGTGCGCAACGTTGACTCTCGCTCTCGCTTTCTCTCTCGTATTCGCACTTAGTCTAGATTCACACACACGCTACATACTATATCACGATATAATGTGTTTTACCCTCACTACACTCTTAGAATAAGGTACGATAAACGTGCAAGGAACAAACTAATTGATGTGCACAAAATGCAACATATCAATTACATCAATTGTGGCATAAAACTAACCCTTTTTAGTACTAATGTTGGAAAAAGTGTGTTTTTGTCTTCCTTTTTTATTTTTAGGATTAAATGAGCTCAAATGAACAAAAGAAGCAAAAAGGCAGCTAAATCTAACATAAATACAAGAAAAGTGACAAACGTGGCATGCCCGACCCCCCGACAGCATCTTCCCAAGCAAAACAAGAGAACAGAAGGCTGAACACGCCCCGTGCTCATTAAGCACGGGGGCGTGCCCAAGTGTCTACAGAAAAGACAAAGTTGTGGAAGCTTCTATCGTCCACCACGGGGCCGTGCTCAACAGACACGGGGCCATGGTCAACTATAAGATTCGCAGAATCCAGGCAAATCTTGATAGTACAGATACGCTTCTGCACACGGGGACGTGCCCAGCGGACACGGGGGCGTGGTCAACTAATGCAGACAAACTGCAATTAATGAAGAAAGAGAAGGAGGATGGACACGGGGTCGTGCCCAATGGACACGGGGCCGTGCCCGAGCTGCTGTTCAGGCTATAAATAGGGGTGATTGGCTGATTTGCAAACCATCCCTTGGCACACCACCTCTCTCACACTTCACCCACCCACCACCACCATCACAACACCATCATCCACCACCATCATCCATCATCCATCATAGAGTGTGTGAGTCGTCTCGGGATCCAAGATTGATCGTAAGAGTTATTTATAATCAAAGGCCATGTTTGCCTAAGTCTCTTACATCACTTGGTGAAGACAAGTGTTTAGTATAATATTTTTTATTTTTAATCTTTTCGCACTTTTTATTTGGTTATGTATTAATGACTTTAATAACTAGTTTCTTATGTTGAAGGTGATTCTTCCTTATCGTTTGTTCGTGGTGTCTTGGCATTATTTTACTGTCTATATAAAATAAAAGATTTTCACCATTCATATCTCCACGGTCTATATGGAGATATGTTGGCTAGCTAGTCGGGGGTTAAGGGAACGGTTTGGTAAGAGTCTTTCCTTGTTCAGTGTATAGATCCTGCAAGGACCTGGGTCAAATTTAGTAGGACCTCCTTCAATACCCACCGGTATTGGATGGCGGGGGTCCAAACTCTTTGATCCCCTCATATGTAAGCTACTATTAAAACTTTAACTCGGCTACTTAGGACTGTATCCCTGCTGACTCAGACTACTTAGCCGAGGGTAACGTCACCTTCAAAAGAGGGGCCTACCATATTATGCATTAATAACTTAATTAATTATCTTTCAATAATCCGACCCTTTAGGATTGTATCCTTGCTGACTCAAACTACTAGGTTGAGGGTAACGTCACCTTCAAAAGAGGGGCCTACTACAATAACTAAGATAATATCTTGAAAAGTGCAAAAGTGCGAAAATAATCAAAGGTTACACTACACACGAGTCGGATCCAAGTGATTCATCTTGTCTATCTGTTTTTACTTTTATTTTAGTTTTCAAAATTTTAGTTAGTTTTATTTTTTCTAGTTTAAAAACCTTTTTCTAACTTTTGATTTGATTAGACGTTGAGAATAAACCGGTACTAAAAGCTCTTGTGTCCTTGGACGACCTCGGTATCTTACCAACACTATACTACGCTCACGATGGGTGCACTTGCCCATATGTGTGTTTAGTGTTAGTAAATATCGTGTTTTATAAATTTAAAACTTGGCTAAAAAGTGCAAAAGGGCTTAAAATATACACCAAAAATATATTACACTACACGCACATCAAGTTTTTGGCGCCGTTGCCGGGGACACAAGGATTTTATGAAAGTTAGGAATCAACGGCCTAATCGTTTTTTTTTTATTTTTCATTTTTAGGATTTTCTTAATTTTTTCAGCTTCTGCAGAACTCAGCACGGGCCTTGCCCGCTGAACACGCCCCGTGCCCAATCTTTGGAACTGGCAATCCTGTTTTAAGTCAGACAGTAAGCTAAACACGGAGCCGTGCCCACTCAACACACCCCGTGCCCAAGTTTCAGTTACTGAAAACAGAACCGTAAGATCCCGACGGTTGGTAATTTCTGACACAAACATGAGTGATACTGATATTTTTTAATTTTGGCACTCTTATGGTACGTGGTGTCAAATATGTGGAGGTTCTCATAAAGAATTAGAATTTTATTTTCTAAATTATAAGCCCCATTATATAGACCCATTGTTTTCCTGTAGACTTAAGAGGGGCGAAAGTAAAAATAATCCCTATCTCTCCCTCGAATGCTCTCAACTGGACCTTCTAGGAGAAATGCTTCTTGATAAGCTATTTCAATTAGAAGATCTAATTCTTAATTTGTTAAAAGAACTTAAGATGGATTTCATTAATTCATCTCAAGATGATACCCAAGAAGAATTGTTGGGATCGCATTCGAATAAAAACAACTTCATTGTTCCCAATATTACCATTAACTCTAGTGAAGACTTGGGTGATAGTCTTCCCTCTGTCGATTGTGCCGTGAAGGACTCTCCATCGACTTCGTTCGGTGCATACATAGACCTGAGATATTCGGCATACACCTTCTTTAACGAGAGCCCGGGAAAGGGTTGGACTTGTCCACCTACATTTAGCATAGGAATCACCCTCACCGACAACCTCTTGCGTTCTCGTCTTAGTCTAGAGCAATTAAGGTATCTTAGGTACTTTGGGGTTGTTCCATCCAGTAAGGAACCGCCCGATACGGATAAGTTCCTTAGAAATGGACGAACAACCTCCAGACACGGGGCCGTGCCCAGGTCAGCACGCCCCCGTGTCCACCAAAAGATTCCTTTCTGACTTTTGTCAGAATACGGACAAAATATGTCAGGATCCTGCCTGCACACGGGGCCGTGTCCAGCCGACACGGGGCCGTGTCCAGCGTGCTGTTGTTTTCTATAAATGCAGCCAAGAATCCTGCACATTTGGACCATTCTAGGGACAGAGATTTGAGAGGATCTTCTCACATACCATCCTAGGTATTTTCTAAAAGAAGGTTCTAACAACCATCTTGTCCTTTCCTCTTTTGTCCATTACCTTCTTCTCCACCTCAACACCTCCATTAGAGCTTGAAATAACCATGATTCCAAGTTTTATTGTGATGTTTGTTAGGTTTTTGTTCAAGGAATCTTGTTAAAAATAAGTTTTGCAACATTGTTTTAAGTTATTTCTGATAAAAAAATGCTTTAAAAGTTGGAAAAATAATTTAAAACTCCAAGATTCCTTGTTCCAAAAATCTTCAGAAAGGTAAACACGGGGCCGTGCTCATTGAGCACGGGGCCGTGTCCAGGGTACTGTTTCATTAAAATAAACTCTTTTCCATTTATTTTCGTAGAATGTCAAGCCAAAACAGTGGAACCTCTTCTACGCACTCCAGAAACAGTCGAAGGGAAAGAAGATCTTCAATTGAAGCAACTCTCGTACGCTACATGATGGCATTACGTGAGGCGCTTTATGAGATGACATTGGTAGAGGAGGTCCTTATAGGCCGTATAAATTATCTTACGGTGGGGCTGGAAAACAGTTTTCAAGAAATCAACCTCTTGCACCAGAGGTTGAACATTCTTGTAACACCTCCCATGGAACCAATCCTCCCTCAAGAGGATTGGAACCTAGCACTTGGAGTCAACAATCCTACCGGGTGGGATGACATTCCAGCGGATCCTCCTCTTGAAGATTTACAAGAAGTCCCGGTGGAGGTTGCACCTCCTCAAACCGACGCCAATGAGCCCGCCTTTCTTCTCCCAAAGGAGATAGAGGAGCGGCTCGCCGCCGTGTGAGGAACCCATGCCCGGAAAAAGAAGTTCTTCAAGCCGCATCCAACCGAGAGAATTATCTTTTCGGAAATTTTGCGAATAAGAATAAATTTTAGGCTAGAACTCCTTGGTTTAAACTTCTTGTGCTCCTTTTGACCTATTTATCTAGAATTTTAACTTATTAGGAATATTATGTAATTTCTCTCTATTTGAATGAATGACGGTTTTAGTTAATTTGGTATTTGGATGATGTTGTAATGGATAAAACACACTCGGGATAGTGAAGGATACTAGGGGAAACTTGAACCAGCACCCCATGCATGAAAACAGGGCCATCCGACAAAAGTTTCTTCATTACAGCAAGTTCAGCACGGGGCCGTGCCCGCCCAACACGGCCCGTGCCCAACCATCTGCAGAAAATACCCAGTTCAGGTAACTGGACACGGGGCGTGATCACTGAACACGCCCCCGTGCCCAGGCTTCTGTTTTTTTTAACAAGATTCTATTACTGGCGATCTGAACACGGGGCCGTGCCCGGACACCACGGGGCCGTGTCCAGACGCCCAGTAACAGAAATTTTTACTTTTTCACACCTTTTTACACATTCAATCAACCTAAAAACTTATTTTTGGGACACATTAAGGACAATGTGTAATTTAAGTGGGGGGGGGGGGGATGCTAAAACTTTGAATCCTGCAAGTCCTAATTACAAGCCTTACACAAAACTCTATTGGAACCGCTAATCACCCCAAAATTTTTTCAAAAAAAATTCATTTTTTTACTTGTCTAGGTTTAATTTGGGAATTTCAAGTTCTAAAGAAAGTTATATTTTTACAAATTTACAACCGATAGCGTCGTGATAAAAAGAACCAACATAAGAAAATTATGAAACGGCATAACAAGTTTAGTTAAAATTTGATTATATATAATTGATCACATAAAAACCCATTCCCACAAAAAGTGAGTTTTGAGCCTTTATTGAGCATACAAATACATATCTTTAAACTAAATGCTCATTTTTCGTTTCTTGTGTGAATAGCCGCTTGGTTCTTACGACTCTAGAACTTGCCACGATGATACATTCCCGGTCCTTACCAACTTAAACCCGAGTAAGTAAATGATGGAGGCATTAGGACTAACCCCTTTTTATTTCTACACCATTATTTTTCTTTTTTTACCACCTACCCAAAATCCCCCTAGTTAACCCCTTTGAGCCTAAACCTTTTCATTTCTTAACCCAAAACAAACACCCTTTTACCCACCAAAACCCTTTTTCATTTTAAACCCTTTATTTTAGTAACAAAGCGCGGTTTTTCTTATGACTTGTAAAAAAAATGATTATTATGAAGCTAAAAGAAATAAACAAACAAGTCTATCAAAAAGAACTTTGTTTGAAGAAGTGCTTCATCAAAATAAAGTTACAAAATAACAACAAATCTTAAGAAAACCGACGCTTTTTACGCCTTTCGCCCTTTTCTACTAACCACTAACCCAACCACCTACCTTTAACCCAAGCCTAACCCTTCACCCAAAAGTCCTCTTGATATTTACAAAGGTATATAGTTAAAACGGAGGAGGATTGATTGCTTGGCAAGCTTATGGTAGCAGTAAGTTCCATGCCGCTCTCGAGTGTTTCACTAAAATACATCTTGGGCCGAGGGTTGAGTGATCCCCCGTGAGGTATGTGAACTTGTATATAAATGGAATTTTAAAAAAAGGCATGTTATGCCCTAATAAGTAATTTATCTTATGTAATGTTTTAAATAAATCATGACGAATAGGATTGTAAATAAATAAAAATAAAACTTAATAAAGAATCTTGGAAATCCCGACACTCTATGACAAGCCCAAAAAAACTTCTCTTCTACCCATTCCATTTTGGAAGTGTAAAGCCACATTATAAAGAGTTTTGCTTGAGGACAAGCAAAGATTCAAGTGTGGGGGTATTTGATGTGCACAAAATGCAACATATAAATTACATCAATTGTGGCATAAAACTAACCCTTTTTTAGTACTAATGTTTGAAAAAGTGTGTTTTTGTCTTCCTTTTGTATTTTCAGGATTAAATGAGCTCAAATGAACAAAAGAAGCAAAAAGGCAGCTAAATCTAACATAAATACAAGAAAAGGGACAAACGTGGCATGCCCGACCCCCCGACAACATCCTCCCAAGTAAAACAAGAGAACAGAAGGCTGAACACGCCCCGTGCTCATTAAGCACGGGGGCATGCCCAAGTGTCTACAGAAAAGGCAAAGCTGTGGAAGCTTCTATCGCCCACCACGGGGCCGTGCTCAGCGGAAATGGGGCCATTGTCAAATATAAGATTCGCAGAATCCAGGAAAATCTTGATAGTACAGATACGCTTATGCACACGGGGCCGTGCCCAGCGGACACGGGGGCGTGGTCAACTAATGTAAACAAATAGCAATTAATGAAGAAAGAGAAGGAGGATTGACACGGGGCCGTGCCCAATGGACACGGGGCCGTGCCCGAGCTGCTGTTCTGGCTATAAATAGGGGTGCTTGGCTCATTTGCAAACCATCCCTTGGCACACCACCTCTCCCACACTTCACCCACCCACCACCACTATCACAACACCATCATCCACCACCATCATCCATCATCCATCATAGAGTGTGTGAGTCATCTCGGGATCCAAGATTGATCGTAAAAGTTCTTGACAATCAAAGGCCATGTTTGCCTAAGTCTCTTACATCACTTGGTGAAGACAAGTGTTTAGTGTAATACTTTTTATTTTTAATCTTTTCGCACTTTTTATTTGGTTATGTATTAATGACTTTAATAACTAGTTTCTTATGTTGAAGGTGATTCTTCCTTATCGTTTGTCCGTGGTGTCTTGGCATTATTTTACTGTCTATATAAAATAAAAGATTTTCACCATTCATATCTCCACAGTGTATATGGAGATATGTTGGCTACCTGGCCGGGGGGGTTAAGGGAACGGTTTGGTAAGAGTCTTGCCTTGTTCAGTGTATAGATCCTGCAAGGACCTGGGTCAAATTTAGTAGGACCTCCTTCAATACCCACCGGTATTGGATGGCGGGGGTCCAAACTCTTTGATCCCCTCATATGTAAGCTACTATTAAAACTTTAACCCGTCTACTTAGGACTGTATCCCTGCTAACTCAGACTACTTAACCGAGGGTAACGTCACCTTCAAAAGAGGGGCCTACCATATTATGCATTAATAACTTAATTAATTATCTTTCAATAATCCGACCCTTTAGGATTGTATCCTTGCTGACTCAAACTACTGGGTTGAGAGTAACGTCACCTTCAAAAGAGGGGCCTACTACAATAACTAAGATAATCTATTGAAAAGTGCAAAAGTGCGGAAATAATCAAAGGTTACACTACACACGAGTCGGATCCAAGTGATTCATTTTGTCTATCTGTTTTTACTTTTATTTTATTTTTTCAGCATTTTAGTTAGTTTTATTTTTTTCTAGTTTAAAAACCTTTTTCTAACTTTTGATTTGATTAGACGTTGAGGATAAACCGGTACTAAAAGCTCTTGTGTCCTTGGACGACCTCGGTATCTTACCAACACTATACTACGCTCTCGATGGGTTCACTTGCCCATATGTGTGTTTAGTGTTAGTAAATATCATGTTTTATAAATTTAAAACTTGGCTAAAAAGTGTAAAAGGGCTTAAAATATACACCAAAAATATATTACACTACAAGCACATCACTAATCAAGGGTGCACACGGGATTATTTTGGCCAGTGCACGGAGATCGTAGGGAATTTTAAGGTGCTATAAGCGTCTCGACAAAGTGTGACACCAAATCACGGGATGTATGTAGTAGGGGTGACACAAGGTGTGCTTTACCATACTACCAAAGTTTCGTGAAGAAAGTGCCATGTGGAGTTGAACGTTATCAGACCTATACTATTATGGATATTTTCAACACACTAATATAATTTTAAAGGCGTAACACTTAAATCGCATCACTGCAAGACTTTTCGTATGTCTGCGAACGCAATGCAAACGCCTCATCGATGGACTTTGGTAAGTCTACCCCCACAGGGCAATTGCAGCGACGCAAGACTGGTCATAAGTTTATATCGCTACCCAATCGCAGTTTTGCTGGAATCTATCGCACATCGCACTCGCAACTCTTAAACGCTTCAATGCGTCATGCATCTC
This sequence comes from Helianthus tuberosus, assembly GCA_030545235.1. Lineage (NCBI taxonomy): Eukaryota > Viridiplantae > Streptophyta > Magnoliopsida > Asterales > Asteraceae > Helianthus > Helianthus tuberosus. The sequence continues at coordinate 97,457,888 of CM060367.1, forward strand.
ATCGCTTCGCTACTCGCATTTCTTACCGCTTCTAACTCTCTATCGCTATCGGTGTTATGTTGGCACGCCTGACATCGATCCACGAAACGGACCTAATATGGTCGAAACATGGTGGATACGCCGCTGGTACTTCCTATATATAAGTGTTTCAACCATATTAGCAAACTTTTGTGGAAAGGTGCCATGTGGGGCTTAACGTTGGTTAAACTTGTGGAACTGTGAAGACTAATCGAATCGCATCACTCGCTTATCGCGTATCGCTTAACGCTTATCGCGTATCGCTTAACGCCTATTGCGTATCGCTTTTCGCTCATCGCGTAACGCGTACCGTTATCGCTTATCGCTTATCTCTTTTCACTCATCGCTTATCGATCATCGCTCATCGCATGGTACTCATCGCCATCTATGTTGTATTAGTATACATGACATCGCTACACGGGACGAACCGATATGGTCGAAACATGGTGGATACGCCGCTGGTACTTCCTATATATAAGTGTTTTTGCCATATCAGCGAACTCTCGTGGAAACATACCATGTGGGATTTAATGTGGAATCTAATCGGAATCGCACTATTCGCTTATCGCTCGTCGCCTATCCAGACCCGCTACTTCGATGTTTCGTGACATCAAGCTACTCGCATGCGCTGTCATCGTTATGTTCGCAATCATACTCGCCGTTTAATCTATTCGATTCTATCTTCAACTCAATCCGACCTCCTATCGCTTGGACCGAGGGAACGCAATTCTATCTGTGTCCTATCGGCACACATGACACCGCCTCACGAAACAGAAGTAATATGGGCAAAACATGGTGGATACGCCGCTGGTACTTCCTCTATATAAGTGTTTTAAACATATTAACAAACTTTCGTGGGAAAGTGCCAAGTGGGGCTCGATGTTAACTACCTTTTTCGTACTGTTAAAATTGTTTATATAAAATTTTTTATTAAAACCGTCGGACAAGTGAAATTTCCTCACAACATGGAGGTAACATCGAATCAGCTTAACTCCATTCCTAAAGGAAGTTTTCACAAGTCCAGTTTTTTCTTAAAACTTTTGCAACATCCAAATGAAACCTTTCTTAAGACGTTGGTTCGATATCGAGATCAGCTTGAACCCATGTCATAGGAGAGCTTTCTTAAACCCAGTTTTCTTTTCCGAATTCTTTTCTAAACCTTTCTTACAACATTGGTTAACATACTCAGCTTAACCCTGTTGTGGGAAAAATTTTCAACTCTTTGATGCTAGAAACGCCTTGAAACGCAAATTCGTGGGATGCTACTTTTATCAACAAGTCGCCTTTCGCCATTGCAATCGATCTCTCTCTCTCTCTCTCTCACCCGAAACGCTCACGCTTGTCAACTCTCAGTCGATTAACTCGCTGTATCGCTACTTATACGGGACAACTCTCACAAGTCTACCTGTTGGATTAATTTCGGGACGAAATTTCCTAAAGCAGGGGAGACTGTAACAACCCACACGTTCGTGCGTTGTTACTACTCGCTGCACTCGTGACGCCTAGCACCAGAGATTCGGATCATAATGTAACTATATCGCATACATCGCTATTACGCAGTATATTTGCATATTTCGCATACTTTATCTCTATAACACATCACATCGCACATACTAACACTCACGATGACATTGAGTGAGGACCTATTCTACCCTCCTCGATAGTCGTGATGTGTCGCAGCGCAACGCATATTGGAAACGCAGACTTTGAAATGTGGATATTTATACGACCCTATTTGACTAGTTATAATAAATATATGAATGTGGGCATGAAAATGTGTAACCAAACTATCGCAACGCTTAACAAACAAAACGAAACGCCAAAACGCAACTCGTCAGAGCCACCCGATCGATTGGCGAACAGATCGGATTGCCATCCGATCGAGCTGCCACCCGATCGAGTGACCATCCGATCGGATTGCCATCCGATCCATTGCACTCCATCACCTCCTCTCCTCTTCACCTATAAATAACACTTGTCACATCACTTGAACAGTGATGTGACAGCTCTCACTCGATCAGCACGCTTTGGGGCTATTTTCTCTCGATTTCTCACGATTCTTGTAAGTTTTTAACCTAAATCTTGTACTTCTATGATCTACACGCACTTCTTCATCATTTTCTCTTTGGAATCTCAACTTTTAACCGTGAAATTAACGGATTTGAGGTGTTCTAGGGTGATGTCATCATGGAGTTCTTATGAACTTCAAGTTTTGGCATCATTCCACCATGAACAACCCAGATCTGAAGGGTTTCCACATGATTAAACGATGTTTTCGCACAATTCTAAACAATTTCAAAGTTAAAAGGATTGGAAGATGGATTTCCAGCCTTCTTTCCACTCTTTTACACACATTGCACTCAAAATTGATAGAATCAGAGCTCGTTCTGATCTTCTACTCAGTCTTGGTGAAGTGTCGGTTCAAGATCTGATTACAACCTAACAGACAACTGATTTCGGGTTAAACATGAACCACCGTCTCGAACAGTTAACTGATCGGACTAGGGTGATTCCTGTTCGATCAGATTACATGGGTCCTGATGGAGTTCTGTTGTTTCATACGAAGTCATACCGTCTCAGTCAAGCCGCAAAACATTCAAAAACATCAAGTTGCAAAACGATCAGAACGCGGGACGGATTGCCGTCTGATCGGATTGCCACCAGATCGAACCGCAATCTGATCGGATTGCATTTGACTTTCCACACTTAACATTTTTGTGATTTCAAAGATCATGAGTTTCTAACGGATTGCCAACCGATAGAATTGCCATCCGATCGAGTGACAATCCTACTTGTCCCCCACCAAGTGTCATGCCTAACGGATCGCCAACCGATCGAACCGCCGTTCGATCGAATGACCTGAAAGGTAGAGATACTTCTCTGTTTTCAAAATGCTACAACGAAAACATCAAAGGACAAGCCATCATACACAAACACATCATTCTCAATGAGTGTCAATCCAACCGAGTGGCCATCCGACTGGATTGCCACCCGAACGGATTGACATCCGATCGAGTCACCATCCGATTGGATTGCCACCCGATCAGATTACCACCCGACACTTGGTTCACTTGCCACCGCTTAACGCACTGTTCAACGCTTACGCTATCAATTTGTAATCAGGATAATCTCAGACGCGCTCCCTTCAATCCAATCAAGTTGTGTTTACTTGCCGAACACGCACAATGAGTATAGTTGAACCCTTTTCACTTATCGTACTTTTGGGTGTAACATACGTTTCTATTAAAACAAATACATCAAATACTTCAACTATTTATCACATGCGAATGTCTAACATGCATAGTTATACGTGATGCTAGAACATATGTGCTAGGACTTATACTCACGACGTCCCATTATGACTAGTATAGTACTATTGCACCCGACGGGGTCTAGTTAGCAATCGCAATCGCAGCATCGAGGACTTAGCTGGTAGTATCGGTTTTATGAGTATATATATCGTGTATCTCGTTTATGTGTGTAGGAAATTCGCAGCTTTTTATCTATTACGCTATTACATATCAAACTTGTATACTCGCCAATACTTTTTGTATTGACATTATTTTAACGTATGTTGCAGGTTAGATCGCAGGCTATTTCAAATCAAGCTAGGAAGTCTAGAAACTCAACTAAAATCTAGGTTGTCGGATTTGTATTGTTCGAGAGAATATGAAATCCGTGGCAGCTTATGTGATTGTATTTGTTTATTAGTATGGATAATGAACGCATAAAATATTGTCGCAAAATAGTTGTTATGGATTCTCCTGAGCTATCTGATTCGCCTAGTGCCGCGCCCCAATGATTCCGCCATCGGTTGGCAATTTTTCTAATTCCCTATAGTTATGACTCTGATACCAATCTGTCACACCCCAACCGATGGCGGAAACATCGGAGTGAGACGAACGAGATTGCTCGAGACTTCATAACACTAATTATGACAAGTATTTAATAAACAAGTTTCATTTCATTGATAATAGTTATCTAATACAATACTTGGAAAATTCAATGTACAACATTTGATGAACGAAATACAACAAATTTAAAGGATCAAAATACAATGACATCATTAATAGTCTAAGTGTGTATCTAAGCATATCCTACTAGATTCCATATGCATCAACTTCAACCACCTGCAACATGTTTAAAAGCATAGTTCAATACAAAGTATTGGTGAGTATACAAGTTCGATAGATAGCATACGTATAAAAATGATTGAAACAAATCCACATGACACACCTAGTTATCAAGATTAACGTAAAACTGGCATGTGAATAACAAGTCAACCCTCTGATTACCGCAAGTATAAATAAATGAATAACTTAACATGACCTCACGTACACGGGCGGTGCGTTACTCCTATAGCGCTATATATGTTAAGGGGAGGCTCGTACGAAGTTAATGACAAGTTTATCACATATGAATCACCCAGAAACACGAATCAAGTATAACACATTAGTATGCATGTGTTGGCTTGTTTGTGTGATTGCATAAAGTATAAGTAATTGTGTAAGTTGAATAAGTAAACATATTGCACCCAAAAATGTAAAATGAAAAAGGGTGTTCGAGTATACTCACGGTTTGCGAAGAAATTTCCACTTAGTAAGTATGACGAGTCTTGAGTTGTTGGAACACCGAAGTTACCAATTTTGATTCTTGAACTTTTTCCCCAAAGTTGAAAATCTTTGATATTTGAGGGAGTTTGTAAGTAGTTTAGATGTGGTGCAAGAGTTTGGAAGTGTTAGAGTTGGTATTTATAAGATGGTTAAGTGGTTGGGGTTTAAATGAAGGTGGTTGGGAGTTAGGAGGGGTATTAAATGAGTTGGTTGGAGCTTAGAAGGTGGGTTTGGGGTATTAAATGAGTTGCTTGGACGTTAGGACATTAAAGAAAGTGGTTGGTGAGATGAAAATTTTCATTTTTAGTCCTTGCACTTGTATTGTTGGTTATTTTATGCTATAAAGGTGTATGCAGGTATATTATAAGTATGATACATGTATGAATGTGATTTCGAGAAAATACAATTTCGATGTATGTCTCGTTTTAAATTAAAACGTGTATTTCGCGACTGGTTACATATTATGCATGTATGATTAAAAAGGCTGATATAAAAATATGATTTCCAATTTGATCAAAGTCTCTACATTACAAGGATTGAAATGAAGTAAGAATACAAGTTTCTAAAAATAAAAATGTGAATACAACTTTCTAAATACGGAAAGTACAGAAAATGCGGAGCGTTACATCGCAGAAAATAAAGAGGAAGAAAGTATCTTGCGGTCACAATTTGCCACGTTTCAGATGAAAAAGGTATTTATTCGAGGACCACAACACAAGACGATGTCGAGACAATTAATGCAATTGATTGGTGGGGTACATATGGGCCGGAGACACCAAAATTAGCGGACAAAGCAAAAAAGGTACTCTCTCAACCAATAAGTAGCTCTTTGGCGGAGAGAAACTAAAGTACATACTCCTACATCCATAATGTGAAGTGGAATTGTTTAAATTGCAATAGAGCGGATAAACTTGTTTTTATTCACTCTAACATTAGCCTTCCGACTCTTCAGATTCTTATAAATATAGGCCCCACAAGAAGTGGGATATGAATCCGCAAAGCACGTATATTGAAGGTTCAAGTGCTCGTTCGGAAGAAACGGTTTGGGAAAATCTTGATGAAGAAGGCGTTGATAACGGGAAAGGAAAAAGGACAGGTCTAGATTAGGATTTTAGAACTTTATGTTTATGTGTATGTTTTCTATTTGGTAATATGAAAAATGGACTTTGATTATTTGGATTTATGAATTTAGTAATTTCTGTTTTAATTTGTGTATGCCGAATCGGACTGAATGGTACACCGTACCGAATCGTGCCGAAATGAACTTACCCCTCTCCATACCGAATTTATCGCATCTAGCGAATCGTGAATCCGAACCACGAATTAGGTGACTATGCTTTATACTTTCCTACTTGTTTTTTTATTTATTGTTACCCACATATATCTTTTATACCAATTTGATAAAACTTACAAAAAAATGTTCTAGTCTTTCCTAGTTTTTCCTTAATCCATTTTGAGTTCGTAGAATTTAGAAAAATAAAACACAATACTTATCTGGGTGTCAGGCAATTGATGATTTCTCCTTTGAATCACTGGTACTTGATTCTTCATGATTAATAATCTTTTTACAATCTTGATGGAAATGCAAGACCATCGGATCGATGGTTTGCAAACGAACCAAATAGTCATCATATTTGTTTAGAACTTCAGTACGTATGCTTGGTTAACGATGTTTTGCTTCTAGGCTCCAAAATATTAAGTGAATAAAAAAAAGACTAGATGGTGTTGCCCAGAATCTTCTTAATGAACAATGAAAATCACAATGAACGAATAAACATAAACTAACCTTTGATTTCTGAATGAATACAAATTGTGAATGTATGTACAAGTGTTTTTACAATAGAAATCCTAACCCTATTTATATTAATTGAAGAGGTACGATCCAATAGACGTGTCCCTTGTTGAATGGTTGCGTCTCTAGAATCTTGTGGTTGTGATTGAAGATGAAGAGGTATGTCTCCTTGAAAAATCACGTCCCTGTGTTTCTTCTGTGCCTGATGTTTGCTGCCAAACTTGAAGGGGTGCGACCAAGAGATATGTCGCATCCTTTTTTTTGTAGGTTATTAACTTTCAACTTGTCACCTTTAGTCCCCATATTTCTATCACTAATCTAATTCTAACTATTACCTAATTACATAACGAACCCTTATACTATAGGATGTGAAGGAGATTATGATTTCATTCACCCCCTAATCTCGAACATCCTTGAGTTGCATCTTGATCTTTCTCCATGTCTTGCTTGCCATCCTTCGCTTCTCCATTTTTATCACGAGCTTGTTGTAGTAGATCATTGCAGTCTTCTTTGATTGCCATTAGGAGAGTTGGTTCCTCATCTTCCTGCACCAGATTTGATTCTGCTTCTCTTTGGTTTGACTCAGGACAATCTGAGGCATAATGACCAAACTTTTGGCAATTATAGCATTTAATCTTGCTTAAATCCTTCATAAACTTCCTTTGGTTGCTTCTACTCTTGTAAGCATCATGTGATGAATTTTCATCATCTTTTTCTTCTTGTTTGAACTTTACATCATGCCATTTGTCTTGCGATGAGTTGAACCTTCCTTGTCCATTGTTCACAAAATGCTTTCCACGACCATAGTTCTTGTCGCGTCGCGCATACATAAGTTTTTCTTGATTATATACCGGGTTTTCATCCATCAAACCGGTCCTTTCTTCATAGGGTTTCAATCTTCCAATTGTCTTATCTAGCGTCGTTGTTTCTAGATCAGCGAATTGTTCAATGGTTGTAACAATTTGAACGAACCTTTTTGGTACAGAACTCAGAAGTTTCGGTACTAAAGTCGGTTGATCAAAAGTTGATCCAAGACCACTTGCCCACGTGACAATACTATTTAGTCTTGCAGTGAACGAATCGATAGTGTCTTCCTCCTTCATTTTTAACATCTCAAACTCTGTTTTGAGCGTTTGAAGACATACCTTTTGCACTCGATCTGCACCGACGTGCCTAGTCTTTAATGCATCCCAAATTTCTTTTGCACTCTTGCAATTTGCAACTTGTATTATCATATCTTCCGGTAGTGCTTGATATAAATAAGCAGTCGCCATCATATCCTTCTTTTCATCCGCTTGCGTATTTTCTTTTGGTTCTATCATTTCCCATAATCCGTTTGCCCTCAAAATGGTTTTTATACGGATTGCCCATACCGTATAGTTTGTAGACTTTAAGATAAGACACTGAAACTGGGAGAACGAACTACCATCTTTAATCACTACCGCATTTGACGGAGAGGCTCCTCCTGAATCCGCCATAATTTCTTTTCCAACAATTTTCACTTTCTAAACTTTGGTTTTCTCCTAAAACCGAAGTCTATGATTCCAAAAATTCACACTAACTTTCTAACATGGAATCAAACCAATTTCTAAACCTTATATAAATTCCAGAAAAACCCTCTTAGCTGCGTTTTTTTATCGTGATTCTCCGCACGGTTTTCTGACTTTTCTTAACAACCCTCTTAGCTGCGTTTTTTTTTTCTTCCTGCTTGATTCGTGACTCTCTAAACACAAACCAAAAATCAGGCCCAAACCCGCTTGATTTGTGACTAAACTTCTCAACAGAACACCCTCTTGATGCTTTGATATCACAAAACTTCTCAGATTTTGTGTCTTTTGCAAATTTCAAACAACCCAAACTTCTCAGATTTGCGATTGCTTCTTCAACCCGGAATACAAACTTCTCAGATTTGCTTCCGTCTTCTTAACCCGAATCGTAGCCTCTTGCCGTGATTTGAATTAACAAAAAAACTCAGAATCCAAACACCCACAGTGATGATCGGATAAAAAATCGAACACCCTACTAATGACCGATTAACGAATGAACAACAATCGTACCCGCTTGATGCGATTGGTGTTAAAACTTAACAAGAACAACCCAATCAACGCCTCCTGCGTGATCAGAATTGTTAGGGAATTCAACCACCCTCCTGATGATTGTCTTCCCGAAACGAATTTGAGCCCTAGGCTCTGATACCACTGTTGCCCAGAATCTTCTTAATGAACAATGAAAATCACAATGAACGAATAAACATAAACTAACCTTTGATTTCTGAATGAATACAAATCGTGAATGTATGTACAAGTGTTTTTACAATAGAAATCCTAACCCTATTTATACTAATTGAAGAGGTACGATCCAATAGATGTGTCCCTTGTTGAATGGTTGCGTCTCTAGAATCTTGTGGTTGTGATTGAAGATGAAGAGGTATGTCTCCTTGAAAAATCACGTCCCTGTGTTTCTTCAGTGCCTGATGTTTTCCGCCAAACTTGAAGGGGTGCGACCAAGAGATATGTCGCATCCTTTGTTTTTGTAGGTTATTAACTTTCAACTTGTCACCTTTAGTCCCCATACTTCTATCACTAATATAATTCTAACTATTACCTAATTACATAACGAACCCTTATACTATAGGATGTGAAGGAGATTATGATTTCAGATGGAGGCTAGCAAACATTCACATTAAAACATTGCGCTTTTTATTCATTAGATAACAATGAACACATTTTGATTACATTAGCTCAAACCCAGACAAAAGACATGACCTAATTACCTAAACCATGTAGGCTTGTATATTAAGATCTCGTTCTAACTCACACATTCGTTTTGTGTCCAAATGAACCCATGCTTCCACCCCATCACCTTCTTCATCATCCATCATGATTACAGACCAGACTGTGGGATTTTCATATCTATTAAACTTCGCCAAACAGGCTTACCCCAACCAAAATCAGCAGTGTAGAATGAGAATTTGCACCATGAACTAAACGTGTACACCTTTACATCATCATTACCCGTTAAAATTTCAAAACTCTCCGACAAAGCTTTTGATAAAAATTCATAATCAGAATGTGATAATGCTCTAGCATAACCACTTGTTGTTTTGTTAGCTGAGTCATGCAATAACTTAACTAAAAATGGAAGATCAGCCATATTGTTGTCTCCTTCTCTAACCTCAATTCGCGCATTAGCGAAAGTAAAAAAGTTACCACAAAAGTTTTCGGGTGCCTTAGGAACGAGTAAATTCCTCAAGTTAACTGCTTGCTTAACGATAGATGCCTTTGATTGTCCATTTGCTTTATCTATGTCAACAAAGGCCTTCCATAATAGTGCCACAATAAGTTGTACTTTTGAAGGCCTATGCTTTATAATACTATCCTCACTCATGATTTTTTCTCTTAGTTTTTTTATTGCATACCCTTTAAATGAAAACACTCGCATAACCGAGTCATTCACAAAACAAGAGCTAGCAGCAATTTCATCATTAAGTTGTTGACAGGGTTTCGGGAAACGATCAGCCAAAATACTTTGCAAATTCTAACTCATTGCCTGTTTTCTGACTTCTAATAGCCCAATTATTAATGAATGTGCAAAAAGTGGCCATATCTGAAAATTTATGTGAAATGCACATACCTATGGCTACTCCACCCAGTCGAAAGACGTGACTTTAACGGATAACAAGGGCTCGTCGATTCCACCGGCCGTATTGATCTCACACAGGAGAAAATCCTGTAGCATATCCGATTTTAACTTCCACTTGAGGCCTTGAAATTCCGAGAGTTGAAAATTTGCTTTTGCTTGGATATATACCGCGCCCTGATCACTACAATCAATGAACAAACTGGGAGACGTATATCTCCTGGCCAATGGGTAAAACTCTGTTAAAGATTTTGATAAGGAAACCTCTAAATGATTAAAGATGTTGGTTTGTACATCATTTTGTTCCTTATGTGATGTAGAGTAGTAGAGATTTAAAGGTATTGTAACAACCCGCACGTTCGTGCGTTGTTACTACTCGCTACACTCGTTACGCCTAGCACCAGAGATTCGGATCATAGTGTAACTATATCGCATATATCGCTATTTCGCAATATTTTCGAATACTACGCATACTTTATCGCTAACACATCACATTGCACTTGCTGACAGCCACGATGACGTCAAGTGAGGACCAAGTCTACCCTCCCTGACAGCCGTGATGCGTCGCAATGCATCGCAAACATTAACACTAACGATGATTTTCGCGTGAGTACTACCCCATCGGTCATCGTGACGATGATGACAATACCAGCGAGTAGTACCCCGTCAGTCATTGTGGCACAACACATCGCAAACTCGAAAGCGCACCCGCGATCACGCGTAACTCGATTACCGCACCGAATATTGAAAGTATGGATACGTATATACAACCTTTTGTGATTAATTATAATAAATATATATATATATATATGGGTATGAAAATGTGTAACAAAACTATCGCAACGCTCAACGCACGAAACGAAAAGTCGAAACCTAACTCGCCGAGTCACATCGAACGAATGACCATCCGAGCGAGTGGTCATCCGTGCGAATGACCATCCGACCGGATGGCCATCCGGGCGACTGGCCATCCGGGCGACCGGCCCCTTTTCTCCACTCTTGCCTATAAATAGCACTTGTCACATCAAGAACACTTGATGTGACAGCCCTCGACCGAACAGCATACTCAAGCTCACTTTTCTCTCGATTTCTCGCGAATCTTGTAAGTTTTCACTCTAATTCTTGTACTTCTATGATCTACACTCAATTCTACACCTTTCTATCTTTTAGAAATCAACTTTTAACCGTGAAATCTCTGGATTTTGGGCATTCTAGGGTGATGTCACCATGAAGTTCTTATGAACTTCAAGAATGATGTCATCCCATGAAGAACGACTCGGATCCGAGTGATTTCCACATGTTTTTAAATAAATCTCGTCCAAATCTATATTAGCAAATCAAAGTGTCTGTGATTTCGGGTTAAAGAGGGTGAACCGTCAAGAATGGCCGGATCTGATGGAACGGGGTGGTTCCCGGCCGTTAGAACGGGTCAGACTTGAGGGAATTACAGTTGTTTAGCACGATATCACACCACCTCGGTCAAATCACCGTTATTCTTTTCAAAAACCATCAAGTTCAACACGATTAGAATGTCGAACGAGTGACCATCCGGCCGGATTGCCATCTGCCTGGATAGTCACAGGTCAATGGTCATCCCAACGAGCGACCATCCGGCCGGATGGCCGGATTGCCATCGGACCGGATAGTCACAAGTCAATGGTCTTCCCAACGAGCGACCATCCGGCCGGATTGCCATCCGACCGGATAGTCACAGGTTAATGGTTAATCCAAACAAGTGACCATCCGGCCGGATTGCCATCCGACCGGATTGCCAGTCGTCACTTGTTTCACTTTTCACCGTTTAACGCACCGTTCATTGCTTACGCTACCATTCCAGGATCAGGCTAACTTAGACGCGCTCTCAATCAAGCTGTGTTATTTACCGAATACGTAATGTGAGTATACTTGAACCCTTTTTGCTTTTGCACTTTTGGGTGTAACATACGTTGCTATTAAATCGAATCACATCAAATGCTTAAACTATTTATCACTTGTGAATGACTTACGTGCATAGTTATACGTGATGCTAGTTACATATGTGCTAGGACTTATACTCGCGACGTCCCACCATGACTAGTATAGTACTATTGCGCCCGACGAGGTCTAGTTTGCCATCGCGTATTCGAGCATCGAGGACTTAGCTGGTAGTATAGGTTTTGTGAGTATATATGTCGTGTATCTCGTTTATGTATGTGGAAATTCGCAGCACTTTTATTCTATTACGCTATTATCTATCAAACCTGTATACTCACCAATACTTTTGTATTGACGTTATTTTAACGTATATTGCAGGTTTAGACGCATGCTACATCAAATCAAGCTAGGAAGTCTAGAAACTCAACTAAGATCTAGGTTGTCGGATTTGTATTGTTCGAGAGAACACAAAATCTGTGATAACTTATGTGATTATATTTGTTTATTAGTATGGGATAATAAACGCATTAAATATTGTCGCTAATAGTTGTTATGGATTCTCCTGAGCAATCTGATTCGCCTAGTGCCGCGCCCTGATGATTCCGCCATCGGTTGGGGTGTGACAGGTATATTCATGTCCCCGATGTTGTCATCAAATAAAGAGATGTTAAAGTTACGAAGGGTTGATGGAGTTGGTGTTGAAGGTTTCACAAGCTTTGAGGCATTCACATTTATCTCCATTTTTTCTTGCTTAACCTCTTGTCCTATAAAGCTTATTATATATAGCAAAACTGTTTAAAGTGATCGTTGTTCATCTATGACTTTATTAATGATATCAAACGAATCCCTAAACATTGCCAACACTTTGGTTCTAAGAGAAAGCGGGAAACAAGAAATTAATTTTTAATAATAACTATTTTACATTTAAAGACAAGATCAAATACAAATAAGAGTAAACTTCCATTTTTCTCTCTGTGGTTTGGTCGTTTTAACTGTTTTACCCCAATCCTTTAAAAATAGCCATTTTACTCCCTGATCTATGAAGCTTATCACGATTTCACTCCCTGCCCCAAACATCATCCATTTTAAACGTTAAAAACTGTAGGTTTCAGTCTAGGTAATTGTCTATTTATGGTTATAATCGTCCATCATGTGCTATGCACGTGACAATTTTTAAAGTTTAAAATGGATGTTGTTTGGGGCGGGGAGTGAAATCGTGATGGGTTTCATAGATCAGGGAGTAAAATGGCTATTTTTAAAATACTGGAGCAAAACCATTAAAACGACCAAACTACAGGGAGCAAAGTAGAAGTTTATTCTACAAATAATTTTAGCATACAAAACGTGTGAACTGAAGGTTTTGCTGAAAAAACGCGGTGTCATTTTCGTAATTATTAATGACTATCGAAATTAATCTACAAAGGATCCTATAGAGTAATTTTGATTTTTGTAGAGTAATTTTTTTAATATGTTCTTATAGAGTAATTTTGATCTTGTAGGGTAATTATCAAAATTACTCTACAAGTGTATCAAAATTACTCTGCATCAGAATTGCTCTACAAGTGAATCAAATTTACTCAGCAAGTTTATTAAACAACATACAATTCAAAATTACTCTACAAATGATCCTCTAGAGTAATTTTGTAAAATGATCATGTAGAGTAATTTTGATCTTTTAGAGTAATTTTGTAAAATGTTCTTATAGAGTGAGTAATTTTGTAAATTTTTTTTAGCATTTAGTTATGGGGTTTAGCTTTATGGTTTAGTTTTTAGCATTTAGTTTGGGGGGGGGGGGGGGGGGTAGGTTTGTTTCTTTTTCTTTTTTTTTTTGTTTGGGGGGGGGGGGGTTAGGTTTTTTGGGGCTTTTTTTGGTGAGGTATAGTTTTTTGATCAAAATTACTTTACAAGAACATTTTACAAAATTACTCTACAAGATTATAATTACTCGACAAGAACATTTTACAAAATTACTTACAAGATCAAAATTACTCTACAGGATCATTTGTAGAGTAATTTTGATAATTACACTACGAGCAAATAATTACGAAAATGTCACCGCGTTTTTTTGCCTTTTTCATGCTATTCGTGCGTTTAATACGTTAAAGTTATTTGTACGGGAACTTTACTCTACATTTAAATACCACCTAATCATACACTTGTAAATATTTGAACACTCATTGCTCTTGCTAGTCACAAGAGCCATGACACTAGACCACTAGGTCATGAGTACGACAAATTATTTGATAATCAAATCAAAACTTATCATGCAACAAAAGTATTTGAAAATATAAAAGTTATCACTTTTCCACGGGTAAAAATTAGTTGAAGGGCTTAGATTCTTGATTAATCGCATTGGTGTAACAATAAATATTAAGTTTTGTTTTCTATAATTGCTCTAGCGTCCTTTTTTTAACGACAAACTAATTTACTCTTATTAATTACTAATGCATGCATTTTGTAGGATTTGAACGCTTCACCTATAGGATAAAAGGGAGACATCTTACCACCAGTCCATCACACCATGTCTCTTGAGGACTCCCCTAACATCTTGTAAAGTAATAAAAGAGTGATTATAGAATACGTATAGCCACATTTTTTATGGTCACAGTTAACAATTTTTAGCCACACAAAAAACTTATAAGTGAGTAAATAAACAATACTATTTGATCATACAAATTTGAAAGTGGTTTATATGAATTAGGGGTGTTCATCGAATCGAATATCGAATTTTCGAATTATTTGAATCGAATTAATCGAATAATTATTTTTTTCTCTTGAATTCGAATTCGATTCGAATTCGAATAGGACACATACTATTCGATTCGAATTCAAATTCGAATAAAAACTTCAATTCGTATTCGCTTCGTATTCGAATAAAAATTCGAATTCGAATCGAATTCGAATAAATTCGCTTCAATTCGTACTCGCTTCAATTCGTATTCGCTTCGTATTCGAATAATAGATATGGTATTTGGTTGATGGTTCATCATGTCATGGGCCATATGCCCATATCATATGTAATGGGCTTAGTAATAACTTAAATGGGTAATTTTATATAGCCCAATTAATTTATATATGTATTAAATTTTAAATTATATATATTATATATATAAAAATAAAAATACATGTATAATTCTTATTCGAATTTCGAATCGAATCGAATTTAAAATTGTAAATTCGTATTCGATTCGTATTCGATTAACTTGACTCGAATCGAATTCTTGCGACTCGAAACGAATTCTTGATAATCGAATCGAATTCGAATCGAATTTTGAATTTTTCGAATCGAATTTTGAATTTTTCGAATCGAAACGAATTCTGAACACCCCTAATATGAATCATCTTTTAGCCACATCATTAAAAACCTACTACGACGGTTAGTAATATTTGGCCACACTTTTCTATCGTGGCTAGCGATTGCCATATTTTTTTTTTATTAAAAGTGTGACTAAAGGTTTCAAAAAAATGTGTTTCGGTCACATTAATTAAAAAAATCAAACAAATATTGTGGCAATAGGTTATATTTGGCCACACTTTTTAAGCTGTGGTTAGACATGCTAGTAAATGTCATATTTTTTTCTGAAAATTGTGGCTAAAGGTTTCGAACCGGTATATAATGGTCACATTAATAATAAATTGTGTGGCTAGAATTATTTTAAAATATTATAAATGACCTTTGGTCACACATTTTCTCAGATGTGTGGCAGGGCGGTTTTGGGAAAAATGTGGCTAAAGCCCAGTTTTGACGTAGTGGTTGTTTATTCTAATAAATTCCTCAGTCGTTCTTATTCTTTTTTGTGCTCATTAATATACTCCGTATGGTGCTCAAAAATAGTTTCTAATGCATTTTAATATGTGGTCCATTCTTTTAACCTACGGAATATTTAATGGATTAATGGATCCAAAAACTTCAGACTCGATGGGCTACTAAACATCCATTACATATCAAGTTCATCTAATCTCTTTTGAAACTAACAATGTGTCTATTGCTACCTTTACATCTTTATATATGTGTTGGTTATTCTAATAAATTTCTTTGTCGTTCTTATTCCTTTTTGTGCTCATTAATATAATGTACAACGCTCAAATAGAATATTTAATGGATAATAAAAATCAACTCTATAGATTGGATACTAAACATCCATTACATATCAATTCAATTTAATTTATTCTAGAACTAACCAATACACATTGTGTTCGGTGTTCCTATTCCTAACTTTACATCTTTATATAGAATGGTACTGGAACCCTCTATCACTTATGATTTCCTAACTTTTTCGTCTTCATATAGAATGGTACGAGAACCCTCAACCACTTAGAATAGAATAAGAAAACCATTATGTACACACTTTTGTATGGTTAGGAAACAAGCCCTTTAGTATCAACTTTGGAGGGGAGGCATGGAATAAAAAAAGAAGAGTTGTTAGTTAGATTCATATATTCAAAAATCTTGAAATTTAAATTTCACTTTAGATCTAAAAGAAGAAGCAAATGGTAGCATGATGCCATGAATAAATTAAGATGATAATTTTGAGAAAAAAAAAAGGAAAATATTGATAATGGTAACATTCATTTACAATTGTATTTTTTAAACTCATCTTAACCATAATTGAGTTTTTGCAATCAAAATATTTGTTAGGAGTTTGTATACAGGTTTTTAAACTTTTTAACAACGAAAGATATCAAAGTATTATATTTGAAACTAATATGCGACACTTTTTAATAAATCGAACGAGTCAAAGCTAAGAAAAACAAATTTCTCAAAAAACAAAGTTAACATAAAAAAAACTTGATGAACACATACTAATTCCAAGAAATTCCAAATACCAAAATTTAAAATCAGTAAAAACAACTTTTCTACATTTTAGTAACTAAATAATCGAAAATCATTCTAAAGAGCTAAAAGGAAATATATTTCATGTAGTCCATTAGAGCATTCATAATGAATATTACCGTGAGCTAAAACGAAATATATTTCTTGTAGGCCCTTAGAGCATTCACTATGGATCCTCTATATTATTGTGAGTGTAACCTTTATATTTTTTAGAGGGGTTATAAATGGTTATGAGTGAATAAGAGAGAAAAAAGAAAAAAAGTTACTGTTTACGAATAAATTTCGACGAGATATTGTTCACTTCTATAATTTTTTAATATTTTTTTGAACGTGTTTGTGAGTGGAGGAAATAGAAAAAAGATAATGACAAAAATATAAAAAAATATTATTTAGTTAAAAAAGAAGAGAGAGAAAAAATATTGCTTTTTAGTGTAATTATCACGATAGAGAAGAAGACACAACTCTAAATGGTCTTATGCAAAGTGAGATAAACTATTTCTTCAAAATAAACAATGGACTATGGTAGGGAACAGATTGCTACGGCAACCGTCCAGGTATCAGCATCAAAAATACCAATATCAAAATTTAAGAGAAGTGGCTACCGAATATCGTTTTGGATTTATTGGTTCAGTACGCTCTACAAGAAAAAGATCCTGTAGAGAGGACAATTTTTTGGCATGTAAAGAAGACCTCTTTACAGGTCTTTTTCACCTATGAAGACGACATGTCGTCTCTACAACATGTTGTCTCTACAGCGTCGTCCATATTGGTCACACAAGTCGTTTATATATGAATTTGTACTCTACAAGTCTTTGCTAAAAAAAATATTCATTAAATAAAAAAATATTTATTAAAATACTTTTGAGTAAATTACAAGTTTTGTCCTTTATGTTTGTACCAAATTGCAGGCGGTGTCCTTTACCTTTAAATTTGACGAGTTTTGTCCTCAAAGTTTCAAAATCCTGCACGTTATGTCCTTTAGCCCAAACTCAGTTAGATTTTTTTGTTAAATATGGTCATGTGTTTTGCACATGAGGGTAATTTTGTCATTTTACCTCTCGAGGGACTATTGAGTAAATAACGTATATCAAGGGACTAAATGTGTTAAAATATCATACTTGTCATTTTACCTCTACTGGGAATTCACAGTCATGAAACTATCTCTTTCTAATCTCAGATTTTCTTCATCCTATTATGTGTTCTAGGGTTTCCGATTTCATTTTTCAAAATCAGCATGAATACTAAGGTAACTTGTTGCCTTAGTTAAATGCTTGTTTAAATGTTCATCCTCACTACCCAATTCTAACTCAAACGCAAACTCTCATTCCGCAATGGAAATCGAAGATGATGATGATGATGAAAATAAGGAGATAAAACAATATTCCAATTCCTTCAAGATTCAATTCCATTCTATGAAACGAACACTACCTTAGTTTCTTAGAATCTTGTACTGAGCACAAAAGGTGGTTGTGGGCGGAGAGGGTAGCGAGGTTAGTGCTGGAGCGAAGAAGACTGAATGCACTGACCGAAATATGCTATTGACCACTTCTGATATCTAGTTTCAAGCAAATAGGAAACTTAATACATTTGTTTACAACTCAACTGATAACTAATTACAAAATAAGAATATTACATGAAGACACCGGAAATATCTCTTTGTGTATCTTAAATCGTTAACTAATGGCAGTTCCAATGTTTTTGCCAATTGATGAGCTGACACAACAAACCTACTAAAAAGATACACATGCTTGCAAAAAAATAAATTTTTAAAAGTAAAACATATATACACAATCTTTCAAACAAAACCCATCATCTAAAACCAAAATTAGCCACAAAAAATGCGAAAGTTGATGGAAAAGTTGAGAAAAAACAGAAACTTGAAATTGGATATTGTAAACAATGATCAATGAAAGGAGTGTCCAAAAACATACCTACATGAAGAAAGAGCGGAAGCCGCCGCCACCACCACCGCCATTCGTTAAGCCCGCTACCTGCACCTCTAGAAAGAAAAAATAAATTTAAATGGTATTGAGATGCAGAGAAGGAAGAATAAAGAAGAGAATGATATGCATCTTTTGACAGATACCAAATTGTTTGGAAATGCATTATTTTAAGTTGTCTATACATTTACAATTGTGTCAAACCCCATGCGTGTAGTTTTATTAACTTATCAGTCACTTACCTTGCCTATCCGGTAAAGAGGTGTCAGGAGCCACATAATTTTAAACACGAATCACGTCTAATATATTTCAAATCACCAGGTGAGCAACTAAGTCTACCCTCTAAACTTACAATCTCTTATTCCCAAACCCCATAACTCATACCAACTTTTAGTTACAACATAATTGTTAGGATCTGTGTTTGATACTTGTGGTTTTTAAGCAAAAATAAGAACAAACAACTTTATCAATTGAAAGACAAATAAATGCAAACACAAGTAGGAAGATATATCAGCAATTGTTTTCCATTGAAATCAAATGATTACCAATTACAGTATTTACAGTATGATGATTATACAATCTCCCCCAGCCTGATCACTCACAGATCTGTTCGTGCAAAAGAGAGTGTGTGTACAGTGATAAATAGATCTTTAACAGGTGAGATTTATTTATACTAAGTACAAAATATCTGTTTGCAATTGGCTGACATCACCCTAATAGTGACATCTAACATTCTTAACTAAAGATTCCACAGATGTTAGCAAACATCTATGGGAATCTAACATCGGATCTAACATACTAAACCTCTGTTACAAGCAAAATACTGTTACATAGATGAAACCGTTGATCTTCAAACCGTTGTTGCTTCATATCAAACATCTGTTTAGGCTGAACAGATGTTTGGTCTTCTTGAACAGATCTTTACTTCAACAACACTTTGGTCTTGATCAGTGCTTGGTTCTTCTTCAACAGTGGTTTCCAAGGCTTGAACAAATGTTAGCATGTCTTCAACAAATGTGTTGATTAGTGTTCAAGATTCACTATCTTTAGGAGGATAATGTTTCATCTATTGTTTATTTCTTATCAGATATGTCATGTTTTGGCTTTTGAATATCATCTGTTCTTGTAGTAGGTCCAACAATCTCCTCCTAGAACAGATGATGCCAAAACAAATGTTTATTGTATCAACCTTTAATCCTCATCAACTTCTATATGATTTGACCTTTGAATTGTAATTCAAAGTTCAGAGAGACAGTGTCTTCTGGATTCCTTTCCAGTGGAAGACTTATTAAGTCTTGCAGATCTTCAATTCCTAGTCAAGAGGCACTATTCATTAAGATCTTTTGCACCTTCCCACTAGTTATAAGCAAAGTCAATTCATGGTTGTTCTTTATAGTTTATATGTTATAAATTAGTTATGATTTATGAGTGTTTATGTAACAGTGATTGTGAATCAGTTATGAGTGGTTGAATAGCTATTGTAGTTACTAAATTACCGATTCAGCAGAAAACAAATAGTAGTTGTTGTTAATTTTGTTTGAGTTTTCTTTCTACTTCGTGGCTTTGAATAGCTATGTGGTGTTGAATCTTATAGGGAACAACAAGAATCCTGGAGGCAATAAATAGTGGGTTTGCAAGCACGGTAATCGCACGCTTATGAACACTTACACCGGAATACTGATGTCGGAAAAAAAATTTGACATTAAAAGATGCCCGGACGTACTTAGAGATCGTGAGAAGTTTGAAAGGCTTTTGAACAAGGTAAAAGAAGTAGAATCTAGTGGAGTTTCAAAGTCTTTAAAGGATTTGGTACTATATAAAAATGCATCCTCAAAGAAACGCTTTGAAGAATCGTTTGGCGTATTAGAGAGAAACGCGGTAGCTTTGAATATCCTTCAAGGTTTGTGTGCTAACGCTATCCCTTTCAATGTATTACACAACCCGCAATTTTTTGAAATGGTGGGTGCCATCAAGAATGTACCAAGTGGATACAATCCCCCATCTAGTGAAATAGCGAGAACCGTATTACTTGACTCATGTGTACGGGATGTTGAAAAGGAGCTAACACGCTAAAAGACATGTGGTACACACAAGGATGCTCAATCGTCTCGGATGAGTTGTCTAATTTTAAACACAACCCACTTATTAATGTTCTCGTGGCTAATTCTCGTGGTGCAATGTTTATGTACTCGGGAGACTTTTTAGGGGTGTGATGTGCGTGTTTTAGTGTGTTGGTCTAGTTAATTTAATAACTCTTAGCATGATTAGGTGGGTTAACTTAATAACTTTTAAAACACATTTGGCTGGATTTAAATTTCTAAGAAATAATTATTTCTTAGACTAAACACACACAATAGGCAAGCGTACGTATCATTTGTAGTAGAGTTTATGTAAGAACCAAGTATCGAACCCAAAGGATACGATTTTTACTACTTGACTTTAGATTACCAACTAGTTTATTAATTTTCTTTTGCTAATTTTTATATTAATAGAAGAATATAAAAACAAGTAATAGACATTTAGTAGAGGATATTCAGAGCACGAAGTGTGTTGCTTTGGATTTTTCGAATCCACTTAGGATGAATTATAGTTAAGTTATTGGTAAGTGGTGGGGTTAATTAATTCAAAAGCCTGGCTCCTAGCTAAGGTTACCAACGAATTTGTATTAGATTTAAAAATTGCGACTTTAAGGTTAAAATAAAATTAGAGCCGATTAAAGATAATCCATTACCCAACCTTAGAAGAAGACTCTTTATAAGGTGCAATCCCCTAATTTTGGGTTAGTGACATCCAATTACCCTTCTTTCTTCTTCAAATTCCCATGGTTTACGATCTTCTAAAGGGAAAATCTCCGTCTCACTACAAAGATTTCCAAGGATATATCAAAGTGCTCCCCATGGGTTGCTAATGACACATATGATTAGTTGAGGTGATTGATCTTTATTTAACGGGAGGTGTTATAATAATAAAATATACATAAAGACATATAGTGTTTTAACATGGGTTCACCAACTCTTGGTTCGCGCCAAGTCTGACATATAGACCGTGTTAGACAAGACATAAGACTAAGCTTTGGTTTATCATTGAAGCTTAGCATATAGGCCGTGCAGGCCAACAATGATATCCTTGATAAATGAGGATTGATCACAAAATGTGTTTCCACAAATGGGTCAACCACTTCTCCAAGTTCGGATTTTCCTTATTAGTATATGGGTTGTTACATAGCATGAGTTTACTCATAAGCTTCACCTCCTAAGGTTATCATGAACACCCACAAGATCAGAGACCAAAACCGATCACAAGCTCATTATGGAAGAAGAAGAAGAAGAAGAAGAAGAATAGTAGAATGAATTATTAAAGACACAACACACCACTTTGCCAAACAGTTTAGCCAAGAATGGCCATGATAACTTGTCCACAAGCAATGATCATTGAGTGGATTGTGATGGATCAAGTGTAAGATCAAACAACTTGAAGAAGGGTTGCTGATTACAAGTTCTCTCTCTCCCTCTCTCTCAAATTAAGCTATTATAAGTGTTTTCTTGAAGTGATCTCAAACTCCTATGTGACCTCTCAAGAGATAAAGTATGTGTGTGAAACACGAAAAAAAGTGGGTAAATTGGGATATGTGAAAATGGCAGCCAAGGGTCTCTATTTATAGGCTGAGCTGAAGCAAGTAAGCACGAGCATACTAGGGGTGGCACAGCCATGCCTAGTACTTGGCCCCAACACTGGCTTATCCTTCTTATTCTTTATTCTTTCCCGGTACATTCCGTTGAGATTCAGTTATGAGCACGGGCGTGCATGGGTAGGCACGATCGTGCCTAGACAGGTGTCCCGACAAGGCTTGAGCATGTGGCATTCTTGTCAGTTCTCGAAGCTTCTGATCTTTATCTTTATCCAAGCATGTGTGTGCATAGGGGTGCACGATCGTGCCTCTGCATACCATGGATTTTTGTTGACCATTCTTAGGTTGACTCGTTGACTTCATGCTCGTGGATTTTTGTTGACCATTCTTGGGTTGACTCGTTGACTTCATGCTCCTAGGTGTTGTGCACGGCCGTGCCCATAGCCTAGCACGACTATGCCTATATGACAACTTACGAATTTCCTTGGAATCCAGGAAATTTGCTTCGTTTATGCTCATTTTTCACTTCTTTTCATTCCAAGACCTTAGAAACCCGCATTTGTCAAATAGGAATGATTTAGGTAGTATTTTCAACTAAAAAGTCATAAAAGTACCTAGAATTAGGGGGTAATTATGCACTAAAAATATGTATAACTGACGGCACATTAGGGTGCAAAAAGCGGGCGTGGTGATTTCTAAATTTCTTCTCGGGGCGATCGAGACCTTTGGACCAAGCAATGTGTTGCAAGTTGTAATAGATAACACGACTAATTGCAAAGTGGCTGGGTGGGAGATCGAGAAGGTATATGGACATAATTTTTGGTCGCCTTGTTATGTGCACACATTAAATCTTATTTTTAAAGACCCGGCGAACTAACTTATTAGCTACATGACACATATAACCAAGTTATGGCTATTGTTAAGTATTTTCTTAACTATACCCATGCCTTATTGATTTTTAGAGAAAACTCAAAGTTGGAGTTATTGAAGGTTGCAAAAACAAGGTTTGCATCACATTATATACTTTTGCGAAGGTTGTTGGATTCTAGGAAGGCACTTGCCACAACTATCGTCCTCATTTCTTGACGGGATTGAATCAAAAGTAGGGACGGAAAGGCTCGGGGAAAACATCACTAATAAGATTAAAGATGACGGGTGATAGGAAGCCATGGAGAATATTTTTGCTATCACAAAACCTATTTTTTTCTAATTAAGTTTATGATGGTGAAGGTCCTAAAATGGGTGAAATCTATGAAAAATTAGACTACATACTAGGAGAAATAAAAGATTCTATGATGGATAATACATATTCACGTTATTACAATGAAGTTAATCAGATTATTTTGGCTAGGTAGGAGAAAATGACAATCCCACTTCACTGTTTGGGGTTTGCTTTAAATCCAAGGTTTCATGATAAACGTTATCTAGAAAAGTCGTCACCTAGTGGCATGGAAATAAGAGCTCTGAACCAAGACAAAGAAGTTGTACTTGATGTTATAGAAACGTTTAAAAGAATCGCAGAAATGAAGAGGAAGAAAGTATCTTGCGGTCACAATTAGCCACGTTTCATATGAGAAAAGGTATTTATTGGAGGACCACAACACAAGCCGATGTCGGGACAATGGATGCAATTGATTGGTGGGCTACATACGGGTCGGAGACACCAGAATTGGCAGACAAAGCAAAAAACGTACTCTCTCAACTGATTAGTAGCTTTTTGGCAGAGAGAAACTGGAGTACATACTCCTACATCCATAATGTGAAGAGGAATCGTTTAAATTGCAATTGAGTGGATAAACTGGTTTTTATTCACTCTAACATTAGCCTTCCATCTCTTCAGATTCTTATAAATTTGGGCCCCACAAGAAGTGGGATATGAATCCGCAAAGCACGTATATTGAAGGTTCAAGTTCTTGTTCGGAAGAAATGGTTTGAGAAAATCTTGATGAAGAAGGCGTTGATAACATGAAAGGAAAAATGACACATCTAGATTAGGATTTTAGAACTTTATGTTTATGTTTTCTATTTGGTAATATGAATATTGGACTTTGATTATTTGGATTTATGAATTTGGTAATTTGTGTATACAGAACCGGACTCAATGGTACACCGTACCGGATCGTTCCAAAATGAACCTACCCATTTCCGTACCGAATTCATCCCATCTAGCGAATTGTGAACCCAAACCACGAATTAGGTGACTATGTTGTATACTTTCCTACTTGATTTGTATATATTCTTACCTAAAACACATATCTTTTGTCACATCCCCAAAATACCACATGCGGAAACCCCCGCGAGGCGTGTGACGTACAAGGATCTAGCCACTAATAACATTGAACTAATAGTAATATAATAAAATGAATTTCCCATTCAATGTAAAAGTGTAATCCAAAATGTTAGTGTGAAACATGTTTACGTTCAGCGGAAGCATAAATTATTGTTCAAGCAATTTAACGCCATAATGTTGAAAGCAATTCAATATTCAGCATCTTTCTGAAATCACAACCCATGACCACTCCAGCATCCCAGACTGTAAGTTCCATATCACGTATCTATCAACCTGCAAGCATGCAGAAAAAGTGTATCAGCATAAAGCGGGTGTCACACCCAAACCGATGGCTGAAACATCAGGGTGAGGGTGAGACGAAAACAAATCGCTCAGAGCATCATAACACTAATTGATAAATTAATCATGATTTCATAAATACTAAAAATGTCATACAATAGTTCAAAACAAGATTCAAATTGTATCAAACATAGTCAAACAATTTATTTATTTCTAAGGTGTGTTTCTATGTTCACCCTAGCTTGATTCTTCGTCATCTTGTCTATCAACCTGCAACATGTATTAAAATAATGATCAACAATAATGTTGGCGAGTATACAAGTTTTGATACGTAGCATAATAATAAAATGTTTAATGTGCTCATATCCAACATGAATAATGTATACAAGTTACAAATATGCTGGACTAGAGTAAACTATATGTCAAACCCAAGTTTCCAACGCAATCGTGCCTTTCCCACATCGTTGCAACGAAGAGGAGGTTAACATGTTTTACTTAACAATACCCCAAGACTCAAGGGCGGTGCGTTAATCCTATAGCGTTATAATTGTCAAGGTAGGCTAGCAAAGTTAATGAGCATATAGATACAAGTGTACACAAAGCATATAAGACTAACAAGTATCACATGTTTTCATGTTTAAATGTGGATAGAGTGTGATTAAAATAAGTTTCAAGTGTTGTGCTTTTGTATAATGTACATGTTGCACCAAAGTGTTTAAAACGAAAATGGGATCAAGTATAGTCACAGTTTTGCGTAGCTTTCCACGAAAACCGAGAGTGGTGTTTGCCGAAGTCTCGAGATTATGCTGAAATGGTTAAACGAGAATATAAGATTACTGATGTGAAAGAGTGTTGGATCAGATTGTTGAAATACGCGAAACAAAACAAGTTAGAATGAAGAACAGTCCCTTTGTACAAAGCTACTCCCTTCGTACGAAGAGAGTCTCCTGATTGGTACGAACGGGCTGTTTCAGTGTGATACAAACAAACTCTGAATGCTAAATAGTAAGGTAACAATTGTAAACAGTAAATAAAGTGATCGAGTGTAAAAATTGAGGCTGAAACAGAAGTTAAAACCGGTTGGTTTGATTAACAGCGTGGGTTTGTATAAAGACGCTCCCTTCGTACGAAGGCACTGTGTTCGTTAAAAGTTTTAGTTTGATTTGGTTTGATTAAAAATGTTGAAGTATACATTTAATATGCTTAATATACCTTAAGTTAGTAAATAAAACACTTAATCGTGACAACAAGAGTGAAATTAGAGTTGAAATCAGAACAGAAAACATGTATCAAAGTCCCTTTGTACGAAGAAGGCATAGTCCCTTCGTACGAAGGCACTGTTTTTGATGAAAATCTATGTTTGATCCATCGAAACAGATATTTTCTTGACGGAAATTAACCCTAATGCAGGCCCTTAACTATGAATTGAGTTAGGGTCTGATGGGTTCCCGATTCCATCAAGATCGTGTAATAATCGAAATGAAAATTATGATTAAGTTGTACTATTTTATGAATTTTGATCCAATCTCGTATGAGTGATGCTCCACAACAGTTTGCCTAGGCAAAACGAGTGGAAACCATTTTTGAGATGATTAGGATCAAAAGGTTTTTGAGGAAATCAAGAGTTTGTAATTAGAAATACAAGAAATGAAATAGAACAAGATTGAAATGAAGAAACGAGGAATCTTACAAATCTTCTGATCGCAACAACAATTCGAGAGTGTTTGCAAGAGGAAATGGCTAGTTGGAATGAGGGGTTAAGGCCTCTATTTATAGATTTGAGGGTACATTAGGGTTTCCTAGGATTTCTTCCACTCCCCGGTGCGTGTCTATGTACACAGGTTTTTACAGTGAATTTACACACGAACTTTGTTTTAATATTTATAAAAATGGTTTATACCTTAACATTAAAACACACACAAAAGGACAAGTGTATCCCGTCATATATGTAGCAAAGTATTGGTAAGAGCTAGATATCAATCCATGGAACACGGGCGGAATTGAGTACTAAATCGTTGTCATTGATTTACCGGATAAGAAGATATGTGAATGGTTGTTTAACTAAATTATCTAAATTATATCTAAAACATAATAGACTCCAAATATGAAAAATAAATATTATCTTCTTTCACAAACAACCTAAACATGTTATCTACATCACATATGTCACAAAAGCACTTGATCAAGTTTCCAATTTCAAGACAGTTAGTCATCCGCTAGGAGTTTTCTAACATGATGATTCTTCGGAGAGTTAACGCGATAAACACACGTTAATCACCTAAAATCATTCTTTAGCGAGCTATTGATATGTATTCATGTGAACCTTTAAAGATAGATTAGTCAACCGCTAGGAGTTTTCTAACCTCACTTATCAAAGAAAGCAATATCGATGGTCACAATACAACCACGAGGATAAGCATTTAAGTAGATCATATAACAAAATATTTCATCTTACAAGTCTTGATCACAAATCTACCATTAGGGGGGTAGTTATGCATTAAAAATATGTATAACTTATGGCATGTTAGGGTGGAGAAAATGGGTGTGGTGATTTCTAAATTTCTTCTTGGAGTGATCAAGACCTTTGGACCAAGCAATGTGTTGCAAGTTGTAACAGATAACGCGACTAATGGCAAAGCGGTCGGGCAGGAGATCGGAAAGGTATATAGAGATAATTTTTTGTCGCTTTGTTGTGTGCACACATTAAATCTTACTTTTAAAGACCTGGCGAACCAATTTTACAGGCTACATGACACATATAAGCAATGTAAGGCTGTTGTTAAGTATTTTCTTAACTATACCCATGCCTTAAGGATTTTTAGAGAAAACTCAAAGTTGGAGTTATTGAAGGTTTCAAAAACAAGGTTTGCATCACATTATATATTTTTTCAAAGGTTGTAGGATTGTAGGGTGTAACACCCCGAAAACGGGTTTGGTAATCAAACCACGTTTATACTAAAAGACGGGTAATTTACCTTTAGTGGTAAAAGTAACCCGGTGAATATTAGGATTCTTAAATAAACAAGCCTATTATTAAAATAGAAGTTAAATGAAAGTTTTCGAAGAAATAAAGTTTATAGAAGCCCGAGATAACGTGACTTAAAATAAACTTAGTCGTAAATTCCCCGAACTCGTTAAATTAACTAGGAATGTTTAACCTAGTTTAAAAAAAAAAAGTGGTAATGTTGTTAGAAGTTAAGTAGGTTGTGACCTATTTAATAAACTAAAACAACAATAGGGACCAAATGCGGGTAAATGGAAAGTTAAGTTATAAAAAGAAAAACTTAAAAATAAAACACACATTCAGTGTGTTTTGTGGGTGTTCAGTTCGACCAGAAGCATCCCCAGGAGCTTCAAGAACCCTAGCTTCACTAACCTCACAAATTGAAGGATCAAACCAAGTCCAAAACGAAAATTGAGCATAGATTAATGATCCCCATTGCAAGGAGATCATAAGGTATGTAAAATTTGACAAAAATTCTCTACTTGAAATTTTCATGAATTTAGAGAACTTGAAATCTGATGATGCATGTAGGAATTGTAGATGAATTAGGAACATTAAAATGTCTAGGAGTAAACCCTAGACAAGTACATGTTGAAATTATGCTAAATTCTAGTGAAATCCATGGTTACCATTGTAGGTGACTAGTGGGTTATGTAGAACATTGATAAACACTAGGAAATTTGGGGTTATTCTAGTGTAATTTGACATATGTGAAGTTATTTCAGAATTTGTAAAGGCAAATATTTGTG
This sequence comes from Helianthus tuberosus, assembly GCA_030545235.1. NCBI lineage: Eukaryota > Viridiplantae > Streptophyta > Magnoliopsida > Asterales > Asteraceae > Helianthus > Helianthus tuberosus. The sequence goes on from CM060367.1 coordinate 97,486,588, forward strand.
TTAAATAGTTTGATTGATGAAAATTCGGGTTATATGACAAGTTATGAGCTTGTTAATGAATTATTTAAAATTCTGCCCTTAAGGTGTTTGTAAAAATGCCCCAAAGAAGGCTCGAAATTGAAATTTAAAGTTAAAACGCATGATTGTGATGATTTAGCGAATTATGCGATACATGATTGAAAAAGGGTTCTAAACGGATTGCGAATTGAACTCATTAGGCGAGGAATCCGGATCGTCAAATGGACAAGCCGGTGGAAATACGCGTTTGGAAAGGATGCTTAAAAGGTACGTAACTACGGTTCTGTTACGTTACGTTATGCTTGATTTCGTATTTTCGTTAGTAGAGTTTAAATTAGCATAATACATGAAATTGGCATTTAGTTGAAGTGACGAAGATCACTAGGTAAATAAACGGGTCAAAAGGTGAAAATATCACCCTTTGATAATATCGACTAATGGTTTGTCGAGTTACATGTTTATAGAAATAAATATCAAATGTATACGCACATCGCTATTGCTTAGCGGCTACTAAGTCAAGGTATTGAAACGGGTCAATATATTGATCCGAGCCAGGTACGTATAATGATTCAACTCATCATGTAGAACTTGAGGTTTTCTAAGAGTTAAACAAGGTCAAATTGGATATTTGGTTATCTTAAAGATAAACCGAATAATTCAAGTTATAATTGTAGTGTTTTAGAAACATAATGGCTTCTAAACAAGGCTATAGTTAAAAGATCGAATTTTTGGGTCAAACAAGTATCTGAAAGTCCTTCGTCGTAAAAGAAGGACCAAAATTGACCAAAACGCCCTTGTAGGTTAAATTAAACAAACAACCCTTAAAGGTTGATTGGAAACGAGTTTCATGATTAGATAAATACTTAGAATAAGTGTAGAAGTTGAATGATGTAATATGTTAGCCGAATGGCTCTATTGAGTCTTGTCGTAAAATAATAATCCGAAGGGTAAAAACTCGGAACGCATAGATGTCCACATTAAATCCAACTCACATATAGTTGTAGTTGAAGATTACTTGATAAGAAATGTAGGAATAAGATGCTAGAAATGATTGAAAGCGATTTCAAGCTTTAAAGTGCTTAAAATATCCTTAACGGGTCAAAATAAGCATACGAGCGAAAACGAGTTTAAATTGTGTAATAAACCTGTGATTAGAACCTAATATGGTAGATAACCTTAATTTGAAGAAGTGTATGTGATATAAAGATCAAACAAATATGTTTGTTTGATAAAATGCATAAACGGGTTAGAATTCGATAAAAAGGTAACGAGTCGAAGGCTTAGAAGTCTCAAAATTTATTATGTTGGATGTTGGATTTTAACTCCATATGATGGAGAATTAAATTACGGACGCGTAGGAAAAAGAATCGGGTAAAACGGATTAAAAACGAGAGAGTTATGCTCGTTTTCGTGAAATCGGGTCATGCTGGGAATGTACAACAACTGTTTAAGCAACAATCTATGAAAAAGGGGCCTAGGCGTCACGCGACGCCCCCTAGTTCCGGTAAAACTTTATTTTTTTTGTTGTTTGACCCATGTAACTTGTTTAAGCTTATTATTTAACTATCAAAACTAACTTTTGAGTTGGTTTTGATTTTAGGCGAATGTCAGGAGTACCCGGATGAAGATCAAGCAGCGTACAAGAACCGAACACATGAGATTAAAGCTTCCGCACGTTGTTTCGTCGTCATTTTAAACAGCAATTCCGTAGATATTAAATTGTATTATTTTCAAATTGTAAAAGTTTTAAGTCACCCGTATTATTTGACAATATTTACATATAATTTCATGTTTATTTTCGTAACTTAAATGAAAACCGTTAAATAATTAGACGGGTGTTAGAAGTTGGTAATCAGAGCTCATGGTTAAAAAGTAAAGTGTGTTCGGTTCGAGGCTTGTTTGCAAATCCGGTAAGTACATGTATATCAATGGTTTTGTATGATTAAAGTGTTGAGAACAACACATATTGTTATCGTGTAATACACGTTACACCAATAAAATCGATATAGAATAGATATAGTCAACGAAATTACACGCGTTGATGCGTATAGTAGAAAAGCCTCGTATTATAATACGGGCACCCATTAATGCCGAAATTACTAACTATTGTAAACATTTTAGATTGAAGGACACTCGCATATGAAGATAGCGAGAGCTTAACAAATCGTGGATTTGACAAAGAAACGGTCCAAAGTACGACAAATAGAGCACGCTCACCAAGGACCTAAATCGCGCAACGATTGCGAATAAGTTAATGGCAAGGAGAGCCTGTTAGAGCAAGCATTATCAGGTGCACGTTTTAAATTATTGCATAAATAGTAATATGCAACAAATACGTAGAGATTGAAAGTTGCATATATAGATTGAAAACTTGGAAAAACCTGAATAGAAAACCTATCCGGGATATTGTTTCCAAGAAAAACAATAGAGGCATTACTTACATGGGGTGTAATGTGAAAATTATAAAAAGGTCATGTATATCAGGTGTTGATCGCTTACTCTGGCCAAGTAAGTAGTGAACACGTGGTACAATGAACTTCTTATGATGGACACATTTATGTCTGATGTAGTAAGGGTGGGGTGAATGGGACTAACTTAAAAAGTACCCAAATGAAACAAATGAACAAAATAGTTGATAATAATGTAAACGCACAGCCGGGTGACGGAAGTGTATTACATTAGGATAATGAGCCCGAGAGAAGGGACAAGGATTAATGTAAACGATGATATAAATGAATGATCAAAAGAAAATTCACGAAAATAAGTCATCTTGGACGAAAAGGCCATGGTGAACGAAATGGGCAAGTAAAACCAAAGTATAGATAATCCGCCGGGTCATAAAAACAAAGGTGTTGCCCACAAAAAAAAGGAGATAATCAAGGTTGTTAACTTTAGTCGTAGTAAAGCAAGGATAACGATGATAATCGTCACTCATAATTAATAAAGTCGCCAATGGTGGTCACATAAAGAATAAAAGACATGGTCGAATAAAAGCGACGGATTTCGCTAAGATGACCAAGTAAATTGAAATGAAGTCTTAATGCATACCGGAAGGGGTGCAATGATAACGATTTCGGTAAAACAACCGGTTGATGGGTAAGGAATTAAACGCATGCGTAGACTGAGAAACAGGAACGCGTAAGGAAAGTAAAAAAGACTCGGGTTTTGGGTCATGACTAAAGATGACTAAAGGACGATAAGATACTGCAAATAGAAATTTTGATAAATTATGTTCAACTATTTCAAGGCTGAACGGGTCGAACAAAGACTGAAGTTTGACATTTATAAGTGATGAATTTTCACACGAACAAGTCAAACAAATTTAATAAAGGATGACACTTGCTAAAGTAAGTAAGCGCGAACTGAATAAATATAAGTGCGAAATATTAATAAACCTATGTAAAGGAGTTATAGGAGTTAAAAACATTAAAACAAAAGAACCCGGGTAATGGGACGTAAAGAAGTATAGGTAAGAACCGGGTAACGGTAAGTGTAGGGCAAACCGACGTGTAATTGACGTTAGAAGTCACGAAGTCGGAAATATAATTCGAAAGAAAACAATGTAGCCTTAGACTACGGTCAAGGTCAAACAAAATCCAAAAAGTAAAAGCGAATAATTCTAACCATAAAAAGGGGTGCCTTAACGCCGTATGCGTATATAAACGTATACACATTTGAATAAAGACTCAAATAAAAGATGATCTACGGGATCATGATAACCTACGGGATATTAATTAGTGTAAAGATCTACGAGGCCAGAGTGACCCAAGGGTCATGAATTGAAGCAAAGGGATCATAAGGGCCTCGCCTTAAAGAGGTGAAAGCTTAAGAAAATAGCCCATAAGGCTAAGTGATAAAACCTACGAGTTAATTAGACAAAGCGAGGAAATCAGTTGAGAATACTCACATAAAACAAAGACTGCAAAAGAATAAATTTTGGACTGTCAATATCCCGGTATGGATAATTGACAAAAGTTAAAGAGAAGATACTAAACTAAAACTTAAGTATTGATGAGAAATAACGTTTTTACAAATATAAATTCCGATAGGAATTTAAATAGTAAGCATGAAAGATACAAGTCTTGACACTGATAGGCGCAAGACGATATATTCGAAAAGTGATATTTTCGAAAATGAAAGGTTGATATAAATTAAACATGATGTGACACGATCACGGTCAAGAAATGCAATGTGAAGTAGAATCACATTATAACCAAGCGAGCGGTAAAAAAAATAATAACTGGACTAATAAGTCTAGTTAGTGAGACCGGTTAAGGTCATTTAAATAAATTTGGTTGCTTGTAAGCGGTGGATTCGGTATAACTGAACCGAATAAATGAATTTGAAAACAAAATAAATTGTTGCTAAAAGTGAAAGATTTCACTAAAGACCTTTAAACGGATCAAAGTAACGGATTCATAAAGAGTTTGACAATATATAAAAGCGATAGATATCGCTAAATTAACTAAACTAGTAAAAATAACGAAATTACGTTATTTCAAGTTGCATTATATCGTATGAGGTACGTAGATGTTTTGTAACCAAAAAGATATTACCATATTTTTCTGGTAATACTAACAATTGGTTAAAGTATGAGTAATGCTTAAAAGATTACTCAGGTCAAATGCATTGAGTTTAAAACTCCATGAACTATGTAAGAAAGGTTTCGAGGACGAAACCTCTTTAAGAGGGGTAGACTTGTAACACCCCGAAAACGGGTTTGGTAATCAAACCACGTTTATACTAAAAGACGGGTAATTTACCTTTAGTGGTAAAAGTAACCCGGTGAATATTAGGATTCTTAAATAAACAAGCCTATTATTAAAATAAAAGTTAAATGAAAGTTTTCGAAGAAATAAAGTTTATAGAAGCCCGAGATAACGTGACTTAAAATAAACTTAGTCGTAAATTCCCCGAACTCGTTAAATTAACTAGGAATGTTTAACCTAGTTTAAAAAAAAAGTGGTAATGTTGTTAGAAGTTAAGTAGTTTGTGACCTATTTAATAAACTAAAACAACAAGAGGGACCAAATGCGGGTAAATGGAAAGTTAAGTTATAAAAAGAAAAACTTAAAAATAAAACACACATTCAGTGTGTTTTGTGGGTGTTCAGTTCGACCAGAAGCATCCCCAGGAGCTTCAAGAACCCTAGCTTCACTAGTCTCACAAATTGAAGGATCAAACCAAGTCCAAAACGAAAATTGAGCATAGATTAATGATCCCCATTGCAAGGAGATCATAATGTATGTAAAATTTGACAAATATTCTCTACTTGAAATTCTCATAAATTTAGAGAACTTGAAATCTGATGATGCATGTAGGAATTGTAGATGAATTAGGAACTTTAAAATGTCTAGGAGTAAACCCTAGACAAGTACATGTTGAAATTATGCTAAATTCTAGTGAAATCCATGGTCACCATTGTAGGTGACTAGTGGGTTATGTAGAACGTTGATAAACACTAGGAAATTTGGGGTTGTTCTAGTGTAATTTGACATATGTGAAGTTATTTCAGAATTTGTAAAGGCAAATATTTGTGTTAAATAGTTTGATTGATGAAAATTAGGGTTATATGACAAGTTATGATCTTGTTAATGAATTATTTAAAATTCTGCCCTTAAGGTGTTTGTAAAAATGCCCCAAAGAAGGCTCGAAATTGAAATTTAAAGTTAAAACGCATGATTGTGATGATTTAGCGAATTATGCGATACATGATTGAAAAAGGGTTCTAAACGGATTGCGAATTGAACTCATTAGGCGAGGAATCCGGATCGTCAAATGGACAAGCCGGTGGAAATACGCGTTTGGAAAGGATGCTTAAAAGGTACGTAACTACGGTTCTGTTACATTATGCTTGATTTCGTATTTTCGTTAGTAGAGTTTAAATTAGCATAATACATGAAATTGGCATTTAGTTGAAGTGACGAAGATCACTAGGTAAATAAACGGGTCAAAAGGTGAAATTATCACCCTTTGACAATATCGACTAATGGTTTGTCGAGTTACATGTTTATAGAAATAAATATCAAATGTATACGCACATCGCTATTGCTTAGCGGCTACTAAGTCAAGGTATTGAAACGGGTCAATATATTGATCCGAGCCAGGTATGTATAATGATTCAACTCATCATGTAGAACTTGTGGTTTTTCTAAGAGTTAAACAAGGTCAAATTGGATATTTGGTTATCTTAAAGATAAACCGAATAATTCAAGTTATAATTGTAGTGTTTTAGAAACATAATGGCTTCTAAACAAGGTTATAGTTAAAAGATTGAATTTTTGGGTCAAACAAGTATCTGAAAGTCCTTCGTCGTAAAAGAAGGACCAAAATTGACCAAAACGCCCTTGTAGGTTAAATTGAACAAACAACCCTTAAAGGTTGATTGGAAACGAGTTTCATGATTAGATAAATACTTAGAATAAGTGTAGAAGTTGAATGATGTAATACGTTAGCCAAATGGCTCTATTGAGTCTTGTAGTAAAATAATAATCCGAAGGGTAAAAACTCGGAACGCATAGATGTCCACATTAAATCCAACTCACATATAGTTGTAGTTGAAGATTACTTGATAAGAAATGTAGGAATAAGATGCTAGAAATGATTGAAAGCGATTTCAAGCTTTAAAGTGCTTAAAATATCCTTAACGGGTCAAAATAAGCATACGAGCGAAAACGAGTTTAAATTGTGTAATAAACCTGTGATTAGAACCTAATATGGTAGATAACCTTAATTTGAAGAAGTGTATGTGATATAAAGATCAAAAAAATATGTTTGTTTGATAAAATGCATAAACTGGTTAGAATTCGATAAAAAGGTAACGAGTCGAAGGCTTAGAATTCTCAAAAATTTTATGTTGGATGTTGGATTTTAACTCCATATGATGGAGAATTAAATTACGGACGCGTAGGAAAAAGAATTAGGTAAAACAGATTAAAAACGAGAGAGTTATGCTCGTTTCCGTGAAATCGGGTCATGCTGGGAATGTACAACAACTGTTTAAGCAACAATCTGTGAAAAAGGGGCCTAGGCGTCACGCGACGCCCCCTAGTTCCGGAAAAACTTTATTTTTTTTGTTGTTTGACCCATGTAACTTGTTTAAGCTTATTATTTAACTATCAAAACTAACTTTTGAGTTGGTTTTGATTTTAGGCGAATGTCAGGAGTACCCGGATGAAGATCAAGCAGCGTACAAGAACCGAACACACGAGATTAAAGATTCCGCACGTTGTTTCGTCGTCATTTTAAACAGCAATTCCGTAGATATTAAATTGTATTATTTTCAAATTGTAAAAATTTTAAGTCACCCGTATTATTTGACAATATATACATATAATTTCATGTTTATTTTCGTAACTTAAACGAAAACCGTTAAATAATTAGACGGGTGTTACATAGGGAGGCACTTGCCACAGCTATTGTTATGGGTGAAATTCTGAACCCCTATATCCTGGAAAATATCTTGGTTTATTTCTTGGTTATGTAGTATCTGTTTACATCCGGGATGCTGATTCAGGATATTGGTAATATCCTGAATGGTATCCTCAGGATTACTAATGGATTATGTGCAGGTACGTGGGTTGGAAGCTGGCAACGTTCATAAGACTCATTCCGCGGAAGACTCGGTCCAAGTCGTTCAAATGAAGACGTTGAAGCCGTATTACTCGGTCAATAACGTTCATAATGGAATATTCGAAGTACCCCATATTTGTAGGGATTATTGTTTGTAATTCATTACTATAAATAGGTGGGTATACCAGATTAAATAGGACATCACAATCACACTCGCTACACTCTAACACTTGCTCTCAAGCAATTCTTACTTTCATACAAAGGCATTGTAACACTTAGCGATCTGGTCTATATCCTGCACTGTATCCTGAAGTTTAAAGCAATAAGAAGAACAAGGCAGCTGCGATTGTCAGCGACCGAGGTTTTATGCCGGCGATCTAGATTGATCAAGGGCTTTCCTCGTACATCTCGTGTCATTTCCTTTACTTTTTGTTCATTGTTTGCTCATTGTTTGATCGCAGATACAACTCAATATCCTGAGCCGTATCCTAAATACTGATTTTGTAAATAACTCAACAAGCATATTTTCTATACACTTTCTAGCACACTACCTCACATTACTAATTTGATCACTAAATTGCTTCGGTAATTTTTGACCAAAACAATTTGGCGCCCACCGTGGGGCAAGTGGTGCTCTCTTTACTAAAAATTTTTGTCAAATCGCTAATCGGTTTTCTATTTTCAAAACGTTTTGCCACATTGTCCATAATGGCCTCAAGATCAAACATGAGTTCCTCTACTGTGTCTGCTATGACTTCTGCTACTACCGGTCCGGTGCTTCCACCACCTCCTCCAAGGATGCCAGCCTCTACACGACCTCAGGATATTATCCCTACCCGCAGTGTTCAGGAATCTGCTCCTGTTTTAGCTTCTAACGATGAAATTTTAACCTTATTTGGAAGTGTGCAGGAACAAATGAGGCAGCAACAGGAAACAAACCAAATGCTTTTAAGGGAAATACAACTCCTGAAGTCCGGCTCGAGCAGATCTACTGAGGATATTGTCACTCCATTACACCCCAGAACGTTGAACTTCAGTTCAGCTGTGTATACTGAGGATAACAGGGGGAATATTGTGCCCAGCCTTCCTCAGAATCATACTCCTGAAATACCCTCCTCGGTCAGGATGTCGACCATAAGGAGCCCAGGATATGCTTCAAGATATGGGCAAAATCCTCCAACGGGTAACGTGTCAAATAATAACAATACTCATACTACTAACAATAGTGGATCTTTGCAGGATACAGGTGTGACATCAGAACTTACTAGGGAACTTCAGAAGTTGAAGGACATGATATCAAGTGTACCCGGGGTGGTCCAGCCGATCCCGGAAGTGTCTCAAGACAGCCACAAGATATCTCGTTTTGCATATCCTATCTGTGATGCTGAGATCCCAAAGAGGTTCCAAACCCCCAACATGAAGCTTTACGACGGAACAACGGATCCTGAGGAGCATATTGCTCAGTATAGGGAAAGGATGGAGATTAACCCTATCCCTCCGGATCTTAAGGAAGCATGCTTGTGCAAGGGTTTTGGTTCAACCTTGACAGGATCAGCCCTGAAATGGCTCTTGAATGTTCCTCCACATTCGATTACATCTTTTGCTCACTTAGTAAATTTATTTAATAGTCAGTTTTCTTGTAGTAGAAGCTTTGAAAAATTAACAAGTGATCTCTACAGGATAACACAGGGGCCTCAGGAATCCCTTAGGGATTATGTGAACAAGTTCAGCCGGGAATCACTAGACATTCCTCATCTTGATGTTGCAACAGCTGTGCAAGCTTTCAACATGGGGCTGCAAAAAGATTCTCAATTTTATCAAGACCTTGTAATGAACCCATGCAGGAACTTGGATGAAGCTCGGAACAGGGCCCTAAGATATATTCGGTTGGAGGATGACAGAAAGATGCAAGAAAGGATGAACTCATCTAACACTTATGAGTCAACTAACAGGAAGTTAGAATCCTCATACAAGTCATATCGGCCTAAGCCATATGGTAGAAATGAAAACAAGAGAGTGAATGCTGTCGAAGATGAGGATCCTGAAGAGTATCCTGAATTATCTGAATATTGCTTTTCTGTTAACATTCCTGAATTGATGTATGCGATGCAGGGTCTAGGGGACAAGGCTAGATGGCCTCGAAAGAATCAACAAAAGCCGATTGGAAAGACAAATCAAAATGGTGTGCTTTCCACGAAGATTTCGGACATATGACTGAGGATTGCATCGCTCTAAGGAAAGAAATTAGCTATCTTCTAAGCAAGGGATATTTGAAAGATCTCTTAGGAAGATAGAAGAATAAGGGACAGGATACTGAGAAGGATCCTGAGCGAGCAGCATCACCTCCCGCGGATGCCAAGATAATCAACTTCATTTCGGGAGGATCCGACATTTGTGGGACTTCTTATTCGGCAGCAAAGAGGCATGCAAAAGAAGCTAAGGCCGAAAGGGGAGATAAACCTGTCAGGATGACTACACTCACAACTGACAAAGTGATCACATTTGATGCTAATGACAGGGATAGTGTCCAGGATCCTCACCATGATGCTCTGGTAATAACGTTATATGTGGCTAACCATTTTATACGCAGGATATTGGTTGATAATGGCAGCTTCGTCAACATAATCCAACTAGAGACGCTGAAAAGAATGAATGTATCTCCAATGGATATCACTTCAAAGTCTACCGTGCTTGTTGGGTTCAGCGGAGAGGCTAGAAACACAGTGGGAGAGATAAAGTTGCCAGTGTACGTTGAAGGAGTCAACTCGATACAACGTTTCTGTGTGATGGATTCTCTATCCTGCTATAACATCATACTGGGAAGACCGTGGATTCACGATATGAAGGCTGTGCCATCAACATATCACCAATGCATCAAGATACCTACCCCTTGGGGAGTTGTCAAAGTTGATAGTGATCAGCAGGAGGCGAAAGAATGCTACTCATCCTCGATGAAATCCTCAACCAAACCTAGTGCAGCATAGCAATTAAAGACGCGGGCCCAGGATATCGTGGAAGATTCGGAGCAGGATGTGAAGAAAATTATCCTAGACCAGGATAATCCCGATATTTCGGTGCTCGTGGGAACCAATATCCCTCAGGATATTGAAGAGCAATTAATTAACTTTTTAAAATGCAGGATGTCTACGTTTGCATGGAAGCATGAGGATATGACCGGCATATCCAAAGATATTATCACTCACAAGCTTGGAATTGATAAATCATTCAAGCCTGTGCAACAAAAAAGAAGGAAGTTTGCTCCTGAGCGGAATATGATTATTCAAGAGGAAGTTGAGAGATTATTGAAGTCCAGGATGATCAGAGAGGTTAAGTTCCCAAGGTGGCTAGCAAACGTGGTTGTGGTACATAAGAAAAACGGGAAATGGAGAGTGTGTGTAGATTACACAGACTTGAACAAAGCTTGTCCTAAAGACCCATTTCCTCTTCCCCACATTGATGCAATGGTAGATGCCACTGCCGGGCATGAAATGCTGACTTTCATGGACGCATCCTCAGGATTTCAACAGATCCAAATGGAGCCTTCTGACCAGGAGGATACTGCCTTCATGACACCAACAGGTATTTATTGTTATACAGCTATGCCTTTTGGTTTGAAAAATGCAGGTGCAACATACCAAAGATTGGTAAACATGATGTTCAAAGACAAACTGGGGGACACCATGGAGGTGTACATCGACGATATGGTGGTAAAGTCAAAGAAAGCTCAGGATCACCTCCAGGATATTAAAGGAGTGTTTGATATCCTGGATCAGTATAACATGAAGCTGAATCCTGCTAAGTGCCATTTTGGAGTAGGAGCAGGAAAATTCCTAGGATATATGGTGACCAAAAGAGGAATAGAAGCAAGCCCGGAGCAGATTAAAGCCATCTTGGATATTAAATCACCCTCAAATATGAAGGATGTTCAACGATTAACAGGGCGAGTGGCAGCATTGAATAGATTTATCTCAAGATCTTCAGAAAAATGCAAAGATTTTTATCATATCCTGAAGAAGAACAAAAAATTCGAGTGGGGTGAGAAGCATGAAGCAGCCCTACAGGATTTGAAACGATATCTCTCAACCGCACCTCTGTTGATGAAACCTGAAAATGGTGAACCACTATCCCTGTACCTTGCTGTATCAGGGAATGCTGTAAGTGCCGTTCTCGTAAAAGACCATGAAGGTCAGCAATATCCTGTTTATTATGTTAGTAAAAGTTTGTTAGATGCTGAAACTAGGTACTCTCATTTAGAAAAATTAATACTAGCATTAGTTATGGCATCAACAAAACTTAGACACTACTTTGAGACACATAGGATACACGTTAAAACAAATTATCCTGTCAAAAATGTACTTAGGAAACCGGAAATGTCGGGTAGAATGGCTAAGTGGTCAGTAAAGTTAAGTGCCTATGATTTAGTATATGAACCTAGGAATGCCATAAAGTCTCAGGCTTTAGCTGACTTTGTGGCTGATTTTAGTAGTGACATTCAGGATGAGGTAGACCTAGAAGTTCAACAGTTAGGAGAATCCTCAAGATCCTGGACATTATATACTGATGGTGCATCTAATATAAGAGGGGTAGGATTAGGAATACTACTAAAATCGCCACAGGGGGGACATATTACCCCAGGCTATTAGGTGTGAATTTCCTGCTACCAATAATGAAGCAGAATATGAGGCTTTAATCGCAGGATTAGAGTTGGCTAAGAGCATGGGTATAAAAAATTTACAAGTATATGTTGATTCTTTGTTAATTACTAACCATTTTAATGGATCTTATGCAGTTAAGGTTGAGAAATTAATAGAATATCTTGATGTTCTCAAAAAATTAGCAGGATATTTCGATGTTTTTACACTTGAACAGGTACCCAGAGAGGATAATGCTGAAGCGGATGCCTTAGCAAATCTGGGATCATCAATCAGGATACCGGAAGGGACCCAAATACCAGTATTACATGTCTTATATCCTGCAACTAATCCTCAGGATAAAGAAGTAGCAGGTATTCAGGATCCTGGGGCGGAATATCCTAAAGAGGATCCTAAATCCTGGACGGCTCCAATTGTGAAATATCTCAAAGAAGGACACATCCCCGGAAGTGAAAATCCTAAGCCGTTTAGGATGAAGGTATCATGATTCACTATTATAAATAACGTTTTATACAAGAAATCTCTTGCAGGACCGTATTTAAGATGCTTGGAGGATCCTGAAGCCAAGGAAGTACTTCAGGATTTACATGAAGGGGATTGTGGTAATCACACCGGGGGCAGATCATTGTTCTCGAAAGTATTAAGGACAGGATATTATTGGCCAACGATGAGGAAAGATGCTGCAGAATATGCTCGAAGATGTGATGCATGTCAAAGACATAGTAACATACTACATCAACCAGCTGAACCATTATATCCTGTAGTTTCCCCTTGGCCATTCATGAAGTGGGGGATGGATATAGTAGGAAAGTTACCAAAAGCTCCGGGAGGAAAAGTCTTTATGTTAGCTATGACAGATTATTTCTCCAAGTGGGTTGAGGCTAAAGCATTTGTCCAAGTTAGAGACCAAGAAGTAGTATCCTTCATAAAGAGGAATATCCTGACTAGGTTTGGAATACCAGATGAGATCATTTGTGATAATGGGTCCCAGTTTATAAGCAAAAGGACTACTGACTTTTGCAAAAGTTGGGGAATTAAAATGATCACATCTACTCCATTACATCCTCAAGCGAATGGACAGGCTGAATCTTCAAACAAGATAATAGTCAATAACTTAAAGAAGAGACTTGGGGCTAAAAAAGGAAGATGGGCGGAAGAGTTACCCTTTGTTTTGTGGGCTGATAGGACAACGGTAAAGAATGCAACCGGCCAAACCCCGTTTTCCTTGGTATTTGGAGCGGAGGCGATGATTCCAACAGAAATGACGATACCTACTGCAAGATCTATGCTGCAGGATCCTGAACAGAATCCTGAAGTCTTATGTCAGGATTTGGATACTATAGACGAAAAAAGAGATGCAGCAAGGCTAAGGATAGCAGCATATCAGCAAAGAATATCCAGAGCATATAATAAGAACATAAGGACTAGAAGATTTCGAGTTGGTGATTGGGTGCTAAGAAAGGCTTTTCAAAATACCACTAATCCTGCCGATGGCAAGCTAGCTCCGAAATGGGAAGGACCTTATGAAGTCGAGTCAGAAGCAGGGAAAGGAGCATATCGACTCAGGAATCTGGAAGGGGATATGCTACCAAGATCCTGGAATGCAATACATTTGAAGCTCTATTTCAAGTAAGAGTAGAATTTATTTTCTATCTCAGAATGGTATGTATTCTGTCTTTAAATATATTTGTTTATTGAACCCAATACTGACTTAAGCATCGGAGGGGTGTTAGCCAAGCTAACACCCACCTTAGTTTACAATTGTTTTGCAGGATATGTTTCAGGATATAGCTCCAGGATATATGCTCAGGATAAGTCGAAAGATTAGAGGATTGGCCCCCTCTCTCACGTTTAAGGGATCCTGGTCCCTTCAAAGGTTTAAAGGTATTCACCTTTCTTTCGAATTGGGTTTAAACACCTCGCCTGGAGCGCAAGATATCTAGGTATAGTTCAAGGTAGCGGGACCAGTTCATGTAAAAGTGGCTGACAATTTCGTTACTGTTGGCTATATCCTGGATCCTAAAGGTATATGAGGATTGATCACCCTCTCTCACGAAAGAGTATTTTCATACTCTCAAAGGTTTAAAGGTTTTCACCTTTCTAAGAATTGGAGTTTGTACACTCTCGCCTGTAGCGCATGAAATTTAGGGTTTATCCCCAGGGTATTAAGGGTCTATCCCAAGTATGCTAAAGATTCATTTCAGGATATCAGGGGTTTTGCCCCAGGGTATGCGGAATTTACTTAAGGCAAGATATAAATGCATTTGCGTTTCTGTGTCAAACACAGGGGACATACATTATACTGTTCAAAGAATGGATCCAAGTTCACAAGTATGCACTGGGGACAAAACTTATAATGGAGGATTAAAATTGGTTCTGTGAGAATCTCTGGTATGATCTCTCCTTTTTATTTGGACAATTTATAGGTGATATTTTAATATCCTTATCAAGATATCTTTCAGGATACCTTTCAGGATACATCTATAATATATATTCCTAAAAGTGTACAAACCAAACAATTTTTACAACTACGATTTTCATAGCAATGACAACAGTAATAAGGTCAAAAGAGAAGTTATATTATTAACATACCAAAAGATGTGCTCTTAGTTTCACCTCAAAACAAGGCCCATCCACTAAGAGCACTAATAGTTCATTACCATATTTACCCAACAGTTGAAGGCTTCATCTCAAACCGAGACCCATCCACCTTCAACTGTTGTATTGTTCAAAAAGCATGCAGGAAATGTAAATTGTTCAGATGCGGGAAAGTAAAGTGCAGAAAAGTAAATTGTTTATGGGACTACAAACCAACATTCAAATTCAAAAAGGTGGGCTCTAGCCTTGGCATGTATATCCGTCATCGCCCACCTAAATGCCCTCACACAGCGGCATCTCCTCCAACCTTCTCAGACTTCTCCGCACCAGCATCCTGACCAGCATGCTGCGCAGCATCCTGACCTATGTCCATCCCAGCATCAGCTCCAGCATCCTTCTTGTCTCCGGCCTGGACCACCACCTCTGCTGACTTAGAAGACTCACCGGCTTCAGCAGGAAACGGCACAGCTTTGCCTCCGAGCTCCTTTAACTTGGCCACCCAGGATTCAACTGGCCAAGATGGACAAACAAGGCCCGTCTCCTTGGCCTCGTAGGCCATCTTGATGCGTGCTTGTAACAGGGAGACGATAGCAGAAGCCTTGATTCCCTCCCGGAAATTGATCAAGGCTTGATCATGATCCATTTGAACGGTGGCAAGCTTGACCTCAGCGTCTTGGGTGACCTTCTTCAGCAGGCTTTCGTAGTGCCGAGTCTTTGCTTCAGCAATGGCACCTTGGTCAGCAACGGTGCTTTCGAGCTGTTTGATCCTGGCTTCATGGAGTGCCACGGTACCGCAAGCGTCATTGTACAAGTGGAGCAAATGCTGGAGGCCCTGCACATCAATTACAGGTATAAAATTAGAATATATGTTGACCAAGATATCCTACCAGGATATCCTGTTAGGATATACGTGCAGGATATATGTGCAGGGTATACATGAAGGATATGCGTCAGGATATTACCTTGTTAAGGAAGGATGTCATTGGCTCTAAGGAATCGGAGAAGCTGAGTTCGTCATAGGAGAACCCTTCTGAGCCTGGAGCACTGACTTCAAGACCCTTCCTCTTTTTCGTTGTGGAAGCACGGGTTCTTGGATTGGCCTTGGGAGCCGGGAGTGGTTTGGAGCTAGTAGCAGCAGGAGTCTCCTTCTTGACTGTGGCTGGAGTTGGATAGCTGTCAAGTTCATCAAGGTCTAGATAGACTGGGACTTTGCTGGAATCTGCACACAGGGAGTAAATTTCTAAATCTCTCCTAAGAATAGCAAATAAAAAACATATGTGTGCAGGATATCTTGCAGGATTCTTACCAGACATGTTTGCGCTTGAAAGAGGGCTTGGAGTTGGTGGAGACGGATTAAAACTTCTCTCTGTTTCTGAAAGCAGTCTGATGGCATCTATCCTTTTTTGAGAATCAGCAAGGGGAGGTGCGATCTTTCTGAAATCAGCTGCATACAAAAACAGAAGAAATAAAATTCATTAGCTGAGGATATGAGACAGGATAAGAGACAGGATCATTCTTAAACCCTAAGTCCTACCCTTTCTCAACCATCTCATCGGATAATCCGTTCCACCAGGGATTGAATCCCTTTTTACGAAGAAAAACTTGGATTGCCAACCATCCTCGTTCCTGGTGGCACGAAGTATCAATGGATCACCGGAAGTAGAATAAAATAGGAATCTAGATGAGCCATGGCATATAAGCTTGTAGGCTAAAGGGAGATCATGGACAGAAAGGTCAGGTATGTGGTTTCTCTTGATTTGGTCAAGAACAGACAAAACACGCCAGAGCATTGGCATGGTTTGGCTGAAAGAAATTTTGGTGATATTAAAAAACTCGGTGATGAAGTCCGGAAAGGGGAATCGTAACCCTAAGGTAAAGGGGAAAGCATTGAAACAAATCCACTCGTTGGAAACCATATCTGACCGGATTTCTCTATCAAAGGGTCGGAATATAGTTCCTTCCGGAAAGATACCGGAGGATTTCAAAGCCGACAAATGAGCACTGTCAAAGGTGCATGTTTCGTTCTCCGGTTCTTGGAGAAGATTCTGTTGGATGAATGTGGGAGCCGAGTCGCCTGAACTGGACCTCGTTTGCCTAGGCATTTGGTCGCCTGAATTCTCGCCGGAGAAAGATAAAAGATGAATATTAAGATGAGGGAGAGAATATTACCTTTTTCTTGTCGATTGTGGTTAAAAAAGAAGATGAGGATGAGAAGATATAGGGCATGATGAGTAAATATAGGCCGGGTGGTTGAAAGCTGTCACATCAATGGTCTTATCTCTTAATTACCTCGGCCACCGTGAAAAATGTAACCGTTAGTGCAGGATATCAAACGGTAACATTTTTGGGGACAATTGTTATGGGTGAAATTCTGAACCCCTATATCCTGGAAAATATCTTGGTTTATTTCTTGGTTATGTAGTATCTGTTTACATCCGGGATGCTGATTCAGGATATTGGTAATATCCTGAATGGTATCCTCAGGATTACTAATGGATTATGTGCAGGTACGTGGGTTGGAAGCTGGCAACGTTCATAAGACTCATTCCGCGGAAGACTCGGTCCAAGTCGTTCAAATGAAGACGTTGAAGCCGTATTACTCGGTCAATAACGTTCATAATGGAATATTCGAAGTACCCCATATTTGTAGGGATTATTGTTTGTAATTCATTACTATAAATAGGTGGGTATACCAGATCAAATAGGACATCACAATCACACTCGCTACACTCTAACACTTGCTCTCGAGCAATTCTTACTTTCATACAAAGGCATTGTAACACTTAGCGATCTGGTCTATATCCTGCACTGTATCCAGAAGTTTAAAGCAATAAGAAGAACAAGGCAGCTGCGATTGTCAGCTCCCGAGGTTTTATGCCGGCGATCTAGATTGATCAAGGGCTTTCCTCGTACATCTCGTGTCATTTCCTTTACTTTTTGTTCATTGTTTGCTCATTGTTTGATCGCAGATACAGCTCAATATCCTGAGCCGTATCCTGAATACTGATTTTCTAAATAACTCAACAAGCATATTTTCTATACACTTTCTAGCACACTACCTCACATTACTAATTTGATCACTAAATTGCTTCGGTAATTTTTGACCAAAACAGCTATCGTCCTCAATTCTTGATGTGATTGGATCAAAAGTGGGGTCGAAAAGGCTCGAACAAATGGGGAAAACATCACTAATAAGACTAAAGATGACGGGTGTTAGGAAGCCATGGAGAATATTTTAGCTATCACAAAACCTATTTTTTCTAATTAACTTTTGTGACGGTGAAGGTCCTAAAATGGGTGAAATCTATGAAAAACATAGACAACATGCTAGGAGAAATAAAAGATGTTATGATGGATAATACATATTCAGGTTATTCCAATGAAGTTAATCAGATTATTTTGGCTAGGTGGGAGAAAATGACAATCCCACATCATTGGGGTTTGCTTTAAATCCAAGGTTTTATGGTAAACATTATCTAGAAAAGTTGGCACCTGGTGGCATGGAAAGAAGAGCTCCGAACCAAGACAAGGAAGTTTTACTTGGTATTATGGAAGGTTTTAAAAGAATCGCATGTCACACCCCAACCGATGGCGGAAACATCGGAGTGAGACGAACAAGATTGCTCGAGACTTCATAACAATAATTGTGACAAGTATTTAATAAACGAGTTGATTTCATTGATAATAGTTGTCTAATACAATACATGGAAAATTCAAAGTACAACATTTGATGAACGAAATACAACAAATTTAAAGGATCAAAATATAATGACATCATTAATAGTCTAAGTGTGTATCTAATCATATCCTACTAGATTCCATGTGCATCAACATCAACCACCAGCAACATGTTTAAAAGCATAGTTCAATACAAAGTATTGGCAAGTATACAAGTTTGATACATAGCATACGTATAAAAATGATTGAAACAAATCAACACGACACACCTAGCTATCATGATTAATGTAAAACTGGCATGCGAATAACAAGTCAACCCACTAATTACCGCAAGTATAAATGAATGAATAACTTAACATTACCTCACATTCACGGTCGGTGCGTTACTCCTATAGCGCTATACATGTTAAGGGGAGGCTCGTACGAAGTTAATAACAAGTTTATCACATACCCAGAAACACGAATCAAGTATAACATATTAGTATGCATGTGTTGGATTGTTTGTGTGATTGCATAAAGTATAAGTAATTGTGTAAGTTTAATAAGTAAACATATTGTACCCAAAAGTGTAAAATGAAAAAGGGTGTTCGAGTATGCTCACGGTTTGCGAAGAAATTTCCACTTATTAAGTTTGACGAGTCTTGAGTTGTTGGAACACCGAAGTTACCAATTTTAGTTCTTGAACTTTTTGCCCAAAGTTGAAAATATTTTAGATTTGAGGGAGTTTGGAAGTAGTTTAAAGGTGGTGTAAGAGTTTGGAATGTGTTAGAGTTGGTATTTATAAGATGGTTAAGTGGTTGGGGCTTAAATGAAGGTGGTTGGGAGTTAGGAGGGGTATTAAATGAGTTGGTTGGAGGTTAGAAAGTGGGTTTGGGGTATTAAATGAGGTGCTTGAAGGTTAGGACATTAAAGAAAGTGGTTGGTGAGATGAAAATTTTCATTTTTAGTGCTTGCACTTGTATTGTTGGTTATTTTATGCTATAAAGGTGTATGTAGGTATATTATAAGTATGATACATGTATGAATGTGATTCAGAGAAAATACAATTTCGATGTATGTCTCGGTTTTAAATTAAAACATGTATTTCGTGACTGGTTACATATTATGCATGTATGATTAAACAAGGTTGATATAAAAATACGATTTCCATTATGATCAAAGTCTTGATATTACAAGGATTGAAATGAAGTAAGAATACAAGTTTCTAAAAATAAAAATGTGAATACAACTTTCTAAATATGAAAAGTACAGAAAATGCGGAGCGTTACAGTCTCCCCCTTTAGTAAATTTCGTCCCGAAATTTATTAAAGAGGAAGATTTGGAAAATGCATTTTGTCTAAAATCGAAATATTGAAGTTTGAAGCGTTTTGGAAATGTATGGAAATTCGGATGAGCGAAAAGGGTAGGTTTTTAAAAGTAGTTCGTTTGACTAAGGTGATTTGAGGAATTAATTATGAGTACATTGTGCTTGTGTGTCTATAGACAAAGTGAGTTTGACCAGGTTTAAATATTTGATGGAAGAAGTATTTAAAAAGACGTTACCTAAAAAGAAAAATTTTCGTATAAAATGGAGTGTATTTTGAGAAAAGTGTGGCCCACATCGTAGTTTGTAAGGAAAGTTTATCGGTTTTTAAGGCGTATTAGTAAAATCACATGTTTGTAGAAAATTGTTTTTTTGTGGAAAACTAGGATCGTAGAATTTATGATTTCAAAAGGTTTTGGTGGAAATGGGCCAACTAAGTGAAGTTTGTGCGTAATAAAGTACGGAAGATTGATTTAAAAGTAAGGAAGTATTTTGACAGAACTAGACAGGTGAGGATATTTGTTTAAAGGATTGAACGTTTAGGCCAGTTTATTGTAAATAAGGTTTGAATAAAATGTCAAAAGAATAATTGGGAACAATCGTGGTATATGAGTGAACGAATGATTCAGTAGATGAATGAAAGGGTAGGAATGGTATGCTTTTTGGATAAAATGCGGATATTAAGTGTTGAGGATGAGGTTTCGTCATGGATAATCAGATATCACGCATTTAGCAGTGCGTTTGTCAGTTACTGGAGTTTGTTTAATCGCGTTAAACAGTTAAGGGAAAACACCGAATTTCTCATGGCACGTTTTACGAAAGTTTGGTAATATGGTAAAAACACTTATATATAGGAAGTACCAACGGCATACCCACCATGTTTCAACCATATTACGTCCGTTTCGTTATTCAGTGTCATGTTACGTTCTGTGTCTTACCACACACAGTAGAACACCCTATGATTTTCATGCGCCTACCAATATAATCTCGTGTCCACCCGTGATTATACTGGTCGTTGCATGATCCGCATAGTTTGTACTAATAGTGTATGCAGTAACATTAAAAGTGAGAATGTGTGTGTGTGATAGCATATACAAATTAAGCATGTAATTATGATTTTGTTTAAGTATGTACGAGACCAACTTAAGAGAACCACTCGGGTTATGCTCACGTATAGGTGCGAATGTATGAGTATGAATGACGACAATTTGCGTATATAGTATAAATTGAAACATAACGAGTTTAAGCATCACGAAATCATGAGTGTGTAAAAACGAAGTGTAATGATTATATGTGCGAGATTGTCATGAAACATTGATTAAAACGTGTACGACGATATGCATGTGTAATTGCTTGAGCAAATCCTTGAGTTTATTGAATCAAAAAAGATTGAGTTCGTCGGGAGTGGAGAGTTAGATTTGTGAATATCAAAAGAATATAAAGTATCCATTTGTTATGCGAGTTGTGTTTTGTATGAAGAAAATGCTACTTTTGTTTCAAAAAGAAATGGATTTACGTGTGTCGGAGATTGTCTGCTCCTATTAAGTTTCCTTGCCCATGTGTTTGGATTTAGAATTGTGTATTAGTGGTGTTTGAAAAGATTTTTGAAAACAGTGGGTTTGCTTCATTTAATGTATTTTGTATTAAAATACGAAGAGTTGTATTTCGGAATTTTTCGTTAAACTTTGGTCTTTGAAAAGAATTTAGCAAAATGAACTTATAGATAGTCGAACTTCATTGGTAGAGTCGTGTAAGTGTAGAGTTACTATGTCTAACATATGTATTAGGAGTTAGTTTGGCCGGTAAGATGATTGTGGTAGGTTCATCGAACTGTAGTTTGATGGTAAAGTATCGGGTTTCGACTAAATACCTATATGTATGATGCTTGGTGTTTAACGGTATAGTGTACGAGTGGGTTACCAGCCATAGGCTTTGGAAGCTTTCTCTAGGTATGGTTCATATCGAGTTTCTTGGGTTCTGAGTATACACGAGGGTTGTAAGAGGTCATCCTTGTTCTACGGCATCGAGGGAATTTCTGGTAGGAGAGCTAGTTCTAAGTTAGGATATGTTGTTGAAAATTGAAGTCTCGAGGGTGTATGGATAGGCTATTTGCATTTGTTAGTTAGGTTGACTACGGATCGATCATGTTTATCAATTAATCATGATTGATGAAGCGACATCTATAAGTTTTGTACGTATATGAGTGAAAGTTTCATTGGTTCCCTATTGGGAACAAAACGTCTTTAGTATAATAGTATAATGTGAGCGTGTTTTAGTGATTGGACAAAATATGAAAATCGTGGGCAAGAGACTTATTAGACCGACTAGGTTGATAGGTAGCATTTCATAAGATTTTAAAAATCATGTAATAAAGAATTTAAGGTATGATTAGGAATTTTGTGAATGTGATTTACGTAAAATAGATTGTAGGGTAAGAAATACGTTTGTTGGGATTGAACCCTATCAGAGGAACAATTGATAGAAAGCCAAAACCGGATCAGGGCAATGGATCCAGAATAAGCAGTTGTTAGCATCAGCCTTTCCCCTTGAATGTGGCTTAAACAACTGCTGATCTCTTAAGTTCTGTTTTACATATCCACAGCTGGTTACAACATCTGATGAAGACTTAAGAACTGTTGAAGACAAAGAGCTGCTCATCAAACTACTGCCTTAGTTCAAGCACTGCTGAAGACCAAAGCCCTGCTTGGGATGAAGCAGTGGAATGAAGAATCAATTGTTTCCTTTTATTGTAATAAGTCAGTGGTTAGCTAGCAGTAGTTTAAGTAGAACAGTGTTTAGAGTTTGTTAGTTGTTAAATGTCACTTTCATGGTTTGCTTGTGCCTATAAATAGAACAGTACTCTGTACTGTTCCATTGGCTCTTTCCATCCTTCGTCATTTCTGCACAAGCAAATCTATTGAGCTCGAGCTGGGGGGAGACTTTTGCTTACATGCAAGTGTAATCAGTGATTGAAATAAATTTAATCATTCGATTCATTGTCATACATGTTTGCTTAGAATTGATTTCCTGTTTGATTGTGTGAAAAGTTATTCCATCTTATTCCGCTGCAAATCATTGACAATTCGTTACCATTTTGTTTAACAAAAACACAATCAATCAAACTCAGATCCTAACAATTGGTATCAGAGCCTAGGACAGTCAAATTCGATCTAACAATCAATTTGACATAAAAGTTCAGCTCGACATCGTTGATACTTTTAATTGTTTGCTTGTTTTGTTGAAAAACAAAGTAAGGTTTAATCACGAACAAAGTTGATTAATCAATACCTGTAAAACAACCAGAATGACGTCACAATCACAAGATGTTAACAATAGCATCGGCTCATTGTTCAAACCTCCCATGTTGAAGCGAAATGAGTACAACATCTGGCAGAGAAGGATGGGACACATCCTTGCTCAACAAAATACCGGATGTTGGAAGTCGGTTATCTTTGGACCACATGTTCAAATGGTGCAGAGTGCTGAGGATCCATTGAAGTATGAACCTAAGAAAACTGAAAACTATACCGAATTGGACTTTCAGAAATTCGAACCGGATGCCAAGGCATTCAGCATCGTTGCATCCGTACTCCCAAATGAAATATATGCTGGCCTATTACATTGTAATAGTGATAAGGAGTTGTGGGATGCACTGAAGAAACAGTTTGGGGGAACCGAAGAAGTTATTGAAAACAATAGGGAAATTCTGAACCAGCAGTACGAGACATTTTGTCATGTTAAGGGTGAAACCTTAACACAACAATTTGAGCGGTTCAGTTGTCTTATTAGTGAGCTAAAACTTGTTAATGTTGAGTTTTCAAAATCAACACAAAATAGCAGGTTTCTTAGATCACTACCAGATAAATGGGAAACAATTGCTTATGTGACCAGAACCTCTGCTGAGTTCAAAGATCTGACACTGGCCCAACTTCATGGTAGACTCCTAACCTATGGAAAGGAGATTAACCAGAAAAGGAAGTTGCAAGAGTCTGGCAAAGTTGCAGATGACTACTTATTTGCCAACACAGCTCTTCTGGGTCAGGAAGAGTCTGGCAATAGTAAGGATCAGAGTTATGATCATTTTATTGACATAACTGCTGGTGGTAACTTCAACTCTGATCCTCACTCATCCAATTATGCTTTCACAGTAAATGGAGAAAGCCAGAACTCTGATAATCTATGCTTTGAACTCAATGACCTTCAGCATTTTGATCCAACTAATCTTGAAGAAATGGACATATTGCACCAATTGGCCTTGCTAAGTGTTAGAACCAGTAAATTCTACAAAAGGACAGGAAGAAAATTCCCAGGGTTGCATGGGAATTTGATGGTGGGTTGGATAAATCAAAAATTAAGTGTTACAAGTGTAATAGGCTAGGTCACTTTGCTAGGGAATGCGGGAGTCAAACAAGTGGACCAATTATTACACATCCTAGCTCAAACCCTACACCACAAGCCAACCAAAACACTGTCCACTACACTCAATATGCACACCATGCTGCCCATGTAAACACTGCTCATTATGCAAACCCTGGAACCCCTGTGCCTGTGCAGTATGTTCAAACCACTGTCCCTCAAATCCAATATGTCCAAGCCCCTATCCCTCAGGTTCAAGTGCAACAAGTTGCACCTCAACAAGCTGCACCAACAGTGGTTCAACCAGATCAACAAAGCTTCTTCACACAAGGTTTTGTTGACTGGAGCAGCTTACCTGATGAGTTGGGAGATGAAAAGTTTGCTCTATTTGCTTCAAATGATGCTCCTAATGATGAATTTTGTTTTATGGCATTAGACTCAATACAGGAGGGGCTGGAGATTGGAGAAGGACATTCAAAGAATGAAATAGTGGATGAAGTTGTTGAAGCAGTGGTTACTGCAATTGCTGATCAACTACTGATGGGAGAAAGTTTAGAACCCCTGCTGGAACCTTTGGCTGACCCCTGATCTAAAGAAGAAGAGACGAAGCATGGTGAGAAAGAAGAAAAGATAGCTGATGAGGAAGAGCATGTTTGTGATTATGCTATGATGGCTGCAGCCAAGGTATCACCTCAAGTTCTCAAAAACTTGTGTTCAGATAAATGCATCATTGCATTTGCTAACATTAAAAAGGTGAATGAAAACCTTAGGGATAAAGTGCTCAATGATGAAGTTCAATTTGAAAAGTCTTTAAAAGAACTGAAAATCAAATTGGCTAAAAAAGACACAGAAATCTACAGTCTTAAACATGAGCATAGCATAGTCAAGGACCAACTCCAAACTATGATAGAAAAATATCATGTTTGCAAAAAGGAGTTGGAATCCACCCAAATCACTTGTGAAAAGTGGGTGGAATCCTGCAAAGGCTATGAGGTCATGCTTGAAAAACAAATCAAAAGCATTGTGAAATTTCTATAGGTTATAGAAATCATGACCAAGTTGAAAACACTGCTGAAACCAAAAATGTCAAGTCCACTATCCAAACCACTGAAGTTATACCCTCAAACAAGAATGGCCAAGAGGTGAAAATCACTGACAAACTTGGTAACAAGATCACTTTGGAAAGACCTGTGGGATCCTCAACTTTTTAGGAAATTGAAAAATACCAATTTAAACCCACATGGTCTGATGAGTGTGACATTCTTGAAAAGTTCAAGCCCATGGACTTCACAACCACTGATGGTGTCAAAGCTCCCAAGGCATAAGTGATTCCTCTTAAAGACATCCCAGCAGTAGTTCAAAACTCTGTTGCTAAGGAGTCTGCAAAGAAAAAGAAAAAGGAAAAGATTAAAAACTTGTTTTGTGATTTCTGTGAAAAGAAAAATCACCTGACCAAAGATTGTTTTCATTTGAAAGCCTATGACATTAACAAAACAAGTACCATCATACCATCTGAGAGCTACACCATCTGTGGTAAATCCAACCATCCCACTCAAAAGTGTGTGTACTTAAAATCTTTTGAGGTCAAAAAGGAAGAGTACCTTGCTAAAACACCTTTGAGTTCATCAAATTCATCAAGTTCATCTGTCAAGTTCACCAAAAATCAACCACTGTTTGTGCCAGTTGAAACGGCTGTTACAAAATAGCTGAACCAAACCTCTATTAAAAGAGAAGTTCAGGTGACTGGTGCACCACCTGCTAACCAATACCGAAGAGGTAAAGGTCAACCACCATACCAAAGGGTTCCACACATTTATGAAGCCTACAAAAGGCCTACTAAACCCAGAGTGAACAGAAATCCCTTTGGTTACCAACAGTTGATTGGGCAAGACCCCCAACAGTGGTTAGAGATAAATGTTTCAAAAATTGACCAAACCCCTGAGCTAACCACTGTCCATCCACCTGAACTTGACACAGACAATGTTGAGACCCTATCCAAAGTCATATTGGCTTTGGAGACCCTCCTGAACTAATTATTTACTTGATGTGCAGGGAGCTTCTGCATGCTTAGATATTATTTGGTATGTAGATAGTGGAGGCTCCAGGCACATGATAGGATGCAGAGCCCTTCTCAAAGAATTCAAAACTCATGGAGGGGGTGATATATCTTTTGGAAATAATAGTAAAGGGAAGGTGTTGGGTTCTGGTACTGTAGAGTCTAGAAATGTTAAGTTTGAAAATGTCAATCTTATAGACAATCTAAAATTCAACCTTCTTAGTGTTTCACAAATGAGTGACAAAGGGTTTGGGTCATTCTTCACTAAAGATTGTTGTAGGATTGTTGGACCAGAAATGGTTAAAAAGATTGAAGAAATAATAAAAACTGGAAAAACTAAACTTGTTTCTCAAAGATGTGGCAATGTTTATGTGGTAGATATGTCAAAAGAGAGTCCCAGAACTGATGCATGTCTGTTCTCAACTGCCTCTAACAAAGAGACAGAACTATGGCACAGAAGATTGGGGCACACAAATCTCAGGACAATCACTGCTTTGTCAAAACAGGGGTTAGTAAGAGGTCTTCCTCAAAAACTGTACTCTTGTCCTAAGCATTGTGTTTCCTGCCTAAAAGGAAAACAACATAAAAGCTCTTTCAAGTCCATTGATGAGTCCAAAACAACCAAGTGTTTGCAAATGCTGCACATGGACTTGTTTGGCCCAGTTAAAGTCATGAGTCTTACAAAGAAAAGGTATTGTTTGGTGATTGTTGATGACTTTTCTAGGTTTACATGGGCCTATTTTGTACATTCTAAAGATGAAACTGCAGGAATTTTGCAAAGCTTTGTCACATAGGTGGAAAAGCAATTTGATATGCCAGTTAAAGTCTTTAGAAGTGACAATGGCACATAATTTAAAAATAAGGAGTTTGATGCCTTCTGTGTGTCAAAAGGAATTGTAAGGCAGTACAGCAATCCAAGGACACCAGAGCAGAATGGGGTAGTTGAAAGAAAGAACAGAACTCTCATTGAAGCAGCCAGAACCATGCTTGCTGATTCAGGTTTGCCTTTGACTTTCTAGGCACAGGCAGTAAACACTGCTTGCTATGTCCAGAACAGAGTTTTAATTAACCCTAGGCATGAAAAGACTGCTTATGAAATTCTGTATAAAATCAAACCACTGATCTCATACATCAAAGTATTTGGCTGCCCATGTTTCATCTTGAATTTAAAAGATTCCGTTTCAAAATTTGCAGCCAAAGTAGACAGTGGTTACCATCTGGGATACTCAACTACTGCTAAGGCCTACAAGGTGTTTAACACCAGGACTAAGACAGTGGAAGAGACTTTGAATGTGAAGTTCAATGAACTTTCATCAATGAAAATCTCATCAAATCCTGCTGAATTATTTGATCTTGATAAATTTACCTTTGAAAATACTGCTGTCAAGACTAACAATGCAGGTCCATCTCAAATTCCTCCACAAGAATATGGATATGAAGTTGTGATGCCACAGTAGAAATTCAAATCCTCCATTGGGGCATCAGATGTTCAAAACAGCTATCAAAGTCCAACCACTTCTACCTCAACAGTTGTTGATCAAAGTAGCCCTTCAACCTCTGCTTCCACATCCACAACCACTGATGGTCAAAATCTGCCATCAGTGGATAAAAGTCGATCAAGTGTTACACCATTACCACCAATTCCTCCACCTCCATTCCAAACAGATGTTGGGTCCTCAAAGTCCCCAATAGCTGTTAGCATAGATGATTCACATATGCAGCCTTCCCCAACAAATGCCATCATTCTATACCAAGGAGATTTAATCTTCTTGAGGTCTCATCTACCTGATCAAATCATTGGCAACATAAATGAAGGGGTGCTCACAAGAAGTCAATCCCAAAACATTTGCCTCTTTGCTGGTTTTCTATCACTCCATCAACCTGTCAAGTATCAAGATGCTTTGAAAGACAATAGTTGGGTAGAGGCTATGCAAGAGGAGCTCCAACAGTTCAAAAGACAACAAGTATGGGAACTTGTACCACTGCCAAAGGATGTGAGTCCAATTGGCACAAAGTGGGTCTTTAAAAACAAAACTGATGAAAGGGGTATTGTTGTCAAGAACAAAGCAAGGCTCGTGGTCCAAGGTTATAGACAAGAAGAGGGGATTGATTATGATGAAACTTTTGCCCCTGTAGCAAGATTGGAAGCTATAAGACTATTTTTAGCCTTTGCTGTCAACCACAACATGAAGGTGTTTCAAATGGATATCAAAAGTGCTTTCCTCTATGGAACCATTCAAGAAGAGGTGTATGTTTGTCAACCTCTAGGTTTTGAGGATCCATTTTATCCAGATCATGTCTACAGGCTCAATAAAGCCCTGTATGGCCTGAAACAAGCACCAAGCGCCTGGTATGAAACTCTTTCCACCTTTTTACTTTCCATTGGTTTCAAAAGAGGTACAATTGATAAAACATTGTTTTTAAAATGGAGAGGAAAAGAATTGATGATTGTCCAGATTTATGTGGATGTCATCATTTTTGGAAGCACATGTCATAAAATTTGTGAAGAGTTTAGACAACTCATGACAGCTGAGTTTGAAATGAGTGCAATGGGTGAGCTGCAATGCTTTCTTGGTCTCCAAGTTCAGCAACTGCAAAATGGAACATTCATTCATCAAAGAAAATATGCTAAAGAACTTTTAAACAAATTTGATACGAATGATTGTAAACCATGCAGCACACCCATAGCAACCACAAAGCTAGTCTTGTCTGATGAAAAGGATGCACTGATTGACCAAACCTTATATAGAAGCATGATTGAGTCTTTATTGTACCTACCTGCATCTAGGCCAGATATCATGTTTGCAACATGTGTCTGTGCAAGGAGTCAATCAACCCCTAGAAATCAAACCTTATTGCTGTAAAAAGGATATTCACATACATAAAGAATGCTCCCACACTTAGTATCTGGTATCCAGCTAATGGGAACATCAAGCTTTCAGGTTTCTCAAATAGTGACTTTGCTGGATGTAATACCACAAGGAAGTCCACTTCAGGAAGGTGCTAGTTTCTAGGAAATTGCTTGGTTTCATGGCAAAGCAAAAAAGCAAGCAGCTGTTTCAACATCCGCTGCTGAAGCTGAATACATTGCTGCTGCAAGCTGTACAACCCAACTCCTGTGGCTTCAAAACCAGTTGCTGGATTTTGGTATCACTGCTTTGAAAACACCACTCATGTTGGATAGTCAAGCAGCTGAAAATATCATCAAAAATCCTGTTTCACATTCAACCACCAAGCATATCGACATCAGACATCACTTTCTGAGGGATTGCTATGAAAAAGGTCTGATTTCTTTACATCATGTACCAACTCAAGATCAGCTGGCAGATGTGCTAACCAAAGCATTAGACACATCAACCTTTGAAAGTCTGATCTCGAGGATTGGCATGCTGAACATGGAATAACAGGCACAGTCCTGTTTTTCTATGAACAAAAGCATTAAAATGTTTTCAAAAATCAGAAATTCACCCTTAAAAATAGCTAAAAGTGAAAAATTTTAATTAATCCTTAAAAGTCTGCCATAACCACTGTTTTGGTTCAAACATCTGTTTGTTAATTGCTATCCACTGCTGAAAGTCAGCCTCTGTTCTTCATTTTCATTGGAAAATACTGTTGTCTAAAATCAGTACTTTAAACCACTGACAATGCTATCCACTGATAGTCAAAGTCTGCCCTTGTTTTCAATTTTCTTTTGAAAACCACTGATATTATTCCATCAGTGGTTTCCTAAACAACTGTCATCCATTTCCATCAGAGGTTGACACGTGGTCCGTACTTATCCGTCAGATCTTTGTAACCGCTGCCACGTCAGCATTCACTTTCTCTTCTATAAAACCCTGACCAAAACCCCCAAACAGGGTTTTCACTGTCGAATCGAATTCAAA
The DNA here is from genome assembly GCA_030545235.1 of Helianthus tuberosus. NCBI lineage: Eukaryota > Viridiplantae > Streptophyta > Magnoliopsida > Asterales > Asteraceae > Helianthus > Helianthus tuberosus. Next base: position 97,516,705 of record CM060367.1, read on the forward strand.
ATTCCTTTCTCAAAGCAGTTATCATCCAATTTTTCTCACAACTTTCATCATCTTCATTTCACCTTCATCATCTCAAATCCAATCATGGTGAAGAAAGCCAGTAAAACCACGAAAAAGGATTCACCCGTGCTTGAGATTCCGTTCAAATCCTCACACAACTACTTGGGTATACTCGAAAAACCCAGTGATACCACCACCTTTGATTCCATCATCACCACACTTTCATCCACAAAGTATAAAACTTTGCTCACCTGCAATGCAACCGTCTACTTGACTACTCAAAGGGAGTTTTGAAAAAATGCAACCCTTGAAACGGTGGACAAAAAGGTTGTCGCTATAAATTCTTCAATAAGGGGCATAAAATTCTCTATCTCTCCCCAAACCATCTCTGAAGTTTTTGAACTCAAAGATCTGGAAGGTAAAAGTTCTTTCCCTAAAACAGAGTACCAAAGAGATTTCATTGAAAGAGGGTATGAAGTAGAAATGAAAAAGGATACTTTGCAAAAAGGCAGTTTTCCATCTGCCATAAGGTTTTTATTTCATACCCTCCTTATGTGTGTTTCAAACAAAACCACTGCCTTCAATGAAATCCCATTGAAGATTCAATATCTGGGTTATACTATTTTACAAGGTGAAAATTATAACTATTCTCAGGAAATCTTCAATGATTTGGTCAAAAATATTGACAAAAAGGCTTTTCTTTTATTTCCAAGGTTTTTGAGTTTTTATTTCAATAAAAAGTTTTCAAAGGACAATGCCCATGCACTTATTCAGGGTATTCCTGTTCAAATAAATAGTTTAACTGCTGAAACATTCACTAGAATGTTAAAACCTTCAAAAACACAAGTAGAGGTGCCTGAGCAGAATTTAGCAGCTACCACTGCTCCATAGGTATCTGCTGCTGAGCCCACTACTCCAGGTGAACACAGTAGCACCACCACTGCTGTGCCACCCACACCTGCAATTACCAAAAAGCCCACAAAGAAAAAATCATAAAAGCCCTCCAAACCTACTAAAAAGGCCACTCTGGAAGATGAGATCCCAGAGCAACTGCCAGTGACAACACAAAAGTCACCAATAACCACTGCTGCTACTTCCTCACAGCAGATGGAAGAAAGATCTCCACCATTGCCTAAAACTCCTCCTGCATCCTCACAAAAGGATCAGGTTGTAAGCACAGGGACCCCACAATATGAAGCTCTGGGTTCAATTGGATCCATCTTCCTCAGTCCAAATCCCATGGACATGTCTCTTTCTACACCTATACCCTCACCCCTCACATTACCAAAATCCATGCTACCCTTGTTGCATGCAGTTGATATAGCTCAGACACTAACCAGTTCCTCTCAATCACCTATCACTGAGAGTACACTCCCACAAGTGACTGGGTCTGATGCTTATACCTCTGCTATCCCAGCAACAACTGAGGAGGTTACACTGCAGGAGTTACCAGTAATTCCTGTCAGTAGTTCAAGTGGAGCAGCACCTACTAGTGTTGGACCCACTGGTCTACACTAGGTCAGTTGTTCCATCAATAAGACTCCCTTGAAGGCAATTTCTTCAGAGACAACTAGGGCAACCACTGGTGTGTTTACTTTAACCACTGGTGAGTTGTTCCACGTGTCCACAAATGAAGGAAGAAGTCCCCAGTACCAAGAAAAAGGGGCATCAGTGGATGACTTTTGGGAAACATTCCCTAAGTCAACTATTGATAAAACCACTGCTAGTGGGAAATCAGATGATCCCATTGATTTGGGTGATGGTTTAAAATATAAGGAATTGACGGAGAGGGTTGACAAGATTGAAACATCTGTTGCAGACATCAAGTCTCTGTTGCAACAGTTGTTACAAGCTCAAAAGGCAACACCCACTGCTGCACCACCATCTGTTCCATCTGCATCCAATACTCCATCCCCTGATGCTCTTTGGGAGCTGTTTCAACCACTGCTCCACAAACAAAGAGAGTTTGCTTATTTCCAACATGAGATTCACTTAAAAGAAATCAGAAATCTTATGGATGCAAGATATAAAGATACTCATGCAGACATCAAGGCAATAAAGGCTCATTTGTTACAAACCACTGGCTCTGCTCCTCCAGCAGTATTCTTTCTTGATAAAGCTCCTCCAGCTGATGCCAAAAAGGGGGAGAAAAAGCAACAATTGAAAAAGAAAGGGTATGATGATGGTCTGTACATTGCACCAGACAAATCAAGTATGCTTGGAGACATCCCTAGGCCAGATGGTTCTAAGAAGGTAGATGAATCCCTAAATGCTTTAGCTGATGAAAAAGCAAGGCTAAAAAGGGACATGGAGGCAAAGGGAAAGTCAAGGTTCAATAAGGAGAAAGAAAGTTTGATGGAAATGGTAGAACAGGGTACTTCTAAGCCCAAGGATGATAGAGAAAGTCCTAGGCCAAAAAGAAGGTATGTTAGAAAAACAAGGCAACCCAAAAACACATCTCCCAAATCCACAAAACAAACTCCTATACCTCCCAAAAGCACTTCTCATAAACCTTCAAAGCCAACAGATGTTGAGACACCTGTTGTATCAACTGCTGTTGATACTCCAATGGTTTCAGAAAATGTTACCTCAACAACTACCACCACCACTCAAATACCTGCTACCACAACCACTGCCATCCCCACTCAATCAAACACTCCCTAATCAAAAACACCACCACAATCACCACCTGCTAAAAAGCAGAAGACTTCTACTGACACATCAGTAGTTGTAATGACAACAGTGGTTGAAACACCAGTTGTTTTGATGTGTGCTAAACAGACTAATATAATAAACTAAATTAGACTCTCTATTCTAGACACTATAAAGCTTTAATTCTAGACTCGACCTAAAACCACACAATCGGCAAGTGTACCGATCAATGTAGTATAACCTAGGAAGTCCGGATATCGAACCACAGGACTCTATGTATCACGTAAACTAGACTCTAACAGACGCTGACAGACACGACTTAACTTATTTATTTGTTGGGGGGGGGGGGGTTACGGAAAACTAAGAAATCTATACTAAACTAATTAATTAACTAGATTTAGACTAAGACACGAACGGAGACTAAGGTTTGATTCAGATAAGTTAAACGACTACCTAGACTCGAATCCAGTTTGAATGGGAATGGACTTCTAACAGTATTATTGTTGTATGGAGCCGGGATCATAAAATACTAAACCTTAAGGTATTTCAATGCTAAGACTTCCCGACCCTTCTCAGGAAGAAACCTAGGAAACCCTACAAGGCTGTTGTGAATACCGACTGTTAGACTTCCTCTCAGTCCTCTAACGATTCTAAAAGTGCCCTAATATGACTATCTACCTCTCAGCGCGATAAACTAAGGCAATTCTAGGTCCTGACTTGGTTTACTAGACACAAATGCAATTAGGGAAATAAGATCGACTTCTCTCAAAACCTATCTTAGCTATATATTGCACTGCAACCTAATAACTAACTCGAGCCTCTCAGCGACAAGTTAAGCAGAATATTTAATTCTAACTGTATTTTAATTACTGTTTCTAGGGCTATTGGCCAATTTACCCAAAGATCACCCGAACCCGCAAAGCTGCAAATAATCAACACAAATCCCTTATATGAAAGACATTCATCAGAACTCGTGTGAAACAGCAAGTAATCAACAATCAAAAGTAAATACGCATATACACCAAATCAGAAATTCTAGAACACTTTAAAAGATCCATATTCAAACAATAATAACCGTTAAAAGATCCAAACTTTAATCAAACTATCATCTTGTCTAGGTAGTAGCTAGGGTTTAGCCAAGAAACATATTGTTTATACTAAACAAATCAAGTTCAAAACAAGAATTCATTGGAAAAGATCAAAAACACGAAATTAAAGAAAACCGGGAGATAGAACCCGAATAATCTTCACTTCCACGCTTCCTAGCTTCAACCTTATGATTCCCGCAAGCTAAAAATCTCTGTAGTGCTCAAAATCTGCTCTCCAAGTCGCCTATGGCTTGTTAATTCGTAACTCCCTCATTAATGATCCTTAATTTAGCATATAAAGCAAACCCTAACAACAAAACAGCCCAGGCGCGATCCTCTTACCCGTCGCGTAGCGAGACGGGTCTTCCTCGTGTGCTAGCGCTACGCGAGCGCCTCCAAAATCAGATTTTTGTTATTTGTTTGTAGCGTAGCGCGAGTGACTGGCCTCTATCCGTAGCGCTACGCGACTGACGTTTTTTAACAGAATGTTGCTTCAAAATTCCAGCTCCAACTTCCAAATTCTCTAAAATAATTCTAACACTTGTTTCAAATGGTTCCGGGACTTGATGTTATGCACTTTAGCTCAATTTGCTCCTTTTTCAGCACTTTTGTGTATCAAGACCTGGAAAACCGAACTTTTATCAATAGCACGTAATTCTGAATAAAACTAAACTAGAAATAACGATAAAATGTACAAACTATACACGATATAAGTATGTATTTTGCGATACATCATGTTTCAACAGCTGTTAGTCAACCACCAACCACTGATCCCACAAATCCATCTCCAACCTCTCCTAAACCAAAAATGAGAAGGATAATTTTGGAAGATGATGATCCTTCACCACCACAAAAAACATCACAACCTCTTGACCTTGTCACAATACCAAATCCTGTTCCATTATCATCTGTTCAAGTCTCAACTTCAAGCACTGCCATGGTACATGCAAGTGTCAAATATCCTCTTGAACTTCATGCTGTAAGAGAAGAGATCAGATCCTTTTATGCTAAAGATGATCCAGCCAAAAGACACTTACCATCTCTTCAAGGGTATCCAAGGCCGAACAACATTGAAGAATACTTGAAGTTGAAAGCTAAACAGGCAGAAGATATCTCCAACAGAAACACACAAGGGAAAACTGACAAAGAAATCCAAAGGAACTATCAGTACTTGCTCTCTCAAGTTAGGACCTTGGAACAGTTTGCAAAGAACTTGTGTCAACAGTTGTCAGAAAGGGGAGATGAAAGCCTAAGGAAAGATTATCTTAATCACATCATGAAATATAAAAAGTATAAAGGAGAAAGATACATGTACAAAGAATGGTCCAGTAAAGAGCTTGAAGTGGAGTTGGAGAGAATACACAAAATGATAAAAGACAAAGTCAAACATACTCCACCTGTCTGGGCAAATTTCAAAAAGAATGTACCTAACAGATCCCTGAAGTTAAAAAGAATGAAAGAAGAACTAATACAGGCTAGTTATGGTTCAAGAAATCAAGTGACAAGGTGGAAAGAAGAAAAAATGATTGAAACCTACAAAAGGCTGGAGGCATTAAGGAAGAAAGACCCTATTGTCCCTCAAAAGCCTGTCTATCCAGAATCAGTGGTTTCAGAAAGACCACCAAAGCTACCCATCAAAAGACCAACTGTTCCTCCTGCTACAATCCTATATCAAAAAAGGAAACAAAAGCAGACAGATGCAGAGGATGCAAAAAATGAAGCAGTTTATATGATGGAAGCACTTAAAAGATTTGCTGAAGAAAATGCTCCTAATCCTTCAACATTATCTGTTGTGAAAAGCTTTATCACCAGGTCACCATCTCCAAACTCATCAGAAAATAAACCTCTCCCAGAAACCCACTGGATTCAAAAATACTAAAGTGGAAAACTGACAAACAGACCCACGTATTGACTCTGATCAAATCCAGTGGAGAAGTGAAGAAAATATCAAGGGAACAAGCTATGGGCCTGAGTATTGAAGATCTGCGAGATCTCCTTGATCTTACACTGTGCAGGGATGAGGATGATACAGATGCCCTGGACTTTGAGTTACAACTTAAAGGACAAATAAGGGAACTATTGATGAGACAATAAAAATCCACAATAATGAAGGGTTTTGTCATCATCTGTTCCAGGGGGAGATTGTTGGGATTGAACCCTATCAGAGGAACAGTTGATAGAAAGCCAAAACCGAATCAGGGCAGTGGATCCAGAATAAGCAGTTGTTAGCATCAGCCTTTCCCCTTGAATGTGGCTTAAACAACTGCTAATCTCTTAAGTACTGTTTAACATATCCACTGCTGGTTACAACATCTGATGAAGACTTAAGAACTGTTGAAGACAAAGAGCTGCTCATCAAACTACTGCCTTAGTTCAAGCACCGCTGAAGACCAAAGCCCTGCTTGGGATGAAGCAGTGGAATGAAGAATCAGTTGTTTCCTTTTATTGTAATAAGTCAGTGGTTAGCTAGCAGTAGTTTAAGTATAACAGTGTCTAGAGTTTGTTAGTTGTTAAATGTCACTTTCATGGTGACGTCAGCAAAGATGCTTCAGTGGTTTGCTTGTGCCTATAAATAGAACAGTACTCTGTACTATTCCATTGGCTCTTTCCATCCTTCATCATTTCGGAACAAGCAAATCTATTGAGCTCGAGCTGAGGGGGAGACTTTTGCTTACATGCAAGTGTAATCAGTGATTGAAATAAATTTAATCATTCGATTCATTGTCATACATGTTTGCTTAGAATTGATTTCCTGTTTGATTGTGTGAAAAGTTATTCCATCTTATTCCGCTGCAAATCATTCACAATTCATTACCATTTTGTTTAACAAAAACACAATCAATCAAACTCAGATCCTAACAACGTTTGATAAAATAATGAGGTTTGAGATTTTTGCATAAGTAAAAATTTTGACAAAATGATAAAAGATTTAAGTGATCGTGCGGTTGGCATGATAAAGTTTCTTTGGAAAAAGAGAGTTGGTAACGATCACCGAGGTAAGGAAATCACCCCTATCTCGTTGGTGAAGTTGTTGTGAGAAGAAAAGGAGTGGAGCTAATCGTCAAGGTAAGGGAATCACTCCTATCTTGATGATATGCTCCCATTTTTTGGAATGTGAGTAGTGTATTCCTTGTTGGTGATGTTTTGAAATCATGCATATAAATAACGTATATGTATATGAAAAGGATTAGTATGTTGTGTGTGTAACCATGGTGAAAATAATTTGATTTTTGAAAAGGAAAAGTTAGGATCGTGTTGTGCATTAAACTGATACTAGTAAAACAGATGTTTGATTAAAACTTGGATTGTTCCGAAACGAAACTTTGACTAAACCAAAGTGGTCGAAAGTTCTTTTGAGTTTGGGATGCATGCTTTGGCCTAATTGGTAGAATACTATCGCCGAAATTTCGGTTAGCGGTATTTACCCTTCCGGTTACTACATGTCCTTAGTTAATCGAAAGTTCGAGACTTTGGTGGGATTTGAAAATCGAGGAGTGGGACTAGTTTGACAAGATGCGGGTTTCACCCCTAACTTGACAACCTCGTACCCTAAGTGTGGTTAGTACTCGTCGGGTCAAGAAAGTTAATTCCGACATATTGACGAGGGTCCACTAGAGTTTGAATTGTAAATTTTCCATCAAGGTGAGTATTTCACTCCTAACTTGATGGTGAAATTTCGCGCAAAAACGAATAAGCGGATTGAGAGTCGTTCACCAAATTGTGGGTTTCACGCCTATTTTGGTGAAGTTTTCTCATTTGTATAATATGAGTGTTTTCATGTTTTAACATAATCGTGTGAGTTGCCTTAGGAAAGGCATATGTTTTGAAATAGGAAAATAAATATGAGCACATAAAAGACATTTCGAGAAGTTAACATATAAATCAATTATGGTCAAGTACGGTGCTTAACTATAGACTAGATCAAAAGCATGGCAATTTTTCTAATTCCCTATAGTTATGACTCTGATACCAATCTGTCACACCCCAACCGATGGCGGAAACATCGGAGTGAGACGAACGAGATTGCTCGAGACTTCATAACTAATTGTGACAAGTATTTAATAAACGAGTTTCATTTCATTGATAATAGTTATCTAATACAATACATGGAAAATTCAAAGTACAACATATGATGAACGAAATACAACAAATTTAAAGGATCAAAATACAATGACATCATTAATAGTCTAAGTGTGTATCTAAGCACATCCTACTAGATTCCATATGCATCAACATCAACCACCTGCAACATGTTTAAAAGCATAGTTCAATACAAAGTATTGGCGAGTATACAAGTTCGATACATAGCATACGTATAAAAATGATTGAAACAAATCCACATGACACACCTAGTTATCAAGATTAACGTAAAACTGGCATGCGAATAACAAGTCAACCCTCTGATTGCCGCAAGTATAAATAAATGAATAACTTAACATGACCTCACGTTCACGGGCGGTGATTTACTCCTATAGTGCTATATATGTTAAGGGGAGGCTCGTACGAAGTTAATGACAAGTTTATCACATAAGAATTACCCAGAAACATGAATCAAGTATAACACGTTAGTATGCATGTGTTGGATTGTTTGTGTGATTGCATAGAGTATAAGTAATTGTGTAAGTTGAATAAGTAAACATATTGCACCCAAAAGTGTAAAAATGAAAAAGGGTGTTCGAGTATACTCATGGTTTGCGAAGAAATTTCCACTTACTAAGTATGACGAGTCTTGAGTTATTGGAACACCGAAGTTACCAATTTTGATTCTTGAACTTTTTCCCCAAAGTTGAAAATCTTTGAGATTTGAGGGAGTTTGGAAGTAGTTTAGAGGTGGTGCAAGTGTTTGGAAGGTGTTAGAGTTGGTATTTATAAGATGGTTAAGTGGTTGGGGTTTAAATGAAGGTGGTTGGGAGTTAGGAGGGGTATTAAATGAGTTGGTTGGAGCTTAGAAGGTGAGTTTGGGGTATTAAATGAGTTGCTTGGAGGTTAAGACATTAAAGAAAGTGGTTGGTGAGATAAAAAATTTTCATTTTTAGTCCTTGCACTTGTATTGTTGGTTATTTTATGCTATAAAGGTGTATGCATGTATATTATAAGTATGATACATGTATGAATGTGATTCCGAGAAAATACAATTTCGATGTATGTCTCGGTTTTAAATTAAATGTATTTCGCGACTGGTTACATATTATGCATGTATGATTAAACAAGGTTCATATAAAAATACGATTTCCATTATGATGAAAGTCTCCACATTACAAGGATTGAAATGAAGTAAGAATACAAGTTTCTAAAAATAAAAATGTGAATACAACTTTCTAAATATGGAAAGTACAGAAAATGTGGAGCGTTACATCGCAGAAAATGAGGAGGAAGAAAGTATCTTGCGGTCACAATTTGCCACGTTTCAGATGAAAAAGGTATTTATTCGAGGACCACAACACAAGACGATGTCGAGACAATTAATGCAATTGATTGGTGGGGTACATACGGGTCGGAGACACCAAAATTAGCGGACAAAGCAAAAAAGGTACTCTCTCAACCGATAAGTAGCTCTTTGGCGGAGAGAAACTAAAGTACATACTCCTACATAATGTGAAGTGGAATTGTTTAAATTGCAATAGAGCGGATAAACTTGTTTTTATTCACTCTAACATTAGCCTTCCGACTATTCAGATTCTTATAAATATAGGCCCCACAAGAAGTGGGATATGAATCCGCAAAGCACGTATATTGAAGATTCAAGTGCTCGTTCGGAAGAAATGGTTTGGGAAAATCTTAATGAAGAAGGCGTTGATAACAGGAAAGGAAAAAGGACAGGTCTAGATTAGGATTTTAGAACTTTATGTTTATGTGTATGTTTTCTATTTGGTAATATGAATATTGGACTTTGATTATTTGGATTTATGAATTTAGTAATTTATGTTTTAATTTGTGTATGCCGAATCGGACTCAATGGTACACCGTACCGAATCGTGCCGAAATGAACTTACCCCTCTCCATACCGAATTCATCTCATCTAGCGAATCGTACCCGAACCACGAATTAGGTGACTATGCTTTATACTTTCCTACTTGTTTTTTATTTATTGTTACCCACACATATCTTTTATACCAATTTGATAAAACTTTCAAAAAAAATGTTCTAGTCTTTCCTAGTTTTTCCTTAATCCATTTTGAGTTTGTAGAATTTAGAAAAATAAAACACAATACTTATCTGGGTGTCAGGCAATTGATGAGTTCTCCTTTGAATCACTGGTACTTGATTCTTCATGATTAATAATCTTTTTACAATCTTGATTGAAATGCTGGACCAGCCTCTGATCGATGGTTTGCAAACAAACCAAATAGTCATCATATTTGTTTAGAACTTCAGTACGTATGCTTGGTTAACGATGTTTTGCTTCTAGGCTCCAAAATATTAAGTGAATAAAAAAAAAGACTAGATGGAGGCTAGCAAACATTCACATTAAAACATTGCGCTTTTTATTCATTAGATAACAATGAACACATTTTGATTACATTAGCTCAAACCCACACAAAAGTCATGACCTAATTACCTAAACCATGTAGGCTTGTATATTAAGATCTCGTTCTAACTCACACATTCGTTTTGTGTCCAAATGAACCCATGCTTCCACCCCATCACCTTCTTCATCATCCATCAAGATTACAGACTACAGACTGTGGGATTTTCATATCTGTTAAACTTCGCCAAACAGGCTTACCCCAACCAAAATCAGCAGTGTAGAATGAGAATTTGCACCATGAACTAAACGTGTACACCTTTACATCATCATTACCAGTTAAAATTTCAAAACTCTCCGACAAAGCTTTTGATAAAAATTCATAATCAGAATGTGATAATGCTCTAGCATAACCACTTGTTGTTTTGTTAGCTGAGCCATGCAATAACTTAACTAAAAAGGGAAGATCAGCCATATTGTTGTCTCCTTCTCTAACCTCAATTCGCGCATTAGCGAAAGTAAAAAAGTTACCACAAAAGTTTTCGGGTGCCTTAGGAACAAGTAAATTCCTCAAGTTAACTGCTTGCTTAACGATAGATGCCTTTGATTGTCCATTTGCTTTATCTATGTCAACAAAGGCCTTCCATAATAGTGCCACAATAAGTTGTACTTTTGAGGGTCTATGATTTATAATACTATCTTCACTCATTATTTTTTCTTAGTTTTTTATTGCATACCCTTTAAATGAAAACACTCGCATAACCGAGTCATTCACAAAACCAGAGCTAGCAGCAATTTCATTATTAAGTTGTTGACAGGGTTTCGGGAAGCGATCAGCCAAAGTGAAGAGTGGAGAATACTTTGCAAATTCTAACTCATTGCCTGTTTTCTGACTTCTAGTAGCCCAATTATTAATGAATGTGCAAAAAGTGGCCATATCTGAAAATTTATGTGAAATGCACATACCTATGGTTACTCCACCACAGTCGAAAGACGTGACTTTAACTGATAACAAGGGGTCGTCGATTCCACCGGCCTTATTGATCTCACACGGGAGAAAATCCTGTAGCATATCCGATTTTAACTCCCACTTGAGGCCTTGAAATTCCGAGAGTTGAAAATTTTCTTTTGCTTGGATATATAGCGCGCCTTGATCACTACAATCAATGAACGAACTGGGAGACGTATATCTCCCGGCCAATGGGTAAAACTCAGTTAAAGATTTTGATAAGGAAACCTCTAAATGATTAAAGATGTTGGTTTGTACATCATTTTGTTCCTTATGTGATGTAGAGTAGTAGAGAATTAAAGGTATATTCATATCCCCGATGTTGTCATCAAACAAAGAGATGTTAAAGTTATGAAGGGTTGATGGAGTTGGTGTTGAAGGTTTCACAAGCTTTGAGGCATTCACATTTATCTCCATTTTGTCTTGCTTAACCTCTTGTCCTATAAAGCTTATTATATATAGCAAAACTGTTTAAAGTGATCGTTGTTCATCTATGACTTTATTAATGATATCAAACGAATCCCTAAACATTGCCAATACTTTGGTTCTAAGAGAAAGCGGGAAACAAGAAATTAATTTTTTAATAATAACTATTTTACATTTAAAGACAAGATCAAATACAAATAAGAGTAAGCTTCCATTTTTCTCTCTGTGTTTTGGTCGTTTTAACGGTTTTACCCCCCAATCCTTTAAAAATAGTCATTTTACTCCCTGATCTATGAAGCTTATCACGATTTCACTCCCTGCCCCAAACAACATCTATTTTAAACGTTAAAAACTGTCAGGTTTCAGTGTAGGGAATTGTCTAATTATGGTCATAATCGTCCATCATGTGTTATGCACGTGACAATTTTTAAAGTTTAAAATTGATGTTGTTTGGGGCGGGGAGTGAAATCGTGATGGGTTTCATAGATCAGGGAGTAAAATGGCTATTTTTAAAAGATTGGAGCAAAACCATTAAAACGGCCAAACTACATGGAGCAAAGTAGAAGTTTATTCTACAAATAATTTTAACGTTCAAACGTACGAATTACGAACCGAAGGTTTTGCTGAAAAAACGCGGTGGCATTTTCATAATTATTAATAATTATCAAAATTACTCTACAAAGGAGTAATTTTGATCTTTGTAGAGTAATTTTTTAATATATTCTTATAGAGTAATTTTGATCTTGTAGGGTAATTATCAAAATTACACTACAAGTGTATCAAAATTACTCTGCATCAGAATTACTCTACAAGTGAATCAAATTTACTCTGCAAGTTTATCAAACAACATACAATTTAAAAAACAATTCAAAATTACTCTACAAATGATCCTGTAGAGTAATTTTGTAAAATGATCCTGTAGAGTAATTTTGATCTTGTAGAGTAATTTTGTAAAATGTTCTTGTAGAGTGAGTAATTTTGTAAATTTTTTTAGCATTTAGTTTGGGTGGGGGGGGGGTTAGGTTTTTTGGGGCTTTTTTTTTTGGTGAGATATACTTTTTTGATCAAAAATACTCGACAAGATTAAAATTACTCGACAAGAACATTTTACAAAATAACTCTACAGGATCATTTGTAGAGTAATTTTGATAATTACCCTACGAGCAAATAATTACGAAAATGCCACGGTGTTTTTTTTTTTCTTTTTCACGCTATTCGTACGTTTGGTACGTTAAAGTTATTTGTACGGGAACTTTACTCTACATTTAAATACCACCTAATCGCATCACTTGTAAAGATTTGAACACTCATTACTTTTGCTAGTCACAAGAGCCATGACACTAGACGTACCACTAGGTCATGAGTACGACAAATTATTTGACAATCAAATCAAAACTTATCGTGCAACAAAAGTATTTGAAAATATAAAAGTTAACACTTTTCCACGGGTAAAAAAATAGTTGAAGGGCTTAGATTCTTGATTAATCTCATTGGTGTAACAACAAATAATTTTGTTTTCTATAATTTCTCTAACATCCTTTTTTTAACGACAAACTTGTAACACCCTGATTTTCGGTTACTGCGGAAGCGTGTCGGGAGGTGTGGCCAGACCGGTAATCGTTACATTTAATCCAGTAAACAACATGTTTAAACCATAAAAAGATGTTCATCCATACATTTATTTAGAAACCATAATTTACAATACAACTTGTTCAAAGTAAAACAGACTACAACTTAAACAATATTATTTGAAAGTTTAACACTAGTTTACAAAACAAGACAAACGAAAACAGGATGACATCTCAAAAGCTGAAATTCTTCATAACAACACCAACGTATTTTCCAAAGTCGTCCACTAATATCCTGTAATACATGTTAGTTTATGTTCGTTCATCGTATAAGTATCTCATCTTGAGTTGTTATTATACTTGTATTCGTTTGCTTTCTTTATTTATGTTTGCATATATATATAGGGAGAAGATCATGCGAGAACCACCTTTTAGTGCGAGAACCGCGAGAACCAATGTGAACACAACCAAAAATGCCTAAAAGTAGCTAAAAATCACACAAAATTTTTTTTTAATATTTTTTATATAAAAATCGCTACTTTTCGAAGCCAAAAAAAAATTTAAAATAAATTTTTTAGCCACTAAAAGTAGCGATTTGAGCATAAAAAAATATTAAAAAAAAAATTTAGATTTTTTTTAGGTTTTTTGGGGGTTTAGTTTTTAGCATTTTAGCTTGGGGGGGGGGGGTTAGGTTTTTGGGGGGTGGGGGAGGGGGGTTTAGGTTTTTTTTTTTTTGGGGGGGGGGGGGGGGGGTTAGGTTTTTTTTTAGGTTTTTTGGGGGTTTTAGTTTTTAGCATTTAGCTTGGGGGAGGGGGGGTGGGGGGGTTTAGGTTTTTGGGGGGGGGGGGGTTGGGTTTTTTTAGGTTTTTTTTAGCTATTTTAGGTTGTGTTCACATTGGTTCTCGCGGTTCTCGCAATAAGGGTGGTTCTCGCATGAACTCCTCCCTATATATATATATATATATCTTCCATGTATATATTCTATTTGTCTATGTTTGAATGGGTCTAGCCCATGAGTTAGATATGAAATTCCAATTCAAATGTTTAGTACATATGGGCCTAGCTCAATTGACTTTGTATGTGTGGGTCTAGCCCATTTCATTTAACTAGTGTGGGTCTAGCCCAATGTGTTCTTATAAAAGTGGGTTTATCCTAATGGGTTGGATCCATGTTTAAAGATTACTTTTATTTTGTCTGGGTGTGCCTGATAACCTAGATGGCCAAGTAACTTGTCTAGGTTATGCCTGATAACCTAGATGACCAGATAACTTGTCTGGGTTATGACTGATAACCTAGATTGATAACCTAGATGACTAAGTAACTCGTCTGGGTTATGACTGATAACCTAGATGACCAGATAACTTGTCTGGGTCGACTGATAACCTAGATAACTTGTCTGGGTTATGACTAATAACCTAGACTGATAACCAAGATGACCAAGTAACTCGTCTGGGCTATGACTGATAACCTAGATGACCAGATAACTTGTCCTGGTTATGACTGATAACCTAGATGACCAGATAACTTGTATAATCATGATTAAAGTTTCTAATCATTTTTAATCAAAATAATCTTTAGTTAAACATATTTTAATCATGATTAAATTTTATAAAAAAATTTGCCATAGTTTCCCTTAAACTATGGACTTTTCCCTTGTTTTATAAACATGATTTTATATACTTTTTCAAATCAACAATTTTTCCAATCTTCCAAAATAACAATATAAACTTTAAATCTTATCATGAAGCATTATGAACTTGTATGTAATCTTGTTTAGTTCAAAAATCATGTTTTAAAGTGTTCATCTTTATTTTCTTAACATGCTCATGTAACTTTTCGGTTGAACAAAGCTTATGTAAACTTTGATTACATATTTTTAAAGACTTCATTTTTGTAACATGATTTTTTTGTCAATCTATGTATTACATGTTTTATAAAAACACTTTTAAACAAAATTAAAAGTTCATAACATTCATGTTGATGGATCTTGCTAGATCTAAACATGCATGTGTTTAGATCATACTTTTAAAAAAGAAAATGCAAGATCAAGTGTACTACATGGTCATAACTTCAAAGATTATCAAGAATCATCATAAATAACACATAATCATATTAGTTTTGTTTATTTCTTTTAGTGATTCATGTGATTTTTAAATAAGCTTCAAGATGATTACTTGTACATTTGTGTTTAAACATAAATCACAAAAATGTAAGTACAAGATTTGAAGCTTACTACTAGCACTTGGCTAGGGATGAACAAGTAGAAAATATGATAAAAAGATGAAGATCCAAGAGCTTCCAAGCTTGAGAAAATGCTTCAAATGTGCTCCCAAGTCTTGAAAATGCCTTGAATCATCTTTGAACCTCCATGTATGTATGAAATTCTAGTGTTTGGATTTTAAAAAGTTGAAGATGGTGGTGTTTGTTCTTGACCGATTTCTAGAGGGAGAGAGAGAGAGAGAGTTGTGTGTTGATTCCTTATGAAAACTTAGAATGAAATGGTTAGTGAGATGTAGTGTTAAGTGTTATGATCATCTTCTTCTTCTTACACATCACCATAACACTAATCACCCTCTAAATTTTACGACACATCAAAGGAAGATGAGTTGGTGGGGGACCCACCAAAACCATGGACATGGGGTGGTTTGGGGTTTTATAATTTTTTTTATAAAAACTTTGTTATACTTTATAAACTTTATAAATTTTAATAATTTAGGTGAAGTTTTCTATAAAGTTTCAAGGTCCAACATTTTAAAGTAATGTGACACTAGATAAAACTAAACCACTAAAATTATTAGTTCATTGTTCGGTTGAAAAATTTGGTTCAGGTCTTGTACCGGCTTTCTTGTCAGGCAGTTTACTGAACTAGCCGTGCAGCTTAACACAATAAGATTTAAGTGCGGATTTTGTGTAGTTTTTAATACCCGTTATATTATTTATGACAAATAATATTTATTTTTGGATTTTCGGACAGTTACTGTTTCGTTCTGCGGAATGCTGTACACTTCCGCAGGAATGCCGTACACTTCTGCCGGATTACTGTACTTTTCTGCGGACTTGGACAATTTGGTTTTTAAATGGAATTTTCTAAATAATAGATTTGGACGAAGTTTTTAAGGAATGTTTGTGCAAACATATCTTTATATCTCGTTTTTATGGTGTCAAACTGTACCGCGACTAGTACTGACAAGTATTGTGTGTTCGCGTTTCTACCGTCAGTCTAGGATATAGTTTCTAATCGTAACAGATTTGTTATCATAATAAGCTACGATTTTTATAATTCCTAGACTTAATTAAATAAAATCAAGTCAAACATGCGAAAATAAATAATGTAATAGTTGTTTGGGTTGTACGGAATTACCGGAATTTTGCCGAATGTCACAAAACTAATTTACTCTTATTAATTACTAATGCATGCATTTTGTAGGATTTGAACGTTTCACCTATAGGATAAAAGGGATACACCTTACCACCAGTCCATCACACCATGTCTCTTGAGGACTCCCTAACATCTTGTTGGTTGTTTATTCTAATAAATTCCTCAGTCGTTCTTATTCTTTTTTGTGCTCATTAATATACTCCGTATAGCGCTCAAAAATAGTTTCTAATGCATTTTAATATGTGGTCCATTCTTTTAACGTATAGAATATTTAATGGATCCAAAAACTTCAGACTAGATGGGCTACTAAACATCCATTACATATCAAGTTCATCTAATCTCTTTTAAAACTAACAATGTGTCTATTGCTACCTTTACATCTTTATATATGTGTTGGTTATTCTAATAAATTTCTTCGTCGTTCTTATTCCTTTTTGTGATATTAATATAATGTACGACGCTCAAATAGAATATTTAATGGATAATAAAAATCAACTCTATAGATGGGATACTAAATATCCATTACATATCAATTCAATTTAATTTAATTTATTCTAGAACTAACTAACACACATTGTGTTCGGTGTTCCTAGTCCTAACTTTACATCTTTATATAGAATGGTACTAGAACTCTCTATCACTTATGATTTCCTAACTTTTCGTCTTTATATAGAATGGTACCAGAACCCTCAACCACTTAGGATAGAATAAGAAAACCATTATGTACACACTTTTGTATGGTTAGGAAACAAACCCTTTAGTATCAACTTTGGAGGGGAGGCATAAAACAAAAAAAGAAGAGTTGTTAGTTAGATTCATATATACAAAAATCTTGAAATTTAAATTTCACTTTAGATCTAAAAGAAGAAGCAAATAGTAGCATGATGCCATGAATAAATTAAGATGATAATTTTGAGAAAAAAAATGAAATATTGATAATGGTAACATTCATTTACAATTGTATTTTTTAAACTCATCTTATGCATAATTGAGTTTTTGTAATCAAACTATTTGTTAGGAGTTTGTATACAGGTTTTTTAACTTTTTAACAACAAAAGATATCAAAGTATTATATTTGAAACTAACATGCGACACTTGTTTATAAATCGAACGAGTCAAAGCTAAGAAAAACAAATTTCTCAAAAAACAAAGTTAACATAAGTTATAACTTTTTACTCGTAACATAAAATCTCACATTCTCAACATAAAAAAACTTGATGAACACATATTAATTCAAGAAATTCCAAATACCAAAATTTAAAATCAGTAAAAACAACTTTTCTACATTTTAGTAACTAAATAATCGAAAATCATTCTAAAGAGCTAAAAGGAAATATTGTTGATACATATTTTGTGGACGCGACTCGGCTCGGTTCGACTCGACTTGGTTTCGACTCGGTTAGGTCCGGCTCAAGCCCGACGTCACGACATTCCTCCGTCGTGCGCCCCAGAGTTCGACACGCGAAGCACGAAGCGCCGCGAGCCGTTTCCCGCCGCCACATCATCATGACATCATCATGATGATGTCATGATGATGTCACAAGATTGACTAATTCTTACAACATGAATTTGAGAATTCATGTGAACGTAAACGTGCATGTTATTTGTTGGGCTCATTGTTTTGGGCTTATTACAATGTGACGAAGACTTATGTGTTGGGCTGTTACAACAAGTGACGAAGACCAAGTCCCAAGCCCAGGCCTTCTCAAAGTGACGAAATCACTTTGATTTCGTCAAACAAATGTGATTTCGTCGTGATAAATGGATTTCGTCGAAGACACTTGATTTCGTCAGTCATCTAGTATAAATACACAGACATCAGACAGAACATAGTTAGAGAAGTCTGAATAGATTTCACTGAGCGAAAACATTGTAACACACACACTGAGAGTTTACAGAGACCATTTGTAAACACCGCGTTGTAACCATTTTCTAGCATTAATACATTGAGTGTTAATCGTTGAATATTGTGTCTTACGTGTTCGTAACTTGGTTTAACTTACCCGTTTGGATTCCGCACTTTCGGGTTTGTCGGAAAACAGGGAATAGAGGTTACTCGATCCTCCGGGTGGACCTACAATTGGTATCAGAGCATTGGCTCGATTCCTTGTTAAAACCAAGTTTGTGTTCTTGATTTTTCATGGTTTTTAAAGTGTTTTTCTTGTATTTTGGAGTTTAAAATCATACATTTTCTGGAAAAACGTTTTTAAAATCGTGTAAATCATGATGTTTTGCTTCTTGTTTTAGTGGAAACCTTGTTATATTACATCCTTGTATGTTATTGTGGGTTTTTGTTGAACTTTATTGCAAAAAATTGTGTTCGGAAATTTTACAGGTGACCGAAATATTCATCAAGTTCTTCATATCTTCAAGTTGTTCATGTCCATCTTCAAAGTGTTATTGAATTATCTATGGATTTGATCTGATTTTGTGATTATATTATTGTTGTTGTTAAATATAATATTGAGTTTTGAAAATTGTGTACACTTGAAATGATGGATAGTTGAAAAAAAAAGGAGTCTAAGGGTAAGGTGGGTTTTGACAAAAGTCTTTGTGTCAGAAGTAATAGATAAGATTTGATTATATCTTTAAAATATCTTTAGACTTGGACGAAATCACTTCTGGTATCACATTTCACAAACTGCCGAAATCCCTCTCATCTTGTCAACACTCTTGGACGAAATCACTTCCCATTTCAGTCAACGAAAACAGTTCCTCACCCCCACAAAATCAACCCCACGAAAACCATTCTGAACATCAACTTCAGCCGAAATCACTCAACAACACTTGTCGATGAAATCACCTCCTCACTAGCCGAAATCACCTCAGCCGAAATCACCTTTCATCCATAGAACGAAAACACAACACAATTCTGATTTCGTCTCTCACACAGTTCAAACATTACACTCAACGAAATCTCGATTTCGTCTAACATATTTGTTTTCGAAAACACATTCTGATTTCGCCAAACTTATTCACATTCTGATTTCGTCAAACCAATCACTTTTGGATTTCGTCAAACATTCTTATACCTGTGATTTTAAACAGATGACTTGCAAAAGGTATCTAACTTTGTGTTTTCAAGTGTTTGACCAGGTGTTATCATTCTAATATCAAATATGAGTTGTACTAGCCCTTGGGATTGGAGTACGGTTCCACAATCAGCTCCACCTCCGGCTTTCGACCCAAGATCCTATTTTGGAGGAGTAGCCACACCTCAACCCCAATTTGACATAAATGCCTATCTTCTGAAACCTCAAGTTGCACCACCCCAACCCCAATTTGATCCAACTGCCTATTTTTTCTAAACCTCAAGTTGCCACACCTCAACCCCAATTTGATCCAACTGCCTATTTTTTTAAACCACCTCAAGCCCAACCTCAAAAAGGCAACCAAAATCCTTTCGAAAATCAAACAAATACATCCACGGCCAACTCAAATCAAACTGATGAAAGCTGTGACTGGTCTGTACAATGTGGAGGTGGATATCAAGGAGGAACTGTGTTTTATGCTGAAATTGTCAAGAATGTCAATGATGGTGAATCTTCGGGAAATGATGACAGTTCAGGATATAATGGCAGTACCGATGAAGATGGTTCAGGTGTGAGTGATTACAGTTTGTCGAATGATGCTAACGAGAAATCTGACTTGATTAAGAAAGCTGATGCTACATCAGAAGAAATGGAGAAGATTCTCACTGAAGATGGATCTTTCTCTTCTCAGACTGCCTTTATGGCTAATGTCACAGCTTCTACAAGTCAGGTAAAATCTGAAACTCCTAGCATATGTAGTGATTGTGCTGATATGAAACATGAATGTGATAGAGTGAAACTTGAATGTGATACGATTCATAGTCACAATCAGAGTTTAGTTGTTGAACTGTCAAAGTGCTAAGAGGCAAACATGTCCTTAGCTCGCAATGAAAAGGAATTTAAAACAGTTATTGAAACCCAAAAGAAAAGTGTTTCCGAATTAACAAAAACTGTTTTCAACAAACAAATTGGTATTAATAACTACATTAATATCATTGAGGAAACCAAGAAAGAGCTAGCCACGGCCAAGTGTGAATATGAAGCGATCAAGCTCAAATTGGAGAGTTATTCTAACTCCCGATATGTGCTTGATCACATCATTGACGTTCAGAAACTAAAGGGAAACGTTAAAGGCATTGGTTATAGGAAGTGTCCACCCCCTTTGAGACACGACTATACCAAGTCGCCCGATGAAGAGGATATGCCTCGGTATGAACCCAGTGTTCCTCTTGATTATGAGGAAGTTACTACTGGCCTAGGGTTCAAACCGGACAATTCATCGGAGGGCTCATCTGATCGGAAAGAAAAGTCATCATGTGCTTCAAATCAAAGTTCTCCAACCATTGAGGACTATGATTCTTCAGATGATGAATCAGATGTGAATGACCAGGATGAATCACTTGATGAGATGAAAGGAGTAGAAATTCCAATTGAGAATCATATTCTTTGTGATCCTCCTACTCCTGCCGTGCAACCTGTTGCCAAGCAAGTGATAGATCCTGTCAAGGATGTCAAAGATGACAATGAATGTGTGTCTGCTGTTAAGAGCAATAACTTGTTGTATACTTTAGTCGGTGATAGTAAAATTTATTCAGACATAGATTTTCCAATCAAAAACGTCAATCAATCTTTGATTAACAAAGTGTTTGAAGATAATACAAGAAAATTTTTGGGAAAGACAATCCCTGGAAAACAGAAATCACCGACAAAGCAACAACCTGTTGCTTCTAAGGGTAAACAACAGCAACAACAAGCTCCAAACCCAAAGGCTAAGGTTGAATCAAAAGGAGCTCGTTACAAGAAGAAAGCAAAAGATGTCAAGTTTGTAGCATCAAAGGGTACTGATAAAATTGAGACTTTTGAAAACAAATCAAACACCGATTTTATCCAACAAGTCAAGATTTTAAAACGTAACAGCCAAAACAATTACACCCAGCACACAAACGGGTGTGAAGCTAGTACCTCTGGGTCTACAACTTCTACGTCAGGTCGTCGATCAAATTCTCCTAAGTTTGTTGAAAGGAGAACTTGTTTCAAATGTGGGAAGTTTGGGCACATCATTAAATACTGCACAAACTCGCCCAAACCAAATTTTGTAGAAGAGCACCACCTGAAAAGGTTCACCCACAACGTCGTCCTGTTTCACCAAAACATGATAAAAGAACTGTTAAAGAACAGGAAACAAAACAACGACGTAAAAATGTGAAGGTGATTGAAAAGGCGTTAAAACCGGAAGTTGTCCAAACAAAGTCTGTTAAGTTAGAAATTAAAAATGAAAAACAAAAACAGATTTGGAAACCAAAATCGGTAACTGTTTCAGGGGAAGCTCAATCCATTCCGAATCATCAGGAAATCGAAGTCACAATCCTCGATGATGAAGGACGACCCAAGTCTGTGAAGGCTTGGGTCCCCCTCTCCATCTAATCTCTGAGTGAGTGTGCAGGATGTTCCAGGAGGAACTTTCGATAGTCATAGGATTATTGATAGTGGAATGTTCATGCACAAGATCGGCGACAAAAGAAATTGTTGCCTTTGAGAAAAAGGAAAGAAGACAGAATTGTCTGTCGAAAGAAATTGAAAACTGTCGACAAAATGCAAATCATTTCAAAGTTTGATTGTTTAAAGGCTTTAATCGGGTCACCAGGATAGATTCAATCAAAATGTACGCACCTGCAGCACGTCTGAAGTTCAAAATCAACAAGATGAACGTGCAGTGTACATTTCTTAGCGGTGTAATTGAAGAAAATGTGTTTGTTGAACAAACCAACCAGGTGTGCGGATGCCTTGGCATGGATTGAACAACCGCACACTACTTCTGAAAGAGAAAGACAAAAACCTTCGCTGGTGCAATGTGGAAGACCAGTCGGACCCAAAGGTTTATGATCTTGTTGCTGTGAAGAGTTTTCTCGGGTTAATTGAAGTAGCTACAAAGAATCGACCTTGAAATCCACACCGGGTGGATATCTAGTTTGGGAGAGCACTCAGATTCCTTGCAATGCATGAAGCAGTTGCAGGATACGGTTTTAAATTTCTAATCTCTCCTATACTTGTCGATATTAAAGCTGCTTTATGAATTGTTATCCTCTCATACAGCACTCGTTGGCCTGACACGTTGATCTCAAATATCACCTCACACGTGATTGTTTCACTATGAAACTCGTCAATGTTGTCATGGTCCACACCGCTAACCGACGTGCCAACTCATTTTTTCCAAAATTCGATAAATCATTTCTGACAAAAATTTAATTTTGGTAAACGGCATTGAGGTAAAACATGAGTTAACCAACATCGGAAAATCGTTTTTGTAAATATCTTTGTGTTTTTAAAATTTATCTTAGTTTGTTGGATTTAGGGGGAGTAAATCCAAATTTGAAAATTCAAAAACATCGAAAAATTTCAAAACGCAAAAACATTGGAAAAACAAAAATGAGTTTCCTGGCGAGAAAAAGAGAAAATGATAGTACATCAGTGGTCTGTCTAAACCTCTTTAAACTGAAATGCAAAATGAAATATGTTAAGCAGCTCTATATAAGATGTATCGGTAGGCTTACAATCATTTTAAAGTGTGCAGGGCAATATAAACCTTAATCGACTGAAGACCAGGTGGGAACCACACATTGGCATATGGTCTTAGTACCGAAATTTCGTTTGAGAGATTGCCGAGGTTCTGAGATATTCGGTCTTTATGTTGTTTATCATCTGGGTATCATGGTTGTTTCTTTTACCGAAACAAACGGAGACGAAGTCTAGATCTTCCATGATACTATACATACGTGTACATATTGCATACGACCTCAATAAGTGATCAACAATCACATGTCCAACAAAACTGTGACAACTCGTATTTCCGAACCTATTTTTGTACTTTGATGTAACGTATGTGAACGCAATGTGATTTTATGAAAGTGATTGATTAAATGAATGCTATGATTTATGTGTTTATGTGAATGTATGTATGATGTAGTCGCACAACACAACTCAACCGCACAAGTCATTTGGGCTACACAACTTGTACTCGATTCTTTAGGGCAGCCCAAGTTTGGGTTCGGCCCATCCCCACTAGTTCGATTAACACATAGGATGTTAGTACCCATCTCACACTTTACCAAAAACACACAAATTGCAAACCCTAGCTTCTCTCATTCTCTCTCAAACCTGACGGCAAACACACCCTCCCTATCGAAGATCATAGTGTTCGGATCACTCTCTTATTCGGATCAATCCTTGTCCCTTCTCTAAACGGTTAGTGATCTATGATGTTGTTGTTAACTGATATTATGAATGTCATGATATAGCGTGTATGAATGATGATGATTTGAGAATCGGATATGTATGATATTGTTAATCGGTTATTATGTTTTGTTTTCGGATTGATTGTATGATAAGTTTGGTGTTCAAATAATCGGATGTGATTTCTTGTTATGCTGATTTGATTGCTATGTAAATTCTTGTTTATGTTTATCAAGATCTGATTGTTAATGATTGTGAATATGTGTCATCATTGATTAACTTGGGTGTCTATAGGATCCTAGGGATTGTTGCAAGCATATCGATTTTAGAGATTGGAACACCGATTGTTTTCTGAGGTTGCACATGCGATCATAATGACACATGATTGTAATATAAGGCTTGCATGTGGCTAGTGGGATTCTTTATTCAAACCGTAGGTTAGTGGCATTTATGTGTATCAATCCATCAAGCAATCGATCCAATAACCTTTTGAGATGAGTAAACAGTTGTCGGCCATTGTTGTTTATTTCGATGATGATCATGTGTGGTTGTTGTTCATAATTATGATGTTAGGGTTATGTGAAACAATTGTTAAAAGTAATGATTTGATCGATTATTATTGATATGAAAACTGTTCGAATTGTTAATGGATATGTTCACAAAAGGAAATAATATAACTGCTTTGCATGAAATCCGGACATTTAATCTGAGTCGCACAAGATAATCTGTGTCGCACAAGAATGAGGGGATCGCACAAGATGTTGTTTTGTTTAATAGTTGGGCCGGTTGTGTATAGTGGGCCGGGCTAGTTCGGATCGCACAAGGGACATTGGATCGCACAAGAGGTCCACGTTTAAACTATTTGGGCTGATTGATTACCGAACTGTTATATTAATTGGGTCGGGTTTTGTGAATCGCACAATAGGTTGGGCCGTTATTCTATTGGGCATCATTTTGTGAATCGCACAAGTCGGTTATGTTATGAATGTTAACGTGATAAAGTGTGTTTGTCATGATCCGTATGTGTTACCTATGTGCTATCTATGTGATACTTGTATGCACTACTTGAAACAAAAACCTGACTTGTATGGTAACCATGTTAGGACGTGGTTGATCACTAGCTGCTAGACTTGACCTTTCTGTGTATCTGCCGAGCAAACCAAGGTGAGTTCACACTAGCCAAGGCATGGGATTCTCAGGGGTTGGGAATGGGATGGAATAACTACTCGTACAACTATTACTATTAAACAAATTACTACTGTCCTCGGTTGAAGGGCACGTACGTAAAACCTACATACAGTTATACTTACTACTGTCCTTGGATTGAAGGGCACGTACGTAAAGCCTACGTACACGATCTTAAGACCATCACCTCTATCAAAGGAAGTCCCTCAATTATCGACTTAATCCCCGAGGCCTAGGGCGAGCGGGTCATTAGTTAATAGCGCTATTAGGTTTAATAAACCTCACACCGTGCCAGTTGGACGGGCGTGTACTAATGGACTATGGGCAAAGGGTCAATGCTGATAGACATTGACTTAGGGCACCTCTTATATTTTCGTAGCAGTCGATACGCGTGGTCTTGTAACACATGGGAAGCCCCCACTAATCATCGCACGCATGCCTGGACTGGCAGCAAGGATTAACGCGATACATGGTTTACAAAAAGAATATATACGATCTATGAAACGAATACTTAAACCAAACAACTATCTGTGAACTCGCTCAACTTTGTTGTTGATTCGTTGCTACATGCCTTGCAGGTCATTAGGTACCCAGGGGAGCTTGCACAGGGAGGAACGGTCGTTTTGGGACATGGCGATGAGTGCCATGCTTTTGACTTTACTTTATTTCATATTAAATGCTTGCTATGGGTTTTACAAATTATGCTTCCGCTAAACACTCATCTATGCTTTGGTTTTGAACACCTTTCATATTGGTTTGTTGAATTATGTTTACTTACATCCTGGTTCAATATGATTGGTGGCTTGATCCTGGTCAGTCACGCCTCCAAGCGGTGATACTCCGCATGTGGATTTGGGGGGGGGGGTGACAGATTGGTATCAAAGCCATTGGTTATAGAGAACTTGGTTTTAATAAAGGAAAACGTTTTTGTTAAAACCAGACTATAACCTGTACAGTGCTCTACGATCCACAACGACGCTTCACTCCACGTGCAAGACTCGACATTCTAGGTGATATGGTTTATGTTATATTACCTACATGATAGATTACATAGAACTTTGCTCATGATATGCTTAGTTAGTATAGCTACTGTTGCTTGAACACGTGTGTGCTACTCTCTCCTGTCATCGCATTTTCGCAAACCCTTCTCACTCATGTTTCCCTTGATATGAAGATCATGTCTGGACGCATTAACATGACACAAGCCCAGTTGACGGCTCTGATTAACGAATAGGTTGCTGCGGCACTTGCAGCCGCACAAGCAGGAGGTCAGCATGCTCCGCCACCTGTGTGCACCTTCAAAGCTTTTATGGACTGCCGACCCACTACTTTTAGCGGCACTGAAGGAGCAGTAGGTCTCCTCCACTGGTTTGAGAAACTAGAATCTGTGTTCGAAATGTGTGAATGCCCTGAGGCACGCAGGGTGAAGTATGCTACCAGCACTCTTGAGGGTTTAGCCCTCACATGGTGGAATGCTCAGGTCCAAATGCTGGGGTTGGTTGCTGCTAACGCCATCCCATGGAACAATTTCAAAGAGATGATCAAGGAAGAATACTGCAGTCGTGATGACATTCATAAGCTGGAAGTTGAGTTCTTCAACCTCAAGATGACGGGGTCAGAAATTGAGGCGTTTACAAAGAGATCGAATGAGCTTGCATTACAGTGTCCTACTATGGTGGACCCTCCAATTAAGCGTATCGAACTATATCTTAAGGGTCTAGTGCCAGAGATCCAAAGTCATGTGACTTCAGCAAACCTCGCCACCTATCAGCAGGTTGTTCAGTTGGCTCACCGTCTCACTGATCAGGCAGTGGAGCAAAACAGGTTACCAAAACGTATTAGTGCTACAGCTACCTCTGAAACTCCTAGTGACAACAAACGTAAATGGGATGGAGCTTCAAGCAGAGGTTCGACTTCTGTTCAGTCCCAGTCGCAGCAGAGAAGAACTGAAGATTTTAAGAGCCCTGGTCAGCAATCCTCTGGTAGCCAAGGGCAGAGTGGTTATCGAGGGAACCTTCCAAAGTGCAATAGATGCAACAAACATCATAGCGGTCAGTGCAATAAGGTTCGTTGTCAGAGGTGTCTTAAGTTGGGCCACGAAGCTAAGGATTGTAGGAGCTTACGACCTGCAAATCAGAACCAACGACAACAGCCACCAGCTCCACAAGACCAGAAGCAGCAACAACGAGACAACAAGGGATGCTTTCAGTGTGGAGCTGAAGGCCACTTCAGGAGAGATTGTCCCCAGCTGAACAGGAACCCTAACAACAACAACAACAATCACAAGAATCAGGGGAATGGAAACAACAGGGGTAACAACGGCAATGGTGCAAGGGGTCGTGCGTTCGTTATTGGCAATGGAGAAGCAAGGAATGATCCCAATGTTGTGACGGGTAAGTTCCTTCTCGACGACTTTTACGTTACTGTCTTATTTGATTCGGGTGCTGATACTAGTTATGTGTCCCAAAAAGTTAGTCAACTGCTTAAGCGTACCCCAACACCTTTGAACCCCAAGCACGATGTAGAGTTAGCTAATGGTAAAAGTATAGAGGTCACACACGTAGTCAAAGGTTGTAATCTTGTTCTTGCCGATCACACTTTCTCGATCGACCTCCTTCCTATCACTCTGGGTAGTTTCGACGTTGTCATAGGGATGGATTGGTTAACCCAACACCAAGCAGAGATTCTTTGCAATGAGAAGATTGTTCGTATTCCTCGCCCAGGTGATGAACCCCTCATGATTCGTGGCGACAAGAGTGGTGCTGTTGTGAGCATCATTTCTTCCCTTAAGGATCAAAAGTGTTTGCGTAAGGGCCACACTGCCTTTCTGGCTCTCGTTACTGACACCTCGAAGAAAGAGAAGAAGATAGAAGATTTTCCAATTGTACGCGACTATCCTGAGGTATTTCCTGAGGAACTACATGGCCTCCCGCCTCATCGCCAGGTCGAGTTCCAAATCGAGCTAGCTCCTGGAGCAGCGCCCATAGCTCGTGCACCGTATCGTTTAGCTCCATCAGAGTTGAAAGAGTTATCTACGCAACTACAAGAACTCTTAGATAAGGGTTTTATTCGTCCTAGCTCTTCGCCCTGGGGAGCTCCAGTGCTATTCGTGAAGAAGAAAGAAGGTACGTTCAGAATGTGCATCGACTACCGTGAGCTGAACAAGGTAACTGTGAAGAATCGCTATCCTCTTCCACGCATTGACGACCTATTCGACCAACTGCAAGGGTCGAGCTACTATTCAAAGATTGATTTGAGATCAGGATATCACCAGCTGAGAGTCCGAGAAGAGGACGTCTCCAAAACAGCCTTCAGAACTCGATATGGCCACTATGAATTTTTGGTAATGCCTTTTGGGCTGACAAACGCACCAGCGGTCTTCATGGACTTGATGAATCGAGTGTGCAAGCCGTACCTAGACAAGTTCGTTATTGTATTCATCGACGACATTCTCATCTATTAGAAGAGTCAGGAGGAACACGAACAGCATCTACGACTCATTTTGGAACTCCTTCGAACAGAACAGCTGTACGCTAAGTTTTCGAAATGTGACTTCTGGCTTCGCGAAGTCCATTTCTTAGGCCATGTAGTGAACAAGGATGGGATTCACGTTGATCCATCCAAGGTAGATTCGATCAAGAGCTGGCCTGCACCTCGTACCCCAACGGAAATTCGCCAATTCTTGGGATTGGCAGGTTACTACAGGAGGTTTATTAAGGATTTTTCCAAGATTGCACAGCCTCTCACCTCACTAACGCAGAAGGGCGTTCTTTATCGCTGGGGAAACACACAGGAGTTAGCATTTCAGTACTTAAAGGATAGACTTTGCAGTGCACCTATCCTTTCATTGCCAGAGGGCACAGACGACTTCGTGGTTTATTGCGATGCATCCATTCAGGGTCTTGGTTGCGTATTGATGCAGCGGGATAAAGTTATAGCCTACACCTCACGCCAACTCAAAGTTCATGAAAAGAACTACACTACACATGATTTAGAGCTGGGAGCTGTTGTTTTTGCACTTAAGATATGGAGACACTACCTGTATGGTACCTAATGTGCTATCTACACCGACCACAGGAGCCTCGAGCATATCTTCAAACAGAAGGAACTCAATATGCGACAGCGACGATGGGTCAAACTGCTGAATGACTACGAATGCTCGATCAGGTACCACCCAGGCAAAGCCAATGTTGTGGCTGACGCCCTCAGTCGAAAGGACACTGCGCCCAAGCGCGTACGAGCTTTACAACTCACTATACAGTCTAGTCTCCCTTCCCAAATACGAAATACTCAAGTAGAAGCATTGAAACCAGAAAACGTCGGGGCTGAAGCCCTACGCGACTTGAGGCAACGCTTAGAACAGAAGGAAGACGGTGCTTACTACGTCACAGGACGCATTTGGGTCCCACTTTATGGCAACCTACGAGAGCTTGTGATGGATGAGGCACACAAGTCTCGCTACTCGGTACATCCTGGATTCGGATAAGATGTACCACGATATCAAAACTACATATTGGTGGCCTAGCATGAAGGCCCACATAGCAACTTACGTTAGCAAGTGCTTGACTTGTGCGAGAGTCAAGGCGGAATACCAGAAACCTTCAGGCCCACTTCAACAACCAGAGATACCACAATGGAAATGGGAGCAAATTTCCATGGATTTTGTTACTGGCCTGCCTAGATCTCAACGTGGTAATGATACTATTTGGGTGATCGTGGATCGACTCACAAAGTCTGCTCACTTCCTGGCTATCAAAGAAACGGATAAGTTCTCCACCCTAGCAGAAGTATATCTCAAGGAAGTCGTCTCGAGGCACGGGGTGCCCACCTCTATTATCTCGGATCGAGATGCACGTTTTACATCAGAACTGTGGCAAGCAATGCACAAGTCTTTTGGCTCACGATTAGATATGAGCACAGCTTATCACCCGCAAACGGATGGGCAGTCTGAACGCACCATCCAGACCCTCGAAGACATGCTTAGGGCATGTGTAATTGACTTTGGCAACGGCTGGGAAAAGCATCTGCCACTTGTGGAAATTTCGTACAACAATAGCTACCACACCAGCATTAAAGCTGCTCCGTTTGAGGCATTGTACGGGCGTAAATGCCGGTCACCTCTTTGTTGGGCAGAGGTGGGGGATAGTCAGATTACTGGTCCAGAACATGTGGTTGACACAACAGAGAAAATTGCCCAGATACGACAACGAATGGCGGCAGCTCGTGACCGTCAGAAAGTCTACGCCGATAAGGGCAGAAAACCACTAGAGCTCTAGGTTGGGGAGCGTGTACTACTCAAAGTTTCACCCTGGAAGGGTGTGGTTCGTTTTGGGAAACGGGGCAAACTTAACCCACGATACGTTGGACCTTTCGAAGTCATTGAGAAAATAGGCAAGGTGGCCTACAGACTGAACTTACCAGCAGAACTCAGTGCAGTTCACAATGTTTTCCACGTGTCAAATCTGAAGAAGTGCCTGTCAGATGAGACCCACGTAGTTCCTTTGAAGGAGCTCACTATCGACGAGCAGTTCCGATTCGTCGAGGAACCAGTTGAAATCACGGACCGGGATGTTAAGGTCCTCAAGCGTACTAGAATACCTCTCGTTCGAGTTCGTTGGAACTCACGTCGTGGCCCAGAGTTCACTTGGGAACGCGAAGATCAGATGAAACAAAAGTATCCCCAACTGTTCGCAAACGGTACAACCACTACTGAGACTGAAGCTACGGAATTTCGGGACGAAATTCCAGATCAACGGGGGGAGGATGTGACACCCCAGGAAAACCAGGAAAACCATACAACTTAACTAGCTTCCTCAGTGAGTAAGTGCTAAATTTCGGGACGAAATTTCTTTCAACTTGGGGATAATGTGACAACTCGTATTTCCGAACCTATTTTTGTACTTTGATGTAACGTATGTGAACGCAATGTGATTTTATGAAAGTGATTGATTAAATGAATGCTATGATTTATGTGTTTAAGTGAATGTATGTATGATGTAGTCGCACAACACAACTCAATCGCACAAGTCATTCGGGCTACACAACTTGTACTCGATTCTTTAGGGCAGCCCAAGTTTGGGTTCGGCCCATCCCCACTAGTTTGATTAACACATAGGGTGTTAGTACCCATCTCACACTTTACCAAAAACACACAAATTGCAAACCCTAGCTTCTCTCATTCTCTCTCAAACCTGACGGCAAACACACCCTCCCTATCGAAGATCATAGTGTTCGGATCACTCTCTTATTCGGATCAATCCTTGTCCCTTCTCTAACCGGTTAGTGATCTATGATGTTGTTGTTAACTGATATTATGAATGTCATGATATAGCGTGTATGAATGATGATGATTTGAGAATCGGATATGTATGATATTGTTAATCGGTTATTATGTTTTGTTTTCGGATTGATTGTATGATAAGTTTGGTGTTCAAATAATCGGATGTGATTTCTTGTTATGCTGATTTGATTGCTATGTAAATTCTTGTTTATGTTTATCAAGATCTGATTGTTAATGATTGTGAATATGTGTCATCATTGATTAACATGGGTGTCTATAGGATCCTAGGGATTGTTGCAAGCATATCGATTTTAGAGATTGTAACACCGATTGTTTTCTGAGGTTGCACATGCGATCATAATGACACATGATTGTAATATAAGGCTTGCATGTGGCTAGTGGGATTCTTTAGTCAAACCGTAGGTTAGTGGCATTTATGTGTATCAATCCATCAAGCAATCGGTCCAATAACCTTTTGAGATGAGTAAACAGTTGTCGGCCATTGTTGTTTATTTCGATGATGATCATGTGTGGTTGTTGTTCATAATTATGATGTTAGGGTTATGTGAAACAATTGTTAAAAGTAATGATTTGATCGATTATTATTGATATGAAAACTGTTGGAATTGTTAATGGATATGTTCACAAAAGGAAATAATATAACTACTTTGCATGAAATCCGGACATTTAATCTGAGTCCCACAAGATAATCTGTGTCGCACAAGAATGAGGGGATCGCACAAGATGTTGTTTTGTTTAATAGTTGGGCCGGTTGTGTATAGTGGGCCGGGCTAGTTCGGATCGCACAAGGGACATTGGATCGCACAAGAGGTCCATGTTTAAACTATTTGGGCTGATTGATTACCGAACTGTTATATTAATTGGGCCGGGTTTTGTGAATCGCACAATAGGTTGGGCCGTTATTCTATTGGGCATCATTTTGTGAATCGCACAAGTCGGTTATGTTATGAATGTTAACGTGATAAAGTGTGTTTGTCATGATCCGTATGTGTTACCTATGTGCTATCTATGTGATACTTGTATGCACTACTTGAAACAATAACCTGACTTGTATGGTAACCATGTTAGGACGTGGTTGATCACTAGCTGCTAGACTTGACCTTTCTGTGTATCTGCCGAGCAAACCAAGGTGAGTTCACACTAGCCAAGGCATGGGATTCCCAGGGGTTGGGATTGGGATGGAATAACTACTCGTACAACTATTACTATTAAACAAATTACTACTGTCCTCGGTTGAAGGGCACGTACGTAAAACCTACGTACATTTATACTTACTACTGTCCTCGGATTGAAGGGCACGTACGTAAAGCCTACGTACACGATCTTAAGACCATCACCTCTATCAAAGGAAGTCCCTCAATTATCGACTTAATCGCCGAGGCCTACGGCGAGCGGGTCATTAGTTAATAGCGCTATTAGGTTTAACAAACCTCACACCGTGCCAGTCGGACGGGCGTATACTAATGGACTATGGGCAAAGGGTCAATGCTGATAGACATTGACTTAGGGCACCTCTTATATTTTCGTAGCAGTCGATACGCGTGGTCTTGTAACACATGGGAAGCCCCCACTAATCATCGCACGCATGCCTGGACTGGCAGCAAGGATTAACGCGATACATGGTTTACAAAACGAATATATACAATCTATGAAACGAATACTTAAACCAAACAACTATCTGTGAACTCGCTCAACTTTGTTGTTGATTCGTTGCTACATGCCTTGCAGGTCATTAGGTACCCAAGGGAGCTTGCACAGGGAGGAACGGTCGTTGTGGGACATGGCGATGAGTGCCATGCTTTTGACTTTACTTTATTTCATATTAAATGCTTGCTATGGGTTTTACAAATTATGCTTCCGCTAAACACTCAACTATGCTTTGGTTTTGAACACCTTTCATATTGGTTTGTTGAATTATGTTTACCTACATGCTGGTTCAATATGATTGGTGGCTTGATCCTGGTCAGTCACGCCTCCAAGCGGTGATACTCCGCATGTGGATTTTGGGGGTGTGACAAAAACAAGTGATTTAATATCACATTTATCCGGGAGTCAAGTTCGTCTCTCTGCTGTGCTGTACGAAAGTACTGACCTGTTCACGAACTTGCTCCTGTGCCCTCATGCATCTGAAAATCAAGTTCCTCATCAATAAGTGATTCTATCACATAGGGCTTGTTTTCAATCAAAATAAGTGAGTTTCTCACATCTTTTATACGGCCAAACGGATGATAAGCGGTATACTCACCGGTAAGATGAATTCTCGTGCATACCTTGATACGGGAATGTATCGTGTGTGGATGAACACCGGTCGGTAAGTATAAATCACACCTTAACGTATCCCCTCGCCATGATTACATCTGATAAGTTGAGCTTAAGTGGACAACAATACCGATAATTGTTATAGGATGCTTATCTTAATGTGAACTAATTGAACAAAAATAGCGTTTTGGCGTGACCGTACACTAATATGATTCTCTTACCCTCGAAACTCGCAAAAAGAATGGCTGTATCTTTGTATATATTTATTTATTGCTTTCCGTCTTTACATTTGAAAAATGAAAAATTCCAAATAGATTTTAGGTGTGTTTTAATATAAACTTTATAAAATCCAAAAAGATTTTGTTTCTAGTTTATTTTAGATTGACCGATGTTGGAACTCGAGTCTATCCTACCCAAAATCCTGATTCTAAGCGGGAAAACAATTGCATCTTCATAAACTGTCGAAGTTAACAAGTTTTGAAAGTTAAAGGATTAAAATTGATCATTTTCTAAAACTTTCAAACTGTTGTCGGTCGGTGTTTGATTGAGATTTGATCTCATATGTGTCGTTTGTTTAATTTGTCTATATTCTAAACGGTTGTTCTCATTACGTGTTTAGCTTTCTTGTATGTGCAGATGCGACATCAGAATCAGCTAAAGGCGAAGAGAACGTGTCAGATGACTAGCCGTAAAGTGAAGACACGCGTTGATGCAATCAGAAAATCAAGATGATCAGGTTGCAGTTGATCACTCATCAACACCTCAAGGATCTAAAGTTTTGAAGTCCAAAAGATTCACGAGCATCATTCAAGGGGGAGTTTGTTGATACACTCCCTGACTGCGACACGTGAAGACCTTTGAAGATCCTCCGACACAAAAGACATGGAAGACGAACCATCACGAGTAGCGTCCAAGGGGGAGCTTGTTGATACATATTTTGTGGACGCGACTCGGCTCGGTTCGACTCGACTTGGTTTCGACTCAGTTAGGTCCAGCTCAAGCCCGACGTCACGACATTCCTTCGTCGTTCGACACGCGAAGCACGAAGCGCCGCGAGCCGTTTCCCGCCGCCACATCATGATGACATCATCATGATGATGTCATGATGATGTCACAAGATTGACTAATTCTTACAACATGAATTTGAGAATTCATGTGAACGTAAACGTGCATGTTATTTGTTGGGCTCATTGTTTTGTGCTTATTACAATGTGACGAAGACTTATGTGTTGGGCTGCTACAACAAGTGACGAAGACCAAGTCCCAAGCCCAGGCCTTCTCAAAGTGACGAAATCACTTTGATTTCGTCAAACAAATGTGATTTCGTCGTGATAAATGGATTTCGTCGAAGACACTTGATTTCGTCAGTCATCTAGTATAAATACACAGACATTAGACAGAACATAGTTAGAGAAGTCTGAATAGATTTCACTGACCGAACACATTGTAACACACACACTGAGAGTTTACAGAGACCATTTGTAAACACCGCATTGTAACCGTTTTCTAGCATTAATACATTGAGTGTTAATCGTTGAATATTGTGTCTTACGTGTTCGTAACTTGGTTTAACTTACCCGTTTGGATTCCGCACGTTCGGGTTTGTCGGAAAACAGGGAATAGAGGTTACTCAATCCTCCGGGTGGACCTACAAATATATTTCATGTAGTCCATTAGAGCATTCATAATGAATATTACCGTGAGCTAAAAGGAAATATATTTCTTGTAGGCCATTAGAGCATTCACAATGGATCCTCTATATTATTGTGAGTGTAAC
Source organism: Helianthus tuberosus (assembly GCA_030545235.1). Classification (NCBI taxonomy): domain Eukaryota; kingdom Viridiplantae; phylum Streptophyta; class Magnoliopsida; order Asterales; family Asteraceae; genus Helianthus; species Helianthus tuberosus. The sequence continues at coordinate 97,552,077 of CM060367.1, forward strand.
CTTTATATTTTTTAGAAGGGTTATAAATGGTTGTGAGTGAATGAGAGAAAAAAAAAAAGTTACTGTTCACGAATAAATTTGGACCAGATATTGTTCACTTCTATATTTTTTTAAAGTGGTTGTGAGCGGAGGAAAGAGAAAAAAGATAATGACAAAAATATAAAAAAAAATATTATTTATTTGAAAAAGAAGAGAGAGAAAAAATATTGTTTTTTAGTGTAACTAGGTTATAACCCGGAAAATTTCCGGGTAGGAAAATTTAATTTACAACAAATAAAAGTATAAAAATAACACTTTTAAACTCTAAAGTATACTCTTTCCCTTTTCTCCACCATAAATTTTTAATTTGATTTCTTAAATTTTTTCTTGTTGTAAAGAGCCAAAAAAACATACAAAAGCAAGAATGTAAAGTACGCATCTATATTTAGAGCATTTACATTGGAGCCTCTATAGTATATTAGATAGAGAAAATAATAGAGGAAACAACAAAAATATCATCACATTGAAATCTCTATAATAGAAAAAAATAAAATAAAGTACACCTCTATATTTATAGGGTCACATTCAACCCTCTATATTGTTATTGTGAGTATTACCCTCTATATTACCCTCTATAATCATGAAGCTTAGGTCGTGGTGAACGTAGTTATTAGTTTACCAGCTTGACCCGTGACACCATAAGAAAAAGGATTTGCATAAGCGTTAGTTTGTAACAAAAATGCACTTCTAATAGCATAAAAATCACAACTTCTAATTGAATAAACGTTGAACTGCTAACGTGAATATAAAGTTACACCGAATTAAAAGAAATAAATAAGACAAAAATCACAACTAATTAAACACTTCCTCATACACAGCATTTGTTGTTTTATATACGTTTTAGTATTACTGGCACACCGACTATCTTCTCCCAACTCCAACTGTTTTAACCAAGAATGAATTATCCGGGTCGTTTTTCCATTGCCATTACGAGCTTTACAATGCATAATTTCCCATCCTTATCTATTCCGAAGGCGTGGCTTTTGTTGTAGTTAACTTTCAAACTCTAAACCATATAGAAAACTATGATATAAATTTTAGGATCTAATCTTTTATTGGACGGCGTCCAAAAATCTATAAGATTTAATTTAAAATAATAATATATTACATTAAGCTTCCACAAAAATGGGATGCAATGAGCAAAGTTTAGGATCCAGTTGCACCTTCGAGGGTATCAACCTCTCCATTTAAGTGATTCCTCCAAGCCAAGAACCAATTTTTCAAGAATAGTGGCCTATAAAAGATAAATATATGTCACAATATTCTAAAATTTCTAGAATCATTGATGAGGTAGCTTGCACAAACCTTTCTAGCTTGATTGTACAGAGCAGATAGATCATAAAATAGTGATGACCATCCCTACATTTTCCAATAAAAAAATATTGTAAGTTTGCATTAAATAAATATCACCAAATGAGTTAATAGTCAAACTACCAGTACCTTCGTCGTGCCCGAAACTTTTTCACCATTCAAAAAATCGAGAAGAATCTTCTAAAGTAACAGTGTGATTAAGATTTCATTCATGACTTAAACTGCGATTAAAACCTTTCGCACACTAACCAGCCTTGGCTAAGTGGCTTTCAAGAAAAGTATGAACCACAGATTCGCTCAACCCCAAACAATTCGCGCAACAACCTGAGATGTTCGCCACGCCCCTGACCATCAAATTTTCGCCAACAGGCATTCTGTTCTGCATCCAGACAAAGCAATTATTATTAATGGGTAGCCAATTCAACCAATCACAAACCTGTTTATTTGACAAATACAAAAAACCCTATAAAGCCTTTCTAGCCGATTAAACCAATAACATTCATATAAGAACTCAATTTTCTTTCATCAACATTGTTTTATTGATGTAAACATAAAAATGCATCACTGTCAACCTATTTTGTCCTTTTTCTGAACATATTTCGCCAATTGCATTCAGACTCACCATTATGAAACAGCAAGTGGCGAACCCAATGAACAAATCTTACACTTTTATTTTAGTCCTAAGTGATTAATTCACTTGTGCATCAAAATTAAAGTTAAGTATACGACCAAATCGATAAATCACAATTTTACTCTTCAAAGTTGCAGCAGAGTTCATAATCAAGAATTTACCAACAGAATGTATTTATGAAGCCAAATGATGTTAAGTATATCCAAATTAGAGACTTAGAATTCAGAGACAATCGGCAGCATAAGATGAAAATCACCCTCGGAAACATGATCGTCTCCAGACCTCTTCATCCCTGTAAAAACAAAACGACTCCTAGTAAACATGTTGCTTTAGTTCGTACACCAACTGCAAGATCAGATGGTAATAGTACAGCTATAGGTGAGCCAAGTGTTGGCATTATAATTCCAGCTCCTTCACGAGCCTTATGATCCAATACTTCTAACTTATATAAAATCATCTACAATTTGTAATAACTATAAAACTCACATTTTAACAACACGCTTAAGTGTAAGATTTGTAGGAGAAGGAATCACTTTTCAGCTAGAAGAACCATCCTTTCTTTTTTAAACTCTTTTAGCCAACCTTCATCCTCGTTGTCAAGATCATACTCGACAAAATCTCCTATCTTGGCCAGTGCTGCAAATATTACTTGATATTATGATAAAATATACTAATTGAAAATTAAATTTAAAAGTTCAATAGTCCACACACATCCTCTTGCTAGTAGATAAAATGTTGGTGTGTACATGATGTTGACTCGTATTGGACATGGTAAAGCAACTTAGAAACTACGATAAGTATAGCTCAACCCCTAATATTCTACTTTAAACCAAGAAAGAGGTCAACAAATGAAGTAAAAATCTTCTTTCTTCTATATAGTTTCCCGAAAGAGATATGTAGAATGCTAAGAGTTCAGTTCTGTGAACTTCTTTTTAAGAATATAAGCAAACTCCAATTCACCAACAGCAGCCAATCCATCAAACACTTTCTGTCTCACCTTTATATACGGTATGAAACCTCTGTTCGTCATCCTCATAATAACTTTACCTGCCAAAACAAACAAACTAGATTCTAAACGCGTCTCAACAACCAACTCATAACTCTCGAACCCAATTTGTATATCCATTTCTTCGAGAAAAATAACCATTTCAACAGCTTTATGCACATCTTTATTAGCCCGCATTTACTTCAGAACCTTAACCACCAGTTTTTTCCTAGGGGACAATCTGAACTTAGATACAAATTGCTACACCTGCAACCTCGAAACCTCGAACGGAATTCAATTAACACGTAAACAGAATCCATTAGAACTCATCACAATGTATCTATCAAAAACATAATTACTCCAACAACAACACTACACGATCAAAATCCCAATTACAGCACAGCACCATGTTTATACATATCGTGTGGATACGGCTCGGCTCGGTTCAACTCGACTACGAAGTGAAGGCCGTAGTCAAGACATCCTCCTGTCTTGACTCAGTATGTTATCTACTTCGTAACGTTCGATGTAAATGCAAACTGCGTGTGTGCAGTTTGCATATTGATCATGTTTATGTATTGTGTATTGTTTATTTGTTTGGAGCCCAACAGGAGACAAAGTCCTACATGATGAAGTCCCTGAAGCCCAAGCCCAACATGAAGACCAAAGCCCAATCTTATATGGATTTCGTCCATGTGCTTGTGGTGAAAACACTTTAGGTGAAAACCACTAAGGACGAAAACACTTAGGATGAAAACCAAATAGGACGAAATCATCCTTGATTTCGTCAAAGTGTTTTCGTGGGCTTCTGATTCGTCGTCATGGCTTCAGTATAAATACACAGACAACAGACTTAACACAGTAAACGAAGTCTGAATAGATTTCTTTGAGCGAACACTGTAAACACACACACACAACTGAGAGTTTATCGGTTTATCTTGTAAACATTTGTAACAACTGTGCTTGTAATCACTATGAACAGTTCTGTTATCAATAAAACAATGTTATTTGATCTCAATGTTTGTTTTGTTATGTTTTACATTTTTCATGTTTTGACTTTTGTTCAATTCCAAACTCTACATCACTTTCTGGAGAGTTATACGCAAACTAGTGCGTAAACGTACTCAGTTTAATGCGAGAAATACTCCGGAACATCAACATATACTCAACATACCTTAAATAACCTTTACATAACTTAGAAATAAGTTTTAAAGGCTTTGGTATGGCAAAAACAAGTTAATTAGCTTACAGGGACTAAATATGACAAACTGCGAAAGTATGTCAATTAGAACTGTAACGAACATTCCGGAACATGACCATAAGTTAAACACACCTTAAATATCCTTTACATAGCTTAGAAATAGGCTTTGAGAGGTTCGGTGTGCTAAAATAAACTTTTGGGACATTCAGGGACTAAAAGTGTCAAAAAGTGCACAAGTTTGCATTTTCGCGCATAACTTACGTTCTGAATACATCTGGACATCCAAAAATTTATGTAAGCATGACTACATTATATTTTAGTGTTCGCCTTAAGAAAAATCCATTCGTTTCGTCATTTGGATCGTTTTTCGCGCTTATGCGCATTCCGTCGTAATTAAGCGAACATCGCGTTCGTACGACCAAACGAACCATCATCCGGCATATTTTTGAGTATGTTTTAAGTTCCCTATACTTTAACTTCATTTTAGAGCTTTGAAATGGGGTTAACGGGCCTTAAACGTGTCAAAAATGGCCTAAATACAGTTCAGGGACCAAAACTGTAATTCTGCCAAAGTTCACCCATACGATGCGTATGGTATATATACCGTACGATGCGTATGGGGTCTCCAGACCAGGTGCAATGTTTAAACAGCCTGTTTCCAGCAGATTTAACCACAACCACATGTTCTCAATTGCTTAGTCACTAAGATAAGGAGCATATGTAGCCACCATAAGGTTGTGACAAGTGTACGGACTAGATCTTTTCCCCTTTTCCAAGAAACGATCTCAACGGTTCACCGAAAACTATAAATACCCCAACACCCCTTTGTTCATAATCACTAGAAACTTGAATTGAGAAACTCTAAGTTGAAACATTTGTTTCATACCTGAGATTTTCGAATCAAGTTTAGCATTCGGGGACCCTTCGTAAGTATTCTTTCGTTCTTTTCCTTATTTTACTGCTTTTCGAGTCAGAAAGTCAAACTTTGTTTGACTTTCAGCGTTGACCAGTAATGGTCAATGCGAAGTTCGTTTGAACTTCGCAACGTGAGTGTAATCACGTTGGTCATAGTCCCTTGGGACTATGCCCACTGATTACCACGTTGTCTAGGGTCGTAGGGTAGGCGATCTAATAAATCGCCTATACCTTCGAACCCGACCCAGTTTGGTCGATCATTAGGATCCGACCAAACACATTAGGTGACCATAGTAAGTAGGGAATAACCTTCCGAGGTTATACCCTATGGTCACATCGTTTAAATAGTTGTATGATAGGTAGTTTATATGCCTTAGGTAAATTACCAGAATACCCTTTTCATGTATAATTGGTAATTAAGCATATGTAACCTAAACCTTTGTCACATAACTGATTATGTAACATGTTTAGGCATATAACACTTGTCATAGGGCTAGTTAGGCGGTCCGAACGCGTTTCACGCACACGACACGTTAAAGTAGCATAAGCTTCCTAAACGGGTCGTAATGGGTCGTAAACAATTATGTTAGGTTTCATTTAGTATGTAGGCTTTGTTAAACCAAATGACACGAGTCTCTACACTCGTTTGGTTTACGAAACCTCATTCTATCCAATCATCCGATTAAGGTCCGGTTATTAACATAGTTACCTATATTAGGTGCCGTTTGATTCCGAGATCTCTAGCATTACTTGGTGGTTATCTTTAGACATCTGAGCAATATCAAGTGAGTACATAGACCCCTCTTTTACTGTTTTCCAAACTGTTTTGGGGTGAAACACATGTGCCTACTTGTTACTTTCATGCTTTCCTGTTTTCACATCCTATACCGGCTATGTTTGTTAGTACATTATAGTACATGATTTCATTACATTTCATGCTATGTATGTCCATTGTGTGCATACTTAGTACATTGTTTTACATTACATTTCTGCTATGTATGTTGACTGATAGCATGCTAGCACATTGATTTACATGACTTTTCTGCTTTGTATGTTAACTTAGCATACTTAGTACATTGTTTTCATATGACTTGTATACAATTGCTATAACATTTGGTTTGCACAAACGGGTCTTTATTACGTTCATTAACATTTGCTACGCCGCTCGGTAGTAAGTAGTGGTACCATAGGACTTGACAAATCCCATTCCTGACATCCCGGGTTTGTTTGGATGTAAGGAATGACTGAATCCGAATACAATTCTTTTGATAACCTTGACTGAAAGGGTTATCCGACTGTCTCAAGGCTTGAATGTATGCGTTAACTTACCACATAAATGTTCGTATCAGTGTATCATGCATCACTTGGCAAAACATAACTTTTTGATATATTCAAAATACTTTGTTTTGTACATTTTACTTATGGTTTAAGTAGTCTTATTTTACTTACCATACATAACATTTGTTACACATTACTTGACTACTTTTGGACTATCAACATTTGACAGGGTTTATACAAGTACTATTGACTATTGGTTTAAACATAGACATTATACTTTGTTGGTTGGTTTAAGTGACTTAAGTAACGAGATGTGAGTAATATGATACAATCATGGTGGATACGCCGCTGGTACTTCCTATACATAAGTGATTGTATTATATTACATATCATAGCGTTATTTAAATCATTCATTTTGGACTTATACATTTTACACAAGTGACATGTTTTTACAAGACTTTGGTTTACAATACAGTTTATTTTATACAACTCATTTTGCATGGTTATTCATTTAACCATACATTATTCACTTATCTATACATATCATCTGGACTTATTGTTTTTCAAGCAATTTACAAAACAAATCAAATTACAAGGTTCATGACTAAACATTTTCTTAAACTTAAGTCATGAATCCTATTTTCACAAAACCTATGTATCTCACAGGCATTTTTATGCTGACGTACCTACTTTCACATGTGTTTTCAGGTGCTTTTCCGTAGGATGACGATCATGACACTAGGGCGGACCTGTGCCTTAGAAACTTAAAAATGAAGCTAGACGATGTTTAATTATGTACTAAACTCTTAAATCTCTGTTTGAAACAATGTAACACTTATGTTGATAAATAAAATACAACTTTGTTTGCCATGGATTTGAAACAATTAATTCTGTTACAACACTCCCCGATGTTTCCGCCACGTCTTGTATGTTATACGTGGTCGGGGTGTGACAACATTGCTTTGTAACGGTTTCATACGAGTTAATACAATGGAGTGTTAATCGTTGAATCTTTGTGTTTGTGTTCGTCACTTGGTTTAACTTACCCGTTTGGATTCCGCACTTTCGGGTTTGTCGGAAAACAGGGAATAGAGGTTACTCGATCCTCCGGGTGGACCTACAATTGGTATCAGAGCATTGGCTCGATTCCTTGTTTAAACCAAGTTTTTTTCTTGTGTTTTTCAAAGTTTTATAGGTGTTTTTCTTGATTTTTGAACTTAAAGATCATACATTTTCTGGAAAATCGCTTTAAAATTCTCGAAAAACCTTGTTGTTTTGCTGTTTGTTTTGTTAAAAACCTTGTTAAAACTTATGCATATATGTTAGAATTGGGTTATTATTGAAACATTGTACAAAACTTGTGCTCGGAAATTTTCAAGGTCACCGGTAAACTCATAATTTCGCCGGAAATATCATAGAGTTCATCCTGTTCTTCATATGTTCTGGGTTTCTTATTTTAATATTTGAAGATTTGAGTTTTACGAACTATTGTTGTTTGATTATTAAACTATTGTTTGAAAAATGTGTACAAGTGAAATGATGAATGTTGAATTTAGTAGTCTGTTTCAGTAAGGTGGTTTGATAAAAGAGTGTATCGGTAAGGTAAAGGTTGAAATTTGTGGCTTTGTGTCAGAAGAGTTGGTTTTGATAATATCTAGTTTGTCTGGTTACCTTTTGTCAACGAAATCACATGTATTTTCATTGATCTGGGCGAAATCTCTTTCACAAGAAAACACCTCACATCAGTCAACGAAAATACCTGGTCAACAATATCAAGCTTTGGCCGAAATCCCTTATATATACTTTTCAACGAAATCCTATTTCAACAATAACACATATTGTTGCCAAAAACACTTATTGCCGAAATCAACTTCCTGGCCGAAATCACTTCTGGCCGAAATTAGGTTCCTAGCCGAAATCATATTTGGGCCGAAATCAGTTCTGGGCCCAAATCATTACTTGTAGCCGAAATCACCTTATCCATTTCAACAAAATCCAAGGGCCGAAATCCTCAATTCAACAGTTCTGGGCCTTTCATCAGTTTGGGCCAAAAACACTTCTGGACAAAATCACATACTTGTGTTATTTTTTTTAACAGTAGACTTGTAAAACATTGTTAACTGTCTAATTTGTGTGATTTGTTCAGGTATTAGTCATTAAACATCAAAAATGAGTTCAAACTGGTGGGGTAATCCGTCACTTTTATCTCCATCATGGGCCGAATCTCCCGCACCCGCATCTAATACAGAAAGCAAGTATACAAACACGCGTTTGTCACCATCATGGGCTGAATCTCCGGCACCCGCATCTTCGTAAGCGAATCAAACATCGACCGGTCAATGGGCGTTTGTTTCAAATCAAACTCCAAGTATTCAAAGTATACTCCTCAGCGAAAGCGAGACCGGAAGTCTGAATCGTCCACCGAAACTGATGCACCTAAATGAATATCCTGGTTGGGTTGATAGATTTCAGACGTATGTCAATGGGCAAAACACGGAACTGTGGTTACGTTTTACTACAGATTTCGATCAAACTCTTGAGGTTGCCGCTTCAACTGCCGCTACATTTGCAGATCTTTTGGAAGACCAGAAAAAGGTATATGATTTAGAAAAGAAAGCATATGCTATTCTGACTCAGGCGATGAGCAAGGATATATATCATCAGTTTGTCAGTTTCAAGACGTCAAAGAGATTGTGGGATGCATTGAAGACAAGAGGTCTAGGAAATGAAAAGTCACGTTAATTACGACATGATTTACTCAATAAGGAGTTTGATGGTTTCACTTGTATGGAAAATGAATCTTTGGGAGATATGACAAGTCGATTTCATCACTTGCTGACTGAATTGAGCAATTATGAGGTAGCAACAACTCCAACACAGGTTGTCACAAAGTTTGCCGATGCACTGCCACCTCACTGGAATAGTTTCTTGGAAATCCTGAAATACAATGGCACATTGGCTACCACAAACATCAATGATTTCGCTCAGCTCTTGGAGAACAAAGATCAGGAAGAAATCCTAAAGGCAAAAAGGGTTCCAGTGCGACAAAATACTGATATGTATTATGAAACTCCTAGCACTTCTACAATACAAGTGCGACATAATCCTGATATGTAGTATGGAACTCCTAGTACTTCTGCAAGACCTGTTTCACATGCTCCACTTCAGACAGCGTTTGTCACAAGCACAGATTTGTATGGCAATCAGATACAAGTTCCTGTAAAGCCAGCTCCAACAACAGATATGTATGGATATCCACTTCCACCTTCCCCAATACCAAAGGTTGTTGCACCAACCACAGATTTGTACGGCAATCCACACTACTAGAAAAAACACCTTTCTTGACGCGTATTGCACGTCATAAACGGGTAATTATGACATACAAAAGCGTGTCGTTGATTGAGAAGTCATAAATTTAATATGACATACATTTGTGTGTCATCTTTTGACACACATTAATGACGCACGTTTATGACACACATTTTATGACACTCTTTAATGACACGCGTTTATGACATTTATTTTGCGTGTCATGTTTTTAATTTTTAAAAAAATATTTTTATGTAGAATTTAATAATTTGCCTTGAATATATATATATATATATATATATATATATATATATATATATACAAACCAAATCAATAAATGCATTTATTAATAAAATACATATATATATACCAAAAAACCAATTGCATATCCATTTGTCAATTATATTACAAAAATTTTAACGTTAGCCAAAATATTGCTAGTCCATACATTCGTCAACACTTAAAATACAATTTGTCATATAAAAATAAATAGTTGCCGCATAACTCGATCTTTTTTCGCGAATGTCATCCATATCTGCAGCCAAGTATTCCTATATTCTTCCCCCAACCTGAGACAACAATTAACTAAAACTTAAAAATCAGAATTTAAATCTGAGACCACATTTTTTTTATATTTAATTTCAAGGATAAAGAAATTTATTGAAGAATAACTTAATCATGTGGCTGAATCTATAAATTTAAGAATTTGTTTGGATATTTAATTTCAAGACTAACCTGAGGGGCATTGAAGTAAACCAAGATCCCAAACATAGAAATTCTCTAATGCTGCACTAGAACAGTATTGGTGTTGCAACTCTCGAAATTGTGTCTTAGATATCCTTCATTAACATTAACACTGCACTAGATTTAGCTATATAAAATATGACACAAAAAATGGCAGTTTAATGTGGTTGAAAACCATATATAAGACTATGGAGTTGGGGCGTGGGTTGGGTACAAACGCCTAAGTCACCACCCCGGGTGGGTTTGGGTTTCGGCGTGGCCACTTTGGCGTGGGATTCAGCCCGGGCGTTGGGCGGGGCTACCCACATGACATGGCAGAACCTCATTGGCCAAGAGCACTAGCCATGGCGGAACCTCATTATGATGTGGCTTGGCCACGCCATCCCAACCACGCCCCACCATACCTCTTTAAAATTGGCTTTTGGTCTTGGGTGCCCCATGCTCCACGTGTCGCACCATGCCCCCAACCCACGCCTCACCATACCCCACGGTCTAATTATGTTTTATGAACTCACCTGTATGGAAAAGCAGTGTTTTATGAACTCCCCTGTATGGAAAAGCAAAAAGAACAAAAGTATTGACAAAAAACTCAGAAACAATATGGATAATAGGTTTGAATCATTAAGCACCTTCATCTTAAAAAAAACAAAAAAAAAAACACCCAACTAATTCAGTTATAGCAAATCAAGAACAACCATTAAAACTGTATGTGATTTCTTATCATATAAACAATTTTGTCATTTAATTTATGAACTCGGTGTGTTTCGAAACTGAAAAAATAAAAAATAAAAACCCTAATTTTTTAAAAAGTTTCTAATTGGCATTTTACCGAACAGTTAACAGACGGAAAGAACACTGACAAAAGGTTGGCCGTCTGGTTGAAACTGAAAGTAGCAAGAGTCGACATCGGAGGTCTCTGTTCATGAGACAATCGTGGGGATTACTTCCAGCGAAGTTTTCGAGCATCTTTCTTCAGCAAGTTTATATCTTCCTGCAATTAAAACGTTAATAAACACCAAAATTTAGAAAACGAATAGAAAATTTGATGAAATAGCGGATGAACCAGTAGATAGGTATGAGTTTACATTGAAATAGCGGGTGTGAAGTCTTGATTCTTGAAGAAACTTGAATTAATTTGTGCGTATAGGAGGGAACTATAAAACTTTTGAATTAATTAGTGCGCAGAGGAGAGAAATTAGAAAACTTTTGATATGGAAATCAAAATTTTTAATAATTTTAGCATTTTCCTTATATTAAAAATCAAACGCTTTAAACAGTAAACTTTATATATTCAATTAAAAAATACCCACCTCCAGCCCAGTTGGTTTCGAAGTGGCTGGATTGGGCCGGTTTCCTCTTGAGGTCTCCGGTTCGATTCCCGGCTGTAGCATTACGGGGGTGGGTCGTCCCAATGATGGATCGTATCCTACCGAGGCATGGTGCGGTCTTGAGGGCAACCCGGTTTTACCCAGCTATTACCCCAGCGAGTCTCTCGTGTGGGGGCAGTATGGTTTCCGAGCGGAAGTCAGCTTGCACACCGGCCGGGGCCCGATCGAACATCGCGTTCGGAAGAGCGGGGCTGACGGGGGAATGTCTTTGACATGAACCCGGAGGCCAATCGGTCTTGTACAGAGAAAGTCTCCTTCCAAAAAAAAATATATATTCAATTAAAAATGAAAATTAAATAAGGCAATAAATTATCAAATTTATCAAACCGGGTATATTTTCGGTACCGAATCCGTATCGACTTTTGACATTCTCGGTTTCGGTTCGGCACCGGTATTCAATGGTTTTTACCCTCAAATACCGGTACCGAACCGTACCGTACCAGGTATATTCGGTACCGGTACCCACTTTTGGGGATTTCCGGTAATGGTATTTTCGGTACCGGTTGGTACCGAGCTCATCAAATCTTGTAGCAACGCAATTAATTGCACCAGTTTAGATTATTTGTCATACACAATCCAATGAATAGTAACATCATCAAGGGGATGAGCAAATGGTATCGGGTACCGGTACTGGTATCAAATTTACCAAATCGGGTATATTTTCGGTACTGAATCGGTATCGACTTTTCACATTTTTGGTATCGGTTCGACACCGGTTTTTACCCTCAAATACTGGCACCGTACCAGAATTATTTAATATTATAATCTTGTGAACGAATTACATGTTACTTATGCGTTCAGTAGCCCGGAACGTATCCGGGTTAAAGATTAATGGACACACCACAATAATGAGTTATACACGGGTGTACGCCTACACCCCGTGCTCAAGTCGCGGCCATCTCGTAAGATGATGCCAAGGATATCCGGGACATGGTCATTAACCCCCCAAAGGCTGTAAAGTAAGCAAGACTGTTTAAACGAGCCGATCAAATTATTCAACTACCCACTAAGCGTGGAGATTTGATGCCCGATCAAGCGGTACGCTATGTACCGTAACCCAAGCCCGTATAGGGAAAATAAGTTAAAAGTATTTACCTGATGCAAGTATAAATCACAATAAGCAGAATGGCAAGTATCTTTTACTGGTTCTCCTAATCTGGAACGAAGGTTAAATATAACCTATTAGAATCCTAGCGGTTCTTTAATTAAGCTTAAGCTTAGACCGACTAGTTTCGAAGATACGGTTCGTACGCACGATTAAGCGAAGACCGGATAGAATGTGATTTAGACCCGATAAGTCTGAAGACTTGTTTAATATGGGTTTACTATTCACATTCTGGATTTTGAGATAGAACCGATAAGGTTTGACCCGTTTCGGCTAATTTATGTAAACTTGTTACATAAACCGAGCCGAACGCGTAATATGCTTGACGGGTATCCGTAAGAGCCATATACAGGTTTCCTAGGTTAATATGCTTCAAATATGTTGTAACATCAGTAGGATGTCTTTCGTTATGCCCGAAATGTGTTTAAACCCAAACTAGGCCCCGTAGGGGTATTTTGGTAATTTCACATAAGCCGAAAAGCTCAAAACTGAAGTCTGAGTTTATCAACCTTTGCTTACTGTTAAAATATGATAATTTGCCTCTTATATCAGTAGGTATCAACCCGGGTATGTCCAATATGATTTTAAAACATACTATGCGTTAAAAACGCTAATTTAGGCGATTAAAGGCCATTACCGGGTTCGATACATAAATCTGATGTTTTTACATTTCCAGAAGGCTTAAAATAATTTATTTATCATAACTAATCAGTGGCAAAAGGTTTGGGGTCGTTTAGATATGTAAAACTCATTTTATGGCCCGTAAGGGCAAAACCGACAATTACCGAATTAAGCCTACGACTATGAGTTATGCTCAGCCTAAAATTAATTAAAAATCTTTAAAAATCCCAAAATAATATATTACATCAGTGGGTAAAAGGTTTGATATCAAAAAGTATGTTTAACTAGGCTATACGCTAATTACGCCATTTTATTAACATAAAGCATTAGTTTAGCGATAATGAGCATAACTCTTAATCTACAAGTCAAACTGATGTCAAACTTTGCATACAAGTCTATATATCAGTAACTAAGGTTTCTACACTTTTACATTTTCATAAATCACGTTTTAAGGTAATAAGGGCATAACGGTCAACGTATGAGCAATTAACGGAAATATGCATATTAATTGGATAACTAGTGAACTAAGGTGTATAATCACAGAGGGTTGTTCTAACATGTATCCTAATCCAATTAAAGCTCTGAGGCATTTCTAATACATGCCCAAACGGGTCAGAACTGAAAGTCAACGTGAAAGTCAAACTATGTGACTTTCGGTTCCGAACCGGGTCTAAACAGGAAATAGTCGGGTTGAACAGGTTTGGACATGTTATTATACTAATTACTAAGTTATAACAATGATCAAACAGGTTATATATGTTCTAGATAGCTAATTATGCATAAATGACATTTTAAGCATTATGTTGACTTTTTAAGTAAAGGTTTGACCCGACATTAGACCTGGTTAGAGTGGTGATCAGGGGAAACCCTTTTGAGGTTTTATTACCCACTTAAATACCAACTCATAACTACTTTTAATTCGAGATATGCCTGAGCCATTGTTGACTAATCTCGAAGTCAAACCGTAATTACGACGGTTTGACTTTTAGCTAATTAACCAAGCTAAACTCAAACAAAGGAGAACTAGAAGACTTACAAGAGTCCTATGCACGACTTAAGATCAAATGAGAGAGTTCCTTAGCTCCAGAAATGCTCCAAATGATCAGATGCAAGTGTGAAGAATGTTTGCAACATGGAGTGCCTTATATAGTGAAATCGCAGCGTGTTTGGCTGCCGGTTCGGGTCACAACTAGGGGGTGTTTTTACTACACACAAATCACGGGAGGCTAGTAACAGCAGAAGACAGAGACCGGGAGGTGGTTCGTGTTAGTCGTTGTCGTGAAGAGAGTACCGTTTAGGATGACGGGGTGACGGGTGAACATCGTTGTGTCTCGTGGTTATTAGTTGTGATCAAAGTGGAAGAGTAGGGCTGCAGTGATCGGAGGTGAGAGATCAGCAGTGATCAGAGAGAACTAGGCGATCGCAGGTCAGTGGTTTAGTGGTTTCGAGGAAGAAAAGGCGTAGGCGTGACGTCTTGGTTTTATAAGTTTAACCAAAAGTGAAGAAATCCGGCAGTAAGTTGTGGGTAGGTCACCGGAATTTGGAGAGATTAACCGGGTCGCGGGATAAACGAGCAGAAAGATTTCATGGCAGGTGGCGTTGAATCGGTTCGTTTGGCGGGTGAAAGAAAACGGTAGAAGCGGGCGGCTTTGTTTTGTTGATTGGTGGAAGAAGGCTCTCGAGTCACAGAAGTGTTATGCGTAAACGGGTTCTGTGTGGTGACAAACAATAGCCGGTGGTGTACGACTTTGGACGTGGTCGAGGTGAAGACCGGGGTGTCCAGGATAGGTCGAGTAGACGAAGACTTTGGATGTTACCGTGGTTGAGGTCGGGTGTCCGGTAAAAGTCGAAATGGTTCGAGAAGGAGATTCGGTTGATGTGAATGAGTGGTGTGAACAAACAACAATTAAGGGGGTGATTGTTGGGTTAATTGGGTTTGTTCACGGGTCACAGTTCGTTAGTAGTTGGTTTATTTGCATGGAATAAGCTAATCTTCAAGTGTCACGTTTATGCAGGGCTGGATATTTGAAGACATAGGCATTTATTATTTTAGTTTACTTAATGGTTTTTAATAAGTGAGTTAGTTTGACCAAGATGTAAGTGACCGTTGTGTTTTATACACATGTGGTAGAAGAAGTCATGGTTTAGCAAGTATTCAGGAGAGCATATCTCTTATTCATTTCTTTATTCCATAGGGTCATGTATGGCTATATATAGCCATTATCAATGAATAAGTTATGCTGCTTTTCAATCACTTTTATTAACTTTCTGTTTCTTAGTTTTAATTGTTCACACACAAATATTCGCAGAGTTGCAGTAAATATATATAAACTTATATACGTGAGATTTGAGGGGCCTGAACCAACATGATCACCCATCTTTCGTTCCATTTCCTTTGCTTCTACTCTATGCCAAAAAATTGGACAACCAAATATTATTATTCGAGGATATAGTTCATGCAGAGCAGGTGACTATTTCAACCAAACTCAAATATTAGCTTTAAGAACTGATTTGAGGTCAAGTGTTTCCATTAGCCTGAATAATAAGTTATGTTGGACCTAAAACTCATCAAAATACAAATATAAATTTTAGAATTGTAACAAAGACCACCCAAACGGCCCTAATAGGCACTATCGATCTAAAAAACAAACTCAAGTCGATTCAATATCCGATGGGTAACCAAAACCTAACACTTTTAGATTCAAACAAATTTTCATTCATATTCAAGTTCAAAATCAAATGTTGCATCTTGTCAAATTAAATATATTTACCAACCACCATGATGAAAGCACCATTTATAGAAAATGGTTGTCTACTTAGAAAACCATCAGAACATTAATACTCATCAACTACCATGACAACGTCACTATTATAAGCCAGTTAAATAAGGCATTTGCCCCATGAATAGACACCAGTAGAGCCAGGAAATAAATGGAAAAAGTTACACATTATAATTCAGCCAGAAAATGACATGTAAACATACCGGCCAGCCAAAACACGATCCCTATCTTGTAGTTCAGCTTCAAGAAACCGACATCCACGCATGAACTTTTCGTTTAGCTATGAAACACTCTTTCCGCTACAAATGAAAGTTAATTAATGCTATAAGTACTAACAAATCCAGTAAATAGAAAACTACCATTTCTCAACAAAAACGTTAATAAACCCAACGAAAGTACCTCTTATGTAACCGAAATGAAATCACCGGCTGAGAAAGGCATTTAGACCATTTCAAAGAACTAATCGAAAGTACCTCTTGCAGATATGTAACACCACATTTGATCATGGGTAAAATTTTGAAGTCAACCATTTCCATAAAACTGCTCATCTTCGTAAAAAGCAATCTTCTTTCTTAGAACGGCCTAATTTGCCCAATAGCGAACTCTATCTAGCCCCACTCATCTGATTTGAAGAATACAAAGTAGAACCCAAATCTTAAAAATAAGGAGTTAATATAATATATAACCAAAATCTGAATAAGATAAAGTAGAACCCTAAACTGATAAATAAAGAGAAATCATAGTTTAAAGAGAAATCATAGTTTAACTGTGGATAAAATCTGGATAAAGAACATACATCACCTACAATTCGAAAGAAACTCTATGAGGAAGAATTCTATCGAAGAATCGAGTGATGCTCATAGTAAGTCGTCGTAGAAGACTGATTTCACCAATAGAGCGATTGAATGAGGAAGAATGTGTGGCGGTAGAAGGCAGGTTAGGGTTTCGTAGGTTGCACACAGAAAATGAGGCATATGAGAAAATTAGGTTAATTAAATTGTTTTTATAGGCGGGTCATCCGACCCGAAAATTGCCGGATCCCGCGTCCCACCTTTTTTTGGTTTGTGTTTTGAGAATTTTGGTTTGTGTATAAAGAATGAGATGAATTCCCTCTCAAAATCACCCTCTACTTAACCGTGTAAGCAAAATTGCTCCACCATCCAATAACACATGGCCCAAATCATCTCATTTATTAATATATATAGATTATCAAGATAGAGAAGAAGACACAACTCTGAATGGTCTTATGCAAAGTGAGATAAACTATTTCTTCAAAATAAACAATGGACTATGGTAGGGAACAGATTGCTACGGCAACCGTCCAAGTATCAGCATCAAAAATACCATATCGGAATTTAAGAGAAGTGGCTACCGAATATAGTTTTGGATTTATAGATGAATTTGTACTCTACAGGTCTTTTCTAAAAAATTAAAAAATAATAGTCATTAAATAAAAAAAATATTTATTAAAATACTTTTGAGTAAATTACAAGTTTTGTCCTTTATGTTTGTACCAAATTGTAGGCGGTGTCCTTTACCATTAAATTTGACGAGTTTCGTCCTTAAAGTTTCAAAATCTTGCACGTTATGTCCTTTAGCCCAAACTCAGTTAGATTTTTTTGTTAAATATGGTTATGTGTCTTGCACATGAGGGTATTCTTGTCATTTTACCTCTGTAGGGACTATTGAGTAAATAACTTATATCAAGGGACTAAATGTGTTAAAATATCATACTTGTCATTTTACCTCTACTGGGAATTCACAGTCATGAAACTATCTCTTTCTAATCTCAGATTTTCTTCATCCTATTATGTGTTCTAGGGTTTCCGATTTCATTTTTCAAAATCAGCATGAATACTAAGGTAACTTGTTGCTTTACTTAAATGCTTGTTTAAATGTTCATCCTCACTACCCAATTCTAACTCAAACGCAAACTCTCATTCCACAATGGAAATCGAAGATGATGATGATGATGAAAACCTGATCAGCAAAAACGAAGATCTTTTGACGGTTTCTATGATGAAACTTTATTTTGCACAGGATGCGTTTACGATTGGTAACATCTCGATCGATCACCGAATTCGTTTATGTGTAAGCATGGTTAATCGAATCGTTGTTGTAATTTACTCTCCAGGGCTCGTCATTTTCAGCTCACTATGCTGATTTGGGATTTAGGGCTCACAATAACACGACACTGTTCTTCAATTCATCTCTTGGTCAAAGTCAGCAAGCAGATCCACGCATATTTGGTGATGAGCCTGGGGTCTGGGTTTTCCTATTAGTTGCAGGGTTTTTAGAGAGAGAAAGAGTGGAGAGGCGTTTGAGAGAGAGTGAGAGGAGAGGATGAAGTTAATTAGTTTTTTTTTTATTTCTAGTTTATCCTTTAATCTTTTAACACATTTAGTCCATTAATATAAATTATTTACTCAATATTACATGTCCCTGGAGAGGTAAAATGACAAGAATACCCTCATGTGCAAGGCACATGACCATATTTAACAAAAAAAATCTAACTGAGTTAGGGCTAAAGGAAATACCGTGCCGGATTTTAAAACTTTAAGGACAAAACTCGTCAAATTTAAAGGCAAAGGACACCGCATACAATTTGGTACAAGCATAAAGGCCAAAACTTATAATTTACTCAACAATTTTTAAGCCCTGTGTCATTTCTATATTTTTTTCATTTAAAAAATAAAAATAAACAGATTCTCACCTATAGTGACGACATGTCGTCTCTATATAATTTTCTTTTAAAAAATTATAAAAACAGTTTCACCTATAGACACAACATCTCGTCTCTATAGGTTTACTTAAAAAAACATTTTCACCTATAGAGACAACATGGCCTCTCGTAGGTCCTATAATTTTTTTAAACAATAATTAAATTTTTATCTGTTGCCCTAAATCAATAGTGCATATAAACTTTATTATTCTTATTTTGTAATTTAATCATAAATGTGTTAAGTTTCCTATTTACTTGAGCAGGGCGATTCCAAAGAGCATGTAGCTTTGATGTCGCTGTTATAAACTTTACGTAGTAGTGTTTGTTTCATGGATTGTAATGGAATTGGAATGAAAATTCGGGTAGAAATTGAAATTTAATTTGTAATTTCGGTGGTGTTTCTTTTGCAAAATTGAATGAAATTTGGATGGAATTGGAATGTAGATTCCCTTCCTTATGTTGTTCAATTCCAATTCATTTTCTTGTTGAAACAAACAAAATAAGGAGATAAAACAATATTCCAATTCCTTCAAGATTCAATTCCATTCTGTGAAACGAACACTACCTTAGTTTCTTAGAATCTTGTACTAGCACAAAAGGTGGTTGTGGGCGGAGAGGGTAGCGAGGTTTGTGCTGGAGCGAAGAAGACTGAAGGCACTGACCGAAATATGCTATTGACCACTTCTGATATCTAGTTTCAAGCAAATAGGAAACTTAATACATTTGTTTACAACTCAACTGATAACTAATTACAAAATAAGAATATTACATGAAGACACCCGAAATATCTCTTTGTGTATCCTAAATCGTTAACTAATGGCAGTTCCAATGTTTTTGCCAATTGATGAGCTGACACAACAAACCTACTAAAAAGATACACATGCCTACAAAAAAATAAATTTTTAAAAGTAAAACATATATACACAATCTTTCAAACAAAACCCATCATCTAAAACCAAAATTAGCCACAAAAAATGCGAAAGTTGATGGAAAAGTTGAGAAAAAACAGAAACTTGAAATTGGATATTGTAAACAATGATCAATGAAAGGAGTGTCCAAAAACATACCTACATGAAGAAAGAGCGGAATCCGCCGCCACCACCACCGCCATTCGTTAAGCCCGCTACCTGCACCTCTAGAAAGAAAAAATAATTTTAAATGGTATTGAGATGCACAGAAGGAAGAATAAAGAAGAGAATGATATGCATCTTTTGACAGATACCAAATTGTTTGGAAATGCATTATTTTAAGTTGTCTAAACATTTACAATTGTGTCAAACCCCATGCGTGTAGTTTTATTAACTTATCAGTCACTTACGTTGCCTATCCGGTAAAGAGGTGTCAGGAGCCACATAATTTTAAACACGAATCACGTCTAATATATTTCAAATCACCAGGTGAGCAACTAAGTCTACCCACTAAACTTACAATCTCTTATTCCCAAACCCCATAACTCATACCAACTTTTAGTTACAACATAATTGTTAGGATCGGTGTTTGATACTTGTGGTTTTTAAGCAAAAATAAGAACAAACAACTTTATCAATTAAAAGACAAATAAATGCAAACACAAGTAGGAAGATATATCAGCAATTGTTTTCCATTGAAATCAAATGATTACCAATTACAGTATGATGATTATACAATCTCCCCCAACCTGATCACTCACAGATCTGTTCGTGCAAAAGAGAGTGTGTGTACAGTGATAAATTGATCTTTAACATGTGAGATTTATTTATACTAAGTAAAAAATATGGCTGACATAACCCGAATAGTGACATCTAACATTCTTAACTAAAGATTCCACAGATGTTAGCAAACATCTATGGGAATCTAACATCGGATCTAACATACTAAACCTCTGTTACAAGCAAAATACTGTTACATAGATGAAACCGTTGATCTTCAAACCGTTGTTGCTTCATATCAAACATCTGTTTAGCCTGAACAGATGTTTGGTCTTCTTGAACAGATCTTTACTTCAACAACACTTTGGTCTTGATCAGTGCTTGGTTCTTCTTCAACAGTGGTTTCCAAGGCTTGAACAAATGTTAGCATGTCTTCAACAAATGTGTTGATTAGTGTTCAAGATTCACTATCTTTAGGAGGAGAATGTTTCATCTATTGTTTATTTCTTATCAGATATGTCATGTTTTGGCTTTTGAATATCATCTGTTCTTTTGTAGGTCCAACGATCTCCCCCTAGAACAGATGATGCCAAAACAAATGTTTATTGTATCAACCTTTAATCCTCATCAACTTCTATCTGATTTGACCTTTGAATTGTAATTCAAAGTTCAGAGAGACAGTGTCTTCTGGATTCCTTTCCAGTGGAAGACTTATTAAGTCTTGCAGATCTTCAATTCCTAGTCAAGAGGCACTATTCATTAAGATCTTTTGCACCTTCCCACTAGTTATAAGCAAAGTCAATTCATGGTTGTTCTTTATAGTTTATATGTTATAAATTAGTTATGATTTATGAGTGTTTATGTAACAGTGATTGTGAATCACTTATGAGTGGTTGAATAGCTATTGTAGTTACTAAATTACCGATTCAGAAGAAAACAAATAGCAGTTGTTGTTAATTTTGTTTGAGTTTTCTTTCTACTTCGTGGCTTTGATTAGCTATGTGGTGTTGAATCTTATAGGGAGCAACAAGAATCCTGGAGGCAATAAATAGTGGGTTTGCAAGCACGGTAATCGCACGCTTATGAACACTTACACCGGAATACTGATGTCGGAAAAAAAATTGACATTAAAAGATGCCCGGACGTACTTAGAGATCGTGAGAAGTTTGAAAGGCTTTTGAACAAGGTAAAAGAAGTAGAATCTAGTGGAGTTTCAAAGTCTTTAAAGGATTTGGTATTATATAAAAACGCATCCTCAAAGAAACGCTTTGAAGAATCGTTTGGCGTATTAGAGAGAAACGCGGTAGATTTGAATATCCTTCAAGGTTTGTGTGCTAACGCTATCCCTTTCAATGTATTACACAACCCACAATTATTTGAAATGGTGGGTGCCATGAAGAATGTACCAAGTGGATACAATCCCCCATCTAGTGAAATAGCGAGAACCGTATTACTTGACTCATGTGTACGGGATGTTGAAAAGGAGCTAACACGCTAAAAGACATGTGGTACACACAAGGATGCTCAATCGTCTCGGATGAGTTGTCTAATTTTAAACACAACCCACTTATTAATGTTCTCGTGGCTAATTCTCGTGGTGCAATGTTTATGTACTCGGGAGACTTTTTAGGGGTGTGATGTGCATGTTTTAGTGTGTTGGTCTAGTTAATTTAATAACTCTTAGCATGATTAGGTGGGTTAACTTAATAACTTTTAAAACACATTTGGCTGGATTTAAATTTCTAAGAAATAATTATTTCTTAGACTAAACACACACAATAGGCAAGCGTACGTATCATTTGTAGTAGAGTTTATGTAAGAACCAAGTATCGAACCCAAAGGATACGATTTTTACTACTTGACTTTAGATTACCAACTAGTTTATTAATTTTCTTTTGCTAATTTTTATATTAATAGAAGAATATAAAAACAAGTAATAGACATTTAGTAGAGAATATTCAGAGCATTGCTTTGGATTTTTCGAATCCACTTAGGATGAATTATAGTTAAGTTATTGGTAAGTGGTGGGGTTAATTAATTCAAAAGTCTGGCTCCTAGCTAAGGTTACCGATGAATTTGTATTAGATTTAAAAATTGCGACTTTAAGGTTAAAACAAAATTAGAGTCGATTAAAGATCCACTACCCAACCTTAGAAGAAGACTCTTTGTAAGGTGCAATCCCCTAATTTTGGGTTAGTGACATCCAATTACCCTTCTTTCTTCTTCAAATTCCCATGGTTTACCATCTTCAAAAGGGAAAATCTCTGTCTCACTACAAAGATTTCCAAGGATATATCAAAGTTCTCTCCCTGGGTTGCTAATGACAGATGTGATTAGTTGAGGTGATTGATCTTTATTTAACGGGAGGTGTTATAATAATAAAATATACATAAAGACATATAGTGTTTTAACATGGGTTCACCAACTCTTGGTCCGCGCCAAGTCTGACATATAGACCGTGTTAGACGAGACATAAGACTAAGCTTTGGTTTATCATTGAAGCTTAGCATATAGACCGTGCAGGCCAACAATGATATCCTTGATAAATGAGGATTGATCACAAAATGTGTTTCTACAAATGGGTCAACCACTTCTCCAAGTTCGGATTTTCCTTATTAGTATATGGGTTGTTACATAGCATGAGTTTACTCATAAGCTTCACCTCCCAAGGTTATCAAGAACACCCACAAGATCAGAGACCAAAACCGATCACAAGCTCATTATGGAAGAAGAAGACGAAGAAGAAGAATAGTAGAATGAATTATTAAAGACACAACACACCACTTTGCCAAACAGTTTAGCCAAGAATGGCCATGATAACTTGTCCACAAGCAATGATTATAGAGTGGATTGTGATGGATCAAGTGTAAGATCAAACAACTTGAAGAAGGGTTGCTGATTACAAGTTCTCCCTTTCTCTCTCTCTCTCCCTCTCTCTCTCTCTCTCAAATTATGCTATTACAAGTGTTTTCTTGAAGTGATCTCAAACTCCTATGTGACCTCTCAAGAGATGAAGTATGTGTGTGAAACATGAAAAAAAAGAGGGTAAATTGGGATATGTGAAAATGGCAGCCAAGGGTCTCTATTTATAGGCTGAGCTGAAGCAAGTAAGCACGAGCATACTAGGGGTGGCACAGCCGTGCCTAGTACTTGGCCCCAACACTGGCTTATCCTTCTTATTCTTTATTCTTTCCCAGTACATTCCGTTGAGATTCAGTTATGAGCACGGGCGTGCATGGGTAGGCACGATCGTGCCTAGACAGGTGTCCCGACAAGGCTTGAACATGTGGCATTCTTGTCAGTTCTCGAAGCTTCTGATCTTTGTCTTTATCCAAGCATGTGTGTGCATAGGGGTGCACGATCGTGCCTCTGCATACCATGGATTTTTGTTGACCATTCTTAGGTTGACTCGTTGACTTCATGCTCGTGGATTTTTGTTAACCATTCTTGGATTGACTCGTTGACTTCATGCTCCTAGGTGTTGAGCACGGCCGTGCCCATAGCCTAGCACGACTATGCCTATATGACAACTTACGAATTTCCTTGGAATCCAGGAAATTTGCTTCGTTTATGCTCATTTTTCACTTTTCATTCCAAGACCTTAGAAACCCGCATTTGTCAAATAGGAATGATTTAGGTAGTATTTTCAACTAAAAAGTCATAAAAGTACCTAGAATTAGGGGGTAATTATGCACTAAAAATATGTATAACTGACGGCACATTAGGGTGCAAAAAGCGGGCGTGGTGATTTCTAAATTTCTTCTCGGTGCGATCGAGAACTTTGGACCAAGCAATGTGTTGCAAGTTGTAATAGATAACACGACTAATTGCAAAGTGGCCGGGTGGGAGATCGAGAAGGTATATGGACATAATTTTTGGTCGCCTTGTTATGTGCACACATTAAATCTTATTTTTAAAGACCCGGCGAACTAACTTATTAGCTACATGACACATATAAGCAAGTTATGGATATTGCTAAGTATTTTCTTAACTATACCCATGCCTTATTGATTTTTAAAGAAAACTCAAAGTTGGAGTTATTGAAGGTTGCAAAAACAAGGTTTGCCTCACATTATATACTTTTGCGAAGGTTGTTGGATTGTAGGAAGGCACTTGCCACAACTATCGTCCTCATTTCTTGACGGGATTGAATCAAAAGTAGGGACGAAAAGGCTCGGGGAAAACATCACTAATAAGATTAAAGATGACGGGTGTTAGGAAGCCATGGAGAATATTTTTGCTATCACAAAACCTATTTTTTTTCTAATTAAGTTTTATGATGGTGAAGGTCCTAAAATGGGTGAAATCTATGAAAAATTAGACTACATACTAGGAGAAATAAAAGATTCTATGATGGATAATACATATTCACATTATTACAATGAAGTTAATCAGATTATTTTGGCTAGGTAGGAGAAAATGACAATCCCACTTCACTGTTTGGGGTTTGCTTTAAATCCATGGTTTTATGATAAACGTTATCTAGAAAAGTTGTCACCTGGTGGCATGGAAATAAGAGCTCTGAACCAAGACAAAGAAGTTGTACTTGATGTTATAGAAACGTTTAAAAGAATTGCAGAAATGAAGAGGAAGAAAGTATCTTGTGGTCACAATTAGCCACGTTTCATATGAGAAAAGGTATTTATTGGAGGACCGCAACACAAGCCGATGTCGGGACAATGGATGCAATTGATTGGTGGGCTACATACGGGTCGGAGACACCAGAATTGGCGGACAAAGCAAAAAACGTACTCTCTCAACTGATTAGTAGCTTTTTGGCAGAGAGAAACTGGAGTACATACTCCTACATCCATAATGTGAAGAGGAATCGTTTAAATTGCAATTGAGCGGATTAACTGGTTTTTATTCACTCTAACATTTGCCTTCCATCTCTTCAGATTCTTATAAATTTGGGCCCCACAAGAAGTGGGATATGAATCCGCAAAGCACGTAAGTTGAAGGTTCAAGTTCTCGTTCGGAAGAAATGGTTTGAAAAAATCTTGATGAAGAAGGCGTTGATAACATGAAAGGAAAAATGACACATCTAGATTAGGATTTTAGAACTTTATGTTTATGTTTTCTATTTGGTAATATGAATATTGGACTTTGATTATTTGGATTTATGAATTTGGTAATTTGTGTATACAGAACCGGACTCAATGGTACACCGTACCGGATCGTGCCAAAATGAACCTACGCATTTCCGTACCGAATTCATCCCATCTAGCGAATCGTGAACCCAAACCACGAATTAGGTGACTATGTTGTATACTTTCCTACTTGATTTGTATATATTCTTACCTAAAACACATATCTTTTGTCACATCCCCAAAATACCACATGCGGAAACCCCCGCGAGGCGTGTGACGTACAAGGATCTAGCCACTAATCACATTGAACTAATAGTAATATAATAAAATGAATTTCCCATTCAATGTAAAAGTGTAATCCAAAATGTTAGTGTGAAACATGTTTACGTTCAGCGGAAGCATAAATTATTGTTCAAGCAATTTAACACCATAATGTTTAAAGCAATTCAATATTCAGCATCTTTCCAAAATCACGACCCATGACCACTCCAGCATCCCAGACTGTAAGTTCCATATCACGTATCTATCGACCTGGAAGCATGCAGAAAAAGTGTATCAGCATAAAGCGGGTGTCACACCCAAACCGATGGCGGAAACATCAGGGTGAGACGAAAACAAATCGCTCAGAGCATCATAACACTAATTGTGACAATATAAATTAATCATGATTTCATAAATACTAAAAATGTCATACAATAGTTCAAAACAAGATTCAAATTGTATCAAACATAGTCAAACAATTTATTTATTTATTTCTAGGGTGTGTTTCTATGTTCACCCTAGCTTGATTCTTCGTCATCTTGTCTATCAACCTGCAACATGTATTAAAATAATGATCAACAATAATGTTGGCGAGTATACAAGTTTTGATACGTAGCATAATAATAAAATGTTTAATGTGCTCATATCCAACATGAATAATGTATACAAGTTACAAATATGTTGGACTAGAGTAAACTATATGTC
Organism: Helianthus tuberosus; assembly: GCA_030545235.1. Classification (NCBI taxonomy): domain Eukaryota; kingdom Viridiplantae; phylum Streptophyta; class Magnoliopsida; order Asterales; family Asteraceae; genus Helianthus; species Helianthus tuberosus. The sequence continues at coordinate 97,578,790 of CM060367.1, forward strand.
AAACCCAAGTTTCCAACGCAATCGTGCCTTTCCCACATCGTTGCAATGAAGAGGAGGTTAACATGTTTTACTTAACAATACCCCAAGACTCAAGGGCGGTGCGTTAATCCTATAGCGCTATAATTGTCAAGGTAGGCTAGCAAAGTTAATGAGCATATAGATACAAGTGTACACAAAGCACATAAGACTAACAAGTATCACATGTTTTCATGTTTAAATGTGGATAGAGTGTGATTAAAATAAGTTTCAAGTGTTGTGCTTTTGTATAATGTACATGTTGCACCAAAGTGTTTAAAACGAAAATGGGATCAAGTATACTCACAGTTTTGCGTAGCTTTCCACGAAAACCGAGAGTGGTGTTTGCCGAAGTCTCGAGATTATGCTGAAATGGTTAAACGAGAATATAAGATTTCTGATGTGAAAGAGTGTTGGATCAGATTGTTGAAATACGCGAAACAAAACAAGTTAGAATGAAGAACAGTCCCTTTGTACGAAGCTACTCCCTTCGTACGAAGAGAGTCTCCTGATTGGTACGAACGGGCTGTTTCAGTGTGATACAAACAAACTCTGAATGCTAAACAGTAAGGTAATGATTGTAAACAGTAAATAAAGTGATCGAGTGTAAAAACTGGGGCTGAAACAGAAGTTAAAACTGGTTGGTTTGATTAACAGCGTGGGTTTGTATAAAGACGCTCCCTTCGTACCAAGGCACTGTGTTCGCTAAAAGTTTTAGTTTGATTTGGTTTGATTAAAAATGTTGAAGTATACATTTAATATGTTTAATAAACCTTAAGTTAGTAAATAAAACACTTAATCGTGACAACAAGAGTGAAATTAGAGTTGAAATCGGAACAGAAAACATGTATCAAAGTCCCTTCGTACGAAGAAGGCATAGTCCCTTCGTACGAAGGCACTGTTTTTGATGAAAATCTATGTTTGATCCATCGAAACAGATCTTTTCTTAACGGAAATTAACCCTAATATAGGCCCTTAACTATGAATTGAGTTAGGGTCTGATGGGTTCCCGATTCCATCTAGATCGTGTAATAATCGAAATGAAAATTATGATTAAGTTGTACTATTTTATGAATTTTGATCCAATCTCGTATGAGTGATGCTCCACAACAGTTTGCCTAGGCAAAACGAGTGGAAACCATCTTTGAGATGATTAGGATCAAAAGGTTTTTGAGGAAATCAAGAGTTTGTAATTAGAAATACAAGAAATGAAATAGAACAAGATTGAAATGAAGAAACGAGGAATCTTACAAAGCTTCTGATGGCAACAACAATTCGAGAGTGTTTGCAAGAGGAAATGGCAAGTTGGAATGAGGGGTTAAGGCCTCTATTTATAGATTTGAGGGTACATTAGGGTTTCCTAGGATTTCTTCAACTCCCCGGTGCGTGTCTATGTACACAGGTTTTTACAGTGAATTTACACATGAACTTTGTTTTAATATTTATAAAAATGGTTTATACCTTAACATTAAAACACTCACAAAAGGACAAGTGTATTCCGTCATATATGTAGCAAAGTATTGGTAAGAGCTAGATATCAATCCATGTAACACGGGCGGAATTGAGTACTAAATCATTGTCATTGATTTACCGGATACGAAGATATGTGAATGGTTGTTTAACTAAATTATCTAAATTATATCTAAAACATATTAGACTCCAAATATGAAAAATAAATATTATCTTGTTTCACAAACAACCTAAACATGTTATCTACATCAGATATGTCACAAAAGCACTTGATCAACTTTCCAATTTCAAGACAGTTAGTCATCCGCTAGGAGTTTTCTAACATGATGATTCTTCGGAGAGTTAACGCGATAAACACACGTTAATCACCTAAAATCATTCTTTAGCGAGCTATTGATATGTATTCATGTGAACCTTTAAAGATAGATTAGTCAACCGCTAGGAGTTTTCTAACCTCACTTATCAAAGAAAGCAATACCGATGGTCACAATACAACCACGAGGATAAGCATTTAAGTAGATCATATAACAAAATATTTCATCTTACAAGTCTTGATCACAAATCTACCATTAGGGGGGTAGTTATGCATTAAATATATGTATAACTTATGGCACGTTAGGGTGGAGAAAATGGGTGTGGTGATTTGTAAATTTCTTCTTGGAGTGATCAAGACCTTTGGACCAAGCAATGTGTTGCAAGTTGTAACAGATAACGCGACTAATGGCAAAGCGGTCGGGCAGGAGATCGGAAAGGTATATAGAGATAATTTTTTGTCGCTTTGTTGTGTGCACACATTAAATCTTACTTTTAAAGACCTGGCGAACCAATTTTACAGGCTACATGACACATATAAGCAATGTAAGGCTGTTGTTAAGTATTTTCTTAACTATACCCATGCCTTAATGATTTTTAGAGAAAACTCAAAGTTGGAGTTATTGAAGGTTTCAAAAACAAGGTTTGCATCACATTATATATTTTTTCAAAGGTTGTAGGATTGTAGGGAGGCACTTGACACAGCTATCGTCCTCAATTCTTGATGTGATTGGATCAAAAGTGGGGTCGAAAAGGCTCGAACAAATGGGGAAAACATCACTAATAAGACTAAAGATGACGGGTGTTAGGAAGCCGTGGAGAATATTTTAGCTATCAGAAAACCTATTTTTTCTAATTAACTTCTGTGACGGTGAAGGTCCTAAAATGGGTGAAATCTATGAAAAAATAGACAACATGCTAGGAGAAATAAAAGATGTTATGATGGATAATACATATTCAGGTTATTCCAATGAAGTTAATCAGATTATTTTGGCTAGGTGGGAGAAAATGACAATCCCACATCATTGGGGTTTGCTTTAAATCCAAGGTTTTATGATAAACATTATCTAGAAAAGTTGGCACCTGGTGGCATGGAAAAAGAGCTCCGAACCAAGACAAGGAAGTTTTACTTGGTATTATGGAAGGTTTTAAAAGAATCGCATGTCACACCCCAACCGATGGCGGAAACATCGGAGTGAGACGAACGAGATTGCTCGAGACTTCATAACACTAATTGTGACAAGTATTTAATAAACGAGTTGATTTCATTGATAATAGTTGTCTAATACAATACATGGAAAATTCAAAGTACAACATTTGATGAACGAAATACAAAAAGAAATGGATTTACGTGTGTCGGAGATTGTCTGCTCCTATGAAGTTTCCTTGCCCATGTGTTTGGATTTAGAATTGTGTATTAGTGGTGTCTGAAAAGATTTTTGAAAACAGTGGGTTTGCTTCATTTAATGTATTTTGTATTAAAATACGAAGAGTTGTATTTCAGAATTTTTCGTGAAACTTTGGTCTTTGAAAAGAATTTAGCAAAATGAACTTATAGATAGTCGAACTTCATTGGTAGAGTCGTGTAAGTGTAGAGTTACTATGTCTAACATATGTATTAGGAGTTAGTTTGGCCGGTAAGATGATTGTGGTAGGTTGATCGAACTGTAGTTTGATGGTAAAGTATCGGGTTCTCTGACTAAATACCCATATGTATGATGCTTGGTGTTTAATGGTATAGTGTACGAGTGGGTTACCAGTCATAGGCCTTGGAAGCTTTCTCTAGGTATGGTTCATATCGAGTTTCTTGGGTTCTGAGTATAGACGAGGGTTGTAAGAGGTTATCCTTGTTCTACGGTATCGAGGGAATTTCTGGTAGGAGAGCTAGTTCTAAGTTAGGATATGCTGTTGAAAATTGAAGTCTCGAGGGTGTATGGATAGGCTATTTGCATTTGTTAGTTAGGTTGACTACGGATCGATCATGTTTATCAATTAATCATGATTGACGAAGCGACATCTATAAGTTTTGTACGTATATGAGTGAAAGTTTCATTGGTTCCCTATTGGGAACAAATCGTCTTTAGTATATTAGTATAATGTGAGCGTGTTTTAGTGATTGGACAAAATATGAAAATCGTGGGCAAGAGACTTATTAGACCGACTAGGTTGATAGGTAGCATTTCATAAGATTTTAAAAATCATGTAATAAGGAATTTAAGGTATGATTAGGAATTTTGTGAATGTGATTTACGTAAAATAGATTGTAGGGTAAGAAATACGTTTGTTGGGATTGAACCCTATCAGAGGAACAATTGATAGAAAGCCAAAACCGGATCAGGGAAGTGGATCCAGAATAAGCAGTTGTTAGCATCAGCCTTTCCCCTTGAATGTGGCTTAAACAACTGCAGATCTCTTAAGTACTGTTTTACATATCTACTGCTGGTTACAACATCTGATGAAGACTTAAGAACTGTTGAAGACAAAGAGCTGCTCATCAAACTACTGCCTTAGTTCAAGTACTGCTGAAGACCAAAGCCCTGCTTGGGATGAAGCAGTGGAATGAAGAATCAGTTGTTTCCTTTTATTGTAATAAGTCAGTGGTTAGCTAGTAGTAGTTTAAGTAGAATAGTGTTTAGAGTTTGTTAGTTGTTAAATGTCACTTTCATGGTGACGTCAGCAAAGATGCTTCAGTGGTTTGCTTGTGCCTATAAATAGAACAATACTCTGTACTGTTCCATTGGCTCTTTCCATCCTTCGTCATTTCTGAACAAGCAAATCTATTGAGCTCGAGCTGAGGGGGAGACTTTTGCTTACATGCAAGTGTAATCAGTGATTGAAATAAATTTAATCATTGGATTCATTGTCATACATGTTTGCTTAGAATTGATTTCCTGTTTGATTGTGTGAAAAGTTATTCCATCTTATTCCGCTGCAAATCATTTACAATTCATTACCATTTTGTTTAACAAAAACACAATCAATCAAACTCAGATCCTAACAATTGGTATCAGAGCCTAGGACAGTCAAATTCGATCTAACAATCAATTTGACATAAAAGTTCAGCTCGACATCGTTGATGCTTTTAATTGTTTGCTTGTTTTGTTGAAAAAAAAAGTATGGTTTAATCATGAACAAAGTTGATTAATCAATACCTGTAAAACAACCAGAATGACATCACAATCATAAGATGTTAACAATAGCATCGGCTCATTGTTCAAACCTCCCATGTTGAAGAGAATTGAGTACAACATCTGGCAGAGAAGGATGGGACACATCCTTGCTCAACAAAATACCGGATGTTGGAAGTCGGTTATCTTTGGACCACATGTTTAAATGGAGCCGAGTGCTGAGGAAACATTGAAGTATGAACCTATGAAAAATGAAAACTATACCGAATTGGACTTTCAGAAATTCGAACCAGATGCCAAGGCATTCAGCATCGTTGCATCCGCACTCCCAAATGAAATATATGCTGGCCTATTACATTGTAATAGTGCTAAGGAGTTGTGGGATGCACTGAAGAAACAGTTTGGGGGAACCGAAGAAGTTATTGAAAACAATAGGGAAATTCTGAACCAGCAGTACGAGACATTTTGTCATGTTAAGGGTGAAACCTTAACACAACAATTTGAGCGGTTCAGTTGTCTTATTAGTGAGCTAAAACTTGTTAATGTTGAGTTTTCAAAATCAACACAAAATAGCAGGTTTCTTAGATCACTACCAGATAAATGGGAAACAATTGCTTATGTGACCAGAACCTCTGCTGAGTTCAAAGATCTGACACTGACCCAACTTCATGGTAGACTCCTAACCTATGGAAAGGAGATTAACCAGAAAAGGAAGTTGCAAGAGTCTGGCAAAGTTGCAGATGACTACTCATTTGGCAACACAACTCTTCTGGGTCAGGAAGAGTCTGGTAGTAGTAAGGATCAGAGTTATGATCATTTTATTGACATAACTGCCGGTGGTAACTTCAACTCTCATCCACACTCATCCAATTATGCTTTCACAGCAAATGGAGAAAGCCAGAACTCTGATAATCTATGCTTTGAACTCAATGACCTTCAGCATTTTGATCCAACTGATCTTGAAGAAATGGACATATTGCACCAATTGGCCTTGCTAAGTGTTAGAACCAGTAAATTCTACAAAAGGACAGGAAGAAAATTCCCAGGGTTGCATGGGAATTTGAAGGTGGGGTTGGATAAATCAAAAATTAAGTGTTACAAGTGTAATAGGCTAGGTCACTTTGCTAGGGAATGCGGGAGTCAAACAAGTGGAAAAATTATTACACATCCTAGCTCAAACCCTAGACCACAAACCAACCAAAACACTGTCCACTACACTCAATATGCACACCCTGCTTCCCTTGTAAACACTGCTCATTATGCAAACCCTGGAACCCCTGTGCCTGTGCAGTATGTTCAAACCACTGTCCCTCAAATCCAATATGTCCAAGCCCCTATCCCTCAGGTTCAAGTGCAACAAGTTGCACCTCAACAAGCTGCACCAACAGTGGTTGAACCAGATCAACAAAGCTTCTTCACACAAGGTTTTGTTGACTGGAGCAGCTTACCTGATGAGTTGGGAGATGAAAATTTTGCTCTATTTGCTTCAAATGATGCTCCTAATGATGAATTTTGTTTTATGGCATTAGAGTCAATACAGGAGGTGCTGGAGATTGGAGAAGGACATTCAAAGAATGAAACAGTGGATGAAGTTGTTGAAGCAGTGGTTACTGCAATTGCTGATCAAGTCCTGATGGGAGAAAGTTCAGAACCCCTGCTGGAACCTTTGGCTGACCCCTGATCTAAAGAAGAAGAGAAGAAGCATGGTGAGAAAGAAGAAAAGATAGCTGATGAGGAAGAGAATGTTTGTGATTGTGCTATGATGGCTGCAACCAAGGTATCACCTCAAGTTCTCAAAAACTTGTGTTCAGATAAATGCATCATTGCTTTTGCTAACATTAAAAAGGTGAATGAAAACCTTAGGGATAAAGTGCTCAATGATGAAGTTCAATTTGAAAAGTCTTTAAAAGAACTAAAAATCAAATTGGCTGAAAAAGACACAGAAATCTACAGTCTTAAACATGAGCATAGCATAGTCAAGGACCAACTCTAAACTATGATAGAAAAATATCATGTTTGCAAAAAGGAGTTGGAATCCACCCAAATCACTTGTGAAAAGTGGGTGGAATCCTGCAAAGTCTATGAGGTCATGCTTGAAAAACAAATCAAAAGCATTGTGAAATTTGGTATAGGTTATAGAAATAATGACCAAGTTGAAAACACTGTTGAAACCAAAAATGTCAAGTCCACTGTCCAAACCACTGAAGTTATACCCTCAAACAAGAATGGCCAAGAGGTGAAAATCACTGACAAACTTGGTAACAAGATCACTTTGGAAAGACCTGTGGGATCCTCAACTTTTTAGGAAATTGAAAAATACCAATTTAAACCCACATGATCTGATGAGTGACATTCTTGAAAAGTTCAAGCCCATGGACTTCACAACCACTGATGGTGTCAAAGCTCCCAAGGCAAAAGTGATTCCTCTTAAAGACATCCCAGTAGTAGTTCAAAACTCTATTGCTAAGGAGTCTGCAAATAAAAAGAAAAAGGAAAAGATGAAAAACTTGTTTTGTGATTTCTGTGAAAAGAAAAATCACCTGACCAAAGATTGTTTGCATTTGAAAGCTTATGACATTAACAAAACAAGTACCATCATACCATCTGAGAGCTGCACCATCTGTGGTAAATCCAACCATCCCACTCAAAATTGTGTGTACTTAAAATCTTTTGAGGTCAAAAAGGAAGAGTACCCTGCTAAAACACCTTTGAGTTCATCAAATTCATCAAGTTCATCTGTCAAGTTCACCAAAAATCAACCACTGTTTATGCCAGTTGAAACGGCTGTTACAAAACAAATGAACCAAACCTTTATTAAAAGAGAAGTTCAGGTGACTGGTGCACCACCTGCTAACCAATACCGAAGAGGTAAAGGTCAACCACCATACCAAAGGGTTCCACATGTTTATGAAGCCTACAAAAGGCCTACTAAACCCAGAGTGAACAGATATCCCTTTGGTTACCAACAGTTGATTGGGCAAGACCCCCAACAGTTGTTAGAGAAAAATGTTTCAAAAATTGACCAAACCCCTGAGCTAACCACTGTCCATCCACCTGAACTTGACACAGACAATGTTGAGACCCCATCCAAAGCCATCTTGGCTTTGGAGACCCTCCTGAACTAATTATTTACTTGATGTGCAGGGAGCTTCTGCATGCTTAGATATTATTTGGTATGTAGATATTGGAGGCTCCAGGCACATGACAGGATGTAGAGCCCTTCTCAAAGAATTCAAAACTCATGGAGGGGGTGATATATCTTTTGGAAATAATAGTAAAGGGAAGGTGTTGGGTTCTGGTACTGTAGAGTCTAGAAATGTTAAGTTTGAAAATGTCAATCTTATAGACAATCTAAAATTCAACCTTCTTAGTGTTTCACAAATGAGTGACAAAGGGTTTGGGTCATTCTTCACTAAAGATTGTTGTAGGATTGTTGGACCAGAAATGGTTAAAAAGATTGAAGAAATTATAAAAACCGGAAAAACTAAACTTGTTGCTCAAAGATGTGGCAATGTTTATGTGGTAGATATGTCAAAAGAGAGTCCCAGAACTGATGCCTGTCTGTTGTCAGCTGCCTCTAACAAAGAGACAGAACTATGGCACACAAATCTCAAGACAATCACTGCTTTGTCAAAACTGGGGTTAGTATGAGGTCTTCCTCAAAAACTGTACTCCTGTCCTGAGTATTGTGTTTCCTGCCTAAAAGGAAAACAACATAAAAGCTCTTTCAAGTCCATTGATGAGTCTAAAACAACCAAGTGTTTGCAAATGCTGCACATGGACTTGTTTGGACCAGTTAAAGTCATGAGTCTTACAAAGAAAAGGTATTGTTTGGTGATTGTTGATGACTTTTCTAGGTTTACATGGACCTATTTTCTACATTCTAAAGATGAAACTGCAGGAATTTTGCAAAGCTTTGTCACATAGGTGGAAAAGCAATTTGATATGCCAGTTAAAGTCTTTAGAAGTGACAATGGCACAGAATTTAAAAATAAGGAGTTGGATGCCTTCTGTGTGTCAAAAGGAATTGTAAGGCAGTACAGCATTCCAAGGACACCAGAGCAGAATGGGGTAGTTGAAAGAAAGAACAGAACTCTCATTGAAGCTGCCAGAACCATGCTTGCAGATTCAGGTTTGCCTTTGACTTTCTAGGCAGAGGCAGTAAACACTGCTTGCTATGTCTAGAACAGAGTTTTAATTAACCCTAGGCATGAAAAGACTGCTTATGAAATTCTGTATAAAATCAAACCACTGATCTCATACTTCAAAGTATTTGGCTGCCCATGTTTCATCTTGAATTTAAAAGATTCCATTTCAAAATTTGCAGCCAAAGTAGACAGTGGTTACCATCTGGGATACTCAACCACTGCTAAGGCCTACAAGGTGTTTAACACCAGGACTAAGACAGTGGAAGAGACTTTGAATGTGAAGTTCAATGAACTTTCATCAATGAAAATCTCATCAAATCCTGCTGAATTATTTGATCTTGATAAATTTACCTTTGAAAATACTGCTGTCAAGACTAACAATGCAGGTCCATCTCAAACTCCTCCACAAGAATATGGATATGAAGTTGTGATCCCACAGCAGAAATTCAAATCCTCCATTGGGGCATCAGATGTTCAAAACAGCTATCAAAGTCCAACCACTTCTACCTCAACAGTTGTTGATCAAAGTAGCCCTTCAACCTCTGCTTCCACATCCACAACCACGGATGGTCAAAATCTGCCATCAGTGGATAAAAGTCCATCAAGTGTTACACCATTACCACCAATTCCTCCACCTCCATTCCAAACAGATGATGGGTCCTCAAAGTCCCCAATAGCTGTTAGCATAAATGATTCATATCTGCAGCCTTCACCAACAAATGCCATCATTCCATACCAAGGAGATTTAATCTTCTTAAGGTCTCATCTACCTGATCAAATCATTGGCAACATAAATGAAGGGGTGCTCACAAGAAGTCAATCCCAAAACATTTGCCTCTTTGCTGGCTTTCTTTCACTCCATCAACCTGTCAAGTATCAAGATGCTTTGAAAGATAATAGTTGGGTAGAGGCTATGCAAGAGGAGCTCCAACAGTTCAAAAGACAACAAGTATGGGAACTTGTACCACTGCCAAAGGATGTGAGTCCAATTGGCACAAAGTGGGTCTTTAAAAACAAAACTGATGAAAGGGGTATTGTTGTCAAGAACAAAGCAAGGCTCGTGGTTCAAGGTTATAGACAGGAAGAGGGGATTGATTATGATGAAACTTTTGCCCCTGTAGCAAGATTGGAAGCTATAAGACTGTTTTTAGCCTTTGCTGTCAACCACAACATGAAGGTGTTTCAAATGGATATCAAAAGTGCTTTCCTCTATGGAACCATTCAAGAAGAGGTGTATGTTTGTCAACCTCTATGTTTTGAGGATCCATTTTATCCAGATCATGTCTACAGGCTAAATAAAGCCCTGTATGGCCTGAAACAAGCACCAAGGGCCTGGTATGAAACTCTTTCCACCTTTTTACTTTCCATTGGTTTCAAAAGAGGTACAATTGATAAAACATTGTTTTTAAAAAGGAGAGGAAAAGAATTGATGATTGTCCAGATTTATGTGGATGACATCATTTTTGGAAGCACATGTCATAAAATGTGTGAAGAGTTTAGACAACTCATGACAGCTGAGTTTGAAATGAGTGCAATGGGTGAGCTGCAATGCTTTCTTGGTCTCCAAGTTCAGCAAATGCAAAATGGAACATTCATTCATCAAAGAAAATATGCAAAAGAACTTTTAAACAAATTTGATATGAATGATTGTAAACCATGCAACACACCCATAGCAACCACAAAGCTAGTCTTGTCTGATGAAAAGGATGAGTTGATTGACCAAACCTTATATAGAAGCATGATTGGGTCATTATTGTACCTAACTGCATCTAGGCCAGATATCATGTTTGCAACATGTGTCTGTGCAAGGAGTCAATCAGCCCCTAGAAATCAAACCTTATTGCTGTAAAAAGGATATTCACATACATAAAGAGTGCTCCCACACTTGGTATCTGGTATCCAGCTAATGGGAACATCAAGCTTTCAGGTTTCTCAGATAGTGACTTTGCTGGATGTAATACCACAAGGAAGTCCACTTCAGGAAGGTGCCAGTTTCTAGGCAATTGCTTGGTTTCATGGCAAAACAAAAAGCAAGCAGCTGTTTCAACATCCACTGCTGAAGCTGAATACATTGCTGCTGCAAGCTGTACAACCCAACTCCTGTGGCTTCAAAACCAGTTGCTGGATTTTGGTATCACTGCTTTGAAAACACCACTCATGTTGGATAGTCAAGCAGCAGAAAATATCATCAAAAATCCTGTTTCACATTCAACCACCAAGCATATCAACATCAGACATCACTTTGTGAGGGATTGCTATGAAAAAGGTCTGATTTCTTTACATCATGTACCAACTCAAGATCAGCTGGCAGATGTGCTAACCAAAGCATTAGACACATCCACCTTTGAAAGTCTGATCTCGAGGATTGGCATGCTGAACATGGAATAACAGGCAAAATCCTGTTTTTCTATGAATAAAAGCATTAAAATGTTTTCAAAAAATCAGAAATTCACCCTTAAAAATAGCGAAAAGTGAAAAATTTTAATTAATCCTTAAAAGTCTGCCATAACCACTGTTTTGGTTCAAACATCTGTTTGTTAATTGCTATCCACTGCTGAAAGTCAGCCTCTGTTCTTCATTTTCATTGGAAAATACTGTTGTCTAAAATCAGTACTTTAAACCACTGACAATGCTATCCACAGATAGTCAAAGTCTGCCCTTGTTTTCAATTTTCCTTTGAAAACCACTGATATTATTCCATCAGTGGTTTCCTAAACAAATGGCATCCATTTCCATCAGAGGTTGACACGTGGTCCGTACTTATCCGTCAGATCTTTGTAACCGCTGCCACGTCAGCATTCACTTTTTCTTCTATAAAACCCTGACCAAAACCCCCAAACAGGATTTTCACTGTCGAATCGAATTCAAAATTCCTTTCTCAAAGCAGTTATCATCCAATTTTTCTCACAACTTTCATCGTCTTCATTTCACCTTCATCATCTCAAATCCAATCATGGTGAAGAAAGCCAGTAAAACCACGAAAAAGGATTCACCCGTGCTTGAGATTCCGTTCAAATCCTCACACAACTACTTGGGTATACTCGAAAAACCCAGTGATACCACCACCTTTGATTCCATCATCACCACACTTTCATCCACAAAGTATAAAACTTTGCTCACCTACAATGCAACCGTCTACTTGACTACTCAAAGGGAGTTTTGGAAAAATGCAACCCTTGAAACGGTGGACAAAAAGGTTGTCGCTATAAATTCTTCAATAAAGGGCATACAATTCTCTATCTCTCCCCAAACCATCTCTGAAGTTTTTGAACTCAAAGATCTGGAAGGTAAAAGTTCTTTCCCTAAAACAGAGTACCAAAGAGATTTCATTGAAAGAGGGTATGAAGAAGAAACGAAAAAGGATACTTTGCAAAAAGGCAGTTTTCCATCTGCCATAAGGTTTTTATTTCATACCCTCCTTATGTGTGTTTCAAACAAAACCACTGCCTTCAATGAAATCCCATTGAAGATTCAATATCTGGGTTATACTATTTTACAAGGTGAAAATTATAACTATTCTTAGGAAATCTTCAATGATTTGGTCAAAAATATTGATAAAAAGGCTTTTCTTTTATTTCGAAGGTTTTTGAGTTTTTATTTCAAAAAAAAAAGTTTTCAAAGGACAATGCCCATGTACTTATTCAGGGTATTCCTGTTCAAATAAATAGTTTAACTGCTGAAACATTCACTAGAATGTTAAAACCTTCAAAAACACAAGTAGAGGTGCCTGAGCAGAATTTAGCAGCTACCACTGCTCCTCAGGTATCTGCTGCTGAGCCCACTACTCCAGGTGAACACAGTAGCACCACCATTGCAGTGCAACCCGCACCTGTAATTACCAAAAAGCCCACAAAGAAAAAAACATAAAAGCCCCCCAAACCTACTAAAAAGGCAACTCTGGAAGATGAGATCCCAGAGCAACTGCCAGTGACAACACAAAAGTCACCAATAACCACTGCTGCTACTTCCTCACAGCAGATGGAAGAAAGATCTCCACCATTGCCTAAAACTCCTCCTGCATCCTTACAAAAGGACCAGGTTGTAAGCACAGGGACCCCACAATATGAAGCTCTGGGTTCAATTGGATCCATCTTCCTCAGTCCAAATCCCATGGACATGTCTCTTTCTACACCTATACCCTCACCCCTCACATTACCAAAATCCATGCTACCCTTGTTGCATGCAGTTGATATAGCTCAGACACTAACCAGTTCCTCTCAATCAACTATCACTGATAGTACACTCCCACAAGTGACTGGGTCTGATGCTTATACCTTTGCTATCACAGCAACAACTGAGGAGGTTACACTGCAGGAGTTACCAGTAATTCCTGTCAGTAGTTCAAGTGGAGCAGCACCTACTAGTGTTGGACCCACTGGTCTACACTGGGTCAGTTGTTCCATCAATAAGACTCCCTTGAAGGCAATTTCTTCAGAGAAAACTAGGGCAACCACTGGTGTGTTTACTTTAACCACTGGTGAGCTGTTCCACGTGTCCACAAATGAAGGAAGAAGTCCCCAGTACCAAGAAAAAGGGGCATCAGTGGATGACTTTTGGGAAACATTCCCTAAGTCAACTGTTGATAAAACCACTGCTAGTGGGAAATCAGATGATCCCATTGATTTGGGTGATGGTTTAAAATATAAGGAATTGACGGAGAGGGTTGACAAGATTGAAACATCTGTTGCAGACATCAAGTCTCTGCTGCAACAGTTGTTACAAGCTCAAAAGGCAACACCCACTGTTGCACCACCATCTGTTCCATCTGCATCCAATACTCCATCCCCTGATGCTCTTTGGGAGCTGTTTCAACCACTGCTCCACAAACAAAGAGAGTTTGCTTATTTCCAACATGAGATTCACTTAAAAGAAATCAGAAATCTTATGGATGCAAGATATAAAGATACTCATGCAGACATCAAGGCAATAAAGGCTCATTTGTTACAAACCACTGGCTCTGCTCCTCCAACAGTATTCTTTCTTGATAAAGCTCCTCTAGCTGATGCCAAAAAGGGGGAGAAAATGCAACAATTGAAAAAGAAAGGGTATGATGATGGTCTGTACGTTGCACCAGACAAATCAAGTATGCTTGGAGACATCCTTAGGCCAGATGGTTCTAAGAAGGTAGATGAATCCCTAAATGCTTTAGCTGATGAAAAAGCAAGGCTAAAAAGGGACATGGAGGCAAAGGGAAAGTCAAGGTTCAATAAGGAGAAAGAAAGTTTGATGGAAATGGTAAAACAGGGTACTTCTAAGCCCAAGGATGATAAAGAAAGTCCTAGGCCAAAAAGAAGGTCTGTTAGAAAAACAAGGCAACCCAAAAACACATCTCCCAAATCCACAAAACAAACTCCTAAACCTCCCAAAAGCACTTCTCATAAACCTTCAAAGCCAACAAATGTTGAGACACCTGTTGTATCAACTGCTGTTGATACTCTAGTGGTTTCAGAAAATGTTACCTCAACAACTGCCACCACCACTCAAATACCTGCTACCACAACCACTCAAATACCTGCTACCACAACCACTACCATCCCCACTCAATCAAACACTGGTTCATCAAAAACACCACCACAATCACCACCTGCTAAGAAGCAGAACACTTCTACTGACACATCAGTAGTTGTAATGACAACAATGGTTGAAACACCAGTTGTTTCAACAGCTGTTATTCAACCACCAACCACTGATCCCACAAATCCATCTCCAACCTCTCCTAAACCAAAAATGAGAAGGATAATTTTGGAAGATGATGATCCTTCATGTCACACCCCGACCACGTGTAACATACAAAACGTGGCGGAAACGTCGGGGAGTGTTGTAACAGAATTAATGTTTCATAACCATGGATACCAAAAAGTGTTTCGTTTTATTAAACATTGAATAATTACATCGTCTGGAAATCTAAATACACAATTTAAACATAGTCTATCATTATTATTGAGTCACTAAGGCCTTGTCCAGTCCTATGTGAGCATGCATCCTATCAATCGATATCTTTCAACAATACCTGAAACACATGTGAAAACGAGGTCAGCAAAGAAATGTTGGCGAGTAGATAGGTTTTGTGAAAATAAGATTCATGACTTCTGTTTAAGAAAATGTTTAGTCATGAACCTTGTAATTTGCTTTGTCTTTGTAAATCATTTGAAAACTAATAAGTTCAGATGATATGTATAAATAAGAGAATAATGCATGATTAAATGAATAACCATGTAAAATGAGTTTGTATAAGTTAAGTTGTTTGTACAACAATGTATTGTGAAAAGTATGTTATTTGTATAAAATGTTATATGTTTAAATTGAAATGATTTAAACAATGCTACGATATGTAATACCATATAAGAACTTATATATAGGAAGTACCAGCGGCGTATCCACCATGCTTATATCATATTACACACGCCTCGTTACTTAAATCACTTACTCAAACCAAACCAACAATGTAAGATGTCTATGTGTAAACCAACTGCCAAATGTATTGGAATAATATGTCAAAATGTTCATGTCAAGATGTAAATCATGTTATGTATAACCAATGTCAAAGTGTTTGTGTCAAATGTAAACCATGTAATGTGTAACCAAAATGATATGTATGGCTAGTGAAATGCATCAACTAAACCATAGGTGAAACGCACAAAACAAAGTATTGAAGTAAAACTTGGTTTAAATCAATACTATGTTTCGTGGAAATGCATAATCAAATGTAAATCATGTCCAAATGTTTACCCAATCGTTAAAACATTTTGTGAAATCATTCAAATCGTTCTTGTTGTTTTAATCGTTCAAATCGTTCTTGTTTTAATTGTGAAACTACTTTATGGTCGATTTTCTAATAACATTCAAACCTTCTTGACTCGTTCATCGTTCCAACTCGTTCTCGTTCTTAACAAACCCTTACCAAAGGGTAAATTAATAATTACAGATTCAGTCGTTACCCAAAATACCCACACATAACCATGGGTATAGAGAATAACGGGATTTGTCAGATCCTATGGTACCATAACCTAATACTGGTCGGCTTGATCATTGCTAATGAATGTCATTGGTTATGTAACTACAACCAACAAGTTTGTTCACTTTATTGAAATCATTCTTGAAACCATTGTAATTGTTTTTGAAACCATTGTAATCGTTCTTGAAACCATTGTTATCGTTCTTGAAACCACATTGTAATTGTTTTTGAAACCATTGTAATCGTTCTTGAAACCACATTGTAATTGTTTTTGAAACCATTGTAATTGTTCTTGAAATCATTGTTAAGACATTTAGCACATATGAGTCACCCCAAAACAGTTGAAAACAGTAAAAGAGGGGAATAATGTACTCGCCTGAGAATGCTTGGAGGTCTTGAACAACAACCAAACAAAGCTAGAGGGAGCACGGAATCGGTCGGCAATCTAAAACTATATAAATAAACCGGACTTAAATCGGGAGATCGGATAGGATGAGGGTTCGTAAACCAAACGAGTATGGAGACTCGTGTAATATGGTTCAACAAAGCCTACATACTAAATGAAACCTAACATAAGTGCTTACGACCCATTACGGCCCGTTTAGGTAGCTTATGCTACTTTAACGCGTCGTTCGCGTGAAACGCGTTCGGAACGTCTAACTTGTCCTATGACAAGTGTTATATGCCTAAACATGTTACATAATCAGTTATGTGACAAAAGTTTAGGTTACATATGCTTAATTACCAATTATACATGAAAAGGGTATTCTGGTAATTTACCTAAGGCATATAAACTACCTATCATACAACTACTTAACAAAGCGACCATAAGGTATAACCTCGGAAGGTTATTCCCTATATACTATGGTCACCTAATGTGTTTGGTCGGATCCTAATGATCGACCAAATGGGTCGGGTTCGAAGGTATAAGCGATTTATTAGATCGCTTACCCTACGACCCTAGACAAGCACAAAACTAGAAGTGACAAGCTAAGCATGTTGAAACATGCTTACCTAAGTTAGAAAACAAGTTTGCTATCAAAACAAACGATTTTGATACCTAAGAGTAGTTTGGTTACAAAATACGCAAGAATGCGTATTCTGGCCGAAACTACGGCTCGTCACTGAGCCTAGATAACGTGGTAATCAGTAGGTATAGTCACTAGGGACTATAACCATCGTGATCACGCTCACGTTATGAAGTTCAAGCGAACTTCGCATTGACCATTAACTGGTCAATGTAGAAAGTCAAACAAAGTTTGACTTTCGGACTCGAAAAGCAATAAAAGAACGAAGGAACACTTACGAAGGGTCCCCGAATGCTAATCTAGATCAAAATAGCTCAGGTATGAAACAAAGGTTTCAACTTAGAGCACAATTGATCAGATTCTAGTGAGAAAAGAAGTGAAATGGGTTGGGTATTTATAGTTTTCGGTCCACCGTTAGGATCGTTTCTTGGAAAAGAGGGAATGATCTAGCCCGTACACTTGTTGCATTGTTGTGGTGACTGATTTTTGGCCACCATAAGAGTTTAACAAGTGGCACTTGACCTTTGGAGAATGTTTAGGGGCAGATAACAGCAGCCAAAAACGATTTGCTGCATCTGGACACTGCTTGCGCATCGTAACAAATAAACCCTTACGGTGCGCAAGGGCCAAGTTTGGCAGATTTACAATTTTGGTCCCTGTTGTGCTATAAGGTCATTTCCGACGCGTTTAAGGCCCGTTAACCCCATTTCAAAGCTCTAAAATGAAGTTAAAGTATAGGGAACTTAAAATGTGCTCAAAAATATCTCGGATGTCGGTTCGTTTAGCCGTACGATTGCGTTGTTCGGTTAATTACGACGGAATGCGCATAAGCGTGAAAAACGATCCAAATGGCGTGACGAATGGATTTTTCTTATGCCAAACACTATAATAAAATATTTTAGTGCTTACATAAATTTTTGGATGTTCGGATGTATTCAGAACGTGAGTTATGCGCGAAAGTGCAAACTTGTGCACTTTTTGACGCTTTTAGTCCCTGAAAGACCCAAAAGTTTATTTTAGCATACCGAACCCCTTAAAGCCTATTTCTAAGCTATGTAAAGGATATTTATGGTATGTTTAACTTATGTTCATGTTCCGGAATGTTCGTTACAGTTCAAATTGGCATACTTTCGCAGTTTGTCAAGTTTAGTCCCTGTAAGCGATTTTAACTTGATTTTGCCATACCAAAGCCTTCGAAACTTATTTCTAAGTTATGTAAAGGTTATTTAAGTTATGTTAAGTCTATTTCACTATTCCGGAGTGTTCGTTGCATTAAAATGGTTATATTTTCGCATCAGATCGCGTAAAACCTTCCAGAAAGTGATTTAAAGCTTGAAATCGAACAAAATTTGATATGTGCAAATGATACACATATTTTTACAAATCCCAAGTATGAAACACAAAATTTCATTGGTTTGACATTTTTTTGATGGTCGCAGTGACACAGGTGTCACAGTCTCCCCTACTTTAGGAAATTTCGTCCCGAAATTTAATTAGAGGATACCTGTGAGAGCTTGAAAGCATGAAGTTGAAAAGATCGAACAACATTGGTTAGGGTTCTAAACTTCTAGTAACCTTAATAACATTATGCTTGCAATGTAAGAGGGACACTTATATACAAGTATATGAAGCGCCATTGGTGCGTCCACCATACCTTCATTACATCGTTCTCATTTTGTTATTGTTGTCGCTATCGGTTCTTACACATAATAAATCTTACTGGGTTTCTGTGCACTAAATTTCATAATTATGTACGCGTCCATAATTAGACAATTCCTTGCACAGTTTACACAGTCTATTTTATAACGTGTAGGGTAAAACCAAATGAACAATCCTGTGATGAGTGTGACTGGACCACCATAAGGTCCTTTCAGCTGTATCATCACATGCCCTTCTTAACCAGATCTTGAATCAATCTTTAACTAGACCACTCAAGGGTCTCTCATCAAATCATGGAATGGTACTATATAACCCAAGGGTCTTAACTACCACGTAGAAGCCCATAAGGATTAAGGTAGTACCTTTTAAATATCCTACTATGAATCCCTCATATGAAGATATGAAAGATTCTATGAGGATTTGAAAATCGGATCACACAAAAACATAGAGGAGAACACATAAACACATATCACATAATCGCATAATCGCACACTCGCATTATTGTTTAAATTGACCTTTAAATTTGTTATCTTTGGACACGGGTATTTAAAGCATACAAGGAATCAAATCCTTAATTGCAGCAATTTGGATGAATCCATATGAATACCCTACTTGTTGACTACATGACCCAAAAACTGAACTTCTTTAAGCCAAAATTTCCTCTTGGAGGATTTAGCGAAAAGTTTGTTCCTTCTTTAAGGGTTCCAGTGTCAATCAAGGTGTTGATCGTTATCGGCTCGGGACATGAATAGATCAAGATGTCATCAATAACAACAATGACGAACTGATCCAAATAAGACTTGCAGACTCTATTTATTAAGTCCATGTAGATGGCTGGAGCATTTGTCAATCCAAAAGGCATGACTGTAAACTCGTAATGGCCAAACTTCATGCAGAAAGCCGTTTTGGGAATATCTTCTTCGAAAATACAAAGTTGATGATACCCAAAACGCAAATCGATCTTGGAAAAGCATGAAACGCTATGCAGTTGATCGGAGAAATCGTTAATTTAAGGTAGGGGATATCGATTCTTGATGGTAAGCTTACTAGCCTTACGTTAATCGATATACATTCGAAAAGATCTATTTTTCTTTTCACAAAGAGGATAGGAGTTTGTCCAAGGTGAAAAGTTCGGACGGATGAATCCTTTATCAGACAACTCTTGAAGCTGTTTTGATAATTCTTGCATCTCGAACGGTGCAAGACGATAAGATACTTTAGATTTAAAAGAAACAAGTGTTTGAGGTTCTTAGGGAGATCACAAGTGATCATAAAAATGACAGAACCACACGAGTAGTTTTATCTTTGTGTTGACATCATAAGGTTGGATCAAACATTCATACAATTGCATTAGTTAAAAAATAAAACCACAAATTTTTTATTTATATAACAACCGCATTGTCTTTAAATGTTACAAGATAACAACCAGAGGAAATACAAAATGCTAATTGTTCACTCCTTCATCATTGAGTGCCTCATTGATGTTAAACACTCGACCACGTGCTGGATCCACATTGACGTTGACGTTCGCATTTGGGTTTGCGTTAGCATTTGCATTTACCAGTCTCGGACAGTTGTGGTGGAAGTGACCAATCTCTCCGCAGTTGAAACATGACCCTAGTGGGAATCTCGCAGCATTCCCTTGAACCGGAGCTTGAACCTGAGCAGCCTGATTTTGTCCCAAACGACAAACATTCGCCAAATGCCCAAGTTTACCACACGTCGTGCATTGCCAGCAAGCTTGTTGTACCGCGTGATGACCGTTGCAGCGTGCACAATGAGGTGCGGTACCGGCATATGCTTTCTTTGCAGGTGGCTGAGCTGGTGGGTTCCGCGGGTCCTGAGCAGTCTGTAATGTAACAGCAAAGTTCTGAACACCCTTTCGCTTTCTTGATTTCTTTGACGTCTCCCCTTCCTTACCCTTCTTGTTTTGACCTTTCTTGCTATCCTCCTTGTCAGACCCCTGCTTCTTACCCTTGTCACCCTTTCTGTGTAACTTATTCTTCCGAATCTGCGACTCAGTCAATGTCGCAGCTAACTCGATCGCCTGACGGAGTGTGGTAGGGCTACTACCAGTAAGGATGTCTTGTACCGAGTCAGGTAGGCCGTCGATGTACCTTTCGATAGCCTTGTCGAGTGGGGTAACCATTGTCGGGCAAAGCAGACTCAACTCCTCAAACCTATCAGTATACGCCCTGTGCTCACCACTATCTTGCTTCAACTCATCAAATTCCTTCTCCAAAGCTCGCTGCTCATAACGAGGACAAAATTCCCTCATCATAAGGGCCCTAAGTTCAGCCCATGTCTGTGCTAGAGCAACTTCTACACCACGATCCCTCATAACCCCGTTCCACCATGTGAGAGCCCTCTTCTGAAACACACTCGAAGAAAACTCGACCTTGCGATTGTCAGGACACTGCACGTGGCGGAAAGTATTCTCAATGCTCTCGAACCATTGAAGAAGCCCAGTCGCTCCTTCAGAACCACTAAACTTGAGTGGTTTAGCCTGGTTAAAATCCTTGTATTTGCATGTTACATTGTTGTTGTTGTTGTTTGCTTGGTTCAATTGAGCAAAGAGGTTTGGGAATTGAGCAGCCATTTGCTGCGCAATGATTTCTGCCAACTCGGCAGTCGCTATCTGGCTTTCGCGTCGAGGAGGCATTCTAAAAGAGGAAACATGAAAGGAAACGAGTGAGAGAATTAGACGAAAAGAATGAGATGAAAGAAATCTGATGAAAGCAAGGATAGTGGTCATTTGTTTGTTACTACAAAGCAACAACCGACACACAGTGACTAACCAAAGTAAATGGATCAAACATAATGTATCGCGAAGACATGCTCGCCTATAAGTGAACACTCAACCCAAGAATTCCCAGGTAAGCACAACTGGTCTCGCGTCTGATGAGATATATACGAAGTGCTTGCCTAGACAGAAAACCCAGAATACAGGCATTCACCCTTCCAGTTTGCACGTGTTCACATTATTTAAAACCAAAAACCTTGACGAGATTTTGAAAACTAAAAGGGGTTCAAAACCATATAACAGAGGGTTCAAAACCTTACAATAGACGGTTCAAAACCTAGTAATCAATCATCCTAGAACAGATGATTAGTTTTCAAAGCGGTTTTGAATTTTATGTTCTTGTTGTGGTCGTCGCCTAAGGATAGGTGACGGTATTGTTTTATGACTAAACGCAAGTAAACTCGCGTTAGGGTCCTAAGAAGGTTATAGACTAGGTCAAAGCATTACTAATAACCTAATTCCCTATAACCATTGGCTCTGATACCATCTTTTCTGTCACACCCCGACCACATGTAACATACAAAACGTGGCGGAAACGTCGGGGAGTGTTGTAACAGAATTAATGTTTCATAACCATGGATACCAAAAAGTGTTTCGTTTTATTAAACATTGAATAATTACATCGTCTGGAAATCTAAATACACAATTTAAACATAGTCTATCATTGTTATTGAGTCACTAAGGCCTTGTCCAGTCCTATGTGAGCATGCATCCTATCAATCGATATCTTTCAACAATACCTGAAACACATGTGAAAACGAGGTCAGCAAAGAAATGCTGGCGAGTACATAGGTTTTGTGAAAATAAGATTCATGACTTCTGTTTAAGAAAATGTTTAGTCATGAACCTTGTAATTTGCTTTGTCTTTGTAAATCATTTGAAAACTAATAAGTTCAGATGATATGTATAAATAAGAGAATAATGCATGATTAAATGAATAACCATGTAAAATGAGTTTGTATAAGTTAAGTTGTTTGTACAACAATGTATTGTGAAAAGTATGTTATTTGTATAAAATGTTATATGTTTAAATTGAAATGATTTAAACAATGCTACGATATGTAATACCATATAAGCACTTATATATAGGAAGTACCAGCGGCGTATCCACCATGCTTATATCATATTACACACGCCTCGTTACTTAAATCACTTACTCAAACCAAACCAACAATGTAAGATGTCTATGTGTAAACCAACTGCCAAATGTATTGGAATAATATGTCAAAATGTTCATGTCAAGATGTAAATCATGTTATGTATAACCAATGTCAAAAGTGTTTGTGTCAAATGTAAACCATGTAATGTGTAACCAAAATGATATGTATGGCTAGTGAAATGCATCAACTAAACCATAGGTGAAACGCACAAAACAAAGTATTGAAGTAAAACTTGGTTTAAATCAATACTATGTTTCGTGGAAATGCATAATCAAATGTAAATCATGTCCAAATGTTTACCCAATCGTTAAAACATTTTGTGAAATCATTCAAATCGTTCTTGTTGTTTTAATCGTTCAAATCGTTCTTGTTTTAATTGTGAAACTACTTTATGGTCGATTTTCTAATAACATTCAAACCTTCTTGACTGGTTCATCGTTCCAACTCGTTCTCGTTCTTAACAAACCCTTACCAAAAGGTAAATTAATAATTACAGATTCAGTCGTTACCCAAAATACCCACACATAACCATGGGTATAGAGAATAACGGGATTTGTCAGATCCTATGGTACCATAACCTAAAACTGGTCGGCTTGATCATTGCTAATGAATGTCATTGGTTATGTAACTACAACCAACACGTTTGTTCACTTTATTAAAATCGTTCTTGAAACCATTGTAATTGTTTTTGAAACCATTGTAATCGTTCTTGAAACCATTGTTATCGTTCTTGAAACCACATTGTAATTGTTTTTGAAACCATTGTAATCGTTCTTGAAACCACATTGTAATTGTTTTTGAAACCATTGTAATCGTTCTTGAAATCATTGTTAAGACATTTAGCACATATGGGTCACCCAAAACAGTTGAAAACAGTAAAAGAGGGGAATAATGTACTCACCTGAGAATGCTTGGAGGTCTTGAACAACAACCAAACAAAGCTAGAGGGAGCACGGAATCGGTCGGCAATCTAAAACTATATAAATAAACCGGACTTAAATCGGGAGATCGGATAGGATGAGGGTTCGTAAACCAAACGAGTATGGAGACTCGTGTAATATGGTTCAACAAAGCCTACATACTAAATGAAACCTAACATAAGTGCTTACGACCCATTACGGCCCGTTTAGGTAGCTTATGCTACTTTAACGCGTCGTTCGCGTGAAACGCGTTCGGAACGTCTAACTAGTCCTATGACAAGTGTTATATGCCTAAACATGTTACATAATCAGTTATGTGACAAAAGTTTAGGTTACATATGCTTAATTACCAATTATACATGAAAAGGGTATTCTGGTAATTTACCTAAGGCATATAAACTACCTATCATACAACTACTTAACGAAGCGACCATAAGGTATAACCTTGGAAGGTTATTCCCTATATACTATGGTCACCTAATGTGTTTGGTCGGATCCTAATGATCGACCAAATGGGTCGGGTTCGAAGGTATAAGCGATTTATTAGATCGCTTACCCTACGACCCTAGACAAGCACAAAACTAGAAGTGACAAGCTAAGCATGTTCAAACATGCTTAACTAAGTTAGAAAACAAGTTTGGTATCAAAACAAACGGTTTTGATACCTAAGAGTAGTTTGGTTACAAAATACGCAAGAATGCGTATTCTGGCCGAAACTACGGCTCGTCACTGAGCCTAGATAACGTGGTAATCAGTAGGTATAGTCACTAGGGACTATAACCATCGTGATCACGCTCACGTTATGAAGTTGAAACGAACTTCGCATCGACCATAAACTGGTCAATGCAGAAAGTCAAACAAAGTTTGACTTTCGGACTCGAAAAGCAATAAAAGAACGAAGGAACACTTACGAAGGGTCCCCGAATGCTATTCTAGATCAAAATAGCTCAGGTATGAAACAAAGGTTTCAACTTAGAGCACAATTGATCAGATTCTAGTGAGAAAAGAAGTGAAATGGGTTGGGTATTTATAGTTTTCAGTCCACCATTAGGATCGTTTCTTGGAAAAGAGGGAATGATCTAGCCCGTACACTTGTTGCAATGTTGTAGTGACTGATTTTTGGCCACTATAAGAGTTTAACAAGTGGCACTTGACCTTTGGAGAATGTTTAGGGGCAGATAACAGCAGCCAAAAACGATTTGCTGCATCTGGACACTGCTTGCGCAACGTAACAAATAAACCCTTACGGTGCGCAAGGGCCAAGTTTGGCAGATTTACAATTTTGGTCCCTGTTGTGCTATAAGGTCATTTCCGACACGTTTAAGGCCCGTTAACCCCATTTCAAAGCTCTAAAATGAAGTTAAAGTATAGGGAACTTAAAATGTGCTAAAAAATATCTCGGATTTCGGTTCGTTTAGCCGTACGATTGCGTTGTTCGGTTAATTACGACGGAATGCGCATAAGCGCGAAAAACGATCCAAATGGCGTGACGAATGGATTTTTCTTATGCCAAACACTAAAATAAAATATTTTAGTGCTTACATAAATTTTTGGATGTCCGGATGTATTCAGAACGTGAGTTATGCGCGAAAGTGCAAACTTGTGCACTTTTTGACGCTTTTAGTCCCTGAAAGACCCAAAAGTTTATTTTAGCATACCGAACCCCTTAAAGCCTATTTCTAAGCTATGTAAAGGATATTTATGGTATGTTTAACTTATGGTCATGTTCCGGAATGTTCGTTACAGTTCAAATTGGCATACTTTCGCAGTTTGTCAAGTTTAGTCCCTGTAAGCGATTTTAACTTGATTTTGCCATACCAAAGCCTTCGAAACTTATTTCTAAGTTATGTAAAGGTTATTTAAGGTATGTTAAGCCTATTTCACTATTCCGGAGTGTTCGTTGCATTAAACTGGTTATATTTTCGCACCAGATCGCGTATAACCTTCCAGAAAGTGATTTAAAGCTTGAAATCGAACAAAATTTGATATGTGCAAATGATACACATATTTTTACAAATCCCAAGTATGAAACACAAAATTTCATTGGTTTGGCATTTGTTTGATGGTCGCAGTGACACAGGTGTCACACTTCACCACCACCAAAAACATCACAACCTCTTGACCTTGTCACAATACCAAATCCTATTCCATTATCATATGTTCAAGTCTCAACTTCAAGCACTGCCATGGTACATGCAAGTGTCAAATATCCTCTTGAACTTCCTGCTGTAAGAGAAGAGATCAGATCCTTTTATGCTGAAGATGAGCCAGCCAAAAGACACTTACCATCTCTTCAAGGGTATCCAAGGCCGAACAACATTGAAGAATACTTGAAGTTGAAAGCTAAACAGGCAGAAGATATCTCCAACAGAAACACACAAGGGAAAACTGACAAAGAAATCCAAAGGAACTATCAGTACTTGCTCTCTCAAGTTAGGACCTTGGAACAGTTTGCAAAGAACTTGTGTCAACAGTTGTCAGAAAGGGGAGATGAAAGCCTAAGGAAAGATTATCTTGATCACATCATGAAATATAAAAAGTATAAAGGAGAAAGATACATGTACAAAGAATGGTCCAGTAAAGAGCTTGAAGTGGAGTTGGAGAGAATACACAAAATGATAAAAGACAAAGTCAAACATACTCCACCTGTCTAGGCGAATTTCAAAAAGAATGTACCTAATAGATCCCTGAAGTTAAAAAGAATGAAAGAAGAACTAATAAATGCTAGTTATGGTTCAAGAAATCAAGTGACAAGGTGGAAAGAAGAAAAAGTGATTGAAACCTACAAATGGCTGGAGGCATTAAGGAAGAAAGACCCTATTGTCCCTCAAAAGCCTGTCTATCCAGAATCAGTGGTTTCAGAAAGACCACCAAAGCTACCCATCAAAAGACCAATTGTTCCTCCTGCTACAATCCTGTATCAAAAAAGGAAACAAAAACAGACAGATGCAGAGGATGCAAAAAATGAAGCAGTTTATATGAAGGAAGCACTTAAAAGATTTGCTGAAGAAAATGCTCCTAATCCATCAACATTATCTGTTGTGAAAGCTTTATCACCAGGCCACCATCTCCAAACTCATCAGAAAATAAACCTCTCCCAAGAAACCCACTGGATTCAAAAATACTAAAGTGGAAAACTGACAAACAGACCCACGTATTGACTCTGATCAAATCCAGTGGAGAAGTGAAGAAAATATCAAGGGAACAAGCTCTGGGCCTGAGTATTGAAGATCTGCGAGATCTCCTTGATCTTACACTGTGCAGGGATGAGGATGATACAGATGCCCTGGACTTTGAGTTACAACTTAAAGGACAAATAAGGGAACTTTTGATGAGAAAATAAAAATCCACAATAATGAAGGGTTTTGGCATCATCTGTCCCAGGGGGAGATTGTTGGGATTGAACCCTATCAGAAGAACAGTTGATAGAAAGCCAAAACCAAATCAGGGCAGTGGATCCAGAATAAGCAGTTGTTAGCATCAGCCTTTCCCCTTGAATGTGGCTTAAACAAATGCTGATCTCTTAAGTACTGTTTAACATATCCTTTGCTGGTTACAACATCTGATGAAGACTTAAGAACTGTTGAAGACAAAGAGCTGCTCATCAAACTACTGCCTTAGTTCAAGCACCGCTGAAGACCAAAGCCCTGCTTGGGATGAAGTAGTGGAATGAAGAATCAGTTGTTTCCTTTTATTGTAATAAGTCAGTGGTTAGCTAGCAGTAGTTTAAGTATAACAGTGTCTAGAGTTTGTTAGTTGTTAAATGTCACTTTCATGGTAACGTCAGCAAAGATGCTTCAGTGGTTTGCTTGTGCCTATAAATAGAACAGTACTTTGTACTATTCCATTGGCTCTTTCCATCCTTCGTCATTTCTGAACAAGCAAATCTATTGAGCTCGAGCTGAGGGGGAAACTTTTGCTTACATGCAAGTGTAATCAGTGATTGAAATAAATTTAATCATTCAAATCATTGTCATACATGTTTGCTTAGAATTGATTTCCTGTTTGATTGTGTGAAAAGTTATTCCATCTTATTCCGCTGCAAATCATTTACAATTCATTACCATTTTGTTTAACAAAAACACAATCAATCAAACTCAGATCCTAACAACGTTTGATAAAATAATGAGGTTTGAGATTTTTGCATAAGTAGAAATTTTGACAAAATGATAAAAGATTTAAGTGATCGTGTGGTTGGCATGATAAAGTTTCTTTGGAAAAGAGAGTTGGTAACAATCACCGAGGTAAGGAAATCACCCCTATCTCGTTGGTGAAGTTGTTGTGAGAAGAAAAAGAGTGGAGCTAATCGTCAAGGTAAGGGAATCAGTCCTATCTTGATGATATGCTCCCATTTTTTGGAATGTGAGTAGTGTATTCCTTGTTGGTGATGTTTTGAAATCATGCATATAAATAACGTATATGTATATGAAAAGGATTAGTATGTTGGGTGTGTAACCATGGTGAAAATAATTTGATTTTTGAAAAGGAAAAGTTAGGATCGTGTTGTGCATAAAACTGATACTAGTAAAACAGATGTTTGATTAAAACTTGGATTGTTCTGAAACGAAACTTTCACTAAACCAAAGTGGTCGAAAGTTCTTTTGAGTTTGGGATGCATGCTTTGGCCTAATTGGTAGAATACTATCGCCAAAATTTTGGTTAGCGGTATTTACCCTTCCGGTTACTACATGTCCTTAGTCAATCGAAAGTTCGAGGCTTTGGCGGGATTTGAAAATCGAGGAGTGGGACTAGTTTGACAAGATGCGGGTTTCACCCCTAACTTGACAACCTCGTACCCTAAGTGTGGTTAGTACTCGTCGGGTCAAGAAAGTTAATTCCGACATATTGACGAGGGTCCACTAGAGTTTGAATTGTAAATTTTCCATCAAGGTGAGTATTTCACTCCTAACTTGATGGTGAAATTTCGCGCAAAAACGAATAAGCGGATTGAGAGTCGTTCACCAAATTGTGGGTTTCACGCCTATTTTGGTGAAGTTTTCTCATTTGTATAATACGAGTGTTTTCATGTTTTAACATAATCGTGTGAGTTGCCTTAGGAAAGGCATATGTTGTCACGGCCCCCGACCCGGTTTGATCCGTTTCAGGAGCCGCGGGACAGAAATCCCGTGGTATTTATTTAATTGAGTTTAACAGCGGAAGTTTATCATCAGGATGTTTTTAAAGCTAAAATTTGTTTCCCGATTATTTTATTTCACAACTCGGGATAAAACCCCGGTAATTTACAATACTATGATTTCACGTAGAAATCTTTATTTTACAAAACATATTTCTTTATTTTATAATGAGCCACTTTCTTAAGCTTGTAGTGCTCCACAGCACCTTTCCTGAATCACAACAGATCAACTGAAACATGTTTGAAAAAGGTTTTGTCAGCGGGAAATACTGAGTGAATCATTCTAATTAATAAAACAGACTTGTTTGTTATAATTTACAGTATTAAGGGTGATTACATTGTTTCTATATCAAACCAACTACCCACGGTATTTGTCACTCGACCGGATCTGTGACTATGGTCATATCCCCCATTGGCTGCCCCAATGGTGACGATTATCAAGTAATGTATACAAAACCCCACATACCGGATGTAACTTGGTGATTACAAAGACTCAATCCCCGTAATTATAACTTTGAAAATAAACATGCTTTTATAAACAAATTTGATAAAAAGAGAGAATGACTCACATTGCAGATTTAACACGGATAGAGTCTAATCTACGGATTAGCCTTGTTAACCTAATTTAAATAACAATGCACACAAAACTGGGTTAGTAATCAATACAGCATTTACGATAACTCACGAGATCAAACCCTCACAACGAATGACAAAGTGCGATACTTAAACATCCATCGAATTAACGACGAATGACAAAGCATAACCCTAATGTGGGCATCACTTAAACATCCATTGGATATATTGATCGATCGGACAATGAATCGTAATAGCGATCGAATTATTACCCTGTTTTGTGGCAGCACTTCGTGAATCGTGTGTGTTTTGTAGTAATTATACTATATCTCAGCGTCTATTGTGAGTTTTTACGTCGAATAAGTGCCTGAAACCAAGTCCCACAGTGTACTATTTATACATGAAAAATGGTACCTGTCGCGTGTCGCGACAGGTCTCCTTGTGTCTGCCGCGTGGCGCGAGGGGTGCCAATCTACCCTAGGGTAGCCTTGTGTCCCAGTAGGCTTGCTGAGTTGGTTTCGTGTTATTTCGAATTTTTGACAACAAACTGTATAGATATTACCAATTAGGGTTTACCCCCCCTGAGTTTTAGTGGCCCTGATCCTAATTCCGATTGTTCTGAAAATTTTAGGGTTTGTACAAAATCACTTGGGTGTTTCATTTAAGGTTTCTTTTTGGACAATTTAATTTAATAAATATGACTTTTGATGAGAGTTGTTACATTCTCCCTACCTTAAAAAAAATCTCGTCCTCGAGATTTACTGGAATAAATGAGGATACTTTCGCTTCATTTCTGATTCCAGCTCCCAAGTGTATTCAGCTCCCCTCTTTGAATCCCACTTGACTTTAACTAGAACTAGTCGCTTGTGTTTGAGAAATTTCACCTTTCGATCTTCTATCAGAAGAGGTTTCTCAATAAATTTTAACTTTTCATTTACCTCTATATCTTGAAGAGGTACTACCAGTGATTCGTCTGATAGACATTTCTTGAGATTGGATACATGAAATACATCATGTATTCCAGCTAGTTCTTCGGGTAGTTGTAAACGATAAGCAAGTGGTCCTATAAGTTGGATCACTAAAAATGGTCCTACGTATCTAGGACTTAGCTTTCCTTTCTTACCGAATCTAATAACTCCTTTCCAAGGAGAAACTTTCAACAATACTTTGTCTCCAACTTGGAATTCTAACGACTTGCATCTATTGTCTGCATAACTCTTCTGGCGATCTTGAGCCGTCTTCAACCTTTCCTTGATTTGAGTAATCTTATCGGTAGTCTCTTGCACTATTTCAGGACCTGATAATTGACTTTCTCCTATTTCTGCCCAACAAATCGGAGTTCTGCACTTTCTTCCATACAGTGCTTCAAATGGGGCAGTTTCAATACTTGAATGATAACTATTGTTATAGGAGAATTCAATTAAAGGTAAATAATCATCCCAGTTTCCACCAAAATCTAATACACATGCTCGGAGCATGTCTTCTAGAGTTTGGATTGTTCTTTCACTTTGCCCGTCCGTTTGAGGATGATATGCAGTACTTAGGTTTAGTCGAGTTCCCATTGCTTCTTGGAAACTTTTCCAGAAATGAGAAGTGAAACGACTATCCCTATCTGATACAATGGAGAGTGGAACTCCATGTAGAGATACGACTTCATCTACATACAACTTTGCTAGTCTTTCCATGCTAAAGGTTTCTTTCATAGGCAGGAAGTGAGCAGATTTGGTTAATCGATCCACAATTACCCAAATTGCATCATTACCTTTTCTGGTTTTGGGTAACTTAGTAACAAAATCCATTGTTATAAGTTCCCATTTCCATACTGGCATCTCTAATTGTTGTAGTAGACCTGAGGGTTTCTGATGTTCTGCCTTAACTTGTGAACAAGTAAGACACTTAGAAACATATCTAGCTATATCCTTTTTCATGCCTATCCACCAGAAATTCTTTCTTAAATCCTGGTACATCATATTGTTTCCTGGATGAATTGTATACCTTGACTTATGGGCTTCTTCTAAAATCTTATTTCTTAATTCTCCTTGCTTAGGTACCCAATTTCTGCTTTTGTAGAATTTCCAAATTCCATCAGCTCCTTGTTCTAATTCTTTAATCCGTCCCTTCATTCCTTCAGCAACATCTTCTATTGCTGTTTCTTGAAAATTATTTAGTTGTTCCATTAAATCTAATTGTAGATTTAATCTGAGAGCACGAACCCGTCGTTGTTTCTCATGGTACTTACGACTTAAGGCATCTGCAACTACATTTGCCTTTCCTTCGTGATACTGAATATCACAGTCGTAATCACTTAGGATTTCCATCCATCTTCTTTGTCTCATGTTTAACTCTTTTTGCCCAAAAATATATTTTAAACTTTTATGGTCTGTATAGATAGTAAATTTACTTCCGTAAAGATAATGTCTCCAAATCTTAAGGGCAAAAATTACAGCTCCTAATTCTAAGTCATGAGTTGTATAATTTTCTTCATGCTTTTTCAATTGCCTTGAAGCATACGTAATTACTTTCTTGCGTTGCATTAGCACACATCCTAATCCTAGTTTTGAAGCATCACAATAAACTTCAAAATCTTCAGTTCCTTCTGGTAAGGCTAAGATTGGAGCATTGGTTAATTTCTGCTTCAAGATTCTAAAGGCTTCTTCTTGTTTAGGTCCCCATTCAAACTTAATGGCTTTACAGGTTAGCTTAGTTAATGGTACAGCTATCTTGGAAAAATCCTTAATAAACCGTCTATAATACCCAGCTAGACCTATAAAACTTCTAATTTCCATTGCGGTTTGCGGAACCCTCCAATTAGTAATTGCCTCTATCTTAGCAGGATCTACATGAATACCTTCATGATTTACCATGTGACCTAAAAATTGCACTTCTTGTAGCCAAAATTCACACTTCGAGAATTTGGCGTACAACTTTTCTTTTCTTAACAAAGTTAAGAGTATATGCAAGTGCTGACAATGTTCGTCCTGACTTTTAGAATAAATAAGTATATCGTCTATGAAGACAATTACAAATTTATCCAAGTACGGTTTACAGATTCTATTCATCATGTCCATGAATGCTGCAGGTGCATTCGTTAACCCGAAGGGCATAACTGTAAACTCGTAATGACCATACATAGTTCTGAAAGCAGTCTTAGGTATGTCTTCTTCTTGTACCTTTAATTGATGATATCCGGAGCGTAAATCTATCTTAGAAAAATATCTAGCTCCTTGAAGTTGATCGAATAGATCATCAATCCTAGGTAATGGGTATCGATTCTTAATTGTAACTTTATTCAATTCTCTATAATCAATACACATTCTCATCGAACCATCTTTCTTCTTTACAAACAACACTGGAGCTCCCCAAGGGGATGAGCTAGGTTGTATGAATCTTTTACTTCGTAATTCATCTAATTGTGTTTTCAGTTCTAACATTTCGGTAGGAGCTAACCGATAAGGTGCCTTAGCTATCGGTGTAGTTCCAGGAATTAGATGAATCCTAAATTCTACTTCCCTGTCTGGTGGTAATCGTGGTAACTCTTCTGGAAATACATCTGGGTATTCGGAGACTACAGGGATCTCCTTAAGTTCTTTGTTCTTAGTATTAATGATTACCGAAATCATATATACTATTCCTTGCTTTCGTTCATAACTAGCAACTTTCATTACTGATATGAACTTCATGGGCTTACGTGGTTTATCTCCTGTAATCACAATTACTTCTCCGGTTGGTGCTTGAATTTCTATGGAATTCTTATCACAAAGAATTCGAGCATGGTTGGCTATTAACCAATCCATTCCTAACACAACATCAAATTCAGCTAATTTCGTAGGTAACAGATTTGCAGAAAATTTATGACCTGAAAGTTCTATTTCTACTTTTTGCAAAACCTGATCTATTTTAACTGAATTCCCATCTGCGGTTTCGACTGTAAAAATCTGCCTAATGTTGGTTAAAGGTAACTTAAGAGCTTGACAGAATAAAGTATTTATAAAACTTTGATTTGCACCAGGGTCAAATAATACTTTTGCGTATACGTTGTGAACTAGGAACGTACCAGCTATCACATCTGGAATGAGTTCTGCTTCTTGAGTGGTTAGCTGGAATGCTCTGACATTCTTCTTAGTAGCTCCGTCGGTCGCCTTGGCTTTGTTGTCTGCAGGTTTGACCAATTTAGGACATTCTGTTTTGAAATGTCCGGCTTCTCCACAATTGTAACAAATTATGGATTTCTTCCTGCAGTTTTCATCACGATGTCCTACCGTTTTGCAAAAATTGCAGGTTATATCGCATCTTCCATAATGTTTCTTTTTGCATTTCCTGCAGTATGACAGAGTTGGAGATTGCCCTAATCCTTTTCTCTTGAAGCTGTTATTATTATTACCCGTACGAAATCTTTGGGTAATTTTCTGAGCTAGTTCCTTCTTCCTGTTTTCATCTTGCGTGCGTACCAGTTCGTCAGTTAAGGTATTGGCTAATTCCAAAGCATCGTCAATTGTACGAGGTCTCGCAGCTTTAACGATATTGCGAATTTCACCAATTAATCCCCAAATGTAACGAGAAATGAGTACCGGTTCTGGCGAAGCCAGTGTTGGTACCACCCTAGCATATTCGAAGAATGTCGAAGTATATCCTCTACAGTCCACATTAACCATCCGATGGTTTAGGAACTTATTTGCCATTTGATCTTTTTCATACTCGGGACAAAATTTTCTTTCTACAAGACTCTTAAATTCTTCCCATTTCATGGCATATGCCTCAATCCTTCTTTTAGCTTGTAACACAGTATTCCACCATTCTAACGCCCCTTCTTTAAAAAGATTGGAAGCATACATAACTTGATCTTCCTCAACACATTTACTTATAGCAATTACTGCCTCAGTTTTCTCTAACCAACGTAATGCTGCAATAGCCCCTTCGTTACCTGCAAACTCAGTTGGTTTACAGGCAAGGAATTCTTTGTAGGTGCAACCAGGTGTTGCAGCTTTCATTTTCTTGAAAATTGGGGCTTGCAGATCATTATTGTTATTAACATGATTTCCGCCTCCGTTTATACTGTTACTAAAATTGTCGCCTTGAGTACGTTTACTAGGAATGATTGATTGAGGTTTAACAGGTTTTTGAACAGCAGCAACAATTGCTGGAATAGCATTGGCTATTCCTTGTGCAACAATATCCTCTATATCTTGCCTATTTAACAATTGTTCTTCCTGAATTGGCTCAGATTGATTTACTTCATTTACTGGTTCATTATCAATGTTTGTCATCTGATAATTTATAGATACATAATTAATATAAAAGAAATAATCCAATGTCACAATTAATTGCACATAATCATGAAAACAAATATACAAACAAATTTGTAAATTTTCTAAAATTCCATTTATTTTATAGATTATATCATGCTTCTATATACAACCGTTTTATTATTTATCTTACACATACTGATTTTTATTAATATTACTATTACACAATCATAGTCTCACTACCCACTTTTCTTTCGTCACTTTTTTTCCTAAAAACGAAGCTCCCTTTCATCATATTTCCAGGCAATTTGTCCTCCTATCTCTCGGATCCTATTCCCAGCATCCATCAGCTCTTCACCAAAATGGCGAAGTTCAGCCATATTCTCGTTACTCATTGGTGGATTTGGTAGGGGTTCTGGATCAAATTGTGGAAGAAAGGAATAAGGACTGTTGACAATGTTTTGGAATTGCCAGTCATTTGTCCACCATTCGTCCATTCCCAGAGGTTGGGTATGGATTATTGGTTCTGAAATTGCTGGTTCAAGATTTATAGGGATTTGGGTTTCAATAGGATGAGTAAAAACATTTGTATTGACAGGCTGAATTGTATCACAGCTTGCCAATATAAAATCTATTTCCTCCTGAAATGTCATTTCCTGGTTTCGTTTAGAACTTTCTCCAATTTCCATCTGAGTTTGTCTAGTACCTTTTCCAACCTCCGTTTCTATTTCCTTAGAGTATTCCTCTAATTGTATTCCCATTTGCCTAGATTCTTCCCTGACTTCAGTCTCCAATTCCGGCTGTCTAGAACTTTCCCCAGTTTCAATTTATTTTCCTTTTTCTAAGGGATTATTTATTTTAGGAAGTCTCTTAGCTGGCTTTTTCCTACGTAGACGACTTCCCCACACGTATCTCCTTCTTTTCTTTGGTTTTGGCTTTTCCAAAGGTGGAGCGTTGAATTCTATTGGTTGTTCCACATCAGGAAAATACCCAGTAAATTCTTTAGAAACTTCTATGTTTACGGGGTAAAGGTTGAGATTCTCTAGAGCTCCAGATAACTCATTCATGCTGTTAAAATAAATTAAAATTTTTATAACAACTTTCAAAATAACCTTCACATATTATTGCATACCATATTATTAGTACAAAACAACTGAAATTTAAAACATACTTATGTTTTATTGTAAATTTATTTACTGGATGGATTTTCTAGCTTGTAGATGATATGGTTGGCTAAAACTGAAACAAATTATTTAAAGATCTGCATTTACTGCTACTGTAGCTAACATATAAAGATCTGTCCATTTTTCGTCTAACTTGTCTTCCCAAGGTGATTTACTGAGTAATTCTTGGGTTTCCTTTTTAACTTTCTTTTCTCGGGATTTCCTTAATTTCTGCTGACTTTTTCTAATAATTAAACTTCTTTTATCAGGAGAAAGTGGTTCCTCGTATTGGGCTTTTCGAACGAATATTCCTTCTTCAGGAGGTTGGGATGAACTTCCTTTTTCATTTGATGACCTATCTAATTTAAGATAGATATTTGAAAGCTTTTGCTTACCCATACTATAACTAACAAATAGTCA
The DNA here is from genome assembly GCA_030545235.1 of Helianthus tuberosus. Classification (NCBI taxonomy): domain Eukaryota; kingdom Viridiplantae; phylum Streptophyta; class Magnoliopsida; order Asterales; family Asteraceae; genus Helianthus; species Helianthus tuberosus. The sequence continues at coordinate 97,614,921 of CM060367.1, forward strand.
GTTAATTAAAACACATAATCACATAATAGTAATCAGGAAAAATTAAGTATTTCTAAATACTTAATTAGCTTAACTCAGTGGCTCTGATACCACCTTTTTCTGTCACGGCCCCCGACCCGGTTTGACCCGTTTCAGGAGCCGCGGGACAGAAATCACGTGGTATTTTTTTAATTGAGTTTAACAGCGGAAGTTTATCATCAGGATCTTTTTAAGGCTAAAATTTTGTTCCCGATTATTTTATTTCACAACTCGGGATAAAACCCCGGTAATTTACAATACTATGATTTCACGTAGAAATCTTTATTTTACAAAACATATTTCTTTATTTTATAATGAGCCACTTTCTTAAGCTTGTAGTGCTCCACAGCACCTTTCCTGAATCACAACAGATCACCTGAAACATGTTTGAAAAAGGTTTTGTCAGCGGGAAATACTGAGTGAATCATTCTAATTAATAAAACAGACTTGTTTGTTATAATTTACACTATTAAGGGTGATCACATTGTTTCTATATCAAACCAACTACCCACGGTATTTGTCACTCGACCGGATCTGTGACTATGGTCATATCCCCCATTGGTTGCCCCAATGGTGACGATTATCAAGTAATGTATACAAAACCCCACATACCGGATGTAACTTGGTGATTACAAAGACTTAATCCCCGTAATTATAACTTTGAAAATAAACATGCTTTTATAAAAAAATTTGATAAAAAGAGAGAATGACTCACATTGCAGATTTAACACGGATAGAGTCTAATCTACGGATTAGCCTTGTTAACCTAATTTAAAAAACAATGCACACAAAACTGGGTTAGTAATCAATACAGCATTTACGATAACTCACGAGATCAAACCCTCACAACGAATGACAAAGTGCGATACTTAAACATCCATCGAATTAACCAGGAATGACAAAGCATAACCCTAATGTGGGCAGCACTTAAACATCCATTGGATATATTGATCGATCGGACAATGAATCGTAATAGCGATCGAATTATTACCCTGTTTTGTGGCAGCACTTCGTGAATCGTGTGTGTTTTGTAGTAATTATACTATATCTCAGCATCTATTGTGAGTTTTTACGTCGAATAAGTGCCTGAAACCAAGTCCCACAGTCTACTATTTATACATGAAAAATGGTACCTGTCGCGTGTCGCGACAGGTCCCCTTGTGCCTGTCGCGTGGCGCGAGGGGTGCCAATCTACCCTAGGGTAGCCTTGTGTCCCAGTAGGCTTGCTGAGTTGGTTTCGTGTTATTTCGAATTTTTGACAACAAACTGTATAGATATTACCAATTAGGGTTTACCCCCCCTGAGTTTTAGGGGCCCTGATCCTAATTCCGATTGTTCTGAAAATTTTAGGGTTTGTACAAAATCACTTGGGTGTTTCATTTAAGGTTTCTTTTTGGACAATTTAATTTAATAAATATGACTTTTGATGAGAGTTGTTACATATGTTTTGAAATAGGAAAATAAATATGAGCACATAAAAGACATTTCGAGAATTTAACATATAAATCAATCATGGTCAAGTACGGTGCTTAACTATAGACTAGATCAAAAGCATGGCAATTTTTCTAATTCCCTATAGTTATGACTCTGATACCAATCTGTCACACCCCAACCGATGGCGGAAACATCGGAGTGAGACGAACGAGATTGCTCGAGACTTCATAACACTAATTGTGACAAGTATTTAATAAACGAGTTTCATTTCATTGATAATAGTTATCTAATACAATACATGGAAAATTCAAAGTACAACATATGATGAACGAAATACAACAAATTAAAGGATCAAAATACAATGACATCATTAATAGTCTAAGTGTGTATCTAAGCATATCCTACTAGATTCCATATGCATCAACATTAACCACCTGCAACATGTTTAAAAGCATAGTTCAATACAAAGTATTGGCGAGTATACAAGTTCGATACATAGCATACGTATAAAAATGATTGAAACAAATCCACATGACACACCTAGTTATCAAGATTAACGTAAAACTGGCATGCGAATAACAAGTCAACCCTCTGATTGCCGCAAGTATAAATAAATGAATAACTTAACATGACCTCACGTTCACGGGTGGTGCGTTACTCCTATAGTGCTATATATGTTAAGGGGAGGCTCGTACGAAGTTAATGACAAGTTTATCACATAAGAATTACCCAGAAACATGAATCAAGTATAACACATTAGTATGCATGTGTTGGATTGTTTGTGTGATTGCATAGAGTATAACTAATTGTGTAAGTTGAATAAGTAAACATATTGCACCCAAAAGTGTAAAATGAAAAAGGGTGTTCGAGTATACTCACGGTTTGCGAAGAAATTTCCACTTACTAAGTATGACGAGTCTTGAGTTATTGGAACACGGAAGTTACCAATTTTGATTCTTGAACTTTTTCCCCAAAGTTGAAAATCTTTGAGATTTGAGATTAGAGTTGGTATTTATAAGATGGTTAAGTGGTTGGGGTTTAAATGAAGGTGGTTGGGAGTTAGGAGGGGTATTAAATGAGTTGGTTGGAGCTTAGAAGGTGAGTTTGGGGTATTAAATGAGTTGCTTGGAGGTTAGGACATTAAAGAAAATGGTTGGTGAGATGAAAATTTTCATTTTTAGTCCTTGCACTTGTATTGTTGGTTATTTTATGCTATAAAGGTGTATGCATGTATATTATAAGTATGATACATGTCTGAATGTGATTCCGAGAAAATACAATTTCGATGTATGTCTCGGTTTTAAATTAAATGTATTTCGCGACTGGTTACATATTATGCATGTATGATTAAACAAAGTTGATATAAAAATACGATTTCCATTATGATCAAAGTCTCCACATTACAAGGATTGAAATGAAGTAAGAATACAAGTTTCTAAAAATAAAAATGTGAATACAACTTTCTAAATATGGAAAGTACAGAAAATGCGAAGCGTTACATCGCAGAAAATGAGGAGGAAGAAAGTATCTTGCGGTCACAATTTGCCACGTTTCAGATGAAAAAGGTATTTATTCGAGGACCACAACACAAGACGATGTCGAGACAATTAATGAAATTGATTGGTGGGGTACATACGGGTCGGAGACACCAAAATTAGCGGACAAAGCAAAAAAGGTACTCTCTCAACCGATAAGTAGCTCTTTGGCGGAGAGAAACTAAAGTACATACTCCTACATCCATAATGTGAAGTGGAATTGTTTAAATTGCAATAGAGCGGATAAACTTGTTTTTATTCACTCTAATATTAGCCTTCCGACTATTCAGATTCTTATAAATATAGGCCCCACAAGAAGCGGGATAAGAATCCGCAAAGCACGTATATTGAAGATTCAAGTGCTCGTTCGGAAGAAATGGTTTGGGAAAATCTTAATTGTTGGTACACTTTATGTGGACGCGACTCGACTCGGTTCGATTCGGTTCGGGTCGACTCGGTTAGGTCCGGCTCAAGCCCGACGTCACGACATTCCTCCGTCGTGCGCCCTAGAGTTCGACACGCGAAGCACGGAGCGCCGCAAGCCCATTCCCGTTTACACATCACCATGACATCATCATTGTGATGTCATGGTGATGTCACAACATTTGTCTTATGTTGAAATTGGTGAAAGTTTGTCAACAGAAATGAACTGGGCCGATTCCTTTGCACATTTGTGCCGAAGACTTGAAGTGGACTTTGAATATGTTTTGGGCTGCTACAACATTTGGACGAAGACCAAGCCCAGGCTTCTCAAAGTGACGAAATCACTTTGATTTCGTCAAATCAAATGTGATTTTGTCGTGATAATGGATTTCGTTGAGACCTTTTGATTTCGTCAATGGGTTAGTATAAATACCCAGACATCAGACAGAACACAGAACGAAGTCTGAATAGATTTCTGAGAGCGAACACTGTAAACACACACACACAACTGAGAGTTTATAGGTTTATCTTGTAAACATTGCTTTGTAACGGTTTCATACGAGTTAATACAATGGAGTGTTAATCGTTGAATCTTTGTGTTTGTGTTCGTCACTTGGTTTAACTTACCCGTTTGGATTCCGCACTCTCGGGTTTGTCGGAAAACAGGGAATAGAGGTTACTCGATCCTCCAGGTGGACCTACAATTGGTATCAGAGCTTTGGCTCGATTCCTTGTTAAAACCAAGTAGATTTTCATGTGTTTCCAAATTTGTTCTTGATTTTTGAAACAAAAAGTTTATATTTTTAGAAAAATCAGGTTTAAAATCTTTGAAAATCTTGTGTTTTTGCTGATTGTTCTTATAAAAATCTTGTTAGTTTTCATTTATACATGTTAAGAAAGGTTTTTTTTATTGAACTTTATTGCAAAATTGTTGTTCGGAAATTTATTGGTCACCAGAAAACTCATCCAGTTCATCACATCTTCATAGTGTTCTTGATATTATATGAGTGTTGGATCTGAATTACACTTTGAATTAAAGTGATATAGATTATAATACTCTTTGTTTGAAAAAGATTGTACTTTGAAATGATGAAAGTTGAAAAAGGAGAACCGAAAGTATGGTGATGTTTGACAAAAGATGTTTGTGTCAGTGGATAAGTTTTTTTTTAAAGGATAAACTATTTTATTTGGTGATAAATATCTTTCTGAAATCTCAATTGTCAACGAAATCCTCAAACCTTTTCAACGAAATCACTAGTCAACGAAATCCCTTTTTAGTCAATAATATCAAGCTGGAACACCTTGTGGCCGAAAACACCCTGGTCATCACTATATTGCTGGACGAAAACTCCCTCCTATCATTCCCCTGATTTCGTCCAACATCATCAAACGAAAACACTTTTTGTCCAACATCATCAACGAAATCACTTTCTATCTCCTGGACGAAAACCCATTCCCCACGAAATCCCTTGTGAACCTTTCTTCTTGGACGAAAACACTTCAAGTATCTCTCATCCACGAAATCACCTCCCACCTCACGAAATCACCCATTTTCATTACCCACCCCACGAAATCACCCAATCCCACATCACACTCAACGAAATCCCTTCCACACAAACATCACAGCAACGAAAACCCCTATTTTCATCACATACTTGTGTTATTTTTTAACAGTAGACTTGTAAAACATTTTTAACTGTTTAATTTGTGTGATTTGTTCAGGTATTCATCATCATACATAAGAAAAATGAGTTCGAACTGGTGGGGTAATCCGTCACGTTTATCTCCATCATGGGCCGAAAATCCCGCACCCACTTCTGCAATACCAGTGCGACATAATACTGATATGTATTATGGAACTCCTAGCACTTCTGCAAGACCTGCTTCACACGCTCCACTTCAAATGGCGTTTGTCACAAGCACAGATTTATATGGCAATCCGATACAAGTTCCTGTAAAGCCAGCTCCAACCACAGACTTGTATGGAAATCCATTACCACCAGTTGCTTCACAGTGCCATCGTTCTACGGTAGCACCATCATGTCTTGATCCAAGGAACTGTAGTCAAACAAAAACGACGTTTTATGCTAAAGTTGTCAAAGATGCCAGCAATGGAGAATCATCGGGAAACAATGATAGTTCTGAACATGACAACAGTTAAGTTGAAGACGTTTCAACTTCAGTTGAAGATGTTACAACTTCAAGTTCAAGTTCAAGCGAGGATGGATCTGAATGTGATTCATCAAGGGAGGTTATTGATTCTGATGCAGATAGGTCAACATCTGAGAGTGATTCCCGTCAGATAGGTGTCGATGAACAAACTGTTGTTAATTGTGATAATTGTGCTAGCTTAAGTGTTAAATGTGCTGATTTGGATGCTAATATGTCTGAGTTGCAAAGCAAACATGATGCTTTAAATGCTGAATTGTCTGACTTGCAAAACAAACATGTTTCTTTAGATGCTAAGTGGTGTGATTTGCAAAGCAAACATGAGGATTTGCAAAACAAATTTGAAGTGACAAATATGCACAATCAAAAGTTGATAGTGGATCTTTCAAAATGCACAGAGGCCAACATGTTTCGTGAAAATTATGAAAAGGAATTTAAAAAGATAATTGAAACATTAAAACATGATACGAACGAGCTAACGAAAATGGTTTCAAGAAAACAAACTGAAATAAATCTTTACATCAATAGGCTCGAGTTAAGGCAAAAAGAAATGGCTTGTGTTAAATCTGAAAGTGAGGCGATCCGACTCAAGTTAGACAGCTATTTAAGCTCTAGCTATGTGCTGGATCACATCATTGATGTTTAGAAAAAGAAAACTGATGTCACATGCATAGGTTATAACAAGTGTCCACCACCTATTAAACACGATTATTCTTCGATGCCTGATGAGGAAAATAAACCTCATTTTGAGCCCTCAGTTTCATTGAGCCTTGAGGAATTCACAATTGGGCTAGGTTACAAAAAGGAAGTATCCTCAGATTCGGATGAATCAGCAGATGTGAAAGTGTCAACAACTGAACAAAATCAGGATCCTCCAGTCATTGTCGAGGATGCTGATTCGTCAGATGATGAATCCGAGGATACTAACTCTGAACAGTCAGAAACGATAACAAAAGAGGAAAACATACCTCTCGAAAATCACATTCTTTGTGATCCACCTGCAAAACCATTTGTGACTGCTACAGCCAAGTCCGTTGAATCCTCATCTGGAAGTTGTGAAAGTGTGAACTTGCTTTACACGTTGATTGGATCTGATAAAATATATTCAGATAAAGATTTCCCAATAAAAAATGTCAATCAATCCTTGATTGATAAAGTTTTTGAAGATTCTACTAGTAAGTTTTTGGGAAAGTCGAGCCCAAGAGTTGTAGTAACTCAGTGTGCTCCTATCCCAAAATCCGAAGTTAGGAAGCAATCCGGGAATCAAAAATTGCAATCTCAAAACAATCAATGAAAGCAAGGTCACGTTCACCAAGGAAAGGGAAAAGGCAAACAGAGCCAAAACAAGAAAAACATTCAGAAGGTGAACTTCGTGAAATCCAGAGGGACTGATAAAATTGAAACTTTCGAAAACAAATCCAACACGGATTTTGTTAAACAAGTTAAAATTTTGAAAAGAAACAGTCAAAACAATTACACACAACACACAAACGGTTGTGATGTAGGACCAAGTACCTCAAGATCACGAAGTTCATCATCAAGTTGTTACAGTTATGATACTCCGAGGTTTGTTGAGCGGAGATCATGCTTTGAATGTGGTGAGTATGGGCACATTGTCAGAAATTGTCCATATCTCACGAAAGGAAAGGCAAAAGTTGATGCCCCCCATGGTAACAGTTACCATAAAAGATCTGTTTCACCAAAACAGGACCCTCGTCTTGTTAAACAACGGGAAATGAAACAGAAAAAGAAACAACGACAAGAAGTTGAAAAGGTTTTAAAACCAGAGGTTGTCCAAATGCAGTCTGTTAAATCAAATGTTAAAAATGAAAAACAAAAACAGATTTGGAAACCAAAATCGGAAATTGTTTCAGGGGGAGCTACATCATTTCCGAATCATCGGGAAATGGATGTTACAATTCTCGATGATGACGGACGACCCAAGTCTGTGAAGGCTTGGGTCCCCCTCTCCAACTAATCACTGAATGAGAGTGCAGGATGTTCCAGGAGGAACTATTGATAGTCTTAGGATTGTTGATAGTGGAGCGTCCATGCACGAGATCGGCGACATAAGGCTCCGAAACATTGTTACATCTAGGAGAATATTGTTGCCATTGATAGAGAGGAAAAGGAATGAAGTTGAAAAATTCGACCAGATGAAATATGTTCCAAAATTTGGTTGTTATGGTTTTTGATCGGGTCAACATGAAAGATTCCAATGAAAAGTGCGCGCCTGTAGCACGTCTGAAACTTTTTGAAGATTCATGGATTTTTCTTCCACAAGAAGTTCAAAGTCCACAAGATGAACGTGTAGGGTACATTTCTCCATGGTGTGATTGAAGAAAATGTGTTTGTTGAACAAACCAATCGGGTGTGCGGATGCCTTGGCGTGGAATTGAACAACCGCACACTACTTCTCAAAGAGAAAGACAAAGACCTACGCTGGTGCAATGTGGAAGACCAGCCGGACCCAGCGGTCTATGATCTTGTTGCTGTGAAGAGATTTCTGAGTAGCTACAAAAATTGACTTTGAAATCCACAACGGGTGGATATCCAGTTTGGGAGAGTGATCAGATTCCTTGCAATGCACGAAGCAGTTGCAGGATACGGTTTTAAATTTCTAATCTCTCCTATACTTGTCGATATTTAAGCTGCTTTATAAATTATTATCATCTCGTACAACACTCTTTGGCCAGACACGTTGATTGCAAATATCACCTCACACGTGATTGTTTCACTATGAAACTCGCCAATGTTGTCATGGTCCGCACCGCTTACCGACGTGCCAACTCATTTTTCCAAAATTCGATAAATCAATTCTGATTCAAAAAATAATTTTGGTAAACGGCATTAAGGTAAAACCATGAGTTAAACTGGCATCGGAAAATCGTTTTTGTAAATATCTTTGTGTCTTTTAAATTTATCTTAGTTTGTTGATTTTAGGGGGAGTAAATCCAAATTTGAAACATTCAAAAACAGTGAAAAATTTCAAAACACAAAAACATTGAAAAAAAAATGAGTTTCCTGGCGAGAAAAAGAGAAAATGATAGTAGATCAGTGGTCTGTCGAAACCTCTTTAAACTGAAATGCAAAATGAAAAATGTTAAGCAGCTCTATATAAGATGTATCGGTAGGCTCACAATCATTTTAAAGTGTGCAGGGTGATATAAATCTTAAATCGACTGAAGACCAGGTGGGAACCGCACATTGGCATATGGTCTTAGTACCGAAATTTCGTTTGAGAGATTGCCGAGGTTCTGAGATATTCGGTCTTTATGCTGTCTTATCATCTGGGTATCATGGTTGTATCAAACCGAAAAATAACGGAGACAAAGTCTAAGATCTTCCATGATACTATACATACGTGTACATATTGCATTCGACCTCAATAAGTGATCAACAATCACATGTCCAAACAAACAAGTGATAATTTATCACAGATTCTTTATCCGGGAGTCAAGTTCGTCTCTTTGCTGTACGAAAGTACTGACCTGTTCACGGACTTGCTCCTGTGCCCTCATGCATCTGAAAATCAAGTTCCTCATCAATAAGTGATTATATCACATAGGGCTTGTTTTTAAATCAAAATAAGTGAGTTTCTCACATTCTTTTATACGGTCAAACAGATGATAAACGGTATACTCACCGGTAAGATGAACTCTCATGCATACCTTGATACGGGAATGTGTCGTGATGTGGATGAACACCAGTCGGTAAGTATAAATCATACTTTAATGTATCCCCTCGCCATGATTACATCTGATAAGTTGAGCTTATGTGGACAACAATACCGATAATCGTTATAGGATGCTTATCTAAATGTTAACTAAATGAACAACAAGAGCATTTTGGCGTAACCGTACACTGATATGATTCTCTTACCCTCGAAACTCGCAAAAAGAATGTCTGTAAATATTTATTTATTGCTTTCAGTTTCTGCATCTTTGTATATATTTATTTATTACTTCCCGTCTTTACATTTGAAAAATGAAAAATTCCAAAAAGATTTTAGGTGTGTGACGTGATTGTCGTGGTTCACGCAAATTTAATCCCAAAAAACAACTATAGATAGCGGTAATAGGGCATCGAACTCAGGGAGTATGTGGAAAGTGTGTTGATTTTATAGCTTTGCGATTAAACTACAATTAACCTAATTTGCAGAAAATTAAGATCAATGAATTGGATTGTTGTTTTAGAAAACTAAATTAAAAACTAATTGCAAATCAAATTGGTTGTTAAGCAGATTAAGAGAAAGCGATCATCCTAAATTTCCGGTTTGCTTTTGACAATTGTGTTAAATTCACTAGAAAGAATCACATAGACATGATTCATGTATGATTGTTTGTTGTGATAAAAGGGAACTAAGTACTCGGATTATGAAAATGCGAGGTTGTTACCCGATAACCAATTGATTAATATCTAACCCTAATCCCTCCCGTGATATCTCGATTGTTAGCAACACCAAGAACGTACGATTTAGGATACGATTAAAACATCAATCAACAATTTACAAACAAACATTCACACACCATAATAAACATATGCATTGCAAGTCTATTATTCTAGAAATACGAATCAAAACACAAAAGTCATAGACAAACCTTCAATTCAGGATGATCACCACAAGTTTAGCCGGACATAGCTTGGTGAATCATCATAACAACAAGTCTAATGTTCATAGGAATCGAAAACATAAATCGAATGTTAGCAATCGTTTAGAACCAAGCTAGCACAAGCCAAATCGCCCCTAGTGTCTCCCCAAAACCGACAATGATAAGAATAACCCAAAAGACATCATAAAAACCAACTTAATGTGGCAGTTACATAAAATCCGTAGACACCACCGTAATTTACGGCTCCACCGTAAATTACAGTGGACATAATATTGTTACGGTGCAAGTCTTCTGATTTACGGTGAGCTTCAGGTCAACATCAGGTCCACCGTAAATTACGGTGAGACCGTAATTTACGGCTACAACCTGATTGTTATTCCTTGTTCACATGATGATGTCTGCCTCCGTCTCAAAGCCCATGTGTAAGATGATGTCTCATGTTAACTCCCCAAAGATTAAGAAGTCTGCCGTCCCCCATGATCAATGTGTGGCGGCCCAATAAAAAACATCCACAATTAATCAGCCCACTATGTCTCGACTCCACGTGATCAAGCCAAAGTAAATTCATGATATTATTGACCTTCCTCCTTAATTCACATGTGCCGCCAAAATTCATTCACGTAATAAAGATGTTGGAGGTGATTGACTTCCTTCATAAATTGCCGCCTAACATGTGCATATGTCGGCTGCCCTCATGTCCACGTGTGCGTGTCTATCTTCTATTCGGCCCAAAGAGGTATAGTCCACCAAGTCCATGTGTGCCTTAGAAGTCCACCCAACATGTCGGCCCAATAATGAGAATGGATCATGTGCTTTTGTGAATTCTTGTTGTTGACTTTCTTTTATAAATTCACATGAATATGGCTGCCAATCTCTGCATCGATGTGATGATGATATTGTTGAAAACAATTCCCAAAGTAAGATGTCTCACATGTGCTGCCATGTGATAATTCTGCCTTTGGTGTTGGCCCAATCAATCAAATCCAAAAATGTAATATGGCGGCACAATCCCAAAAATAAGAAGGAAGTCCACGTGATGTTAAGGATGATGATACTAGTTATGTGTTGATGTCAGCTGCTCTCCTAAAATCTTGCATCTTAGGTACTTTAATACCTGCACATCAAATCATCAAGTGGTTATCAAATTCAAGCAAATAACCGGGCAAAGTATGAAATTTTATTCTATTTAAAGGCTTTAAGGGTTGTCCTACGAACCACCCGTCACATCCCCACACTTACCCGTTGCTTGTCCCAAGCAACCCATTCAACAACTATTCAAAACCACAAGCGATCAATTATGCAAACCAAGCTAAATGTGCCGTCCTTTTACTAACTTTCAATCATACCACAAGACACACCTCTCACAAAAACTCTCGGTGACAAGAAATATTAGCACATCATGCTAAACCACTCAATGCGTGTGTGTGTTTGCGCGACAATAAGCTTGTATACAAATCAAGTTTCCTCCTAACAAATATCTAACATGCTTTAGAATCAAAGGGACTTGCGGGTTGTAATGGGGCTAAGTGCAAAGGTAGGAAATTGTGGAAATGTGAAAGTAGCTCATTGATTTGACCCGGTTTTTATTTCTACTACTAAACAAAGCAAACACCAAATATATACACAACTTTTTCAACGTTCTCAACTACAATCGCAACTAAATACTTCTTTTTTTTTTTCATATCTTTCTCATATTTTTTTTTCTTTTTCTTTTTTTCTCTTTCTTTTTCTTTTTGTCTCATATCGAACTTCAACAATATATACAAGAACATCAACACCACATGCTAAATTTCCTAAACCAGGTCATCTCAATAGGTAAAATTTTGTAAGAAGTAGGCTCGGGTCACAATCGAATGGTCCAAGGCTCAACATGGCTTTCTAAGGACCAAACCCCCACCCCTCACAATACCAAGCTCATATATGTAACGTATGAGGTCCAACCCACCAATCCCGCACTCTCACACATCTAGACGAGGCTTCCTAAAAGTCCCCCTATCATTTTCAAAAGCATGCTAATTCTAGGATTTAACAAGTATTCACACACAAGTTCTATTAACACACAACACACACCGCCACTCAAACAATGAAATATCAATAACAATCATGTGTGGCTCAAATCCTCACCAAGAAAAAACTAGGAATGGGTGTCGGTGTGTCAAATGGCACAATATCAAGTTTTCAAATTTTAACAATTTTCGATTGGATTTACAAAAAAATTTTAAAACTCCCAAAAATTTCCCCCATCCCCACACTTGGGATACATTGTCCCAATGTATGGCTTTGAGGGCTTTGATCACTTTTAACCCACAACATCAGCCTTTGCTTAAACTCTCAAACCCCAAATTTCTTTTTTTTTTAATCATAAAGCAAACTAATAAACTAACAATATTTCAAAGCTAAAGAACATGACAAGTCTAAGGAAAAAGTACATTGACCTGGTAAAGTTTGGCACAACAGATATTGTAAATGATCCAATTTCCTTTCACCACCCTTACACAAATATCCGCACATCTTCCCCACACTTGAATATCGCCATGGCCCTGAAACATAGAAAGATAAAAACAACAAGATCAATAAAAACCCCGGGTTGCCTCCCGAGCAGCGCTAAGTTTCGAGTCTTCAGCCAGACCGTGCCACCACCATTTATGGTGGCTCAAAGAATCGGTTCCTATCACCTCCCCCACTATAGCTTGTCATTGGGTAAAATGCATCCGTCTCATTTTGACTCGGTGGGCAATCAAATACACTCTTGCTCGCACCCATATATGTTTCTTCACGGTCCGGTGGGTGCTTTTTTCTCAATCTTTGAAACACATTTTTTCATACAATCACTAGACTCACCACCCTTCCTCTCAATGGGCTCATAACTAATCATTCTAGTTTGAACATCAAAGTACAACTTACGGTTCTTTTCGGTCATGGTAATAATCTCGTCTCTACAATTAATTTGAGCATTTGCTGTATATAGAAACGGTCGACCTAAAATTACCCTTTGTTGTGATGCCATGTTGGTAGAAGCATAGTCCAAAACTAGAAAATCCACCGGATATTCAAACTCTCCCAACTGAATCTTAACATTCCTAACCATTCCCCGTGGACGCCTCCAACTTCCATCCGCCAAGCTCACCATGGTGTCTATACCTTCAAGCGGACCAAAGTCGTACATATCGTATAGATCGCTTGGTAGCACACTCATGCTTGCCCAGTAGTCCAACAATGCGTGAGGGATTTTTAATTTTCCCACACGGATAGGCACAATTGGTGCTTCACACTCTTTATCATTCTCGACTTCGGCATCTTTTTCCAAACCTGCATTCACTTGATACGAAGAAGTTAGCAATGTTTCATTAAATTTAGTATTTGGAACGGTGCTTACCACATTGATGTTAACACTTTTTATGTTCTTGGGATTTGGCACCGTATCACTCGGTAGCTGGCCTTTTGCTTTCTTTAATATCGCCACGTCACTTGCAAGTTGACCCATTTGAGTGGTCAACGATTGGATGCTTTTGTCACGAACCTCGTCCTTTTGCATCCGAACCTCATCACGTTGGTTCATTCGTTGCATTTCACTTTGCATCACCTTCAACATCTCCATTACTTCGTTTCCACCCGAAGAACCCCCTTGTTCTTGACCCGCTTGATATTGCTTTTGATATCCTTGGTTGTTCCCGCCTCGATAACCACTTTGGTTGTTATAAGGTTGGTGTGAACCAAAGTTACCTTGGCTAACTTGAAAGTTCGGGTTAGCTTGATTAGAAGGGTTCCCATAGCGAAAATTTGGGTGGTTCCTCAACCCGGGGTGGTAGGTATTAGAGTTCATGTTGTTGTAGTTTCTACCACCCCCTCCTTGACCTTGACCTTGAACCGCATGCACCTCTTCATATTGCCCTTCCACCATCCCTTGGCAATTTTCAGCCGCATGACCTATTTCATTACACAAAGCACATACATCATAAATTTGGTTAGTAGTTTGAACATTACCATCATCTATTGCGTGCACTTGAGGTCGGGCAATGGCCAGTCGCGCTCTCCTCGATGCTTGAGCCTTTCTTTTCGAGGTAATCGCCATGTTCTCTAAGAACTCCCAATCATCATTCTCATAGTTTGTGCCAAAAGTCCCACCGGTAATGGACATTAAATCGCGAGCATCTTCGGCACTCAACCCTTCATGGAAGGCATTCATCAACTCCCAAAGTTCAATCCCATGGTGAGGGCAATTTTTAATCATCATATTAAATCGTTCAAATGCCTCGTGGAACATCTCACCATGTTGTTGTTGGAAACTCCTCAATCCCTTTCTAGCATCATTAGTCTTTTGGGCAGTATAAAATTCATCTAAGAAAATTTGTTGCATCTCCGCCCAAGTATAAATCGATGCTGAAGGCAAAGTGTAGAACCACTTCTTTGCCTTATCCTCCAAAGAAAACTGAAATAAGACCAACTTGACATCATCGGCCGAAAAACCTTGACTCCCAAAAGTGTTGCAAATTGAGTCATAGGCCTCTAAATGGAAATACGGCTCCTCCGTTGCTAGCCCTTTGTATTTCGGCAAACTTTGCAAAGAATTCGTTCTTACTTCAAAAGTTCTCCCTTGGTTGTTGTGAGGGATAACCACCGGTGAAGGGTTTTGAGTAATTATCGGCCTGAAATGTGCCTCTATTCCCCTTGCTTGTTCCCTAAGATGCCTTCTTGGAACACCCAATCGACCCCTTGGACGAATAGGACCCATTGGTCTTGGTATAGGCCCTTGTGGTGCAATTGGTTGTTGAAATTGTTGTTGGGGCATCGATGGGTATTGAATCGGCCTTTGAAATTGTGGTTGTACATGTTGTGGCCGAACTTGTTACAATGGGATAGGGCGTTGCATTGGTGGCCCTTGTGGTCTTGGCCGAATATGTTGCGGTATGAGTTGTTGTTGTTGAAACCCACCAACATTTGACATTCTTTGAGTTTGACCAGGCACATAAGTCAATTCCCCTTGTTCTCCATCATCCCCATAAGCATATCCTTCTTCCTCGTATCCCTCAAACTCTTCTTCATAACCTTCAAAATACCCATCTCCTCCTATACCCGAAGATTGCAAATAAGGATAAGACGAATATTGCATACCCGGTTGGTTCGATGGTCGATATGTAGAGGTAGTATGGATAACGGTTGAGCTTTGTGGCATTGAGTGAGTAGAAGATGATTGACCCGTAGTTGGAGGAAAGAAGTGTGATAATGGTGGAATGGTGGCAGATGGGCTAAAGGTAAGACTGGGTTCGACTTGAGTAGTGTTCGGTTGTGTGGTGTTGGTATTGGTTGGTGTAGTATCATGAAGTGGAGTAGGAATTGTGGTGATGTTTGGAATAGTGGTGTTTGGTGATGGTTGTGTGGAAGTAGGTATAAAAGTTGAGGTCGTTTGACCCGTTGTGGGTGGTACTTGTGTTTCGTCCATGATGTTTCTTGGTGTAATGGGTGAAGTAGGTGAACCAATGATTCTGTTTTCGCGTAGTAAAACTCGGTTTTGCCTTAGCGTTCTTTCGATTTCCGGATCAAATGACAATGGTGACGCTTTGTGAGAGCCTCTAGTATGCATGCACCTGTAGAACCTGCACACTAAACACACCAGTGTAAACCCGAAAATAACAAAGCAAAACTAACAAACTGACACACGTTGCGCACTACTCCCCGGCAACGGCGCCAAAATTTGACGTGATTGTCGTGGTTCACGCAAATTTAATCCCAAAAACAACTATAGATAGCGGTAATAGGGTATCGAACTCAGGGAGTATGTGGAAAGTGTGTTGATTTTATAGCTTTGCGATTAAACTACAATTAACCTAATTTGCAGAAAATTAAGATCAATGAATTGGATTGTTGTTTTAGAAAACTAAATTAAAAACTAATTGCAAATCAAATTGGTTGTTAAGCAGATTAAGAGAAAGCGATCATCCTAAACTTCCGGTTTGCTTTTGACAATTGTGTTAAATTCACTAGAAAGAATCACATAGACATGATTCATGTATGATTGTTTGTTGTGATAAAAGGGAACTAAGTACTCGGATTATGAAAATGCGAGGTTGTTACCCGATAACCAATTGATTAATATCTAACCCTAATCCCTCCCGTGATATCTCGATTGTTAGCAACACCAAGAACGTACGATTTAGGATATGATTATAACATCAATCAACAATTTACAAACAAACATTCACACACCATAATAAACATATGCATTGCAAGTCTATTATTCTAGAAATACGAATCAAAACACAAAAGTCATAGACAAACCTTCAATTCAGGATGATCACCACAAGTTTGGCCGGACATAGCTTGGTGAATCATCATAACAACAAGTCTAATGTTCATAGGAATCGAAAACATAAACCGAATGTTAGCAATCGTTTAGAACCAAGCTAGCACAAGCCAAATCACCCCTAGTGTCTCCCCAAAACCGACAATGATAAGAATAACCCAAAAGACATCATAAAAACCAACTTAATGTGGCAGTTACATAAAATCCGCAGACACCACCGTAATTTACGGCTCCGCCGTAAATTACGGTGGACATAATATTGTTACGGTGCAAGTCTTCTGATTTACGGTGAGCTTCAGGTCAACATCAGGTCCACCGTAAATTACGGTGAGACCGTAATTTACGGCTACAACCTGATTGTTATTCCTTGTTCACGTGATGATGTCTGCCTCCGTCTCAAAGCCCATGTGTAAGATGATGTCTCATGTTAACTCCCCAAAGATTAAGAAGTCTGCCGTCCCCCATGATCAATGTGTGGCGGCCCAATAAAAAACATCCACAATTAATCAGCCCACTATGTCTCGACTCCACGTGATCAAGCCAAAGTAAATTCATGATGTTATTGACCTTCCTCCTTAATTCACATGTGCCGCCAAAATTCATTCACGTAATAAAGATGTTGGAGGTGATTGACTTCCTTCATAAATTGCCGCCTAACATGTGCATATGTCGGCTGCCCTCATGTCCATGTCCACGTGTGCGTGTCTATCTTCTATTCGGCCCAAAGAGGTATAGTCCACCAAGTCCATGTGTGCCTTAGAAGTCTACCCAACATGTCGGCCCAATAATGAGAATGGATCATGTGCTTTTGTGAATTCTTGTTGTTGACTTTCTTTTATAAATTCACATGAATATGGCTGCCAATCTCTGCATCGATGTGATGATGATATTGTTGAAAACAATTCCCAAAGTAAGATGTCTCACATGTGCTGCCATGTGATAATTCTGCCTTTGGTGTTGGCCCAATCAATCAAATCCAAAAATGTAATATGGCGGCACAATCCCAAAAATAAGAAGGAAGTCCACGTGATGTTAAGGATGATGATACTAGTTATGTGTTGATGTCAGCTGCTCTCCTAAAATCTTGCATCTTAGGTACTTTAATACCTGCACATCAAATCATCAAGTGGTTATCAAATTCAAGCAAATAACCGGGCAAAGTATGAAATTTTATTCTATTTAAAGGCTTTAAGGGTTGTCCTACGAACCACCCGTCAGTGTGTTTTAATATAAATTTTATAAAATCCAAAAAGATTTTGCTTCTAGTTTATTTTGGATTGACCGATGTTGGAACTCGATTCTATCGTACCCATTCCCGTTTACACATCACCATGACATCATCATTGTGATGTCATGGTGATGTCACAACATTTGTCTTATGTTGAAATTGGTGAAAGTTTGTCAACAGAAATGAACTGGGCCGATTCCTTTGCACATTTGGGCCGAAGACTTGAAGTGGACTTTGAATATGTTTTGGGCTGCTACATCATTTGGACGAAGACCAAGCCCAGGCTTCTCAAAGTGACGAAATCACTTTGATTTCGTCAAATCAAATGTGATTTCGTCGTGATAAATGGATTTTGTTGAGACCTTTTGATTTCGTCGATGGGTTAGTATAAATACCCAGACATCAGACAGAACACAGAACGAAGTCTGAATAGATTTCTGAGAGTGAACACTGTAAACACACACACACAACTGAGAGTTTATAGGTTTATCTTGTAAACGTTGCTTTGTAACGGTTTCATACGAGTTAATACAATGGAGTGTTAATCGTTGAATCTTTGTGTTTGTGTTCGTCACTTGGTTTAACTTACCCGTTTGGATTCCGCACTCTCGGGTTTGTCGGAAAACAGGAATAGAGGTTACTCGATCCTCCGGGTGGACCTACATTAATGAAGAAGGCGTTGATAACAGGAAAGGAAAAAGGACAGGTCTAGATTAGGATTTTAGAACTTTATGTTTATGTGTATGTTTTCTATTTGGTAATATGAATATTGGACTTTGATTATTTGGATTTATGAATTTAGTAATTTCTGTTTTAATTTGTGTATGCCGAATCGGACTCAATGGTACACCGTACCGAATCATGCCGAAATGAACTTACCCCTCTCCATACCGAATTCATCTCATCTAGCGAATCGTGAACCCGAACCACGAGTTAGGTGACTATGCTTTATACTTTCCTACTTGTTTTTTATTTATTGTTACCCACACATATCTTTTATACCAATTTGATAAAACTTTCAAAAAAATGTTCTAGTCTTTCCTAGTTTTTCCTTAATCCATTTTGAGTTTGTAGAATTTAGAAAAATAAAACACAATACTTATCTGGGTGTCAGGCAATTGATTATTTCTCCTTTGAATCACTGGTACTTGATTCTTCATGATTAATAATCTTTTTACAATCTTGATTGAAATGCTGGACCAGCCTCTGATCGATGGTTTGCAAACCAACCAAATAGTCATCATATTTGTTTAGAACTTCAGTACGTATGCTTGGTTAACGATGTTTTGCTTCTAGGCTCCAAAATATTAAGTGAATAAAAAAAGACTAGATGGAGGCTAGCAAACATTCACATTAAAACATTGCGCTTTTTATTCATTAGATAACAATGAACACATTTTGATTACATTAGCTCAAACCCACACAAAAGTCATGACCTAATTACCTAAACCATGTAGGCTTGTATATTAAGATCTCGTTCTAACTCACACATTCGTTTTGTGTCCAAATGAACCCATGCTTCCACCCCATCACCTTCTTCATCATCCATCATGATTACAGACTGTGGGATTTTCATATCTGTTAAACTTCGCCAAACAGGCTTACCCCAACCAAAATCAGCAGTGTAGAATGAGAATTTGCACCATGAACTAAACGTGTACACCTTTACATCATCATTACCAGTTAAAATTTCAAAACTCTCCGACAAAGCTTTTGATAAAAATTCATAATCAGAATGTGATAATGCTCTAGCATAACCACTTGTTGTTTTGTTAGCTGAGTCATGCAATAACTTAACTAAAAAGGGAAGATCAGCCATATTGTTGTCTCCTTCTCTAACCTCAATTCGCGCATTAGTGAAAGTAAAAAAGTTACCACAAAAGTTTTCGGGTGCCTTAGGAACAAGTAAATTCCTCAAGTTAACTGCTTGCTTAACGATAGATGCCTTTGATTGTCCATTTACTTTATCTATGTCAACAAAGGCCTTCCATAATAGTGCCACAATAAGTTGTACTTTTGAAGGCCTATGATTTATAATACTATCTTCACTCATGATTTTTTCTCTTAGTTTTTTTATTGCATACCCTTTAAATGAAAACACTCGCATAACCGAGTCATTCACAAAACCAGAGCTAGCAGCAATTTCATCATTAAGTTGTTGACAGGGTTTCGGGAAGCGATCAGCCAAAGTGAAGAGTGGAGAATACTTTGCAAATTCTAACTCATTGCCTGTTTTCTGACTTCTAGTAGCCCAATTATTAATGAATGTGCAAAAAGTGGCCAGATCTGAAAATTTATGTGAAATGCACATACCTATGGCTACTCCACCACAGTCGAAAGACGTGACTTTAACGGATAACAAGGGGTCGTCGATTCCACCGGCCTTATTGATCTCACACGGGAGAAAATCCTGTAGCATATCCGATTTTAACTCCCACTTGAGGCCTTGAAGTTCCGAGAGTTGAAAATTTGCTTTTGCTTGGATATATAGCGCGCCTTGATCACTACAATCATGATACGTGTCTACGCTACCACCTGCATGCCCACGTTCTTCATATTTCTTTTTTAGTTAATTAATAAATAGCCTTACAAGAAAGCAAATAACAACTACCCATGACTCCACTATTCGACTAACTGACCCACTAATTAACTGAACCTACTAATTAAACTAACCCACAATATTAATTAACTAAAAAAGAAATATGAAGAACGTGGGCATGCAGGTGGTAGCGTAGACACGTATCAATCCACCCCACTCGAACTAGCCTTGTCCTCAAGGCGAAAACCGGTACCCCCTCCCGTCTCTTGTTCCGGTGAGTCTACGATCATAAACCATTGTGGTTTTGTGCACTTGTGACCCGGTGTATACTTCTCATCGCAATGGTAACAAAGACCCTTGGAATGGCGTTCCTTTACTTCAGCACTTGAAAGCCGTCGGACCGCGTTAGGAGCTGGTCCCAGAAGGCCAGAAGTTGTAGAGCCGGACAACTTGTCATTGTTGTCAACCGGCGAAAGGTGTCGACCCAGATTATTTTTTTCCTCCACCAATCTAGCGATTCCAATCGCCTCATGGAGTTTCTTCGGATTTTTTAGCTTCACCTCAAGGCGAATATCCTCCTTGAGACCGCCAATGAAGCAACCGATTAAAAAGAATTCCGGCAACCCGTCAACTTGATGTGACAGTCTTTCGAAAGCTTCTTGGTAAGCTGCAACCGTGGTTGATTGTTTCAACCGGGTTAATGCTTCCGAAGGGTCCTCATAGTCGGTGGGACCAAAACGAGCCAAAACGGCTTGAGTGAACTCAACCCATGTCAATGGCCCTCGGAATTTGGTCAACCATCGGTGCCACTGAAGAGCGACCCCGTCGAGATGGAACGAGGCTAGATGAACTTGGTCTTCAGGAGCTACCTTTTGGAAGTCAAAGAATTGGTCGGCTTGATACAACCACCCCATCGGATCTACACCGTTAAACCGCGGAAAATGAAGTTTAAGATAGGGCTTGGAGTTGGTGTTGGTATTGCTATTGAGAACCAACGTACCACCTGAGGTTGACCCTTTGCCATTTTCCATTTGAATCTGTAGAGCCTGGAGGGAAGCTTGGATGGATTGCATCTCGGTCATCAATCGTTCAAACTGCGCGTCATGTCGGGCTAAAGTTTCTTGAGTCTCCTGCTGGAATTCAAGGTTGGATTTTTTGCGGGTATCCATGGGATCAAACCTGGCTCTGATACCAATTGATATGTATCAAAGTTGGAAAGAAGAAGATACAGAAAAGTATCTAAGAACTAGAAGGAGAATAGAGAAGCTTTTTGTAAATTCAATTCTGCATGCCATAATCAAATACTACTGGCTAATAAATAGCCTTACAAGAAAGCAAATAACAACTACCCATGACTCCACTATTCGACTAACTGACCCACTAATTAACTGAACCTACTAATTAAACTAACCCACAATATTAATTAACTAAAAAAGAAATATGAAGAACGTGGGCATGCAGGTGGTAGCGTAGACACGTATCAAATCAATGAACGAATTGGGAGACGTATATCTCCCGGCCAATGGGTAAAACTCAGTTAAAGATTTTGATAAGGAAACCTCTAAATGATTAAAGATGTTGGTTTGTACATCATTTTGTTCCTTATGTGATGTAGAGTAGTAGAGAATTAAAGGTATATTCATATCCCCGATGTTGTCATCAAACAAAGAGATGTTAAAGTTATGAAGGGTTGATGGAGTTGGTGTTGAAGGTTTCACAAGCTTTGAGGCAATCACATTTATCTCCATTTTTTCTTGCTTAACCTCTTGTCCTATAAAGCTTATTATATATAGCAAAACTATTTAAAGTGATCGTTGTTCATCTATGACTTTATTAATGATATCAAACGAATCCCTAAACATTGCCAACACTTTGGTTCTAAGAGAAAGCGGGAAACAAGAAATTAATTTTTTAATAATAACTATTTTACATTTAAAGACAAGATCAAATACAAATAAGAGTAAGCTTCCATTTTTCTCTCTTTGTTTTGGTCGTTTTAACGGTTTTACCCCTCAATCCTTTAAAAATAGTCATTTTACTCCCTGATCTATGAAGCTTATCACGATTTCACTCCCTGCCCCAAACAACATCTATTTTAAACGTTAAAAACTGTCAGGTTTCAGTCTAGGTAATTGTCTAATTATGGTCATAATCGTCCATCATGTGTTATGCACGTGACAATTTTTAAAGTTTAAAATGGATGTTGTTTGGGGCGGGGAGTGAAATCGTGATGAGTTTCATAGATCAGGGAGTTAAATGGCTATTTTTAAAAGATTGGAGCAAAACCATTAAAACGGCCAAACTACATGGAGCAAAGTAGAAGTTTATTCTACAAATAATTTTAACGTTCAAACGTACGAATTACGAACCGAAGGTTTTGCTGAAAAAACGCGGTGGCATTTTCATAATTATTAATAATTATCAAAATTACTCTACAAAGGAGTAATTTTGATCTTTGTAGAGTAATTTTTTAATATGTTCTTATAGAGTAATTTTGATTTTGTAGGGTAATTATCAAAATTACACTACAAGTGTATCATAAATACTCTGTATCAGAATTACACTACAAGTGAATCAAATTTACTCTGCAAGTTTATCAAACAACATACAATTTAAAATACAATTTAAAATTACTCTACAAATGATCCTGTAGAGTAATTTTGTAAAAGAGTAAACTGCCATTTTGGTCCCTGTGGTTTGGCCAGTTTTGCCACTTTAGTCAAAATCTCAAACTTATTACATCCAGGGCCCTGTGGTTTGCATTTTGTTGCCATTTTAGTCCAATGTTCTTGTAGAGTGAGTAATTTTGTAAATTTTTTTAGCATTTAGTTATGGGGTTTAGCTTTATTGTTTAGTTTTTAGCATTTAGTTTGGGTGGGGGGGGGGGGGGGTTAAGTTTTTTGGGGCTTTTTTTTGGTGAGATATAGTTTTTTTATCAAAATTACTCGACAAGAAGATTTTACAAAATTACTCTACAGGATCATTTGTAGAGTAATTTTGATAATTACCCTACGAGCAAATAATTACGAAAATGCCACCGTGTTTTTTTTTTCTTTTTCATGCTATTCGTACGTTTGGTACGTTAAAGTTATTTGTACGGGAACTTTACTCTACATTTAAATACCACCTAATCGCATCACTTGTAAAGATTTGAACACTCATTACTTTTGCTAGTCACAAGAGCCATGACACTAGACGAACCACTAGGTCATGAGTACGACAAATTATTTGACAATCAAATCAAAACTTATCGTGCAACAAAAGTATTTGAAAATATAAAAGTTAACACTTTTCCACGGGTAAAAAAATAGTTGAAGGGCTTAGATTCTTGATTAATCTCATTAGTGTAACAACAAATAGTTTTGTTTTCTATAATTTCTCTAACGTCCTTTTTTTAACGACAAACTTGTAACACCCCGAATTTCGGTTACTGCGGAAGCGTGTCGCGAGGTGTGGCCAGACCGGTAATGGTTACATTTAATCAAGTAAACAACATGTTTAAACCATAAAAAGATGTTCATCCATACATTTATTTAGAAACCATAATTTACAATACAACTTGTTCAAAATAAAACAGACTACAACTTAAACAATATTATTTGAAAGTTTAACACTAGTTTACAAAACAAGACAAACGAAAACAGGATGACATCTCAAAAGCTGAAATTCTTCATAAAAACACGAACATATTATCCAAAGTCGTCCACTAATATCCTGTAATACATGTTAGTTTATGTTCGTTCATCGTATAAGTATCTCATCTTGAGTTGTTATTATACTTGTATTCGTTTGCTTTCTTTATTTATGTTTGCATATATATATATATATCTTCCATGTATATATTCTATTTGTCTATGTTTGAATGGGTCTAGCCCATGAGTTAGATATGAAATTCCAATTCAAATAACTTGTCTGGGTCGACTGATAACCTAGATAACTTGTCTGGGTCGACTGATAACCTAGATAACTTCTCTGGGTTATGACTAATAACCTAGACTGATAACCAAGATGACCAAGTAACTGGTCTGGGCTATGACTGATAACCTAGATGACCAGATAACTTGTCTGGGTTATGACTGATAACCTAGATGACCAGATAACTTGTATAATCATGATTAAAGTTTCTAATCATTTTTAATCAAAATAATCTTTAGTTAAACATATTTTAATCATGATTAAATTTTATAAAAAAATTTGCCATAGTTTCCCTTAAACTATGGACTTTTCCCTTGTTTTATAAACATGATTTTATATACTTTTTCAAATCAACAATTTTTCCAATCTTCCAAAATAACAATATAAACTTTAAATCTTATCATGAAGCATTATGAACTTGTATGTAATCTTGTTTAGTTCAAAAATCATGTTTTAAAGTGTTCATCTTTATTTTCTTAACATGCTCATGTAACTTTTCGGTTAAACAAAGCTTATGTAAACTTTGTTTACATATTTTTAAAGACTTCATTTTTGTAACATGATTTTTATGTCAATCTATGTATTACATGTTTTATAAAAACATTTTTAAACAAAATTACAAGTTCATAACATTCATGTTAATGGATCTTGCTAGATCTAAACATGCATGTGTTTAGATCATACTTTTAAAAAAGAAAATGCAAGATCAAGTTTACTACATGGTCATAACTTCAAAGATTATCAAGAATCATCATAAATAACACATAATCATATTAGTTTTGTTTATTTCTTTTAGTGATTCATGTGACTTTTAAATAAGCTTCAAGATGATTACTTGTACATTTGTGTTTAAACATAAATCACAAAAATGCAAGTACAAGATTTGAAGCTTACTACTAGCACTTGGCTAGGGATGAACAAGTAGAAAATATGATAAAAAGATGAAGATCCAAGAGCTTTGAAGCTTGAGAAAATGCTTCAAGTGTGCTCCCAAGTCTTGAAAATGCCTTTGAATCATCTTTGAACCTCCATGTATGTATGAAATTCTAGTGTTTGGATTTTAAAAAGTTGAAGATGGTGGTGTTTGTTCTTGACCGATTTCTAGAGGGAGAGAGAGAGAGAGAGTTGTGTGTTGATTCCTTATGAAAACTTAGAATGAAATGGTTAGTGAGATGTAGTGTTAAGTGTTATGATCATCTTCTTCTTCTTACACATCGCCATAACACTAATCACCCTCTAAATTTTACAACACATCAAAGGAAGATGAGTTGGTGGGGGACCCACCAAAACCATGGACATGGGGTGGTTTGGGGTTTTATAATTTTTTTTATAAAAACTTTGTTATACTTTATAAACTTTATAAATTTTAATAATTTAGATGAAGTTTTCTATAAAGTTTCAAGGTCCAACATTTTAAAGTAATGTGACACTAGATAAAACTAAACCACTAACATTATTAGTTCATTGTTCGGTTGAAAATTTTGGTTCAGGTCTTGTACCGGCTTTCTTGTCAGGCAGTTTACTGAACTAGCCGTGCAGCTTAACACAATAAGATTTAAGTGCGGATTTTGTGTAGTTTTTAATGCCCGTTATATTATTTATGACAAATAATATTTATTTTTGGATTTTCGGACAGTTACTGTTTCGTTCTGCGGAATGGAATGCTGTACACTTCCGCAGGAATGCCGTACACTTCCGCAGGATTATTGTACTTTTATGCGGACTTGGACAATTTGTTTTTAAATGGAATTTTCTAAATAATAGATTTGGACGAAGTTTTTAAGGAATGTTTGTGCAAACATATCTTTATGTCTCGTTTTTATCGTGTCAAACTGTACCGCGACTAGTACTGACAAGTATTGTGTGTTGGCGTTTCTACCGTTAGTCTAGGATATAGTTTCTAATCGTAACAGATTTGTTATCATAATAAGCTACGATTTTTATAATTCCTAGACTTAATTAAATAAAATCAAGTCAAACATGCGAAAATAAATAATGTAATAGTTGTTTGGGTTGTACGGAATTACCGGAATTTTGCCGAATGTCACAAAAGTAATTTAGGGGCTGTTTGGCAACATCTGAATCAATAAGTGCTGAATGAATAAGAGGTCTGAATGGGTAAGAGGGTCTGAACCAGTAAGTGCTGAACCAATAAAACGCTGTTTGGTTGCACATCTGAATGATTGTGTAAAATGACTTTTTTACCCCTAAAAAAAAAAAATACACCCTACATCGGATTCCCTTGTGTAAAGTGACCTGCTCATTTCTACAAGTAAAAAAAACACACATAATTCATATCCATCTTCAACATTATCTTTCTCTCTCTCTCTAAAATCAGAGTCTCCATCTTTCTTTCTGTACTTCATCACCATCAACATTCTTACAACCCTAAAACGACCAGCCGCACCCTCTGACTAGCTGCAACCACCTGAAAACGAGCAGAGGGAGAGGACGGGAACGAGAAGAGCGAGAGAAGAGTCGGAGGGAAAGAGAGACCGGAGAAGGAGTTGCGGCGGCGGTTGTGATGCGTCGGTGATGATGATGATCGATGATCGATGAAGATGTTGATGAGATGATGATGATCGATGAAGATGATGACGATGATGTTCGATGATGGGATTGATTAGGGTTTGATTTGGGGGTGGCGGAGATGGTGGAGGTGCAGGTGGCGGAGATGGTGGAGGTGTTGGCGGAGATGGTGGAGGTGGTGGCGTCGGTGACGATGATGATGATGATGATGATGGAGATGGTGTCGGAGGTGGTGTCGGAGTTGATGATGATGATGGAGATGGTGTCGGAGGTGGTGGAGGTGGTGTCGGAGGTGGAGGTGGTGGCTGTGGAGAACTCGTGAAGAAGAAGGAGCAAAGGGCATACAAGTCCAATTTTCATTCAGAGATGAGAAGTAGCTGAACCATTCAGAGCTGAATGGTTCAGTTCAGAGGTGAAGTTTTTGTGAACCAAACAAGGATACCTCTGTCCGATTCAGAGGTTTACCAACCTCTGAATGAAGCCATTCAGAGGCAACCAAACAGGCCCTTACTCTTATTAATTACTAATGCATGCATTTTGTAGGATTTGAACGTTTCACCTATAGGATAAAAGGGATACACCTTACCACCAGTCCATCACACCATGTCTCTTGAGGACTCCCTAACAACTTGTTGGTTGTTTATTCTAATAAATTCCTCGGCCGTTCTTATTCTTTTTTGTGCTCATTAATATACTCCGTATAGCGCTCAAAAATAGTTTCTAATGCATTTTAATATGTGGTCCATTCTTTTAACCTATAGAATATTTAATGGATCCAAAAACTTCAGACTAGATGGGCTACTAAACATCCATTACATATCAAGTTCATCTAATCTCTTTTAAAACTAACAATGTGTCTATTGCTACCTTTACATCTTTATATATGTGTTGGTTATTCTAATAAATTTCTTCATCGTTCTTATTCCTTTTTGTGATATTAATATAATGTACGACGCTCAAATAGAATATTTAATGGATAAAAATCAACTCTATAGATGGGATACTAAATATCCATTACATATCAATTCAATTTAATTTATTCTAGAACTAACTAACACACATTGTGTTCGGTGTTCCTATTCCTAACTTTACATCTTTATATAGAATGGTACTAGAACTCTCTATCACTTATGATTTCCTAACTTTTGGTCTTTATATAGAATGGTACCAGAACCCTCAACCACTTAGGATAGAATAAGAAAACCATTATGTACACACTTTTGTATGGTTAGGAAACAAGCCCTTTAGTATCAACTTTGGAGGGGAGGCATAAAACAAAAAAAGAAGAGTTGTTAGTTAGATTCATATATACAAAAATCTTGAAATTTAAATTTCACTTTAGATCTAAAAGAAGAAGCAAATAGTAGCATGATGCCATGAATAAATTAAGATGATAATTTTGAGAAAAAAAAAAGGAAATATTGATAATGGTAACATTCATTTACAATTGTATTTTTTAAACTCATCTTAAGCATAATTGAGTTTTTGTAATCAAAATATTTGTTAGGAGTTTGTATACAGGTTTTTAAACTTTTTAACAACCAAAGATATCAAAGTATTATATTTGAAACTAATATGCGACGCTTGTTTATAAATCGAACGAGTCAAAGCTAAGAAAAACAAATTTCTCAAAAAACAAAGTTAACATAAGTTATAACTTTTTACTCGTAACATAAAATCTCACATTCTCAACATAACAAAACTTGATGAACACATATTAATTCAAGAAATTCCAAATACCAAAATTTAAAATCAGTAAAAACAACTTTTCTACATTTTAGTAACTAAATAATCCAAAATCATTCTAAAGAGCTAAAAGGAAATATATTTCATGTAGTCCATTAGAGCATTCATAATGAATATTACCGTGAGCTAAAAGGAAATATATTTCTTGTAGGCCATTAGAGCATTCACAATGGATCCTCTATATTATTGTGAGTGTAACCTTTATATTTTTTAGAAGGGTTATAAATGGTTGTGAGTGAATGAGAGAAAAAAAAAAAGAAAAAAAGTTACTGTTCACGAATAAATTTGGACGAGATATTGTTCACTTCTATAATTTTTTAATATTTTTTGAAAGTGGTTATGAGTGGAGGAAATAGAAAAAAGATAATGACAAAAATATAAAAAAAATATTATTTATTTGAAAAAGAAGAGAGAAAAAATATTGTTTTTTAGTGTAACTAGGTTATAACCTGGAAAATTTCCGGGTAGGAAAATTTAATTTACAAAAAATAAAAGTATAAAAATAACACTTTTAAACTCTAAAGTATACTCTTTCCATTTTCTCCACCATAAATTTTTAATTTGATTTCTTAAATTTTTTCTTGTTGTAAAGAGCCAAAAAAACATACAAAAGCAAGAATGTAAAGTACGCATCTATATTTAGAGCATTTACGTTGGAGCCTCTATAGTATATAATATAGAGAAAATAATAGAGGAAACAACAAAAATATCATCACATTGGAATCTCTATAATAGAAAAAAATAATCTCTATAATAGAAAAAAATAAAATAAAGTAAAGTACACATCTATATTTATAGGGTCACATTCAACCCTCTATATTGTTATTGTGAGTATTACCCTCTATAATCATGAAGCTTAGGTCGTGGTGAACGTAGTTATTAGTTTACCAGCTTGACCCGTGACACCTAAGAAAAAGGATTTGCATAAGCGTTAGTTTGTAACAAAAATGCACTTCTAATAGCATAAAAATCACAACTTCTAATTGAATAAACGTTGAACTACTAACGTGAATATAAAGTTACACCGAATTAAAAGAAATAAATAAGACAAAAATCACAACTAATTAAACACTTCCTCATACACAGCATTTGTTGTTTTATATACGTTTTAGTATTACTGGCACACCGACTATCTTCTCCCAACTCCAACTGTTTTAACCAAGAATGAATTATCCGGGTCGTTTTTCCATTGCCATTGCGAGCTTTACAATGCATAATTTGTGTCATACGTGCCCTCCTCTTTCCCATCCTTATCTATTCCGAAGGCGTGGCTTTTGTTGTAGTTAACTTTCAAACTCGAAACCATATAGAAAACTATGATATAAATTTTAGGATCTAATCTTTTATTGGACGGCGTCCAAAAATCTATAAGATTTAATTTAAAATAATAATATATTACATTAAGCTTCCACAAAAATGGGATGCAATGAGCAAAGTTTAGGATCCAGTTGCACCTTGAGGGTATCAACCTCTCCATTTAAGTGATTCCTCCAAGCCAAGAACCAATTTTTCAAGAATAGTGGCCTATAAAAGATAAATATATGTCACAATATTCTAAAATTTCTAGAACCATTGATGAGGTAGCTTGCACAAACCTTTCTAGCTTGATTGTACAGAGCAGATAGATCATAAAATAGTGATGACCATCCCTACATTTTCCAATAAAAAAAATATTGTAAGTTTGCATTAAATAAAGATCACCAAATGAGTTAATAGTCAAACTACCGGTACCTTCGTCGTGCCCGAAACTTTTTCACCATTCAAAAAATCGAGAAGGATCCTCTAAAGTAACAGTGTGATTAAGATTTCATTCATGACTTAAACTGCGATTAAAACCTTTCGCACACTAACCAGCCTTGGCTAAGTGGCTTTCAAGAAAAGTATGAACCACAGATTCGCTCAACCCCAAACAATCCGCGCAACAACCTGAGATGTTCGCCACGCCCCTGACCATCAAATTTTCGCCAACACGCATTCTGTTCTGCATCCAGACAAAGCAATTATTATTAATGGGTAGCCAATTCAACCAATCACAAACCTGTTTATTTGACAAATACAAAACACCCTATAAAGCCTTTCCAGCCGATTAAACCAATAACATTCATATAAGAAGTCAATTTTCTTTCATCAACATTGTTTTATTGATGTAAACATAAAAATGCATCACTGTCAACCTATTTTGTCCTTTTTCTGAACATATTTCGCCAATTGCATTCAGACTAACCATTATCAAACAGCAAGTGGCGAACCCAATGAACAAATCTTACACTTTTATTTTAGTCCTAAGTGATTAATTCACTTGTGCATCAAAATTAAAGTTAAGTATACGACCAAATCGATAAATCACAATTTTACTCTTCAAAGTTGCAGCAGAGTTCATAATCAAGAATTTACCAACAGAATGTATTTATGAAGCCAAATGATGTTAAGTATATCCAAATTAGAGACTTAGAATTCAGAGACAATCGGCAGCATAAGATGAAAATCACCCTCGGAAACATGATCGTCTCCAGACCTCTTCATCCCTGTAAAAACAAAACGACTCCTAGTAAACATGTTGCTTTAGTTCGTACACCAACTGCAAGATCAGATGGTAATAGTACAGCTATAGGTGAGCCAAGTGTTGGCATTATAATTCCAGCTCCTTCACGAGCCTTATGATCCAATACTTCTAACTTATATAAAATCATCTACAATTTGTAATAACTATAAAACTCATATTTTAACAACACGCTCAAGTGTAAGATTTGTAGGAGAAGGAATCACTCTTCAGCTAGAAGAACCATCCTTTCTTTTTTAAACTCTTTTAGCCAACCTTCATCCTCATTGTCAAGATCAACTAATACCCGTTGCTAACATAGCGAGGTCAACAAATGAAGTAAAAATCTTCTTTCTTCTATATAGATTCCCGAAAGAGATATGTAGAATGCTAAGAGTTCAGTTCTGTGAACTTCTTTTTAAGAATATAAGCAAACTCCAATTCACCAACAGCAGCCAATCCATCAAACACTTTCTGTCTCACCTTTATATACGGTATGAAACCTCTGTTCGTCATCCTCATAATAACTTTACCTGCCAAAACAAACAAACTAGATTCTAAACGCGTCTCAACAACCAACTCATAACTCTCGAACCCAATTTGTATATCCATTTCTTCGAGAAAAATAACCATTTCAACAGCTTTATGCACATCTTTATTAGCCCGCATTCACTTCAGAACCTTAACCACCAGTTTTTTCCTAGGGGACAATCTGAACTTAGATACAAATTGCTACACCTGCAACCTCGAAACCTCGAACCGAATTCAATTAACACGTAAACAGAATCCATTAGAACTCATCACAATGTATCTATCAAAAACATAATTACTCCAACAAAAACAACACTACACGATCAAAATCCCAATTACAGCACAGCACGATAAATTTCCGGATCAAAAACACAAAAAACTACATAACAATTAATCAAAATTATATAAAAATATAAAAAAAATCACCCAGTAACTTCATTTCCTGCCATCTACACACCCAATAACTTCCAAATCTAAAACCCATCTATCCCTTAAAAATTTTGACATTATAGAAGGCATCACGTGAATCTCCGACATACCTAATGTCCTGTTCGGCACCAAAACAACACACCTATGTTTCTATCTCCATAATGTAACCCAGTTCATTCAAACAAACAATGACCAAAAAAGAACCTGAAGTTTTAAATCAACCGAACAACGTCGCAATCTTTTAGCCAAGCAAAAGACGGCACAAATTTGACTGATTTGACAAATCTGATTTGACTGGCATAACAACTAACCTTTTTCCAAATTATAAATGGCAAGGATACCCATGTGACATGATAAAAAGGTGGACACACTCTAATCCACCTGATTTGACCATAACTCACTTGTGAATTGTGATGTTTTTAAAGTTGCCCAATTTGACACGAATAATTTGAACTCGCATTATGCAACTCTTACAACTCTATTTCAAGTTTTACGTAACTACAAATAAAAAAAGTTGTGACTATTTTGTAAATATACTTTTACATGAGAAAATACTATAAAATTTGTTTTTTAAAATGTGGGTGTAAAAAAAAGCACAACTAACAAATGCATATATGTTCTTACCTGATCAATGCTCAAATAGACATGGAGAGTTGGTTAGTTTTTTATGCAAGCTATTTGTAAAAAAATATTATCATTTATTGATGTTTAAGCTTCAAGGTATCACTTAATATAAGCAAACATCCAGGTTGAAGATCAGACCGGAAACCAGAAGTGAGGGTAAGAGACCGAAAACCAAATCGCTAGTAGTCATCCTTGTTTCGCCCAGTCATACAACCGCTCTGGACCGAATCATTGACACAAACCACAACCACAACCGACAACACTGCCAATTGCAAAATCAACCTACCTTTACCAATCAGTGAACCTCATCCAAGGGTCTTACCAATCACGTTAGAGGTGTACAAACAAACCAATTTGGGCCCGCCAAACCGGTTTATAACCGGACCCACTTCACCGAAAAACCAGTTTAGACCCGGTATCCCACCAGTTTGTATACTAGTTCATAGTCTAGTTCCCTGAAACCGGTTTGTAACCTAGCTGGATTTAAAACAAGCCAAACAATTGTTTTTGTCTCAAGCAGCTTAGAACCCGATCCAAATCAGTTCGAGTGGGTTGGGATTTTCAATCCTAAAAATCAGATTTTTTTAAAAAATGCCAAAAACCATTTTTTTTTTTGTCCCAACCGGTTTTGAACCCAATCCAAATCAGTTTGAGCCCAAGGTATAAAAATTATGAAATTTAGGTAGTTACCATATCAGGATCCAATGAACGCAAATATTTCAAAAGATCGTTGTCACTTTCTCTTGTATCTTCTATTTGCATATTTTCATGCTTCCTAGCATACAGTTCCTGGAAAGAAAAGGTAGCAAACAATCTGAATTATACATGCTTTAAGGTCTATGATGAAAACGATGCAGACTCATAAACATACAAGCTAATAGAAATCTTCGTTTAACAACACGTAAAGACCGGTTAACGTACAAGACCACCTTATCGTGCGACGATACGCGACCACCATACAACGTGCGTAATTATGAAAATAGCGTGCGTAATTATGAAAATGACCATTATACTGTAGGACCCGGCTTTCCAACTCTTTCTTAAAGTGATCAACTTCAAAAGTTGCGATCCTCCGTTGCTCATCCAGCATATAAGCTGCAGATGTAGCACTCTCTGCTGCTTCAGCTGTCTCAGTTAACTTTTCAGCTATCTCTTTTACTGTTGAATCCCTAGCACGAATATCTCTTGCAAAATTTTGCAGCTCTTCGTCTTTTACTCTTAATGTTTCCTGTAACAATATTAAACTATGGATAATATTGCCATTTTACCTAAATATTCATTTATTTTTTTTGGTATGGGTAAGGTGTTACATACCTTCATGATTGTGAAATCATCCAATGTGGCATCGGGAGTTTTGTTCATCAATGAACCTAAAGCATTCCTCCATGAAATCTGCATTGCTGCTTGAATTTCTTTGGAAGATTCTAGAGCAGTTGAATTTGCAGCAGTAACGACAGCGGAAACTGTCCCTAATTTTGCGTTACTGTTTCCAGCTAATGAGTTCACTACCTCTTTATGAGCCATTAATACCAACTGTGCTGCACTGTTGTTTTGTGTACAGGATAAAAACATATATCAGCAACCTAATTATTCATAATGATAGAATATTTGACCGTAAAGATAATTTATAAGCAATCAGATTAAAAAAAATAGTTTTAAAAATGCAAAAAATCAATAACTAACTCACTGCAACGTTGCCACGCAAGCTCTTGCTTCACCTGGAGTTTCTGCACACAGAAAATATTCTTTTTTTCCTGTGGGGTTGCAATATCTAATAAATCAAGTTAGGGGAATACATTCCACGGTTCTCTCATATTATTTTAAAAAAGTAAATGAGAATATGTAAGTAAACGCAATAAATAACTGTGGATACAAATAATACAGTTATCATACTTCGGCAGTCCACTGGAAAAAAAAAACGTATAATTAGATAGATATCATCAAATATCCGACACGTTTAGTGATGATCAGTGATCTTACTGAAATGTAAAGGGTGATGTCATAATTGTGCTATTTGAATCAAACACAATCGTTCCTTTGATATTTGGGTCATTTCTCCTGATTCTGCAGAGGCTTATAACTGTTAGAAATGGGGACACTTGAATAATAGTAATAATAATGCAGGATCTTAAATTGAAAAAAAAGTAATTGGTGCATAGCATCTTACTTGTATTCCATTTTTCCTGTTGTCGGGTCTAGGTATTAGCCGATATATATTTCTGTATATATTGTATTTATTGTGCACATATCTCTCTGTCTTTAGGAATTCGATGCCAATCCTCATTAATCAAATGGGTTTAAATACAGGAATACAAAAGTATAATAAGGAAACTATATCTCTGTAAATGACAGAGAGATATGTGCACAATAAATACAATATATACAGAAATATATATCGGCTAATATCCTCCCGCAGTCGAAGCAGTAGCCGGCCGAATGCAAAGACTGGACTTAAAGCGTTCGAACAAGATACGTGGAAGCCCTTTTGTGAAGATGTCAGCATATTGGTATTCAGTGGGAACATGTAGAACGCGTACAACACCAAGACGAACTTTCTCGCGTACAAAATGAATTTCGACATGTTTGGTGCGTTGATGCTGAACCGGGTTTTGTGACAGATACATGGCAGAAAAATTATCACAGTAAATGACGGACGCCTGTGTAACTGGAAGATGCAATTCAAGCAACAAGTTGCGGATCCAAGATAACTCAGCTGTGGTATTTGCAACTCCCTTATATTCGGCTTCAGCACTTGAGCGTGAGATTGTAGGTTGCCGCTTAGAAGACCATGATACCAAGTTGTCTCTAAGAAAAACACAATATCCTGAGGTCGAGCGACGTGTATCGGGACACCCCCCCAGTCAGCATCCGAGTAGGCGGTGAGACTCGTGGATCTGGAGGGGGACATGTGGAGACCATGGTCGGCAGTGCCCTTTAGATATCGAAGTATGCGTTTTAGATACGCAAAGTGAGGCTCCCGTGGGGCATGCATGAAGAGACATATTTGCTGCACTGCGTATGAAATATCTGGTCGTGTAAACGTAAGATATTGTAACTCACCCGCAAGGCTGCGGTATAAAGTCCCGTCAGGAAGGGGTGTGCCAGCCGAAGCACTGAGTTTAGAATGAGTATCTGCCGGTGTGGTACACGGTTTGCAATTTTCCATCTTTGCTCTACTTAGAATGTCATGAATGTAGGCACGCTGAGAGAGAAAAAGACCTCCAGATTGATGAGTAACTTCAATGCCCAAGAAATGATGTAACCTGCCAAGATCAGTCATAGAAAATTCCCGTGACATAGCTGATATAAAATGATGAAGGAGCCGATCATTTGATGCAGTGAGTACGATATCATCCACATATAACAGGAGGTAAGCCATGTCAGTGCCGCGCTTGTAGATGAATAAGGAGCTATCAGAGGTGGATGTTTGAAATCCACAGCGAATGATATAGGAGGCAAACCTATGATACCACGCCCGAGGTGCCTGTTTGAGCCCGTACAATGATTTATTCAACTTGCATACATATTTAGGATTACGTGCATCAATAAATCCTGGTGGCTGAAACATATACACAGTTTCGTTGAGATCCCCATGCAAAAATGCGTTTTTAACGTCCAACTGATGTATAGGCCATGACCTGGACACTGCCAGGCTAAGTACAGTGCGAATGGTGGTTGGTTTAACTACCGGGCTGAACGTTTCATCACAATCAATGCCAACCTGCTGAGACTTACCATTGACCACAAGACGGGCCTTATACCTTTCCAAACGTCCATCTGCGTGTAACTTGTGGCGAAACAACCACATACACCGGATAATATGAGCATCGGGAGGCCGAGGCACGAGATCCCACGTGTTATTATCTATTAAAGCAGTGTATTCGGTTTTCATAGCATCGGACCAATGTGGATCAGACTGGGCATCAATATGTGACTTGGGTAAAGGGGATATGGTTTCAACATTTAGGTTAAGAGGTGCCTTGGGTTTGGACGTCCCGTCACGAGACCGAGTAATCATTGGGTGTGTCGAAGTGGTAGGGGCGGTGGGGAGGGCCGTTGGCGGTGGATTGTGTGGCGGAGTCGGGTGAGTGTTCGGTGGGGCCGAGGTATGAGGTTGGGCTGATGTATGGGTTTGGGCGATAGGCCGTGGTCTACGTGAATAGGTAAAAGTGGGTGGGGGCCTGGATGTAGGAATCGGTGGTGGGATGGGTGGTATCTGGTATTGGGGAGGCGTGGTGTGAGAGGGTGCGGAAGCTGTTTGTATCGGTGGTGAGGGAGTGGTGGCCATGGGTTGTTGAAAAATTAAGGGGGACGGGTCCGACTCCAAAAAGTTGTAGGACATAGGTTTAGGTGTAAACGTCTTGGATAGTGGGAACTCGAGTTCATTGAAGGTGACGTGACGGGAAATACAAACTTTGCCAATGGATAAATCCAGGCATCGGTACCCGCGATGATCCACAGGGTAGCCTAGAAAGACACATGGAGAGGAGCGGGGGGCAAGTTTGTGAGGACGGGTGTCAGACTGGTTAGGGTAACAGGCACAACCAAACACCCGAAGATGTTGATAGTCGGGGTTTTTGAGGTATAGGGCCGCAGTAGGCGTTCGAAAACCAATGGGTTTGCAAGGAAGAATGTTATGAAGGTATACAGACGTGTGCAATGCTTCTACCCAATAGTGTGGTGGTAGAGAGGCATGGGTGAGGAGAGAGAGCATGATTTCATTAAGACGACGAATCATATGCTCAGCCGTCCCATTTTGTTGGGAGGTGTGAGGGCACGAGAAGCGGAATTGTAAGCCATGGGTAGAGGCGAAGTGTTTGAATTGGGTGTTATCAAATTCTCCACCCATGTCACATTGGAAAGTCTTAATTTGGTGATGAAATTGGGTGGATATGTATTTATAAAATTGGGTAAATTTGGTGTATGTTTCGGACTTAAATTTCAAAGGAAATACCCAAGTAAAATGAGTATAATCATCAATCACAACCAAATAATATTTATATCCCTGTTTGCTAAGTATAGGAGATGTCCACAAATCACAATGAACAATATCAAATGGACAGACAGTGCAAGAAGTAGATAAATTGAAAGGCAAACGTTTATGTTTAGCAATTTGACAAGAGTCACAAAAAACTGAACGACTACGTTTATCACAAGAAATAAATTTATTGGAATTCAAAAAATCTAGGACATGTAAACCAGGATGTCCAAGACGGTTGTGCCAGGAGCCTTGAGAACTGGTGGAAACAAAAGCAGAAGCAACAGGTACTTGGATAGCAGTGAGCGGGTAGAGATTACTGGTACTGTCGTGGCGACCCAGGATAGTCCCACTCGGATAATCCTTCACAGAAAAACCAAAAGGATCAAAATCGACAGACACCCAATTATAACGAGTAAATTTTCGAACAGAAATTAAGTTCTTTATGATATTAGGTGTGTGAAGTATGTTTTTAAGGTGAAGTGGTTTAGAGGTGGTGGGTAGACTGGTGTGGCCTGATCCAACAACTGGTAACCGATGTCCATTTCCAACCAACACATTTTTAATAGATTGATTACACGGGTGAGAAATCATACCTGAGTCTCGGGTGAGGTGGTCTGATGCTCCAGTATCCATGAACCAACTAGGTGTTTCGGGTTCCAAAGCCATAGTGTTAAAGGCTTCTGCAAGTTCAGTAGGTTCCAAGGGGTTGACATCAGTCATATGGGCTTCAGGGGCAGACTGGTTCGGTGCCGAGGACGGTGGCTGCTGTGGAGCGGTCCAAGGCGAGACCCATCCCGGTTGGGTTGGGTAGGGGCACGGGGGTGGTGGGTTGGCCCAGAACGAGTTGGCCCAATATGGTGGTGGCATGGGGTAGTACTGCTGGTTCCACGAGTTCCTTGGCGGGTTCCGATTAGATGGGCCACGGCTGCTGGACCCGGACCCGGAAGTGCCTGAACGATAGTGGGTTGGGCCAGAATTAACTGGGCCGTTAGTTGGGTTTTGATTGCGGTTTGGGTTGTCACGGCGTGGGCCGCTGCGGCGGTTTTGATTGAACTGGGTGGGACGGCTCGAGTCATAGTTCTGATTGCGAGTGGGCTGAGTATCACGAGGGGAACCATCACGGCTGGGAGTTGGGGCGACGGCTGCATGTGCTTCTGAATTGGGACCAGTACCGTCTCGAGCAGCCTGTCGTTCCATATCACCATGAAGCATCTCACATGCCTCGTTCCAGGAGGGAAGTTCACGATTAATGATAGAACCGATAGTGTCATACTCCCGAGGCAGACCCCGAACCAGTTGCAGAACTAAAGTTTGTTCATTAACCGGGCTGCCCACATCATCTAACTGAGCTGCCAAATCCCGAAGGGTTTGGCAGTAGGCTTCCAACGAGGACACAGAACTGAGTTTCAGGTTGACAAATCGAGATTGAAGGGCGGCACAACGAGGACCTTTGTTGTTATGGAAGATGTTCTTGACCCGATTCCAAGCTTGGAGGGCCGTAGATGGTTCTTCAAGGACCCGAAGGAGATAGTCAGCGGATAGCGTGCTGTATATCCACTGAAGTACAACAGCATCAATCTTCGTCCATTGAGCGTAGGTGGGATCTTCTTTAGACGGCGGCTCTGCGGTGATGTGGTCGAGGACCTCGTATCCGCGAGCATGAAGGTTGAAGAGCTTCACCCACGCGGAGTACGTGACCGTAGTACCATCCAAGACACGGACCTTCTTGGTGATATCAGTAACGGTATAAACAGGATGTAGGGGAGCAGTTTGTGTGGAGGTGTTGGTGTTGTCATGTTTATCAGTCATGGTGGAGGGTTAAACAGACAAGACACAGGATCGAAAGAAAGGAAGAAGGTGGCCGGCGGGTGAGGGTCGAAACCCTAGGGACTGGATCGAAATCCAGAAAAAAAGAAGAGGCTGCGGTTAGGTATAGAGCACAAGCTCTGATACCATGTAATCTTTAGGAATTCGATGCCAATTCTCATTAATCAAATGGGTTTAAATACAGGAATACAAAGGTATAATAAGGAAACTATATCTCTGTAAATGACAGAGAGATATGTTCACAATAAATACAATATATACAGAAATATATATCGGCTAATACTAGGATCTGTTGGGTTAATTGGGTTTGTTCACGGGTCACAGTTCGTTAGTAGTTGGTTTATTTGGATGGAATAAGCTAATCTTCAAGTGTCACGTTTATGCATGGCTGGATATTTGAAGACATAGGCATTTATTATTTTAGTTTATTTAATGGTTTTTAATAAGTTAGAGTTAGTTTGACCAAGATGGAAGTGACCGTTGTGTTTTATATACGTGTGGTAGAAGAAGTCATGGTTTAGCAAGTATTCAGGAGAGCATATCTCTTATTCGTTTTTTATTCCGTAGGGTCATGTATGGCTATATATAGCCATTATCAATGAATAAGTTATGCAGCTTTTCAATCACTTTTATTAACTTTCTGTTTCTCAGTTTCAATTGTTCACACACAAATATTCGCAGAGTTGTAGTAAATATATACAAACTTATATACGTGAGATTTGAGGGGCCTGGACCAACAATTGGTATCAGAGTGAAGGTTAAATGAGGGCCGTTTTGAGAGTAGCCTTTCGAAGATAGGAGTAGCCTTCGGGTGCGGGCTGCAAGAGCAGCAGCAGCAAGGTGGGTCGACAATCGCAGCGTGTTTGGCTGCCGGTTCGGGTCACAACTAGGGGGTGTTTTTACTACACACAAATCACGGGAGGCTAGTAACAGCAGAAGACAGAGACCGGGAGGTGGTTCGTGTTAGTCGTTGTCGTGAAGAGAGTACCGTTTAGGATGACAGGGTGACGGGTGAACATCGGTGTGTC
This sequence comes from Helianthus tuberosus, assembly GCA_030545235.1. Classification (NCBI taxonomy): domain Eukaryota; kingdom Viridiplantae; phylum Streptophyta; class Magnoliopsida; order Asterales; family Asteraceae; genus Helianthus; species Helianthus tuberosus. The sequence goes on from CM060367.1 coordinate 97,655,330, forward strand.
TCGTGGTTGTTAGTTGTGATCAAAGTGGAAGAGTAGGGCTGCAGTGATCGGAGGTGAGAGATCAGCAGTGATCAGAGAGAACTAGGTGATCGCAGGTCAGTGGTTTAGTGGTTTCGAGGAAGAAAAGGCATAGGCGTGACGTCTTGGTTTTATAAGTTTAACCAAAAGTGAAGAAATCCGGCAGTAAGTTGTGGGTAGGTCACCGGAATTTGGAGAGATTAACCGGGTCGCGGGATAAACGAGCAGAAAGATTTCATGGCAGGTGGCGTTGAATCGGTTCGTTTGGCGGGTGAAAGAAAACGGTAGAAGCGGGCCGCTTTGTTTTCTTGATTGGTGGAAGAAGGCTCTCGAGTCACAGAAGTGTTATGCGTAAACGGGTTCTGTGTGGTGACAAACAATAGCCGGTGGTGTACGACTTTGGACGTGGTCGAGGTGAAGACCGGGGTGTCCAGGATAGGTCGAGTAGACGAAGACTTTGGATGTTACCGTGGTTGAGGTCGGGTGTCCGGTAAAAGTCGAAATGGTTCGAGAAGGTGATTCGGTTGATGTGAATGAGTGGTGTGAACAAACAACAATTAAGGGGGTGATTGTTGGGTTAATTGGGTTTGTTCACGGGTCACAGTTCGTTAGTAGTTGGTTTATTTGCATGGAATAAGCTAATCTTCAAGTGTCACGTTTATGCAGGGCTGGATATTTGAAGACATAGGCATTTATTATTTTAGTTTATTTAATGGTTTTTAATAAGTTAGAGTTAGTTTGACCAAGATGTAAGTGACCGTTGTGTTTTATACACATGTGGTAGAAGAAGTCATGGTTTAGCAAGTATTCAGGAGAGCATATCTCTTATTCATTTCTTTATTCCATAGGGTCATGTATGGCTATATATAGCCATTATCAATGAATAAGTTATGCTGCTTTTCAATCACTTTTATTAACTTTCTGTTTCTTAGTTTTAATTGTTCACACACAAATATTCGCAGAGTTGCAGTAAATATATATAAACTTATATACGTGAGATTTGAGGGGCCTGAACCAACATGATCACCCATCTTTCGTTCCATTTCCTTTGCTTCTACTCTATGCCAAAAAATTGGACAACCAAATATTATTATTCGAGGATATAGTTCATGCAGAGCAGGTGACTATTTCAACCAAACTCAAATATTAGCTTTAAGAACTGATTTGAGGTCAAGTGTTTCCATTAGCCTGAATAATAAGTTATGTTGGACCTAAAACTCATCAAAATATAAATATAAATTTTAGAATCGTAACAAAGACCACCCAAACGGCCCTAATAGGCACTATCGATCTAAAAAAACAAACTCAAGTCGATTCAATATCCGATGGGTAACCAAAACCTAACACTTTTAGATTCAAACAAATTTTCATTCATATTCAAGTTCAAAATCAAATGTTGCATCTTGTCAAATTAAATATATTTACCAACCACCATGATGAAAGCACCATTTATAGAAAATGGTTGTCTACTTAGAAAACCATCAGAACATTAATACTCATCAACTACCATGACAACGTCACAATTATAAGCCAGTTAAATAACGCATTTGCCCCATGAATAGACACCAGTAGAGCCAGAAAATAAATGGAAAAAGTTACACATTATAATTCAGCCAGAAAATGACATGTAAACATACCGGCCAGCCAAAACACGATCCCTATCTTGTAGTTCAGCTTCAAGAAACCGACATCCACACATGAACTTTTCGTTTAGCTATGAAACACTCTTTCCGCTACAAATGAAAGTTAATTAATGCTATAAGTACTAACAAATCCAGTAAATAGAAAACTACCATTTCTCAACAAAAACGTTAGTAAACCCAACAAAAGTACCTCTTATGTAACCGAATTGAAATCACCGGCTGAGAAAGGCATTTAGACCATTTCAAAGAACTAATCGAAAGTACCTCTTGCAGATATGTAACACCACATTTGATCATGGGTAAAATTTTGAAGTCAATCATTTCCATAAAACTGCTCATCTTCGTAAAAAGCAATCTTCTTTCTTAGAACGGCCTAATTTGCCCAATAGCGAACTCTATCTAGCCCCACTCATCTGATTTGAAGAATACAAAGTAGAACCCAAATCTTAAAAATAAAGAGTTAATATAATATATAACCAAAATCTGAATAAGATAAAGTAGAACCCTAAACTTGTTGATACATATTATGTGGATACGACTCGGCTCGGTTCGACTCGGCTACGAAGTGAAGGCCGTAGTCAAGACATCCTCCTGTCTTGACTCAGTATGCGATTGACTTTGTAACGTTTGATGTAATTGCTACTGCGTGTGTGCAGTATGCATTTAGTATAGCTTGTTTGTTTGTTTGTTTATTTGGCCCAATTGACAAAGTCCAAGTAAAATCCATGTAGAAGCCCAGTTGACAAAGTCAAGGCCCAAGCCCAACTTATAGGTGATGAAAACACTTATGTGGTGAAATCCCCTGATGGTGAAAACACTATGTTGATGAAAACACTTTTGGATGAAAACCAAATAGGACGAAATCACAGGGGATTTCGTCCATAATGAAGTGTTTTCGTGGGCCTTTCTGATTTCGTCGAGCATGTTACTATATAAACAACAGAAAACAGACAAAACAGGTGAGGCAAATCTGAATAGATTTGAGAGCAAACACTGTAAACACACACACAACTCAGAGTTTATAGGTTTATCTTGTAAACATTGCTTTGTAACGGTTTCATACGAGTTAATACAATGGAGTGTTAATCGTTGAATCCTTGTGTTTTACGTGTTCGTCACTTGGTTTAACTTACCCGTTTGGATTCCGCACTTTCGGGTTTGTCGGAAAACAGGGAATAGAGGTTACTCGATCCTCCGGGTGGACCTACAATTGGTATCAGAGCATTGGCTCGATTCCTTGTTAAAACCAAGTTGTTTTCGGGTGTTTTTCAAGTTTTTGAAGTTTATGATTTTCTTGAAAAATTCTGTTTAAAACTTGGAAAATCCTCGTATTTTGCTGTTAGTTCTTATAAAAACCATTTTATTCTTCATATTCACATGTTAAACTTTGGTTTTTATTGAAAGTTTTAGCAAAAATCGTGTTTCGGGAATTTTTCGGTTCACCGGAAAACTCACATATTCATCGAAGTTAAGCAGTTCTTCATATTGTTCTTGAGTTGTTCTTATTATAAATCTGAGTTTGATCTTGGTTTGTTAAATTATTGTGTTGTTTGTAATTATAAAATAGTTGTTTGACAAATGTGTACAAGTATCATGATGAATTGTTGAAAATAGCAAGCTTCGAAAACTGATAAAGTATGGTGGTTTGAAAAGGAGGTGTTTGTGTCAGTAATAGATAGGATAAGGTTTCAAAAATATCTTGTTGTCTGGTTGTAATAGTCAACGAAATCAGTTTGTTAATCACTTCCTGGACGAAATCACACCTGGGCTGAAAACATCACCTGGGCCGAAATCAGTTCTGGCCCAAATCAGTTCTTGCCGAAATCACCACTTCTGGACGAAATCACCAAGTCTTCATCAACACTTGTTTGGACGAAAACAACCCTGATTTCACCATACATCCTAGACGAAAACACTTCTGGATGAAATCAACTTATTCTAGTCAACGAAATCACATTTAGTCAACAAAATCAAGCTGTTGGACGAAATCACTTGTTGATTGGACGAAATCACTTGTTGTTGGACGAAATCACTTTTCCTGACGAAATCAGAAGTGTCAGTAAAACATTTCAGCAACGAAATCACTTTTCCTGACGCCCGAAGTGTCAGTAAAACATTTCAGCAACGAAATCACTTTTCCTGACGAAATAAGAAGTGTCAGTAAAACATTTCAGCAAAGAAATCACCATTTCAGCGACAAAATCAAACATATCAGCAACGAAAACCCCTATTTTCGTCACATATCTTTTCATATTGTTAACAGAAGCTTTTTAAATCATATTTAACTGTTTGATTTGTGTGATTTGTTCAGGTATTAGTCATTAAACATCAAAAATGAGTTCGAATTGGTGGGGTAATCCGTCACGTTTATCTCCATCATGGGCAGAATCTCCCGCACCCGCATCTAATACGGAAATTTGGCCTTGGTCCAAATCCTCCGCACCGAAAATTACGACAGAAATGTGGGCATCGGTTACTAACCAACTTCAAAATGAACCAAAAACGGCGTTTGTCACAAGCACAGATTTATATGGCAATCCGATACAAGTTCCTGTAAAGCCAACTCCAACCACAGACTTGTATGGAAATCCATTACCACCAGTTGCTTCACAGTGCCATCGTTCTACTGTAGCACCATCATCTCTTGATCCAAGGAACTGTAGTCATACAGGAACTGCGTTTTATAGCGAAATTGTCAAAGATGCAGCAATGGTGAATCATCGCGAAACGATGACAGTTCTGAACATGACAGTAGTTTAGTTGAAGACGTTTCAACTTCAGTTGAAGACGTTTCAACTTCAGTTGAAGATGTTACAACTTCAAGTTCAAGTTCAAGCGAGGATGGATCTGAATGTGAATCATCAAGGGAGGTTGTTGATTCTGATGCATATAGGTCAACATCTGAGAGTGATTCCAGTCAGGTATGTGTCGATGAACCAACTGTCGTTAATTGTGATAATTGTGCTAGCTTAAGAGTTGAATGTGCTGATTTGGATGCTAATATGTCTGAGTTGCAAAGCAAACATGATGCTTTAAATGCTGAATTGTCTGACTTGCAAAACAAACATGTTTCTTTAGATGCTAAGTGGTGTGATTTGCAAAGCAAACATGAGGCTTTGCAAAACAAATATGAAGTGACAAATATCCACAATCAACATTTGATCGTGGATCTTTCAAAATGCACAGAGGCCAACATGTTTCGTGAAAATTATGAAAAGGAATTTAAAAAGATAATTGAAACATTAAAACATGATAAGAACGAGCTAACGAAAATGGTTTCAAGAAAACAAACTGAAATAAACCTTTACATCAATAGGCTCGAGATAATGCAAAAAGAAATGGCTTGTGTTAAAACTGAAAGTGAGGCTATCCGACTCAAGTTAGACAACTATTTAAGCTCAAGCTATGTGCTGGATCACATCATTGATGTTCAGAAAAAGAAAACTGATGTCACATGCATAGGTTATAAGAAGTGTCCACCACCTATTAAACACGATTATTCTTCAATGCCTGATGAGGAAAATAAACCTCATTTTGAGCCCTCAGTTTCATTGAGCCTTGAGGAATTCACAATTGGGCTAGGTTACAAAAAGGAAGTATCCTCAGATTCGGATGAATCAGCAGATGCGAAAGCGTCAACAGCTGAACGAAATCAGGATCCTCCGGTTATTGTTGAGGATGCTGATTCGTCAGATGATGAATCCGATGATACTAACTCTGAACAGTCAGAAACGGTAACAAAAGAGGAAAACATACCTCTCGAAAATCACATTCTTTGTGATCCACCTGCAAAACCGTTTGTGACTGCTACAGCCAAATCTGTTGAATCCTCAACTGGAAGTTGTGAAAGCATGAACTTGCTTTACACGTTGATTGGATCTGATAAAATATATTCAGACAAGGATTTCCCTATCAAAAAAGTCAATCAATCTTTGATTGATAAAGTTTTCGAAGATTCTACCAGTAAGTTTTTGGGAAAGTCGAGCCCAGGAGTTGTAGTAACTCAGTGTGCTCCTATCCCAAAATCCGAAGTTAGAAAGAAATATGGGAATAAAAAATTGCAAAAACAAAACAATCAACGAAAGCAAAATCACGTTCACCAAGGAAAGGGAAAAGGCAAACAAAGCCAAAACAAGAAGACGATTCAGAAGGTGAACTTCGTGAAATCCAGAGGGACTGATAAAATTGAAACTTTCGAAAACAAATCCAACACGGATTTTGTTAAACAAGTTAAAATTTTGAAAAGAAATAGTCAAAACAATTACATACAACACACAAACGGTTGTGATGTAGGACCAAGTACCTCAAGATCACGAAGTTCATCATCAAGTTCTTACAGTTATGATACTCCGAGGTTTGTTGAGCGGAGATCATGTTTTGAATGCGGTGAGTACGGGCACATTGTTAAGAATTGTCCATATCTCACCAAGGGAAAGTCAAAGGTTGATGCCCCCCGTGGTAACAAATACCATAAAAGATTTGTTTCACCAAAACAGGACCCTCGTCTTGTTAAACAACAAGAAGTGAAACAGATAAAGAAACAACGGAAAAATGTTGAAAAGGTTTTAAAACCGGAGGTTGTCCAAACACAGTCTGTTAAGTTAGAAGTTAAAAATGAAAAACAAAATCAGATTTGGAAACCAAAATCGGAAACTGTTTCAGGGGGAGCTACATCAATTCCAAATCATCGGGAAATGGATGTCACAATCCTCGATGATGACGGACGACCCAAGTCTGTGAAGGCTTGGGTCCCCCTCTCCAACTAATCTCTGAGTGAGAGTGCAGGATGTTCCAGGAGGAACTATTGATAGTCTTAGGATTGTTGATAGTGGAGCGTCCATGCACAAGATCGACGACAAAAGGCTCCGAAATATTGTTACATCTAGGAGAATATTGTTGCCATTGATGGAGAGGAAAAAGGGATGAAGTTAAAAAAAAAAAATTCGACCAGATGAAAAATGTGCCAAAATTTGGTTGTTATGGTTTTTGATCGGGTCCTCATGGTGTGATTAACAAAATGATCGTGCAGTACGCGCATGCAGCACGTCTGAAGTTCAAAATTAACAAAATGATCGTGCAGTGTACATTTCTCCACGGTGTGATTGAAGAAAATGTGTTTGTTGAACAAACCAACCGGGTGTGCGGATGCCTTGGCTTGGATTGAACAACCGCACGCTACTACTCAAAGAGAAAGACAAAGACCTTCGCTGGTGCAATGTGGAAGATCAGCCGGACCCAGAGGTCTATGATCTTGTTGCTGTGAAGAGATTTCTCAGTAGCTACAAAATCGACTTTGAAGTCCACAACGGGTGGATATCTAGTTTGGGAGAGCACTCAAATTCCTTGCAATGCACGAAGCAGTTGCAGGATACGGTTTTAAATTTCTAATCTCTCCTATACTTGTCGATATTTAAGCTACTTTATGAATTATTATCATCTCATACAGCACTCTTTGACCAGACACGTTGATCTCGAATATCACCTCACACGTGATTGTTTCACTATGAAACTCATCAATGTTGTCATGGTCCGCACCAATTACCGACATGCCAACTGATTTTTCCAAAATTCGATAAATCATTTCTGACAAAAATTTAATTTTGGTAAACGACATCGAGGTAAAACATGAGTTAACCGACATCGGAAAATCGTTTTTGTAAATATCTTTGTGTTTTTAAATTATTGTAAGTTTGTTGATTTTAGGGGGAGTAATTCCAAAATTTGAAAATTCAAAAACATCGAAAAATTTCAAAACCCAAAAACAATAGAAAAACAAAAATAAGTTTCCTAGCGAGCAAAAGAGAAAATGATAGTACATCAGTGGTCTATCTAAACCTCTTTTAAACTGATATGCAAAATGAAAAATGTTAAGCAGCTCTATATAAGATGTATCGGTAGGCTCACAATCATCTTAAAGTGTGCAGGGTGATATAAACTTAAATCCACTGAAGACCAGGTGGGAACCACTCATTGGCATATGGTCTTAGTACCGAAATTTCGTTTGAGAGATTGCCGAGGTTCTGAGATATGTGGTCTTTATGCTGTTTATCATCTGGGTATCATGGTTGTTTCTTTTACCGAAACAAACGGAGACGAAGTCTAGATCTTCCATGATATCATACATACGTGTACATACTGCATAGGACCTCAATAAGTGACCAACAATCACATGTCCACAAAACAAGTGATAATATATCACATTTATCCGGGAGTCAAGTTCGTCTCTCTGCTGTACGAAAGTACTGACCTGTTCACGGACTTGCTCTTGTGCCCTTCATGCATCTGAAAATCAAGTTCCTCATCAATAAGTGATTCTATCACATAGGGCTTGTTTTCAATCAAAATAAGTGAGTTACTCACATCTTTTTATACGGAAAAACAGATGATAAATGGTATACTCACCCGTAAGATGAAACTCTCGTGCATACCTTGATACGGGAATGTGTCGTGAAGTGGATGAACACCGGTCGGTAAGTATAAATCATACCTTAACGTATCCCCTTGCCATGATTACATATGATAAGTTGAGCTTATGTGGATAACAATACCGATAATCGTTATAGGATGTTTATCAAATTGTTAACAAAAAGAACAACAAGAATGTTTTGGCATGACCGTACACTGATATGATTCTCTTACCCTCGAAACTCGCAAAAAGAATGTTTGTATATATTTACTTTTCTTAGTTTCTGCAACTCTGTATATATTTATTTACTGCTTTCAGTCTTTAAGTTTGAAATATTCAAAATTCCAAAAAAAGATTTTAGGTGTGTTTTAATTTAAACTTTATAAAAGTCAAAAAGATTTTATTTCTACTTTAGTTTTGATTAACCGATGTTGGAACTCGAATCTTCGTTACCTGAAATCTGATTGAAAACCAAAATGACTGAATCTTCATAAACGGTCAGAGTTTGCAAGTTTTGAAAGTTAATAATCAAAATTGAAAAATCTGTTAACTTTTCAAACTAACTGTCGGACGGTAGTTGAAAACATGGTCACATGTGTGTTCTCATTACATGTTTAGCTTTCTTGCATGTGCAGATGCTAAAGGCGAGGAGAAAATGTTCGATGACAAGCTGCGGAATGAAGACACGACATGGAGGCACTCAAATGATAAAGATGATCGAGTTGCCGCTGATCAATCACCAACACCACAAGGATCTCAAGCATTGAAGTCAAAAGATTCCCAAGCATAATCAAAGGGGGAGTTTGTTAACACACTACCTAAATGAAAAGGGAGTTTGTTGATACACTTTCTACTTACGACGCGTGAAGACTTTGAAGATCCTACGACAAGAATGAATGAACCATCAAGAGATGGAGAACGAGATTACGAACCTCACGAGCAGCATCCAAGGGGGAGTTTGTTGATACATATTATGTGGATACGACTCGGCTCGGTTCGACTCGGCTAGGAAGTGAAGGCCGTAGTCAAGACATCCTCCTGTCTTGACTCAGTATGCGATTGACTTCGTAACGTTTGATGTAATTGCTACTGCGTGTGTGCAGTATGCATTTAGTATAGCTTGTTTGTTTGTTTGTTTGTTTGGCCCAGTTGACAAAGTCCAAGTCAAATCCATGTAGAAGCCCAGTTGACAAAGTCAAGGCCCAAGCCCAACTTATAAGTGACGAAAACACTTATGTGGTGAAATCCCCTGATGGTGAAAACACTATGTTGATGAAAACACTTTTGGATGAAAACCAAATAGGACGAAATCACAAGGGATTTCGTCCATAATGAAGTGTTTTCGTGGGCCTTTCTGATTTCGTCGAGCATCTTACTATATAAACAACAGAAAACAGACAAAACAGGTGAGGAAAATCTGAATAGATTTGAGAGCAAACACTGTAAACACACACACACAACTGAGAGTTTATAGGTTTATCTTGTAAACATTGCTTTGTAACGGTTTCATACGAGTTAATACAATGGAGTGTTAATCGTTGAATCTTTGTGTTTTACGTGTTCGTCACTTGGTTTAACTTACCCGTTTGGATTCCGCACTTTCGGGTTTGTCGGAAAATAGGGAATAGAGGTTACTCGATCCTCCGGGTGGACCTACAAAACTGATAAATAAAGAGAAATCATAGTTTAAAGAGAAATCATTGTTTAACTGTGGGAGACATGTAATACCTCTGTTGCAGATTTCATTAGTAGAGATTTCGAAAACCCTAATCTGAAAAATAGACAATATGATGAACAAAATCAGTAGACAATATACTAATTTAGAGAGATTTTATTAAAGGATTCAAGAAACACAATATATCTGACGATTTGTTTGTTCATACCAAAAAAAATAAAAAAATAAAAAAATAAAATCTGGATAAAGAACATACATCACCTACAATTCGAAAGAAACTCTATGAGGAAGAATTCTATCGAAGAATCGAGTGATGCTCATAGTAAGTCGTCGTAGAAGACTGATTTCACCAATAGAGCGATTGAATGAGGAAGAATGCTATGTAAGAATCTGTGGAGGTAGAAGACAGGTTAGGGTTTCGTAGGTTGCACACAGAAAATGAGGCATATGAGAAAATTAGGTTAATTAAATTGTTTTTATAGGCGGGTCAAAAAACCGGGTACATCCGACCCGAAAATTGCCGGATCCCGCGTCCCACCTTTTTTTGGTTTGTGTTTTGAGAATTTTGGTTTGTGTATAAAGAATGAGATGAATTCCCTCCCAAAATCACCCTCTACTTAACCGTATAAGCAAAATTGCTCCACCATCCAATAACACATGGCCCAAATCATCTCATTTATTAATATATATAGATTATCAAGATAGAGAAGAAGACACAACTCTGAATGGTCTTATGCAAAGTGAGATAAACTATTTCTTCAAAATAAACAATGGACTATGGTAGGGAACAGATTGCTACGGCAACCGTCCAGGTATCAGCATCAAAAATACCAATACCGGAATTTAAGAGAAGTGGCTACCGAATATAGTTTTGGATTTATTGGTTCAGTACGCACTACAAGAAAAAGACCCTCTAACGACAATTTTTTGGCATGTATAGAAGACCTCATTACATGTCTTTTTCACCTATAAAGACGGCATGTCGTCTCTACAACATGTTGTCTCTACAGCCTCGTCCCTATTGGTCACACAAGTCGTTTATAGATGAATTTGTACTCTATAGGTCTTTGCTAAAAAAAAAAAAATAGTTATTAAATAAAAAAAAATATTTATTAAAATACTTTTGAGTAAATTACAAGTTTTGTCCTTTATGTTTGTACCAAATTGTAGGCGGTGTCCTTTACCATTAAATTTGACGAGTTTTGTCCTTAAAGTTTCAAAATCCTGCACGTTATGTCCTTTAGCCCAAACTCAGTTAGATTTTTTTGTTAAATATGGTCATGTACCTTGCACATGAGGGTATTCTTGTCATTTTACCTCTGTCGGGACTATTGAGTAAATAACTTATATCAAGGGACTAAATGTGTTAAAATATCATACTTGTCATTTTACCTCTACTGGGAATTCACAGTCATGAAACTATCTCTTTCTAATCTCAGATTTTCTTCATCCTATTATGTGTTCTAGGGTTTCCGATTTCATTTTTCAAAATCAGCATGAATACTAAGGTAACTTGTTGCTTTACTTAAATGCTTGTTTAAATGTTCATCCTCACTACCCAATTCTAACTCAAACGCAAACTCTCATTCCGCAATGGAAATCGAAGATGATGATGATGATGATGAAAACCTGATCAGCAAAAACGAAGATCTTTTGACGGTTTCTATGATGAAACTTTATTTTGCACAGGATGCGTTTACGATTGGTAACATCTCGATCGATCACCGAATTCGTTTATGTGTAAGCATGGTTAATCGAATCGTTGTTGTAATTTACTCTCCAGGGCTCGTCATTTTCAGCTCACTATGCTGATTTGGGATTTAGGGCTCACAATAACACGACACTGTTCTTCAATTCATCTCTTGGTCAAAGTCAGCAAGCAGATCCACGCATATATGGTGATGAGCCTGGGGTCTGGGTTTTCCTATTAGTTGCAGGGTTTTTAGAGAGAGAGAGAGAGTGGAGAGGCGTTTGAGAGAGAGTGAGAGAGAGTGAGAGGAGAGGATGAAGTTAATTAGTTTTTTTTTTATTTCTATCTTATCCTTTAATCTTTTAACACATTTAGTCCCTTAATATAAATTATTTACTCAATAGTACATGTCTCTGGAGAGGTAAAATGACAAGAATACCCTCATGTGCAAGGCACATGACCATATTTAACAAAGAAAATCTAACTGAGTTAGGGCTAAAGGAAATACCGTGCCGGATTTTAAAACTTTAAGGGCAAAACTCGTCAAATTTAAATACAAAGGACACCGCATACAATTTGGTACAAACATAAAGGCCAAAACTTATAATTTACTCAATAATTTTTAAGCCCTGTGTCATTTCTATATTTTTTCATTTAAAAAAATAAAAATAAACAGATTCTCACCTATAGTGACGACATGTCGTCTCTATATAATTTTCTTTTAAAAAATTATAAAAACAGTTTCACCTATAGACACAACATCTCGTCTCTATAGGTTTACTTAAAAAAACATTTTCACCTATAGAGACAACATGGCCTCTCGTAGGTCCTATAATTTTTTTAAACAATAATTAAGTTTTTATCTGTTGCCCTAAATCAATAGTGCATATAAACTTTATTATTCTTATTTTGTAATTTAATCATAAATGTGTTAAATTTCCTATTTACTTGAGCAGGGCGATTCCAAAGAGCATGTAGCTTTGATGTCGCTGTTATAAACTTTACGTAGTAGTGTTTGTTTCATGGATTGTAATGGAATTGGAATGAAAATTCGGGTAGAAATTGAAATTTAATTTGTAATTTAGGTGGTGTTTCTTTTGCAAAATTGAATGAAATTTGGACGGAATTGGAATGTAGATTCCCTTCCTTTTGTTGTTCAATTCCAATTCATTTTCTTGTTGAAACCAACCAAATAAGGAGATAAAACAATATTCCAATTCCTTCAAGATTCAATTCCATTCTGTGAAACGAACACTACCTTAGTTTCTTAGAATCTTGTACTGAGCACAAAAGGTGGTTGTGGGCGGAGAGGGTAGCGAGGTTAGTGCTGGAGCGCAGAAGACTGAAGACACTGACCGAAATATGCTATTGACCACTTCTGATATCTAGTTTCAAGCAAATAGGAAACTTAATACATTTGTTTACAACTCAACTGATAACTAATTACAAAATAAGAATATTACATGAACACACCGGAAATATCTCTTTGTGTATCCTAAATGGTTAACTAATGGCAGTTCCAATGTTTTTGCCAATTGATGAGCTGACACAACAAACCTACTAAAAAGATACACATGCCTACAAAAAAAATAGATTTTTAAAAGTAAAACATATATACACAATCTTTCAAACAAAACCCATCATCTAAAACCAAAATTAGCCACAAAAAATAATTTTAAATGGTATTGAGATGCACATAAGGAAGAATAAAGAAGAGAATGATATGCATCTTTTGACATATACCAAATTGTTTGGAAATGCATTATTTTAAGTTGTCTATACATTTACAATTGTGTCAAACCCCATGCGTGTAGTTTTATTAACTTATCAGTCACTTACGTTGCCTATCCGGTAAAGAGGTGTCAGGAGCCACATAATTTTAAACACGAATCACGTCTAATATATTTCAAATCACCAGGTGAGCAACTAAGTCTACCCTCTAAACTTACAATCTCTTATTCCCAAACCCCATAACTCATACCAACTTTTAGTTACAGCATATTAGGATCTGTGTTTGATACTTGTGGTTTTTAAGCAAAAATAAGAACAAACAACTTTATCAATTGAAAGACAAATAAATGCAAACACAAGTAGGAAGATATATCAGCAATTGTTTTCCATTGAAATCAAATGATTACCAATTACAGTATGATGATTATACAATCTCCCCCCAGCCTGATCACTCACAGATCTGTTCGTGCAAAAGAGTGTGTGTACAGTGATAAATAGATCTTTAACATGTGAGATTTATTTATACTAAGTAAAAAATATCTGTTTGCAATTGGCTGACATCACCCGAATAGTGACATCTAACATTCTTAACTAAAGATTCCACAGATGTTAGCAAACATCTATGGGAATCTAACATCGGATCTAACATACTAAACCTCTGTTACAAGCAAAATACTGTTACATAGATGAAACCGTTGATCTTCAAACCATTGTTGCTTCATATCAAACATCTGTTTAGCCTGAACAGATGTTTGGTCTTCTTGAACAGATCTTTACTTCAACAACACTTTGGTCTTGATCAGTGCTTGGTTCTTCTTCAACAGTGGTTTCCAAGGCTTGAACAAATGTTAGCATGTCTTCAACAAATGTGTTGATTAGTGTTCAAGATTCACTATCTTTAGGAGGAGAATGTTTCATCTATTGTTTATTTCTTATCAGATATGTCATGTTTTGGCTTTTGAATATCATCTGTTCTCTTGTAGGTCCAACGATCTCCCCCTAGAACAAATGATGCCAAAACAAATGTTTATTGTATCAACCTTTAATCCTCATCAACTTCTATCTGATTTGACCTTTGAATTGTAATTCAAAGTTCAGAGAGACAGTGTCTTCTGGATTCCTTTCCAGTGGAAGACTTATTAAGTCTTGCAGATCTTCAATTCCTAGTCAAGAGGCACTATTCATTAAGATCTTTTGCACCTTCCAACTAGTTATAAGCAAAGTCAATTCATGGTTGTTCTTTATAGTTTATATGTTATAAATTAGTTATGATTTATGAGTGTTTATGTAACAGTGATTGTGAATCAGTTATGAGTGGTTGAATAGCTATTGTAGTTACTAAATTACCGATTCAGTAGAAAACAAATAGTAGTTGTTGTTAATTTTGTTTGAGTTTTCTTTCTACTTCGTGGCTTTGAATAGCTATGTGGTGTTGAATCTTATAGGGAACAACAAGAATCCTGGAGGCAATAAATAGTGGGTTTGCAAGCACGGTAATCGCACGCTTATGAACACTTACACCGGAATACTGATGTCGGAAAAAAAATTTGACATTAAAAGATGCCCGGACGTACTTAGAGATCGTGAGAAGTTTGAAAGGCTTTTGAACAAGGTAAAAGAAGTAGAATCTAGTGGAGTTTCAAAGTCTTTAAAGGATTTGGTATTATATAAAAACGCATCCTCAAAGAAACGCTTTGAAGAATCGTTTGGCGTATTAGAGAGAAACGCGGTAGATTTGAATATCCTTCAAGGTTTGTGTGCTAACGCTATCCCTTTCAATGTATTACACAACCCGCAATTATTTGAAATGGTGGGTGCCATCAAGAATGTACCAAGTGGATACAATCCCCCATCTAGTGAAATAGCGAGAACGGTATTACTTGACTCATGTGTACGGGATGTTGAAAAGGAGCTAACACGCTAAAAGACATGTGGTACACACAAGGATGCTCAATCGTCTCGGATGAGTTGTCTAATTTTAAACACAACCCACTTATTAATGTTCTCGTGGCTAATTCTCATGCTGCAATGTTTATGTACTCGGGAGACTTTTTAGGGGTGTGATGTGCGTGTTTTAGTGTGTTGGTCTAGTTAATTTAATAACTCTTAGCATGATTAGGTGGGTTAACTTAATAAATTTTAAAACACATTTGGCTGGATTTAAATTTCTAAGAAATAATTATTTCTTAGACTAAACACACACAATAGGCAAGCGTAGGTATCATTTGTAGTAGAGTTTATGTAAGAACCAAGTATCGAACCCAAAGGATACGATTTTTACTACTTGACTTTAGATTACCAACTAATTTATTAATTTTCTTTTGCTAATTTTTATATTAATAGAAGAATATAAAAACAAGTAATAGACATTTAGTAGAGAATATTCAAAGCACGAAGTGTGTTGCTTTGGATTTTTCGAATCCACTTAGGATGAATTATAGTTAAGTTATTGGTAAGTGGTGGGGTTAATTAATTCAAAAGCCTGGCTCCTAGCTAAGGTTTCCAACGAATTTGTATTAGATTTAAAAATTGCTACTTTAAGGTTAAAATAAAATTAGAGCCGATTAAAGATAATCCACTACCCAACCTTAGAAGAAGACTCTTTATAAGGTGCAATCCCCTAATTTTGGGTTAGTGACATCCAATTACCCTTCTTTCTTCTTCAAATTCCCATGGTTTACGATCTTCTAAAGGGAAAATCTCCGTCTCACTACAAAGATTTCCAAGGATATATCAAAGTGCTCCCCATGGGTTGCTAATAACACATGTGATTAGTTGAGGTGATTGATCTTTATTTAACGGGAGGTGTTATAATAATAAAATATACATAAAGACATATAGTGTTTTAACATGGGTTCACCAACTCTTGGTCCGCGCCAAGTCTGACATATAGATCGTGTTAGACGAGACATAAGACTAAGCTTTGGTTTATCATTGAAGCTTAGCATATAGACCGTGCAGGCCAACAATGATATCCTTGATAAATGAGGATTGATCACAACATGTGTTTCCACAAATGGGTCAACCACTTCTCCAAGTTCGGATTTTCCTTATTAGTATATGGGTTGGTACATAGCATGAGTTTACTCATAAGCTTCACCTCCCAAGGTTATCAAGAACACCCACAAGATCTGAGACCAAAACCGATCACAAGCTCATTATGGAAGAAGAAGAAGAAGAAGAATAGTAGAATGAATTATTAAAGACACAACACACCACTTTGCCAAACAGTTTAGCCAAGAATGGCCATGATAACTTGTCCACAAGCACTGATCATAGAGTGGATTGTGATGGATCAAGTGTAAGATCAAACAACTTGAAGAAGGGTTGCTGATTACAAGTTCTCCCTTTCTCTTTATCTCTCTCTCTCTCAAATTAAGCTATTACAAGTGTTTTCTTGAAGTGATCTCAAACTCCTATGAGACCTCTCAAGAGATAAAGTATGTGTGTGAAACATGAAAAAAAAGTGGGTAAATTGGGATATGTGAAAATGGCAGCCAAGGGTCTCTATTTATAGGCTGAGCTGAAGCAAGTAAGCATGAGCATACTAGGGGTGGCACAGCCGTGCCTAGTACTTGGCCCCAACACTGGCTTATCCTTCTTATTCTTTATTCTTTCCCGGTACATTCCGTTGAGATTCAGTTATGAGCACGGGCGTGCATGGGTAGACACGATTGTGCCTAGACAGGTGTCCCGACAAGGCTTGAACATGTGGCATTCTTGTCAGTTCTCGAAGCTTCTGATCTTTGTCTTTATCCAAGCATGTGTGTGCATAGGGGTGCACGATCGTGCCTCTGCATACCATGGATTTTTGTTGACCATTCTTAGGTTGACTCGTTGACTTCATGCTCGTGGATTTTGTTGACCATTCTTGGGTTGACTCGTTGACTTCATGCTCCTAGGTGTTGTGCACGGCCGTGCCCATAGCCTAGCACGACTCTGCCTATATGACAACTTACGAATTTCCTTGGAATCCAGGAAATTTACTTCGTTTATGCTCATTTTTCACTTCTTTTCATTCCAAGACCTTAGAAACCCGCATTTGTCAAATAGGAATGATTTAGGTAGTTTTTTCAACTAAAAAATCATAAAAGTACCTAGAATTAGGGGGTAATTATGCACTAAAAATATGTATAACTGACGGCACATTAGGGTGCAAAAAGCGGGCGTGGTGATTTCTAAATTTCTTCTCGGGGCGATCGAGACCTTTGGACCAAGCAATGTGTTGCAAGTTGTAATAGATAACACGACTAATTGCAAAGTGGCCGGGTGGGAGATCGAGAAGGTATATGGACATAATTTTTGGTCGCCTTGTTATGTGCACACATTAAATCTTATTTTTAAAGACCCGGCGAACTAACTTATTAGCTACATGACACATATAAGCAAGTTATGGCTATTGCTAAGTATTTTCTTAACTATACCCATGCCTTATTGATTTTTAGAGAAAACTCAAAGTTGGAGTTATTGAAGGTTGCAAAAACAAGGTTTGCATCACATTATATACTTTTGCGAAGGTTGTTGGATGGTTGGAAGGCACTTGCCACAACTATCGTCCTCATTTCTTGACGGGATTGAAACAAAAGTAGGGACGAAAAGGCTCGGGGAAAACATCACCAATAAGATTAAAGATGACGGGTGTTAGGAAGCCATGGAGAATATTTTTGCTATCACAAAACCTATTTTTTCTAATTAAGTTTTATGATGGTGAAGGTCCTAAAATGGGTGAAATCTATGAAAAATTAGACTACATACTAGGAGAAATAAAAGATTCTATGATGGATAATACATATTCACGTTATTACAATGAAGTTAATCAGATTATTTTGGCTAGGTAGGAGAAAATGACAATCCCACTTCACTGTTTGGGGTTTGCTTTAAGTCCAAGGTTTTATGATAAACGTTATCTAGAAAAGTTGTCACCTAGTGGCATGGAAATAAGAGCTCTGAACCAAGACAAAGAAGTTGTACTTGATGTTATAGAAACGTTTAAAAGAATTGCAGAAATGAAGAGGAAGAAAGTATCTTGTGGTCACAATTAGCCACGTTTCATATGAGAATATGTATTTATTGGAGGACCGCAACACAAGCCGATGTCGGGACAATGGATGCAATTGATTGGTGGGCTACATACGGGTCGGAGACACCAGAATTGGCGGACAAAGCAAAAAACGTACTCTCTCAACTGATTAGTAGCTTTTTGGCAAAGAGAAACTGGAGTACATACTCCTACATCCATAATGTGAAGAGGAATCGTTTAAATTGCAATTGAGCGGATAAACTGGTTTTTATTCACTCTAACATTAGCCTTCCATCTCTTCAGATTCTTATAAATTTGGGCCCCACAAGAAGTGGGATATCAATCCGCAAAGCACGTATATTGAAGGTTCAAGTTCTCGTTCGGAAGAAATGGTTTGAAAAAATCTTGATGAAGAAGGCGTTGATAACATGAAAGGAAAAATGACACATCTAGATTAGGATTTTAGAACTTTATGTTTATGTTTTCTATTTGGTAATATGAATATTGAACTTTGATTATTTGGATTTATGAATTTGGTAATTTGTGTATACAGAACCAGACTCAATGGTACACCGTACCGGATCGTGCCAAAATGAACCTACCCATCTCCGTACCGAATTCATCCCATCTAGCGAATCGTGAACCCAAACCACGAATTAGGTGACTATGTTGTATACTTTCCTACTTGATTTGTATATATTCTTACCTAAAACACATATCTTTTGTCACATCCCCAAAATACCACATGCGGAAACCCCCGCGAGGCGTGTGACGTACAGGGATCTAGCCACTAATCACATTGAACTAATAGTAATATAATAAAATGAATTTCCCATTCAATGTAAAAGTGTAATCCAAAATGTTAGTGTGAAACATGTTTACGTTCAGCGGAAGCATAAATTATTGTTCAAGCAATTTAACACCATAATGTTTAAAGCAATTCAATATTCAGCATCTTTCCGAAATCACGACCCATGACCACTCCAGCATCCCAGACTGTAAGTTCCATATCACGTATCTATCGACCTGCAAGCATGCAGAAAAAGTGTATCAGCATAAAGCGGGTGTCACACCCAAACCGATGGCGGAAACATCAGGGTGAGACGAAAACAAATCGCTCAGAGCATCATAACACTAATTGTGACAATATAAATTAATCATGATTTCATAAATACTAAAAATGTCATACAATAGTTCAAAACAAGATTCAAATTGTATCAAACATAGTCAAACAATTTATTTATTTCTAAGGTGTGTTTCTATGTTCACCCTAGCTTGATTCTTCGTCATCTTGTCTATCGACCTGCAACATGTATTAAAATAATGATCAACAATAATGTTGGCGAGTATACAAGT
Organism: Helianthus tuberosus; assembly: GCA_030545235.1. NCBI lineage: Eukaryota > Viridiplantae > Streptophyta > Magnoliopsida > Asterales > Asteraceae > Helianthus > Helianthus tuberosus. The sequence continues at coordinate 97,674,869 of CM060367.1, forward strand.
TACAAATATGTTGGACTAGAGTAAACTATATGTCAAACCCAAGTTTCCAACGCATTCGTGCCTTTCCCACATCGTTGCAATGAAGAGGAGGTTAACATGTTTTACTTAACAATACCCCAAGACTCAAGGGCGGTGCGTTAATCCTATAGCGCTATAATTGTCAAGGTAGGCTAGCAAAGTTAATGAGCATATAGATACAAGTGTACACAAAGCACATAAGACTAACAAGTATCACATGTTTTCATGTTTAAATGTGGATAGAGTGTGATTAAAATAAGTTTCAAGTGTTGTGCTTTTGTATAATGTACATGTTGCACCAAAGTGTTTAAAACGAAAATGGGATCAAGTATACTCACAGTTTTGCGTAGCTTTCCACGAAAACCGAGAGTGGTGTTTGCCGAAGTCTCGAGATTATGCTGAAATGGTTAAACGAGAATATAAGATTTCTGATGTGAAAGAGTGTTGGATCAGATTGTTGAAATACGCGAAACAAAACAAGTTAGAATGAAGAACAGTCCCTTTGTACGAAGCTACTCCCTTCGTACGAAGAGAGTCTCCTGATTGGTACGAACGGGCTATTTCAGTGTGATACAAACAAACTCTGAATGCTAAACAATAAGGTAATGATTGTAAACAGTAAATAAAGCGATCGAGTGTAAAAACTGAGGCTGAAACAGAAGTTAAAACTGGTTGGTTTGATTAACAGCGTGGGTTTGTATAAAGACGCTCCCTTCGTACCAAGGCACTGTGTTCGTTAAAAGTTTTAGTTTGATTTGATTTGATTAAAAATGTTGAAGTATACATTTAATATGTTTAATAAACCTTAAGTTAGTAAATAAAACACTTAATCGTGACAACAAGAGTGAAATTAGAGTAGAAATCGGAACAGAAAACATGTATCAAAGTCCCTTCGTACGAAGAAGGCATAGTCCCTTGGAACGAAGGCACTGTTTTTGATGAAAATCTATGTTTGATCCATCGAAACAGATCTTTTCTTGACGGAAATTAACCCTAATGCAGGCCCTTAACTATGAATTGAGTTAGGGTCTGATGGGTTCCCGATTCCATCGAGATCGTGTAATAATCGAAATGAAAATTATGATTAAGTTGTACTATTTTATGAATTTTGATCCAATCTCGTATGAGTGATGCTCCACAACAGTTTGCCTAGGCAAAACAAGTGGAAACCATCTTTGAGATGATTAGGATCAAAAGGTTTTTGAGGAAATCAAGAGTTTGTAATTAGAAATACAAGAAATGATATAGAACAAGATTGAAATGAAGAAACGAGGAATCTTACAAAGCTTCTGATCGCAACAACAATTTGAGAGTGTTTGTAAGAGGAAATGGCTAGTTGGAATGAGGGGTTAAGGCCTCTATTTATAGATTTGAGGGTACATTAGGGTTTCCTAGGATTTCTTCCACTCCCCGGTGCGTGTCTATGTACACAGGTTTTTACAGTGAATTTACACACGAACTTTGTTTTAATATTTATAAAAATGGTTTATACCTTAACATTAAAACACTCACAAAAGGACAAGTGTATCCCGTCATATATGTAGCAAAGTATTGGTAAGAGCTAGATATCAATCCATGGAACACGGGCGGAATTGAGTACTAAATCGTTGTCATTGATTTACCGGATAAGAAGATATGTGAATGGTTGTTTAACTAAATTATCTAAATTATATCTAAAACATATTAGACTCCAAATATGAAAAATAAATATTATCTTGTTTCACAAACAACCTAAACATGTTATCTACATCAGATATGTCACAAAAGCACTTGATCAACTTTCCAATTTCAAGACAGTTAGTCATCCGCTAGGAGTTTTCTAACATGATGATTCTTGGGAGAGTTAACGTGATAAACACACGTTAATCACCTAAAATCATTCTTTAGCAAGCTATTGATATGTATTCATGTGATCCTTTAAAGATAGATTAGTCAACCGCTAGGAGTTTTCTAACCTCACTTATCAAAGAAAGCAATACTGATGGTCACAATACAACCACGAGGATAAGCATTTAAGTAGATCATATAACAAAATATTTCATCTTACAAGTCTTGATCACAAATCTACCATTAGGGGGGTAGTTATGCATTAAAAATATGTATAACTTATGGCACGTTAGGGTGGAGAAAATGGGTGTGGTGATTTCTAAATTTCTTCTTGGAGTGATCAAGACCTTTGGACCAAGCAATGTGTTGCAAGTTGTAACAGATAACGCGACTAATGGCAAAGCGGTCGGGCAGGAGATCGGAAAGGTATATAGAGATAATTTTTGGTCGCTTTGTTGTGTGCACACATTAAATCTTACTTTTAAAGACCTAGCGAACCAATTTTACTGGCTACATGACACATATAAGCAATGTAAGGTTGTTGTTAAGTATTTTCTTAACTATACCCATGCCTTAATGATTTTTAGAGAAAACTCAAAGTTGGAGTTATTGAAGGTTTCAAAAACAAGGTTTGCATCACATTATATATTTTTTCAAAGGTTGTAGGATTATAGGGAGGCACTTGACACAGCTATCGTCCTCAATTCTTGATGTGATTGGATCAAAAGTGGGGTCGAAAAGGCTCGAACAAATGGGGAAAACATCACTAATAAGACTAAAGATGACGGGTGTTAGGAAGCCGTGGAGAATATTTTAGCTATCACAAAACCTATTTTTTCTAATTAACTTTTGTGACGGTGAAGGTCCTAAAATGGGTGAAATCTATGAAAAAATAGACAACATGCTAGGAGAAATAAAAGATGTTATGATGGATAATACATATTCAGGTTATTCCAATGAAGTTAATCAGATTATTTTGGCTAGGTGGGAGAAAATGACAATCCCACATCATTGGGGTTTGCTTTAAATCCAAGGTTTTATGATAAACATTATCAAGAAAAGTTGGCACCTGGTGGCATGGAAAGAAGAGCTCCGAACCAAGACAAGGAAGTTTTACTTGGTATTATGGAAGGTTTTAAAAGAATCGCATGTCACATCCCAACCGATCGGAGTGAGACGAACGAGATTGCTCGAGACTTCATAACACTAATTGTGACAAGTATTTAATAAACGAGTTGATTTCATTGATAATAGTTGTCTAATACAATACATGGAAAATTCAAAGTACAACATTTGATGAATGAAATACAAAAAATTTAAAGGATCAAAATATAATGACATCATTAATAGTCTAAGTGTGTATCTAATCATATCCTACTAGATTCCATATGCATCAACATCAACCACCTGCAACATGTTTAAAAGCATAGTTCAATACAAAGTATTGGCAAGTATACAAGTTTGATAGATAGCATACGTATAAAAATGATTGAAACAAATCAACACGACACACCTAGCTATCATGATTAATGTAAAACTGGCATGCGAATAACAAGTCAACCCTCTAATTACCGCAAGTATAAATGAATGAATAACTTAACATAACCTCACATTCAGGGTCGGTGCGTTACTCCTATAGCGCTATACATGTTAAGGGGAGGCTCGTACGAAGTTAATAACAAGTTTATCACTTACCCAGAAACACGAATCAAGTATAACATATTAGTATGCATGTGTTGGATTGTTTGTGTGATTACATAAAGTATAAGTAATTGTGTAAGTTTAATAAGTAAACATATTGCTCCCAAAAGTGTAAAATGAAAAAGGGTGTTCGAGTATGCTCACGGTTTGCGATGAAATTTCCACTTATTAAGTTTGACGAGTCTTGAGTTGTTGGAACACCGAAGTTACCAATTTTAGTTCTTGAACTTTTTGCCCAAAGTTGAAAATCTTTTAGATTTGAGGGAGTTTGGAAGTAGTTTAAAGGTGGTGTAAGTGTTTGGAAGGTGTTAGAGTTGGTATTTATAAGATGGTTAAGTGGTTGGGGCTTAAATGAAGGTGGTTGGGAGTTAGGAGGGGTATTAAATGAGTTGGTTGGAGGTTAGAAAGTGGGTTTGGGGTATTAAATGAGGTGCTTGAAGGTTAGGACATTAAAGAAAGCGGTTGGTGAGATGAAAATTTTCATTTTTAGTCCTTGCACTTGTATTGTTGGTTATTTTATGCTATAAAGGTGTATGTAGGTATATTATAAGTATGATACATGTATGAATGTGATTCAGAGAAAATACAATTTCGATGTATGTCTCGGTTTTAAATTAAAACGTGTATTTCGCGACTGGTTACATATTATGCATGTATGATTAAACAATGTTGATATAAAAATACGATTTCCATTATGATCAAAGTCTTGACATTACAAGGATTGAAATGAAGTAAGAATACAAGTTTCTAAAAATAAAAATGTGAATACAACTTTCTAAATATGGAAAGTACAGAAAATGCGGAGCGTTACAGTCTCCCCCATTTAGTAAATTTCGTCCCGAAATTTATTAAAGAGGAAGATTTGGAAAATGCATTTTGGCTAAAATCGAAATATTGAAGTTTGAAGCGTTTTGGAAATATATGGAAACTCAGATGAGCGAAAGGGTAGGTTTTTAAAAGTAGTTCGTTTGACTAAGGTGATTTGAGGAATTAATTATGAGTTCATTGTGCTTGTGTGTGTATAGACAAAGTGAGTTTGACCAGGTTTAAATATTTGATGGAAGAAGTATTTAAAAAGACGTTACCTAAAAAGAAAAATCTTCATATAAAATGGAGTGTATTTTGAGAAAAGTGTGGCCCACATTGTAGTTTGTAAGGAAAGTTTATCGGTTTTTAAGGCATATTAGTAAAATCACATGTTTGTAGAAAATTGTTTTTTTTTTTGTGGAAAACTAGGATGGTAGAATTTATGATTTCAAAAGGTTTTGGTGGAAATGGGCCAACTAAGTGAAGTTTGTGCGTAATAAAGTACGGAAGATTGATTTAAAAGTAAGGAAGTATTTTGACAGAACTGGACAGGTGAGGATATTTGTTTAAAGGATTGAACGTTTAGGCCAGTTTATTGTAAATAAGGTTTGAATAGAATGTGAAAAGAATAAGTGGGAACAATCGTGGTATATAAGTGAACGAATGATTGAGTAGATGAATGAAAGGGTAGGAATGGTATGCTTTTTGGATAAAATGCGAATATGAAGCGTTGAGGATGAGGTTTCGTCATGGATAATCAGATATCGCGCGTTTAGCAGTGCGTTTGTGAGTTACTGGAGTTTGTTTAATCGCGTTAAACAGTTAAGGGAAAACACCGAATTTCTCATGGCACGTTTTACGAAAGTTTGGTAATATGGTAAAATCACTTATATATAGGAAGTACCAACGGCATACCCACCATGTTCCAACCATGTTACGTCCGTTTCGATATTCAGTGTCATGTTACGTTCTGTGTCTTACCATACACAGTAGAACACCCTATGATTTTCATGCGCCTACCAATATAATCTCGTGTGCACCCGTGATTATATTGGTCGTTGCATGATCCGCATAGTTTGTACTAGTAGTGTATGAGTCAGGGTATGCAGTAACATTAAAAGTGAGAATGTGTGCGTGTGATAGCATATAAAAATTAAGCATGTAATTATGATTTTGTTTAAGTATGTACGAGACCAACTTAAGAGAACCACTCGGGTTATGCTCACGTATAGGTGCGAATGTATGAGTATGAATGACGACAATTTGCGTATATAGTATAAATTGAAACATAACGAGTTTAAGCATCACGAAATCATGAGTGTGTAAAAACGAAGTGTAATGATAATATGTGCGAGATTGTCATGAAACATTGATTAAAACGTGTACGACGATATGCATGTGTAATTGCTTGAGCAAATCCTTGAGTTTATTGAATAAAAAAAGATTGAGTTCGTCGGGAGTGGAAAGTTAGATTTGTGAATATCAAAAGAATATAAAGTATCCATTTGTTATGCGAGTTGTGTTTTGTATGAAGAAAATGCTACTTTTGTTTCAAAAAGAAATGGATTTACGTGTGTCGGAGATTGTCTGCTCCTATGAAGTTTCCTTGCCCATGTGTTTGGATTTAGAATTGTGTATTAGTGGTGTCTGAAAAGATTTTTGAAAATAGTGGGTTTGCTTCATTTAATGTATTTTGTATTAAAATACGAAGAGTTGTATTTCGGAATTTTTCGTTAAACTTTGGTCTTTGAAATGAATTTAGCAAAATGAACTTATAGATAGTCGAACTTCATTGGTAGAGTCGTGTAAGTGTAGAGTTACTATGTCTAACATATGTATTAGGAGTTAGTTTGGCCGGTAAGATGATTGTGGTAGGTTGATCGAACTATAGTTTGATGGTAAAGTATCGGGTTCTCTGACTAAATACCTATATGTATGATGCTTGGTGTTTAACGGTATAGTGTACGAGTGGGTTACCAGTCATAGGCCTTGGAAGCTTTCTCTAGGTATGGTTCATATCGAGTTTCTTGGGTTCTGAGTATAGACGAGGGTTGTAAGAGGTCATCCTTGTTCTACGGTATCGAGGGAATTTCTGGTAGCAGAGCTAGTTCTAAGTTAGGATATGTTGTTGAAAATTGAAGTCTCGAGGGTGTATGGATAGGCTATTTGCATTTGTTAGTTAGGTTGACTACGGATCAATCATGTTTATCAATTAATCATGATTGACGAAGCGACATCTATAAGTTTTGTACGTCTATGAGTGAAAGTTTCATTGGTTCCCTATTGGGAACAAAACGTCTTTAGTATAATAGTATAATGAGAGCGTGTTTTAGTGATTGGACAAAATATGAAAATCGTGGGCAAGAGACTTATTAGACCGACTAGGTTGATAGGTAGCATTTCATAAGATCTTAAAAATCATGTAATAAGGAATTTAAGGTATGATTAGGAATTTTGTGAATGTGATTTACGTAAAATAGATAGTAGGGTAAGAAATACGTTTGTTGGGATTGAACCCTATCAGAGGAACAATTGATAGAAAGCCAAAACCGGATCAGGGCAGTGGATCCAGAATAAGCAGTTGTTAGCATCAGCCTTTCCCCTTGAATGTGGCTTAAACAACTGCTGATTTCTTAAGTAATGTTTTACATATCTACTGCTGGTTACAACATCTGATGAAGACTTAAGAACTGTTGAAGACAAAGAGCTACTCATCAAACTACTGCCTTAGTTCAAGCACTGCTGAAGACCAAAGCCCTGCTTGGGATGAAGCAGTGGAATGAAGAATTAGTTGTTTCCTTTTATTGTAATAAGTCAATGGTTAGCTAGCAGTAGTTTAAGTAGAACAGTGTTTAGAGTTTGTTAGTTGTTAAATGTCACTTTCATGGTGACGTCAGCAAAGATGCTTCAGTGGTTTGCTTGTGCCTATAAATAGAACAGTACTCTGTACTGTTCCATTGGCTCTTTCCATCCTTCGTCATTCTGCACAAGCAAATCTATTGAGCTCGAGCTGAGGGGGAGACTTTTGCTTACATGCAAGTGTAATCAGTGATTGAAATAAATCTAATCATTCGATTCATTGTCATACATGTTTGCTTTGAATTGATTTCCTGTTTGATTGTGTGAAAAGTTATTCCATCTTATTCCGCTGCAAATCATTTACAATTCATTACCATTTTGTTTAACAAAAACACAATCAATCAAACTCAGATCCTAACAATTGGTATCAGAGCCTAGGACAGTCAAATTCGATCTAACAATCAATTTGACATAAAAGTTCAGCTCGACATCGTTGATACTTTTAATTGTTTGCTTGTTTTGTTGAAAAACAAAGTAAGGTATAATCACGAACAAAGTTGATTAATCAATACCTGTAAAACAACCAGAATGACATCACAATCACAAGATGTTAACAATAGCATCGGCTCATTGTTCAAACCTCCCATGTTGAAGCGAAATGAGTACAACATCTGGAAGAGAAGGATGGGACACATCCTTGCTCAACAAAATACCGGATGTTGGAAGTCGGTTATATTTGGACCACATGTTTAAATGGAGCCGAGTGCTGAGGATCCATTGAAGTATGAACCTAAGAAAACTGAAAACTATACCGAATTGGACTTTCAGAAATTCGAACCAGATGCCAAGGCATTCAGCATCGTTGCATCCGCACTCCCAAATGAAATATATGCTGGCCTATTACATTGTAATAGTGCTAAGGAGTTGTGGGATGCACTGAAGAAACAGTTTGGGGGAACCGAAGAAGTTATTGAAAACAATAGGGAAATTCTGAACCAGCAGTACGAGACATTTTGTCATGTTAAGGGTGAAACCTTAACACAACAATTTGAGCGGTTCAGTTGTCTTATTAGTGAGCTAAAACTTGTTAATGTTGAGTTTTCAAAATCAACACAAAGTAGCAGGTTTCTTAGATCACTACCAGATAAATGGGAAACAATTGCTTATGTGACCAGAACCTCTGCTGAGTTCAAAGATCTGACACTGACCCAACTTCATGGTAGACTCCTAACCTATAGAAAGGAGATTATCCAGAAAAGGAAGTTGCAAGAGTCTGGCAAAGTTGCAGATGACTACTCATTTGGCAACACAACTCTTCTGGGTCAGGAAGAGTCTGGCCGTAGTAAGGATCAGAGTTATGATCATTTTATTGACATAACTGCTGGTGGTAACTTCAACTCTCATCCTCACTCATCCAATTATGCTTTCACATCAAATGGAGAAAGCCAGAACTCTGATAATCTATGCTTTGAACTCAATGACCTTCAGCATTTTGATCCAACTGATCTTGAAGAAATGGACATATTGCACCAATTGGCCTTGCTAAGTGTTAGAACCAGTAAATTCTACAAAAGGACAGGAAGAAAATTCCCAGGGTTGCATGGGAATTTGAAGGTGGGGTTGGATAAATCGAAAATTAAGTGTTACAAGTGTAATAGGCTAGGTCACTTTGCTAGGGAATGCGGGAGTCAAACAAGTGGACCAATTATTACACATCCTAGCTCAAACCCTAGACCACAAGCCAACCAAAGCACTATCCACTACACTCAATATGCACACCCTGCTGCCCTTGTAAACACTGCTCATTATGCAAACCCTAGAACCCCTGTGCCTGTGCAGTATGTTCAAACCACTGTCCCTCAAATCCAATATGTCCAAGCCCCTATCCCTCAGGTTCAAGTGCAACAAGTTACACCTCAACAAGCTGCACCAACAGTGGTTTAACCAGATCAACAAAGCTTCTTCACACAAGGTTTTGTTGACTGGAGCAGCTTACCTGATGAGTTGGGAGATGAAAATTTTGCTCTATTTGCTTCAAATGATGCTCCTAATGATGAATTTTGTTTTATGGCATTAGAGTCAATACAGGAGGGGCTGGAGATTGGAGAAGGACATTCAAAGAATGAAACAGTGGATGAAGTTGTTGAAGCAGTGGTTACTGCAATTGCTGATCAAGTACTGATGGGAGAAAGTTCAGAACCCCTGCTGGAACCTTTGGCTGACCCCTGATCTAAAGAAGAAGAGAAGAAGCATGGTGAGAAAGAAGAAAAGATAGCTGATGAGGAAGAGCTTGTTTGTGATTGTGCTATGATGGCTGCAACCAAGGTATCACCTCAAGTTCTCAAAAACTTGTGTTCAGATAAATGCATCATTGCATTTGCTAACATTAAAAAGGTGAATGAAAACCTTAGGGATAAAGTTCTCAATGTTGAAGTTCAATTTGAAAAGTCTTTAAAAGAACTGAAATCAAATTGGCTGAAAAAGACACAGAAATCTACAGTCTTAAACATGAGCATAGCATAGTCAAGGACTAACTCTAAACTATGATAGAAAAATATCATGTTTGCAAAAAGGAGTTGGAATCCACCCAAATCACTTGTGAAAAGTGGGTGGAATCCTGCAAAGGCTATGAGGTCATGCTTGAAAAACAAATCAAAAGCATTGTGAAATTTGGTATAGGTTATAGAAATCATGACCAAGTTGAAAACACTGCTGAAACCAAAAATGTCAAGTCCACTGTCCAAACCACTGAAGTTATACCCTCAAACAAGAATGGCCAAGAGGTGAAAATCACTGACAAACTTGGTAACAAGATCACTTTGGAAAGACCTGTGGGATCCTCAACTTTTTAGGAAATTGAAAAATACCAATTTAAACCCACATGGTCTGATGAGTGACATTCTTGAAAAGTTCAAGCCCATGGACTTCACAACCACTGATGGTGTCAAAGCTCCCAAGGCAAAAGTGATTCCTCTTAAAGACATCCCAGCAGTAGTTCAAAACTCTGTTGCTAAGGAGTCTGCAAAGAAAAAGAAAAAGGAAAAGATTAAAAACTTGTTTTGTGATTTCTATGAAAAGAAAAATCACCTGACCAAAGATTGTTTTCATTTGAAAGCTTATGACATTAACAAAACAAGTACCATCATACCATCTTAGAGATGCACCATCTGTGGTAAATCCAACCATCCCACTCAAAAGTGTGTGTACTTAAAATCTTTTGAGGTCAAAAAGGAAGAGTACCTTGCTAAAACACCTTTGAGTTCATCAAATTCATCAAGTTCATCTGTCAAGTTCACCAAAAATCAACCACTGTTTATGCCAGTTGAAACGGCTGTTACAAAACAGTTGAACCAAACCTTTAATAAAAGAGAAGTTCAGGTGACTGGTGCACCACCTGCTAACCAATACCGAAGAGGTAAAGGTCAACCACCATACCAAAGGGTTCCACACGATTATGAAGCCTACAAAAGGCCTACTAAACCCAGAGTGAACATAAATCCCTTTGGTTACCAACAGTTGATTGGGCAAGACCCCCAACAGTTGTTAGAGAAAAATGTATCAAAAATTGACCAAACCCCTGAGCTAACCACTGTCCGTCCACCTGAACTTGACACAGACAATGTTGAGACCCCATCCAAAGCCATCTTGGCTTTGGAGACCCTCCTGAACTAATTATTTACTTGATGTGCAGGGAGCTTCTGCATGCTTAGATATTATTTGGTATGTAGATATTGGAGGCTCCAGGCACATGACAGGATGTAGAGCCCTTCTCAAAGAATTCAAAACTCATGGAGGGGGTGATATATCTTTTGGAAATAATAGTAAAGGGAAGGTGTTGGGTTCTGGTACTGTAGAGTCTAGAAATGTTAAGTTTGAAAATGTCAATCTTATAGACAATATAAAATTCAACCTTCTTAGTGTTTCACAAATGAGTGACAAAGGGTTTGGGTCATTCTTCACTAAAGATTGTTGGACCAGAAATGGTTAAAAAGATTGAAGAAATAATAAAAACCGGAAAAACTAAACTTGTTGCTCAAAGATGTGGCAATGTTTATGTGGTAGATATGTCAAAAGAGAGTCCCAGAACTGATGCCTGTATGTTCTCAGCTGCCTCTAACAAAGAGACAGAACTGTGGCACAGAAGATTGGGGCACACAAATCTCACGACAATCACTGCTTTGTCAAAACAGGGGTTAGTAAGAGGTCTTCCTCAAAAACTGTACTCTTGTCCTGAGCATTGTGTTTCCAGCCTAAAAGGAAAACAACATAAAAGCTCTTTCAAGTCCATTGATGAGTCCAAAACAACCAAGTGTTTGCAAATGCTGCACATGGACTTGTTTGGCCCAGTTAAAGTCATGAGTCTTACAAAGAAAAGGTATTGTTTGGTGATTGTTGATGACTTTTCTAGGTTTACATGGACCTATTTTCTACATTCTAAAGATGAAACTGCAGGAATTTTGCAAAGCTTTGTCACATAGGTGGAAAAGCAATTTGATATGCCAGTTAAAATCTTTTGAAGTGACAATGGCACAGAATTTAAAAATAAGGAGTTGGATGCCTTCTGTGTGTCAAAAGGAATTGTAAGGCAGTACAACATTCCAAGGACACCGGAGCAGAATGGGGTAGTTGAAAGAAAGAACATAACTCTCATTGAAGCAGCCAGAACCATGCTTGCAGATTCAGGTTTGCCTTTGACTTTCTAGGCAGAGGCAGTAAACACTGCTTGCTATGTCCAAAACAGAGTTTTAATTAACCCTAGGCATGAAAAGACTGCTTATGAAATTCTGTATAAAATCAAACCATTGATCTCATACTTCAAAGTATTTGGCTGCCCATGTTTCATCTTGAATTTAAAAGATTCCATTTCAAAATTTGCAGCCAAAGTAGATAGTGGTTACCATCTGGGATACTCAACCACTGCTAAGGCCTACAAGGTGTTTAACACCAGGACTAAGACAGTGGAAGAGACTTTGAATGTGAAGTTCAATGAACTTTCATCAATGAAAATATCATCAAATCCTGCTGAATTATTTGATCTTGATAAATTTACCTTTGAAAATACTGCTCTCAAGACTAACAATGCAGGTCCATCTCAAACTCCTCCACAAGAATATGGATATGAAGTTGTGATCCCACAGCAGAAATTCAAATCCTCCGTTGGGGCATCAGATGTTCAAAACAGCTATCAAAGTCCAACCACTTCTACCTCAACAGTTGTTGATCAAAGTAGCCCTTCAACCTCTGCTTCCACATCCACAACCACTGATGGTCAAAATCTGCCATCAGTGGATAAAAGTCCATCAAGTGTTACACCATTACCACCAATTCCTCCACCTCCATTCCAAACAGATGTTGGGTCCTTAAAGTCCCCAATAGCTGTTAGCATAGATGATTCACATCTGCAGCCTTCACCAACAAATGCCATCATTCCATACCAAGGAGATTTAATCTTCTTGAGGTCTCATCTACCTGATCAAATCATTGGCAACATAAATGAAGGGGTGCTCACAAGAAGTCAATCCCAAAACATTTGCCTCTTTGCTGGCTTTCTTTCACTCCATCAACCTGTCAAGTATCAAGATGCTTTGAAAGACAATAGTTGGGTAGAGGCTATGCAAGAGGAGCTCCAACAGTTCAAAAGACAACAAGTATGGGAACTTGTACCACTGCCAAAGGATGTGAGTCCAATTGGCACAAAGTGGGTCTTTAAAAACAAAACTGATGAAAGGGGTATTGTTGTCAAGAACAAAGCAAGGCTCGTGGTTCAAGGTTATAGACAGGAAGAGGGGATTGATTATGATGAAACTTTTGCCCCTGTAGCAAGATTGGAAGCTATAAGACTGTTTTTAGCCTTTGTTGTCAACCACAACATGAAGGTGTTTCAAATGGATATCAAAAGTGCTTTCCTCTATGGAACGGTGTATGTTTGTCAACCTCTAGGTTTTGAGGATCCATTTTATCCAGATCATGTCTACAGGCTCAATAAAGCCCTGTATGGCCTGAAACAAGCACCAAGGGCCTGGTATGAAACTCTTTCCACCTTTTTACTTTCCATTGGTTTCAAAAGAGGTACAATTGATAAAACATTGTTTTTAAAATGGAGAGGAAAAGAATTGATGATTGTCCAGATTTATGTGGATGACATCATTTTTGGAAGCACATGTCATAAAATGTGTGAAGAGTTTAGACAACTCATGACAGCTGAGTTTGAAATGAGTGCAATGGGTGAGCTGCAATGCTTTCTTGGTCTCCAAGTTCAGCAAATGCAAAATGGAACATTCATTCATCAAAGAAAATATGCTAAAGAACTTTTAAACAAATTTGATATGAATGATTGTAAACCATGCAGCACACCCATAGCAACCACAAAGCTAGTCTTGTCTGATGAAAAGGATGAGCTGATTGACCAAACCTTATATAGAAGCATGATTGGGTCTTTATTGTACCTAACTGCATCTAGGCCAGATATCATGTTTGCAACATGTATCTGTGCAAGGAGTCAATCAGCCCCTAGAAATCAAACCTTATTGCTGTAAAAAGGATATTCACATACATAAAGAGTCCCACACTTGGTATCTGGTATCCAGCTAATGGGAACATCAAGCTTTCAGGTTTCTCATATAGTGACTTTGCTGGATGTAATACCACAAGGAAGTCCATTTCAGGAAGGTGCCAGTTTCTAGGCAATTGCTTGGTTTCATGGCAAAGCAAAAAGCAAGCAGCTGTTTCAACATCCACTGCTGAAGCTGAATACATTGCTGCTACAAGCTGTACAACCCAACTCCTGTGGCTTCAAAACCAGTTGCTGGATTTTGGTATCACTGCTTTGAAAACATCACTCATGTTGGATAGTCAAGCAGCAGAAAATATCATCAAAAATCCTGTTTCACATTCAACCACCAAGCATATCGACATCAGACATCACTTTGTGAGGGATTGCTATGAAAAAGGTCTGATTTCTTTACATCATGTACCAACTCAAGATCAGCTGGCAGATGTGCTAACCAAAGCATTAGACACATCCACCTTTGAAAGTCTGATCTAGAGGATTGGCATGTTGAACATAGAATAACAGGCAAAATCCTGTTTTTTTATGAATAAAAGCATTAAAATGTTTTCAAAAAATTAGAAATTCACCCTTAAAAATAGCTAAAAGTGAAAAATTTTAAGTAATCCTTAAAAGTCTGCCATAACCACTGTTTTGGTTCAAACATCTGTTTGTTAATTGCTATCCACTGCTGAAAGTCAGCCTCTGTTCTTCATTTTCATTGGAAAATACTGTTGTCTAAAATCAGTACTTTAAACCACTGACAATGCTATCCACTGATAGTCAAAGTCTGCCCTTGTTTTCAATTTTCCTTTGAAAACCACTGATATTATTCCATCAGTGGTTTCCTAAACAACTGTCATCCATTTCCATCAGAGGTTGACACATGGTCCGTACTTATCCGTCAGATCTTTGTAACCGCTGCCACGTCAGCATTCACTTTCTCTTCTATAAAACCCTGACCAAAACCCCCAAACAGGGTTTTCACTGTCGAATCGAATTCAAAATTCCTTTCTCAAAGCAGTTATCATCCAATTTTTCTCACAACTTTCATCGTCTTCATTTCACCTTCATCATCTCAAATCCAATCATGGTGAAGAAAGCCAGTAAAACCACGAAAAAGGATTCACCCGTGCTTGAGATTCCGTTCAAATCCTCACACAACTACTTGGGTATACTCGAAAAACCCAGTGATACCACCACCTTTGATTCCATCATCACCACACTTTCATCCACAAAGTATAAAACTTTGCTCACCTACAATGCAACCGTCTACTTGACTACTCAAAGGGAGTTTTGAAAAAATGCAACCCTTGAAACGGTGGACAAAAAGGTTGTCGCTATAAATTCTTCAATAAGGGGCATAAAATTCTCTATCTCTCCCCAAACCATCTCTGAAGTTTTTGAACTCAAAGATCTGGAAGGTAAAAGTTCTTTCCCTAAAACAGAGTACCAAAGAGATTTCATTGAAAGAGGGTATGAAGAAGAAATGAAAAAGGATACTTTGCAAAAAGGCAGTTTTCCATCTGCCATAAGGTTTTTATTTCATACCCTCCTTATGTGTGTTTCAAACAAAACCACCGCCTTCAATGAAATCCCATTGAAGATTCAATATCTGGGTTATACTATTTTACAAGGTGAAAATTATAACTATTCTCAGGAAATCTTCAATGATTTGGTCAAAAATATTGATAAAAAGGCTTTTCTTTTATTTCCAAGGTTTTTGAGTTTTTATTTCAATAAAAAGTTTTCAAAGGACAATGCCCATGTACTTATTCAGGGTATTCCTGTTCAAATAAATAGTTTAACTGCTGAAACATTCACTAGAATGTTAAAACCTTCAAAAACACAAGTAGAGGTGCCTGAGCAGAATTTAGCAACTACCACTGCTCCTCAGGTATCTGCTGCTGAGCCCACTACTCCAGGTGAAAACAGTAGCACCACCATTGCTGTGCAACCCACACCAGCAATTACCAAAAAGCCCACAAAGAAAAAATGATAAAAGCCCCCCAAACCTACTAAAAAGGCAACTCTGGAAGATGAGATCCCAGAGCAACTGCCAGTGACAACACAAAAGTCACCAATAACCACTGCTGCTACTTCCTCACAGCAGATGGAAGAAAGATCTCCACCATTGCCTAAAACTCCTCCTGCATCCTGACAAAAGGATCAGGTTGTAAGCACAGGGACCCCACAATATGAAGCTCTGGGTTCAATTGGATCCATCTTCCTCAGTCCAAATCCCATGGACATGTCTCTTTCTACACCTATACCCTCACCCCTCACATTACCAAAATCCATGCTACCCTTGTTGCATGCAGTTGATATAGCTCAGACACTAACTAGTTCCTCTCAATCACCTATCACTGAGAGTACACTCCCACAAGTGACTGGGTCTAATGCTTATACCTCTGCTATCCCAGCAACAACTGAGGAGGTTACACTGCAGGAGTTACCAGTAATTCCTGTCAGTAGTTCAAGTGGAGCAGCACCTACTAGTGTTGGACCCACTGGTCTACACTGGGTCAGTTGTTCCATCAATAAGACTCCCTTGAAGGCAATTTCTTCAAAGACAACTAGGGCAACCACTGGTGTGTTTACTTTAACCACTGGTGAGCTGTTCCACATGTCCACAAATGAAGGAAGAAGTCCCCAGTACCAAGAAAAAGGGGCATCAGTGGATGACTTTTGGGAAACATTCCCTAAGTCAACTGTTGATAAAACCACTGCTAGTGGGAAATCAGATGATCCCATTGATTTGGGTGATGGTTTAAAATATAAGGAATTGACGGAGAGGGTTGGCAAGATTGAAACATCTGTTGCAGACATCAAGTCTCTGCTGCAACAGTTGTTACAAGCTCAAAAGGCAACACCCCCTGATGCTCTTTGGGAGCTGTTTCAACCACTGCTCCACAAACAAAGAGAGTTTGCTTATTTCCAACATGAGATTCACTTAAAAGAAATCAGAAATCTTATGGATGCAAGATATAAAGATACTCATGCAGACATCAAGGCAATAAAGGCTCATTTGTTACAAACCACTGGCTCTGCTCCTCTAACAGTATTCTTTCTTGATAAAGCTCCTCCAGCTGATGCCAAAAAGGGGGAGAAAATGCAACAATTGAAAAAGAAAGGGTATGATGATGGTCTGTACATTGCACCAGACAAATCAAGTATGCTTGGAGACATCCCTAGGCCAGATGGTTCTAAGAAGGTAGATGAATCCCTAAATGCTTTAGCTGATGAAAAAGCAAGGCTAAAAAGGGACATGGAGGCAAAGGGAAAGTCAAGGTTCAATAAGGAGAAAGAAAGTTTGATGGAAATGGTAGAACAGGGTACTTCTAAGCCCAAGGATGATAAAGAAAGTCCTAGGCCAAAAAGAAGGTCTGTTAGAAAAGCAAGGCAACCCAAAAACACATCTCCCAAATCCACAAAACAAACTCCTAAACCTCCCAAAAGCACTTCTCGTAAACCTTCAAAGCGAACAGATGTTGAGACACCTGTTGTATCAACTTCTGTTGATACTCCAGTGGTTTCAGAAAATGTTACCTCAACAACTGCCACCACCACTCAAATACCTGCTACCACAACCACTCAAATACCTGCTACCACAACCACTGCCATCCCCACTCAATCAAACACTGCTTCATCAAAAACACCACCACAATCACCACCTGCTAAAAAGCAGAAGACTTCTACTGACACATCAGTAATTGTAATGACAACAGTGGTTGAAACACCAGTTGTTTCAACAGCTGTTAGTCAACCACCAACCACTGATCCCACAAATCCATCTCCAACCTCTCCTAAACCAAAAATGAGAAGGATAATTTTGGAAGATGATGATCCTTCACCACCACCAAAAACATCACAACCTCTTGACCTTGTCACAATACCAAATCCTATTCCATTATCATCTGTTCAAGTCTCAACTTCAAGCACTGCCATGGTACATGCAAATGTCAAATATCCTCTTGAACTTCCTGCTGTAAGAGAAGAGATCAGATCCTTTTATGCTGAAGATGATCCAGCCAAAAGACACTTACCATCTCTTCAAGGGTATCCAAGGCCGAACAACATTGAAGAATACTTGAAGTTGAAAGCTAAACAGGCAGAAGATATCTCCAACAGAAACACACAAGGGAAAACTGACAAAGAAATCCAAAGGAACTATCAGTACTTGCTCTCTCAAGTTAGGACCTTGGAACAGTTTGCAAAGAACTTGTGTCAACAGTTGTCAGAAAGGGGAGATGAAAGCCTAAGGAAAGATTATCTTGATCACATCATGAAATATAAAAAGTATAAAGGAGAAAGATACATGTACAAAGAATGGTCCAGTAAAGAGCTTGAAGTGGAGTTGGAGAGAATACACAAAATGATAAAAGATAAAGTCAAACATACTCCACCTGTCTGGGCGAATTTCAAAAAGAATGTACCTAATAGATCCCTGAAGTTAAAAAGAATGAAAGAAGAACTAATACATGCTAGTTATGGTTCAAGAAATCAAGTGATAAGGTGGAAAGAAGAAAAAGTGATTGAAACCTACAAAAGGCTGGAGGCATTAAGGAAGAAAGACCCTATTGTCCCTCAAAAGCCTGTCTATCCAGAATCATTGGTTTCAGAAAGACCACCAAAGCTACCCATCAAAAGATCAATTGTTCCTCCTGCTACAATCCTATATCAAAAAAGGAAACAAAAGCAGACAGATGCAGAGGATGCAAAAAATGAAGTAGTTTATATGAAGGAAGCACTTAAAAGATTTGCTGAAGAAAATGCTCCTAATCCTTCAACATTATCTGTTGTGAAAAGCTTTATCACCAGGCCACCATCTCCAAACTCATCAGAAAATAAACCTCTCCCAAGAAACCCACTGGATTCAAAAATACTAAAGTGGAAAACTGACAAACAGACCCACGTATTGACTCTGATCAAATACAGTGGAGAAGTGAAGAAAATATCAAGGGAACAAGCTCTGGGCCTGAGTATTGAAGATCTGCGAGATCTCTTTGATCTTACACTGTGCAGGGATGAGGATGATACAGATGCCCTGGACTTTGAGTTACAACTTAAAGGACAAATAAGGGAACTGTTGATGAGACAATAAAAATCCACAATAATGAAGGGTTTTGGCATCATCTGTTCCAGGGGGAGATTGTTGGGATTGAACCCTATCAGAGGAACAGTTGATAGAAAGCCAAAACCGAATCAGGGCAGTGGATCCAGAATAAGCAGTTGTTAGCATCAGCCTTTCCCCTTGAATGTGGCTTAAACAACTGCTGATCTCTTAAGTACTGTTTAACATATCCTTTGCTGGTTACAACATCTGATGAAGACTTAAGAACTGTTGAAGACAAAGAGCTGCTCATCAAACTACTGCCTTAGTTCAAGCACCGCTGAAGACCAAAGCCCTGCTTGGGATGAAGCAGTGGAATGAAGAATCAGTTGTTTCCTTTTATTGTAATAAGTCAGTGGTTAGCTAGCAGTAGTTTAAGTATAAAAGTGTCTAGAGTTTGTTAGTTGTTAAATGTCACTTTCATGGTGACGTCAGCAAAGATGCTTCAGTGGTTTGCTTGTGCTTATAAATAGAACAGTACTCTGTACTATTCCATTGGCTCTTTCAATCCTTCATCATGAACAAGCAAATCTATTGAGCTCGAGCTGAGGGGGAGACTTTTGCTTACATGCAAGTGTAATCAGTGATTGAAATAAATTTAATCATTCGATTCATTGTCATACATGTTTGCTTAGAATTGAATTCCTGTTTGATTGTGTGAAAAGTTATTCCATCTTATTCCGCTGCAAATCATTTACAATTCATTACCATTTTGTTTAACAAAAACACAATCAATCAAACTCAGATCCTAACAACGTTTGATAAAATAATGAGGTTTGAGATTTTTGCATAAGTAAAAATTTTGACAAAATGATAAAAGATTTAAGTGATCGTGTGGTTGGCATGATAAAGTTTCTTTGGAAAAAGAGAGTTGGTAACGATCACCGAGGTAAGGAAATCACCCCTATCTCGTTGGTGAAGTTTTTGTGAGAAGAAAAGGAGTGGAGCTAATCGTCAAGGTAAGGGAATCAGTCCTATCTTGATGATATGCTCCCATTTTTTGGAATGTGAGTAGTGTATTCCTTGTTGGTGATGTTTTGAAATCATGCATATAAATAACGTATATGTATATGAAAAGGATTAGTATGTTGTGTGTGTAACCATGGTGAAAATAATTTGATTTTTGAAAAGGAAAAGTTAGGATCGTGTTGTGCATAAAACTGATACTAGTAAAACAGATGTTTGATTAAAACTTGGATTGTTCCGAAACAAAACTTTGACAAAACCAAAGTGGTCGAAAGTTCTTTTGAGTTTGGGATGCATGCTTTGGCCTAATTGGTAGAATACTATCGCCGAAATTTCGGTTAGCGATATTTACCCTTCCGGTTACTACATGTCCTTAGTCAATCGAAAGTTCGAGACTTTGGCGGGATTTGAAAATCGAGGAGTGGGACTAGTTTGACAAGATGCGGGTTTCACTCCTAACTTGACAACCTCGTACCCTAAGTGTGGTTAGTACTCGTCGGGTCAAGAAAGTTAATTCCGACATATTGACGAGGGTCCACTAGAGTTTGAATTGTAAATTTTCCATCAAGGTGAGTATTTCACTCCTAACTTGATGGTGAAATTTCGCGCAAAAACGAATAAGCGGATTGAGAGTCGTTCACCAAATTGTGGGTTTCACGCCTATTTTGGTGAAGTTTTCTCATTTGTATAATACGAGTGTTTTCATGTTTTAACATAATCGTGTGAGTTGCCATAGGAAAGGCATATGTTTTGAAATAGGAAAATAAATATGAGCACATAAAAGACATTTCGAGAATTTAACATATAAATCAATTATGGTCAAGTACGGTGCTTAACTATAGACTAGATCAAAAGCATGCCAATTTTTCTAATTCCCTATAGTTATGACTCTGATACCAATCTGTCACACCCCAACCGATGGCGGAAACATCGGAGTGAGACGAACGAGATTGCTTGAGACTTCATAACACTAATTGTGACAAGTATTTAATAAACGGGTTTCATTTCATTGATAATAGTTATCTAATACAATACATGGAAAATTCAAAGTACAACATATGATGAACAAAATACAACAAATTTAAAGGATCAAAATACAATGACATCATTAATAGTCTAAGTGTGTATCTAAGCATATCGTACTAGATTCCATATGCATCAACATCAACCACCTGCAACATGTTTAAAAGCATAGTTCAATACAAAGTATTGGCGAGTATACAAGTTCGATACATAGCATACGTATAAAAATGATTGAAACAAATCCACATGACACACCTAGTTATCAAGATTAACGTAAAACTGGCATGCGAATAACAAGTCAACCCTCTGATTGCCGCAAGTATAAATAAATGAATAACTTAACATGACCTCACGTTCACGGGCGGTGCGTTACTCCTATAGCGCTATATATGTTAAGGGGAGGCTCGTACGAAGTTAATGACAAGTTTATCACATAAGAATTACCCAGAAACATGAATCAAGTATAACACATTAGTATGCATGTGTTGGATTGTTTGTGTGATTGCATAGAGTATAAGTAATTGTGTAAGTTAAATAAGTAAACATATTGCACCCAAAAGTGTAAAATGAAAAAGGGTGTTCGAGTATACTTACGGTTTGCGAAGAAATTTCCACTTACTAAGTATGACGAGTCTTGAGTTATTGGAACACCGAAGTTACCAATTTTGATTCTTGAACTTTTTCCCCAAAGTTGAAAATCTTTGAGATTTGAGGGAGTTTGGAAGTAGTTTAGAGGTGGTGCAAGTGTTTGGAAGGTGTTAGAGTTGGTATTTATAAGATGGTTAAGTGGTTGGGGTTTAAATGAAGGTGGTTGGGAGTTAGGAGGGGTATTAAATGAGTTGGTTGGAGCTTAGAATGTGAGTTTGGGGTATTAAATGAGTTGCTTGGAGGTTAGGACATTAAAGAAAATGGTTAGTGAGATGAAAATTTTCATTTTTAGTCCTTGCACTTGTATTGTTGGTTATTTTATGCTATAAAGGTGTATGCATGTATATTATAAGTATAATACATGTATGAATGTGATTCCGAGAAAATACAATTTCGATGTATGTCTCGGTTTTAAATTAAATGTATTTCGCGACTGGTTACATATTATGCATGTATGATTAAACAATGTTGATATAAAAATACGATTTCCATTATGATCAAAGTCTCCACATTACAAGGATTGAAATGAAGTAAGAATACAAGTTTCTAAAAATAAAAATGTGAATACAACTTTCTAAATATGGAAAGTACAGAAAATGCAGAGCGTTACATCGCAGAAAATGAGGAGGAAGAAAGTATCTTGCGGTCACAATTTGCCACGTTTCAGATGAAAAAGGTATTTATTCGAGGACCACAACACAAGACGATGTCGAGATAATTAATGCCATTGATTGGTGGGGTACATACGGGTCGGAGACACCAAAATTAGCGGACAAAGCAAAAACGGTACTCTCTCAACCGATAAGTAGCTCTTTGGCGGCGAGAAACTAAAGTACATACTCCTACATCCATAATGTGAAGTGGAATTGTTTAAATTGCAATAGAGCGGATAAACTTGTTTTTATTCACTCTAACATTAGCCTTCCGACTATTCAGATTCTTATAAATATAGGCCCCACAAGAAGTGGGATAAGAATCCGCAAAGCACGTATATTGAAGATTCAAGTGCTCGTTCGGAAGAAATGGTTTGGGAAAATCTTAATGAAGAAGGCGTTGATAACAGGAAAGGAAAAAGGACAGGTCTAGATTAGGATTTTAGAACTTTATGTTTATGTGTATGTTTTCTATTTGGTAATATGAATATTGGACTTTGATTATTTGGATTTATGAATTTAGTAATTTCTGTTTTAATTTGTGTATGCCGAATCAGACTCAATGGTACACCGTACCGAATCGTGCCGAAATGAACTTACCCCTCTCCATACCGAATTCATCTCATCTAGCGAATCGTGAACCCGAACCACGAATTAGGTGACTATGCTTTATACTTTCCTACTTGTTTTTTATTTATTGTTACCCACACATATCTTTTATACCAATTTGATAAAACTTTCAAAAAAATGTTCTAGTCTTTCCTAGTTTTTCCTTAATCCATTTTGAGTTTGTAGAATTTAGAAAAATAAAACACAATACTTATCTGGGTGTCAGGCAATTGATGATTTCTCCTTTGAATCACTGGTACTTGATTCTTCATGATTAATAATCTTTTTACAATCTTGATTGAAATGCTGGACCAGCCTCTGATCGATGGTTTGCAAACGAACCAAATAGTCATCATATTTGTTTAGAACTTCAGTACGTATGCTTGGTTAACGATGTTTTGCTTCTAGGCTCCAAAATATTAAGTGAATAAAAAAAGACTAGATGGAGGCTAGCAAACATTCACATTAAAACATTGCGCTTTTTATTCATTAGATAACAATGAACACATTTTGATTACATTAGCTCAAACCCACACAAAAGTCATGACCTAATTACCTAAACCATGTAGGCTTGTATATTAAGATCTCGTTCTAACTCACACATTCGTTTTGTGTCCAAATGAACCCATGCTTCCACCCCATCACCTTCTTCATCATCCATCATGATTACAGACTGTGGGATTTTCATATCTGTTAAACTTCGCCAAACAGGCTTACCCCAACCAAAATCAGCAGTGTAGAATGAGAATTTGCACCATGAACTAAACGTGTACACCTTTACATCATCATTACCAGTTAAAATTTCAAAACTCTCCAACAAAGCTTTTGATAAAAATTCATAATCAGAATGTGATAATGCTCTAGCATAACCACTTGTTGTTTTGTTAGCTGAGTCATGCAATAACTTAACTAAAAAGGGAAGATCAGCCATATTGTTGTCTCCTTCTCTAACCTCAATTCGCGCATTAGTGAAAGTAAAAAAGTTACCACAAAAGTTTTCGGGTGCCATAGGAACAAGTAAATTCCTCAAGTTAACTGCTTGCTTAACGATAGATGCCTTTGATTGTCCATTTACTTTATCTATGTCAACAAAGGCCTTCCATAATAGTGCCACAATAAGTTGTACTTTTGAAGGCCTATGATTTATAATACTATCTTCACTCATGATTTTTTCTCTTAGTATGAAAACACTCGCATAACCGAGTCATTCACAAAACCAGAGCTAGCAGCAATTTCATCATTAAGTTGTTGACAGGGTTTCGGGAAGCGATCAGCCAAAGTGAAGAGTGGAGAATACTTTGCAAATTCTAACTCATTGCCTGTTTTCTGACTTCTAGTAGCCCAATTATTAATGAATGTGCAAAAAGTGGCCAGATCTGAAAATTTATGTGAAATGCACATACCTATGGCTACTCCACCACAGTCGAAAGACGTGACTTTAACGGATAACAAGGGGTCGCCGATTCCACCGGCCTTATTGATCTCACACGGGAGAAAATCCTGTAGCATATCCGATTTTAACTCCCACTTGGGGCCTTGAAATTCCGACAGTTGAAAATTTGCTTTTGCTTGGATATATAGCGCGCCTTGATCACTACAATCAATGAACGAACTGGGAGACATATATCTCCCGGCCAATGGGTAAAACTCAGTTAAAGATTTTGATAAGGAAACCTCTAAATGATTAAAGATGTTGGTTTGTACATCATTTTGTTCCTTATGTGATGTAGAGTAGTAGAGAATTAAAGGTATATTCATATCCCCGATGTTGTCATCAAACAAAGAGATGTTAAAGTTATGAAGGGTTGATGGAGTTGGTGTTGAAGGTTTCACAAGCTTTGAGGCATTCACATTTATCTCCATTTTTTCTTGCTTAACCTCTTGTCCTATAAAGCTTATTATATATAGCAAAACTGTTTAAAGTGATCGTTGTTCATCTATGACTTTATTAATGATATCAAACGAATCCCTAAACATTGCCAACACTTTGGTTCTAAGAGAAAGCGGGAAACAAGAAATTATTTTTTTAATAATAACTATTTTACATTTAAAGACAAGATCAAATACAAATAAGAGTAAGCTTCCATTTTTCTCTCTGTGTTTTGGTCGTTTTAATGGTTTTACCCCCCAATCCTTTAAAAATAGTCATTTTACTCCCTGATCTATGAAGCTTATCACGATTTCACTCCCTGCCCCAAACATCATCTATTTTAAACGTTAAAAACTGTAGGTTTCAGTCTAGGTAATTGTCTAATTATGGTCATAATCGTCCATCATGTGTTATGCACGTGACAATTTTTAAAGTTTAAAATGGATGTTGTTTGGTGCGGGGAGTGAAATCGTGATGGGTTTCATAGATCAGGGAGTAAAATGGCTATTTTTAAAAGATTGGAGCAAAACCATTAAAACGGCCAAACTACATGGAGCAAAGTAGAAGTTTATTCTACAAATAATTTTAACGTTCAAACGTACGAATTACGAACCGAAGGTTTTGTTGAAAAAACGCGGTGGCATTTTCATAATTATTAATAATTATCAAAATTACTCCTTGTAGAGTAATTTTTTAATATGTTCTTATAGAGTAATTTTGATCTTGTAGGGTAATTATCAAAATTACACTACAAGTGTATCAAAATTACTCTGCATTAGAATTACTCTACAAGTGAATCAAATTTACTCTGCAAGTTTATCAAACAACATACAATTTAAAATACAATTCAAAATTACTCTACAAATGATCCTGTAGAGTAATTTAATAAAATGATCCTGCAGAGTAATTTTGATCTTGTAGAGTAATTTTGTAAAATGTTCTTGTAAAGTGAGTAATTTTGTAAATTTTTTTAGCATTTAGTTATGGGGTTTAGCTTTATTGTTAAGTTTTTAGCATTTAGTTTGGGTGGGGGGGGGGGGGGTTAGGTTTTTTGGGGCTTTTTTTTTGGTGAGATATAGTTTTTTGATCAAAATTACTCCACAAGATTAAAATTACTCGACAAGAAGATTTTACAAAATTACTCTACAGGATCATTTGTAGAGTAATTTTGATAATTACCCTACCAGCAAATAATTATGAAAATGCCACGGTGTTTTTTTTCTTTTTCATGCTATTCGTACGTTTGGTACGTTAAAGTTATTTGTACGGGAACTTTACTCTACATTTAAATACCACCTAATCGCATCACTTGTAAAGATTTGAACACTGATTACTTTTGCTAGTCACAAGAGCCATGACACTAGACGTACCACTAGGTCATGAGTACGACAAATTATTTGACAATCAAATCAAAACTTTTCGTGCAACAAAAGTATTTGAAAATATAAAAGTTAACACTTTTCCACGGGTAAAAAAATAGTTGAAGGGCTTAGATTCTTGATTAATCTCATTAGTGTAACAACAAATAGTTTTGTTTTCTATAATTTCTCTAACGTCCTTTTTTTAACGACAAACTTGTAACACCCCGAATTTCGGTTACTGCAGAAGCGTGTCGCGAGGTGTGGCCAGACCGGTAATCGTTACATTTAATCAAGTAAACAACATGTTTAAACCATAAAAAGATGTTCATCCATACATTTATTTAGAAACCATAATTTACAATACAACTTGTTCAAAATAAAACAGACTACAACTTAAACAATATTATTTGAAAGTTTAACACTAGTTTACAAAACAAGACAAACGAAAACAGGATGACATCTCAATAGCTGAAATTCTTCATAACAACACGAACATATTTTCCAAAGTCGTCCACTAATATCCTGTAATACATGTTAGTTTATGTTGGTTCATCGTATAAGTATCTCATCTTGAGTTGTTATTATACTTGTATTCGATTGCTTTCTTTATTTATGTTTGCATATATATATATATATATATATATATATATATATATATCTTCCATGTATATATTCTATTTGTCTATGTTTGAATGGGTCTAGCCCATGAGTTAGATATGAAATTCCAATTCAAATAACTTGTCTGGGTCGACTGATAACCTAGATAACTTGTCTGGGTTATGACTGATAACCTAGATGACCAGATAACTTGTCTGGGTCGACTAATAACCTAGATAACTTGTCTGGGTTATGACTAATAACCTAGACTGATAACCAAGATGACCAAGTAACTCGTCTGGGCTATGACTGATAACCTAGATGACCAGATAACTTGTCTGGGTTATGACTGATAACCTAGATGACCAGATAACTTGTATAATCATGATTAAAGTTTCTAATCATTTTTAATCAAAATAATCTTTAGTTAAACATATTTTAATCATGATTAAATTTTATAAAAATTTTTGCCACAGTTTCCCTTAAACTATGGACTTTTCCCTTGTTTTATAAACATGATTTTATATACTTTTTCAAATCAACAATTTTTCCAATCTTCCAAAATAACAATATAAACTTTAAATCTTATCATGAAGCATTATGAACTTGTATGTAATCTTGTTTAGTTCAAAAATCATGTTTTAAAGTGTTCATCTTTATTTTCTTAACATGCTCATGTAACTTTTCGGTTGAACAAAGCTTTTGTAAACTTTGTTTACATATTTTTAAAGACTTCATTTTTGTAACATGATTTTTATGTCAATCTATGTATTACATGTTTTATAAAAACATTTTTAAACAAAATTACAAGTTCATAACATTCATGTTAATGGATCTTGCTAGATCTAAACATGCATGTGTTTAGATCATACTTTTAAAAAAGAAAATGCAAGATCAATTTTACTACATGGTCATAACTTCAAAGATTATCAAGAATCATCATAAATAACACATAATCATATTAGTTTTGTTTATTTCTTTTAGTGATTCATGTGATTTTTAAATAAGCTTCAAGATGATTACTTGTACATTTGTGTTTAAACATAAATCACAAAAATGCAAGTACAAGATTTGAAGCTTACTACTAGCACTTGGCTAGGGATGAACAAGTAGAAAATATGATAAAAAGATGAAGATCCAAGAGCTTCCAAGCTTGAGAAAATGCTTCAAGTGTGCTCCCAAGTCTTTAAAATGCCTTGAATCGTCTTTGAACCTCCATGTAAGTATGAAATTCTAGTGTTTGGATTTTAAAAAGTTGAAGATGGTGGTGTTTGTTCTTGACCGATTTCTAGAGGGAGAGAGAGAGAGAGTTGTGTGTTGATTCCTTATGAAAACTTAGAATGAAATGGTTAGTGAGATGTAGTGTTAAGTGTTATGATCATCTTCTTCTTCATACACATCACCATAACACTAATCACCCTCTAAATTTTACAACACATCAAAGGAAGATGAGTTGGTGGGGGACCCACCAAAACCATGGACATGGGTGGTTTGGGGTTTTATAATTTTTTTTTATAAAAACTTTGTTATACTTTATAAACTTTATAAATTTTAATAATTTAGATGAAGTTTTCTATAAAGTTTCAAGGTCCAACATTTTAAAGTAATGTGACACTAGATAAAACTAAACCACTAAAATTATTAGTTCATTGTTCGGTTGAA
Source organism: Helianthus tuberosus (assembly GCA_030545235.1). NCBI lineage: Eukaryota > Viridiplantae > Streptophyta > Magnoliopsida > Asterales > Asteraceae > Helianthus > Helianthus tuberosus. The sequence continues at coordinate 97,703,070 of CM060367.1, forward strand.
AATTTTGGTTCTGGTCTTGTACCGGCTTTCTTGTCAGGCAGTTTACTGTACTAGCCGTGCAGCTTAACACAATAAGATTTAAGTGCGGATTTTGTGTAGTTTTTAATACCCGTTATATTATTTATGACAAATAATATTTATTTTTGGATTTTCGGACAGTTACTGTTTCGTTCTGCGGAATGCTGTACACCTCCGCAGGAATGCCGTACACTTCCGCAGGATTATTGTACTTTTCTACGGACTTGGACAATTTGGTTTTTAAATGGAATTTTCTAAATAATAGATTTGGACGAAGTTTTTAAGGAATGTTTGTGCAAACATTTCTTTATGTCTCGTGTTTATCGTGTCAAACTGTACCGCGACTAGTACTGACAAGTATTGTGTGTTGGCGTTTCTACCGTCAGTCTAGGATATAGTTTCTAATCGTAACAGATTTGTTATCATAATAAGCTACGATTTTTATAATTCCTAGACTTAATTAAATAAAATCAAGTCAAACATGCGAAAATAAATAATGTAATAGTTGTTTGGGTTGTACGGAATTACCGGAATTTTGCCGAATGTCACAAAACTAATTTACTCTTATTAATTACTAATGCATGCATTTTGTAGGATTTTAACGTTTCACCTATAGGATAAAAGGGATACACCTTACCACCAGTCCATCACACCATGTCTCTTGAGGACTCCCTAACATCTTGTTGGTTGTTTATTCTAATAAATTCCTCGGTCGTTCTTATTCTTTTTTGTGCTCATTAATATACTCCGTATAGCGCTCAAAAATAGTTTCTAATGCATTTTAATATGTGGTCCATTCTTTTAACCTATAGAATATTTAATGGATCCAAAAACTTCAGACTAGATGGGCTACTAAACATCCATTACATATCAAGTTCATCTAATCTCTTTTAAAACTAACAATGTGTCTATTGCTACCTTTACATCTTTATATATGTGTTGGTTATTCTAATAAATTTCTTCATCGTTCTTATTCCTTTTTGTGATATTAATATAACGTACGACGCTCAAATATAATATTTAATGGATAATAAAAATCAACTCTATAGATGGGATACTAAATATCCATTACATATCAATTCAATTTAATTTATTCTAGAACTAACTAACACACTTTTGTATTGTTAGGAAACAAGCCCTTTAGTATCAACTTTGGAGGGGAGGCATAAAACAAAAAAAGAAGAGTTGTTAGTTAGATTCATATATACAAAAATCTTGAAATTTAAATTTCACTTTAGATCTAAAAGAAGATGCAAATAGTAGCATGATGCCATGAATAAATTAAGATGATAATTTTGAGAAAAAAAAGGAAATATTGATAATGGTAACATTCATTTACAATTGTATTTTTTAAACTCATCTTAAGCAAAATTGAGTTTTTGTAATCAAAATATTTGTTAGGAATTTGTATACAGGTTTTTAAACTTTTTAACAACGAAAGATATCAAAGTATTATATTTGAAACTAATATGCGACGCTTGTTTATAAATCGAACGAGTCAAAGCTAAGAAAAACAAATTTCTCAAAAAACAAAGTTAACATAAGTTATAACTTTTTACTCGTAACATAAAATCTCACATTCTCAACATAAAAAAACTTGATGAACACATATTAATTCAAGAAATTCCAAATACCAAAATTTAAAATCAGTAAAAACAACTTTTCTACATTTTAGTAACTAAATAATCGAAAATCATTCTAAAGAGCTAAAAGGAAATATATTTCATGTAGTCCATTAGAGCATTCATAATGAATATTACCGTGAGCTAAAAGGAAATATATTTCTTATAGGCCATTAGAGCATTCACAATGGATCCTCTATATTATTGTGAGTGTAACCTTTATATTTTTAGAAGGGTTATAAATGGTTGTGAGTGAATGAGAGAAAAAAAAAAAGAAAAAAAGTTACTGTTCACGAATAAATTTGGACCAGATATTGTTCACTTCTATAATTTTTTAATATTTTTTTAAAGTGGTTATGAGTGGAGGAAATAGAAAAAAGATAATGACAAAAATATAAAAAAAAATATTATTTATTTGAAAAAGAAGAGAGAGAAAAAATGTTGTTTTTTAGTGTAACTAGGTTATAACTTGCAAAATTTCCGGGTAGGAAAATTTAATTTACAACAAATAAAAGTATAAAAATAACACTTTTAAACTCTAAAGTATACTCTTTCCCTTTTCTACACCATAAATTTTTAATTTGATTTCTTAAATTTTTTCTTGTTGTAAAGAGCCAAAAAAAAACATACAAAAGCAAGAATGTAAAGTACGCATCTATATTTAGAGCATTTACGTTGGAGCCTCTATAGTATATTATATAGAGAAAATAATAGAGGAAACAACAAAAATATCATCACATTGGAATCTCTATAATAGAAAAAAATAATATCTATAATAGAAAAAAATAAAATAAAGTAAAGTACACATCTTTATTTATAGGGTCACATTCAACCCTCTATATTGTTATTGTGAGTATTACCCTCTATATTACCCTCTATAATCATGAAGCTTAGGTCGTGGTGAACGTAGTTATTAGTTTACCAGCTTGACCCGTGACACCGTAAGAAAAAGGATTTGCATAAGCGTTAGTTTGTAACAAAAATGCACTTCTAATAGCATAAAAATCACAACTTCTAATTGAATAAACGTTGAACTACTAACGTGAATATAAAGTTACACTGAATTAAAAGAAATAAATACGACAAAAATCACAACTAATTAAACACTTCCTCATACACAGCATTTGTTGTTTTATATATGTTTTAGTATTACTGGCACACCGACTATCTTCTCCGAACTCCAACTGTTTTAACCAAGAATGAATTATCCGGGTCGTTTTTCCATTGCCATTGCGAGCTTTACAATGCATAATTTGTGTCATACATGCCCTCCTCTTTCCCATCCTTATCTATTCCGAAAAAAGAGTGAAAAAAGAGTGTGAAAAATGAAAAAAGAGTGGGTAAATTGGGATATGTGAAAAATGGCTGCCAAGGGTCTCTATTTATAGGCTGAGCTGAAGCAGGTAAGCACGAGCATACTAGGGATGGCACAGCCGTGCCTAGTACTTGGCCCCAACACTAGCTTATCCTTCTTATTCTTTATTCTTTCCCGGTACATTCCGTTGAGATTCAGTTATGAGCACAGGCGTGCATGGGTAGGCACGATCCACGATCGTGCCTAGACAGGTGTCCCGACAAGGCTTGAACATGTGGCATTCTTGTCAGTTCTCGAAGCTTCTGATCTTTGTCTTTATCCAAGCATGTGCGTGCATAGGGGTGCACGGCCGTGCCTCTGCATACCTTGGATTTTCGTTGACCATTCTTAGGTTGACTCGTTGACTTCATGCTCGTGGATTTTTGTTGACCATTCTTGGGTTAACTCATTGACTTCATGCTCCTAGGTGTTGTGCACGGCCGTGCCCATAGCCTAGCACGACTATGCCTATATGACAACTTACGGATTTCCTTGGAATCCAGGAATTTTGCTTCGTTTATGCTCATTTTTCACTTCTTTTCATTCCAAGACCTTAGAAACCCGCATTTGTCAAATAGGAAAGATTTAGGTAGTATTTTCAACTAAAAAGTCATAAAAGCACCTAGAATTAGGGGGTAAGTATGCATTAAAAATATGTATAACTGATGGCACATTAGGGTGCTAAAAGTGGGCCTGGTGATTTCTAAATTTCTTCTCGGAGCGATCGAGACCTTTGGACCAAGCAATGTGTTGCAAGTTGTAATAGATAACATGGCTAATTGCAAAGCGGCCGGGTGGGAGATCGAGAAGGTATATGGACATAATTTTTGGTTGCCTTGTTATGTGCACACATTAAATCTTATTTTTAAAGACCCGACGAACCAACTTTATTAGCTGCATGACACATATAAGCAAGGTAAGGCTATTGTTAAGTATTTTCTTAACTATACCCATGCCTTATTGACTTTTAGAGAAAACTCAAACTTTGAGTTATTGAAGGTTGCAAAAACTAGGTTTGCATCACATTATATACTTTTGCGAAGGTTGTTGGATTGTAGGAAGGCACTTGCCACAACTATCGTCCTCATTTCTTGACAAGATTGAATCAAAAGTAGGGACGAAAAGGCTCGGGGAAAACATCACTAATAAGATTAAAGATGACGGGTGTTAGGAAGCCATGGAGAATATTTTAGCTATCACAAAACCTATTTTATTCTAATTAAGTTTTATGTTGGTGAAGGTCCTAAAATGGGTGAAATCTATGAAAAAATAGACAACATACTAGGAGAAATAAAAGACTCTATGATGGATAATACATATTCACGTTATCACAATGAAGTTAATCAGATTATTTTGGCTAGGTAGGAGAAAATGACAATCCCACTTCACTGTTTGGGGTTTGCTTTAAATCCCAGGTTTTATGATAAACGTTATCTAGAAAAGTTGTCACCTAGTGGCATGGAAAGAAGAGCTCCGAACCAAGACAAGGAAGTTGTACTTGGTGTTTTGGAAATGTTTAAAAGAATCGCGGAAAATGAAGAGGAAGAAAGTATCGTGTGGTCACAGTTAGCCACGTTTCATATGAGTAAAGGTATTTATTGGAGGATCGCAACACAAGCCGATGTCAAGACAATGTATGCAATTAATTGGTGGGCTACATACGGGTCGGAGACACCAGAATTGGCGGACAAAGCAAAAAACGTATTCTCTCAACCGATTAGTAGCTTTTTGGTAGTGAGAAATTGGAGTACATATTCCTACATCCATCATGTGAAGAGGAATCGTTTAAATTGGAATTGAGCGGATAAACTGGTTTTTATTCACTCTAACATTAGCCTTCCATCTCTTCAGATTCTTATAAATCTGGGCCCCACAAGAAGTGGGATATGAATCCGCAAAGCACGTATATTGAAGGTTCAAGTGCTCGTTCGGAAGAAATGGTTTGAGAAAATCTTGATGAAGAAGGCGTTGATAACAGGAAAGGAAAAAGGACACGTCTAGATTAGGATTTTAGAACTTTATGTTTATGTTTTCTATTTGGTAATATGAATACTGGACTTTGATTATTTGGATTTATGAATTTGGTAATTTAGGTTTTAATTTGTGTATACCGAACTGGAATCAATGGTACACCGTACCGGATCATGCCGAAATGAACCTACCCATTTCCGTACCCAATTCATCCCATCTAGCGAATCGTGAACCCAAACCACGAATTAGGTGACTATGCTGTATACTTTCCTACTTGATTTGTATATATTCTTACCTAAAACACATATCTTTTGTCACACCCCCAAAATACCACATGCGGAAACCCCCGCGAGGCGTGTGACATACCAGGATCTAGCCACTAATCTCATTGAACTAATAGTAATATAATAAAATGAAATTCCCATTCAATGTAAAAGTGTAATAAAAAACGTTAGTGTGAAACATGTTTACGTTCAGCGGAAGCATAAATTATTGTTCAAGCAATAACACCATAATGTTTAAAGCAATTCAATATTCAGCGTCTTTCCGAAATCACGACCCATGACCACTCCAGCATCCCAGACTGTAAGTTCCATATCACGTATCTATCGACCGGCAAGCATGCAGAAAAAAGTGTATCAGCATAAAGCTTATGCTGGTGTCACACCCCAACTGATGGTGGAAACATCGGGGTGAGACGAAAACAAATCGCTCAAAGTATCATAAAACTAATTGTGACAATATAATTTAATCATGATTTCATAAATACAAAAAATGTTATACAATAGTTCAATACAAGATTCAAATTGTATCAAACATAGTCAAAAAATTTATTTATTTCTAAGGTGTTTCTATGTTCACCCTAGCTTGATTCTTCGTCATCTTGTCTATCAACCTGCAACATGTATTAAAATAATGATCAGCAATAATGTTGGCGAGTATACAAGTTTTGATACATAACATAATAATAAAATGTTTAACGTGCTCATATCCAACATGAATAATGTATATAAGTTACAAATATATTGGACTAGAGTAAACTATATGTCAAACTCAACGCAATCGTGCTTTTCCCACATCGTTGTGTCACACCCCAACCGATGGCGGAATCATCGGGGCGCGACACTAGGCGAACCAGATTGCTCAAGAGAATCCATAACGACTATTTGTTACCAATATTTATCAGGTTTAATATCCCATACTATTAAACAAACATTCCAACAAATGTCAAAATAGATAACATGTTTCTCTCAAACCAAAACAAGTCCGACAACCTAGATTTTATTAGATGAGTTTCTAGACTTCCTATCCATTTGCAGCAAACATCCAATCAACCTGTCACATATGTTAAAATAAAAGTCAATACAATAATGTAAAGGTGAGTACACAAGTTTGCATAGATATAGTATAGTAAGCTTTTACGCATAACCAGCATGTAACATGTAACGGGCGATGCATGTAAACTACCAACAATGATACATCTTAACCACGTGACTGCGAGTAGAGTATGCACGACAAATGTTCACCGAAGCAAACACGTGAAGTAAAGTATGTGATCCTTAGCAACCCCTGAACAAACAGGTGCTTAGTCCAAACTATAGTACTATCGTTGCTAAAGGCGGTCGGGCAAGTAACACTGTGTAAGCATAGCAACAAGCATTCAACTAATCACGTATAGCATGCGGGAACGGTCAGCGTATATAAAAGTGTTAAGCGTTGTGTGTTGTGTTTTTGATAGAGAACGTATGAAAAACCCAAAAGAGCGTTAAACGAAAAAGGGTTTGAGTATACTGATAGTGCGTTCGTAATTTCTAGACACGCTTAGGAGTGGATTGAAGGGAGCGCCAGATCAGCCTACGTACGGGACATAATGAATAAGTCTTCAAAAGTGCAGAAACGGTCGAAGTCGAAGTGTCGGTGGGAAAACAGAAGCTTCGTACGAAGTTGTGCCTTCGTACGAAGGTGTGCCTTTGTACCAAGGTGGTCTTCGCACAAGTGATGCTTCCGTTTGTCCAAAATCGAGTGTTCTTGGCGTCTGTCTTCGGAAAATCGAGTGTTCATCCCTCCAACCTTAAGCTACTGATTAAACTTAGACTCGGAGAGGTCTGTGGTTAAGTCACGAGTGAGAATCAGGCTGTTAGGTGCGAAGTTAGTGCCTTCGTACGAAGCTGGGCTTCGCAAAGAACAGTCCAGCTCGTATTCGTGGCTGTTCTTGGCGTTTGGAGCTGTGTTTTCGCCTGAATCGGATGTATTTTCGAGTCCAATTCAAGACGGTTTCGACACTACCTCATTCCACTATTCAGTAAACGTAATACATGTTGTTTTAGGTCTGTTTTAGGGTGAAAATCAAGTTTAAGAGGGTTTTAAAGAGTTTTTACCTAGATCTAACACTTGGTGAGTGTGAAATCACCTGATTTCTATCTGGGGAAGCCATAGCTAGGCCCAATACACTCGGTTAAGTGTAAATCCATGGTGAAATAAGAAATTTTGATGAAAAAGATGAAGAGTTTTATGAAAAAGATGAAGGTTCTTGTAGAAATACGAAGCTTAGTTGAAAAAGTTGAAGTTTAGGTAAGAATAAAAGAGTTTTGATGAAATCGAAGTGATTCTTGTGGAAAATCGAAGTGGAAAACGTTGTGTAATCACATAAAACTGTTAAATCTTACATGAAATTGGTCGGACAACAATTCGGCAGAGTTTCGATGCGAAAATCAGCAAGTGAGAATGAGAAAGGAGGGCTTGGGTATTTATAGAAGAGGTGGGATCGCACAAAGGACCTTGGTTCGAACCTACTGCCTTCGTACGAGGCTGCATGGTTTCGTTCAAAGGGTGCATTTTGGTGTACGAGATCTCCATTTCGCATATAGGGTGCTCGTTTAATGCGTTTTGTTGCGTTATTTAGTTTAAGTACTTTAAGTGTTTTAGCGAGATATCGAGTATAGCATTGCGTTGTGTTGTGTTGCGATAAATCGAGTTGCGACTATAATCCATGAGATATAAGCACACACAAGTAAAGCATATAAGAACACACAACATAACATTACTACTAATAACAACTTTTGCGATTTAGCGATTTAGCGCGATACGCGAGTGCGAAGGCGGGAGTCCTTACCGAACAAACAAACACACTCGGTAATTAAAGTAGCATAATTCTATGTAATTCGTGTTGCGTTAGCATTGAGTGTTTGCGAATACAAAGCGTTTAAGAGTGTCGTGGTGCGATGTGATGAAAATGTGTTTAGTATAACATAACCCTTTATTTATATCGAATCTTAGAGTACAGGATGGTTACAAATCAAAGCAAGTAGCAACAAATAACAATCTGAAAATTCGGGTTGTTATAGCAATGAAGAGGAGTTTAACATGTTTTACTTAACAATACCCCAAGACTCATGGGTGGTGCGTTAATCCTAGAGCGCTATAATTGTCAAGGCAGGCTAGCAAAGTTAATGAGCATATAGATACAAGTGTACACAAAGCATATAAGACTAACAAGTATCACATGTTTTCATGTTTAAATGTGGATAGAGTGTGATTAAAATAAGTTTCAAGTGTTGTATGTTTTTTTTATAATGTACATGTTGCACCCAAAGTGTTTAAAACAAAAATGGAATCGAGTATACTCACAGTTTTGCGTAGCTTTCCATGAAAACCGAGAGTGGTGTTTGCCGAAGTCTCGAGATTATGCTGAAATGGTTAAACGAGAATATAAGATTACTAATGTGAAAGAGTGTTGGATCAGATTGTTGAAATACACGAAACAAAACAAGTTAGAACGAAGAACAGTCCCTTCGTACGAAGCTACTCCCTTCGTACGAAGGGAGTCTCCCGATTGGTACGAACGGGTTGTTTCAGTGTGATACGAACAGACTCTGAATGCTAAACAGTAAAGTAATGATTGTAAACAGTAAATAAAGTGACCGGGTGTAAAAACTGAGGCTGAAACAAAAGTTAAAACGGGTTGGTTTTATTAACAGCGTGGGTTTGTACAAAGGCGCTCCCTTCGTACGAAGGCACTGTGTTCGTTAAAAGTTTCAGTTTGATCTAGTTTGATTAAAATGTTGAAGTGTACATTTAATATGTTTAATAAACCTTAAGTTGGTAAATAAAACACTTAATCGTGACAACAAGAGTGAAATTAGAGTTGAAATCGGAACAGAAAACATGTATCGAAGTCCCTTCGTATGAAGCGGGCATAGTCCCTTCGTACGAAGGCACTGTTCTTGATGAAAATCTATGTTTGATCCATCGAAATAGATCTTTTCTTGATGGAAATTAACCCTAATGTAGGCCCTTAACTATGAATTGAGTTAGGGTGTGATGGGTTCCTGATTCCATCGAGATCGTGTAATAATCGAAATGAAAATTATGATTAAGTTGTACTATTTTATGAATTTTGATCCAATCTCGTATGAGTGATGCTCCACAACAGTTTTCCTAGGCAAAACGAGTGGAAACCATCTTTGAGATGATTAGGATTAAAAGGTTTTTGAGGAAATCAAGAGTTTGTAATTAGAAATACAAGAAATGAAATAGAACAAGATTGAAATAAAGAAAGGAGGAATTTTACAAAGCTTCTAATCACAACAGCAATTCGAGAGTGTTTACAAGAGGAAATGGCGAGTTGGAATGAGGGGTTAAGTCCTCTATTTATAGATTTGAGGGTACATTAGGGTTTCCTTGGATTTCACCCACTCCCCCTTCGTACGAAGTCACCCCTTCGTACAAAGCTACTACCTTCGTACGAAGGGCCTGGTTTCAAATATTTTATTTTCCAATTTGATTATTTTATGTGTTTTAACTAGTTTAACGAGTATCATATGTAAGGAATAATCAAGAATCAAGAATATTATATCGTTCAAAATGTGAATCGTGAGTACAAATTCGCACATAAGTCTAACATGAATAACATGAACATGGTAAAAATAGTCTCATTTTCATTATGATCATTAGTCTCGGATTACAAGTTGAAAGGAAATAGAATACATCAAGAGTACAAGTGTCCAAAAAAGGAAAGTACAACAAGACTTGCTAATAAAGGAATGTACAAAATGCAAAGCGTTACAGTCTCCCCTACCTTAGGAGATTTCGTCCTCGAAATCTAAGAGGTAGGCTGAACAAAGAGTTGTGGATACTTGGTCTTCATCTCGCTCTTGAGTTCCCAAGTGAATTCTACACCACGCTTTCCTTCCCAACGAACCTTAACTACGGGAATTTTGATGCGCCTTAGTTGTTTGGTACCTCGATCCATGATTTCGACCGATTTCTCCAAGAAATGAAGAGTCTTGTTTTTTAGCAAGTCGTCAACTGGAACTTGAAGTCCCTCATCAGCCAAACACTTTTTAAGGTTCGAGACATGGAATGTTGGATGCACATTGTTGAGTTCTTGAGGTAATTCGACTCGATAAGCCACCTTATCAATCCTCTCGAGTATCTTGAAAGGACCAACATAATGAGGGGCAAGTTTCCCCTTTTTACCAAAACGTATCACTCCTTTCCAAGGAGATACTTTGAGTAACACGTGATCATAAACATTGAACTCTAAAGGTTTGCGTCTCTTGTCGGCATAGCTCTTTTGTCTGCTTCTAGCCTTGAGGAGGTTGTCGCGGATTTGAAGAATCTTATCCGTTGTTTATTGTATGAGCTCAGGGCCAGTAAGTTGAGTATCACCAATCTCATGCCAACAAACGGGAGATCGGCACTTGCGACCATATAATGCCTCAAAAGGAGCCATTTGAATACTGGAGTGGTAGCTGTTGTTGAACGAGAACTCGATCAAAGGTAAATGTACATCCTAATTACCACCAAACTCGAAGACACAAGAACAAAGCATGTCCTCCAGGGTTTGGATAGTACGTTCAGTCTGTCTATCCGTTTGAGGATGAAAAGCCGGACTAAGATTCAAGTGAGTACCCATAGAGGTATGGAAAGTTTGCCAAAGACGCAAAGTGAAACGACCATCACAGTCAGAGATGATGTCAATGAGAATACCATGATGACATATGATTTCATCAGTGTAGACTCGAGCTAACTTCTCAACATTTAAATACTCACGAATAAGAAGAAAGTCAGCTGATTTGGTCAGACGGTCAATGATCACCCAAATGCTATCATGACCAGAAGGTGTGCGAGGAAGTTTGGTTATGAAGTCCATAGCAATGCTATCCCATTTCCAAACGGGGATTTCTGGTTGTTCAAGTAAACTAGAAGGACGTTGATGCGCAGCCTTGACCTTCGAGCAAGTGAGACATTTAGAAACATAAGTGGAAATATCCTTCTTCATGTCAGGCCACCAATAGTACGTACGTAAGTCATGTTACATCTTATCAGCACCAGGATGAATAGAGTATCGGGACTTGTGTGCCTCGTTCATTAAAGGCTCACGAAGGTTGTCTCGATCTGGCACCCAAATGCGATCGAGATAGTATTGAAGTCCGTCAGACTTTATCTGGAGTTGGTCTATAGAAGCACCACGTACTTCTACGAGTAGACTTCCTTCGTTGGCTGATGAGAATTGAGCTTCACGAATGCAAGTATGAAGATCACTAGAGACTTAAAAACAACGGATGCTACTAACATGAGATTTGCGACTAAGCGCATCAGCCACGACATTCGCCTTACCAGGATGGTAGCGAATTTCGCAGTCGTAGTCGTTAAGCAATTCCACCCAATGTCGCTGACGCATGTTTAGTTCTTTTTGGTTAAAGATGTGTTGTAGGCTCTTATGGTTAGTGAAAACCACACACTTTGTACCATATAGGTAGTGTCGCCAAATCTTTAACGCAAAAACAACTGCACCAAGCTCGAGGTCGTGGGTAGTGTACTTTTTCTCATGTATTTTAAGTTGTCGAGAGGTATAAGCGATGACCTTGTCTCGTTGCATGAAGACACAGCCAAGGCCACGGTTCGAGGCATCGCAATATACCACGAAATCATCATTCCCATCAGGAAGAGCAAGAACAGGAGCATTGCGAAGCAAGTCCTTAAGAGTTTGAAAGGATTCCTCTTGACCAGGACCCCAAGCACAAGGTTTCTCTTTCCGAGTCAACAAGGTGAGAGGAACAACGATTTTCGAAAAGTTCGAGATGAATCGACGGTAGTAACCCGCCAATCCAAGGCAAGAACAAATCTCTGATACGGATTTAGGCGTGATCCAATTCTTCACTGCTTTGAATTTAGAAGGGTCAACATGAATTCCCTTTTTACTAACAACGTGTCCAAGGAATTGAACTTCTTTGATCCAGAATTCGCACTTGGAAAACTTTGCGTATAGGCGTTCACCATGCAAAAGTTCGAGAATGAGGCATAAATGACGTTCGTGATCAGCTTGAGTTTTCGAGTAAATGAGAATATCATCAATGAATACGATTACAAAACGATCCAAGTAAGGTTTACAAACACGATTCATTAGATCCATGAACACAGCTGGTGCGTTGGTCAAGCCAACAGGCATAACCACGAACTCGTAGTGACCATAGCGAGTGCGAAATACGGTTTTGGGAATGTCCTCTCCAAGGACACGAAGCTGATGATAACCAGATCAAAGATAGATCTTGGAGAAGAAAGTTGTGCCTTGAAGTTTATCAAAGAGATCATCGATGTGAGGGAGAGGATAACGATTCTTGACAGTGAGTTTGTTAAGCTCACGATAATTGATGCACATGCTAAATGAACCATCCTTCTTCTTGACGAAAAGAACAAGAGCACCCCAAGGTGAAGTACTTGGGCGTATGAAGCCTTTATCGAGGAGCTCTTAGAGTTGACTTGACAATTCTTTCATCTCAGAGGGTGCAAGACGATAAGGAGCTTTAGCAACAGGAGTCGAACAAGGGATGAGATCAATACAAAAATCGACACAACTATTTTCGTAAGTACTTGTTCACTTGTGTGCATGACATAAGCTTTAGTCCTCTTGAAGGTCGGTCCCCATAGACGTGCAAAGTATCACCAGAAGGAAGAGGTAAACCAACGTATTTTTCGTGACACGCGATTTCAGCATGGTTTTTACGAAGCCAATCCATGCCTACTATGATATCGAAACTACCCAATTGCATGGGTATAAGGTCGATTGGGAAAACGTGATCATTAAGAGTAAGAAAACAATCAAGAAGAACAGAATCGACTAAGATAGACTTACCATTGACAACTTTGACTGAGAACGACTTAGGTAGCTTAGAGCGTGTATAATTTAACAAGGATTCAAATTCAACGAACACAAATCTTTTGTCCGCACCAGTATCAAATAGTATAGAAGCATAAAGGTTGTTAACAAGGAACGTACCAATAACGAATTCATTCTAGTTTTGAGCCTGTTTAGCGTTAATGTTGAATGTTCGTCCTCGTGGAGCTTGCTGCTGTCGTTGCTCTTGGTTCAGTTGAGGACATTGGGGATGAAGATGCGTAGTATCACCACATTTTTAGTAGGCTTGTGCGTTGCTGGCTGGTTTAGGGTTTTAGGGAGCTTGCTAACATTGGTTGGTATGGCGGCAATAAGGGGATGTGTGACCAAAATGATTGCACGCAGTGCAATGGAGACAAGTTGAGTTAGCAGGGTGATGATAATGGCAAATGTCACACTTGGGATGAAACCCAGTGTATGCCTGCAACCCTAAGCCTTTCACTGGCAATGATGGGGTGACCGATATGCTTGAATGGTTCCATAGCATCGAGGTTACTTTCATTAACAGTGAGTGTCCGGAGAATCTCAAAACTCGTAGCGCTACTGGAGTTTTCCAAACCAGAGCCTTGGAATGCTGGACTAATGAGAGAAACATCCGCTCCAATGACGAAGCTTATGCATTACCATGGGATGAGGTTAAGGAACTACTGATCCTTGAGTTCTGTCCTTCTCACGAACAGCAAAAGCTCGAGGACGAGTTTTGGCATCTTAAACAAGTTGGTGATGACAATCTGGCCTACACTACCCATTTCAAGCAACTCAGCTTTATCGTACCACATTTGGTGTCCACTCCTGACCGCATGATCAGGAAATACATCCATAGGTTACCCTCTGGCATGCGTGACGCCATCAAAGCAGCACGACTTGACACCATCGAAGAAGTTTATCGATTATAAGCCAGCCTGAACAACAACCGCATTCGCGATAAACAAGTCACCACACCTACCTCCTCGAAACCAGCCAACCAAATTACCGCTCAATCAAGTGGTAGCAAGGGTAAGAAATGAAAGTCTCAAAACCCAAGCTGCAATGTGATTGTTCATGTTGCAAACCCTAACCCTGCTACACTTGAAAACACCAAGAAGCCACACAGGCTTCGGTTTCTTGACCTTGGAATCGACAGACGATTTTGGGGTAGAGGACTTTTGGATCTCACTGACGATCTTAGGAACAACGCGAGCTATCTGATTAGCCATGAATGCCATCATCTTCTTTTGAGAGCTAGTCTTGGACTTCTTGGTTGAGTTGGAGAGACGACTTGAAGACATCTAAAGATTCAAAACAAGGAATGGATGAGACTTGATTATAATGTTTTGTTTAAGGAATTTGTTTTCATGAATGCATCATATAGCATACAATGTTTCACATAGTATAACATGGATTTCACATAATGTCACATAGATAATGAAAGCATCATAAATTTAGTTTGTTCATGAGAGATTATTTATTGTTTGAGATTGCGAAGATAGTACGTATCGTGCTTCCAACCTTGAAATGAAATGACGTTCAAAGATAGAACACATTAAAATCGAGGTAGCATAAAAGAGATTTTATTATAAAAATTCGGGTTGTCACGGAACGTAACATAAGACTATTATAAAGTAAATCAAAGTCCTTCTCAAATTAAGGATACGTGCTTTGGCCTAATAGACAAATACTCTCATCGAGAAGCGACTAACGATATTTGTCCTTCCAGTTACTACACGTCCTTAATCGATTGGGAGAATCAAAACTTTGGCGGGATTGAAAATCGAAGAGTGGGACTAGTTATCAAGATACGAGTTTCACCTCTAACTTGGTAACATCGTACCCTAATGTGGTTGGTACTTATCAATTGATGAGGGTCCACTAGAATATGAAATGGAAATTTCCTTCAAGGTTTAGATATCACTCCTAACTTGAGGGTAAATTTCGTGCAAAGTACAAAGTATAGCTAAATGAAAGTCATCACCAAATGTAGGAATCACCCCTATTTTGGTGAGTCGTTCCAATTGTGTTATGAGTGTGTCACACCCCGACCAC
This sequence comes from Helianthus tuberosus, assembly GCA_030545235.1. Classification (NCBI taxonomy): domain Eukaryota; kingdom Viridiplantae; phylum Streptophyta; class Magnoliopsida; order Asterales; family Asteraceae; genus Helianthus; species Helianthus tuberosus. The sequence continues at coordinate 97,718,236 of CM060367.1, forward strand.
GTATAACATACAAAATGTGGCGGAAAACGTCGGGGAGTGTTGTAACAGAATTAATTGTTTCATAACCATGGCATTCAAAGTTGTATTTTATTTATAAACATAGGAGTTACATTGTCTTAAACAGGAAGTAAAGAGTTCAGAACATAATTAAACTAAGTCTATCTTCATTTTATGTCTCTAAGGCACAGGTCCGCCCTAGTGTCACGATCATCATCCTATGCAAAAGCTCCTGAAAACACATGTGAAAATAGGTACGTCAGCATAAAAATGCCTGTGAGATACATAGGTTTTGTGAAAATAGGATTCATGACTTATAAGTTTAGAAAAAAAAGTTGTTTAGCAAAAGTCAGTCATGAACCTTGTAAATTGTTTTGTTTTGTAAATCATTTAAAAAGCCATAAGATCAAATGATATGTATAAATAAAAGAATAATGTGTGGTTAAATGTATAACCAAGTAAAATGTGTTGTATAAAGTAAGTTGTTTGTAAAGCAATGTCTTGTGAAAGATAGGTTATTTATATAAAATGTTATATGTCTAAATTGAAATGATTCAAATAACGTTACGATATGAAATACCATACAAACACTTATATATAGGAAGTACTAGCGGCGTATCCACCATGCTTGTATCATATTACACACGCCTCGTTACTTAAATCACTTAAACAAAACCACCAATGCACAAAGTCTATGTTTAAACCAATAGTCAAAAGTCCTTGTATAAGTCATGTCAAATGTTTAAAAGTCCAAATGTAGTCAAGTGATGTGTAACACATATCCAAATGTAGAAATGTACAAAACAAAGTATTTTGAATATATCAAAAAGTTATGTTTTGCAAAGTAATGCATGTTACATTGATACAAACATTTATGTGGTGAGTTAACGCATACATTCAAGCCTTGAGACAGTCGGATAACCCTTTTAGTCAAGGTTATCAAAAGAAATGTTTTCGGATTCAGTCATTCCTTACATCCAAACAAACTCGAGATGTCAGGAATGGGATTTGTCAAGTCCTATGGTACCAGTACTTACTACCGAGCGGCGTAGCTAATGTTAATGAACGTATAATAGTCTCGTTTGTGCAAACCAAATTTCATAGCAAAAGTGAACATGTTATATGAGAATAATGTACTAAGTATGCTAAGTTAACATACAAAGCAGAAAAGTCATGTAAATCAATGTGCTAGCATGCTATCAGTTAACATACATAGCAGAAATGTAATGTAGAACAATGTACTAAGTATGCACACAATGGACATACATAGCATAAAATGTAATGAAATCATGTACTATAATGTACTAATGAACATAACAAGCATATGATATGAAAGCATGAAAAGCACGAAAGTAACAAGTAGGCACATATGTTTCACCTCAAAACAGTTTGGAAAATAGTAAAAGAGGGGTCTATGTACTCACTTGAGATTGCTCAGAAGTCCTAAGATAACCACCAAGCAATGCTAGAGATCACGGATATCAAACGGCACCTAATATAGGTAACTACATTAATAAACCGGACCTAAATCGGAAGATCGGATAGAATGTGATTTAGACCCGACAAGTTCAGAAACTTGCTTAATATGGGTCCTTCATGCACATTCTGGATTTTGAGATATAACCGATAAGGTTTGACCCGTTTCGGCTAATTTATGTAAACTTGTTACATAAACCGAACCGAACGCGTAATAAGCGTAACGGGTATCCGTAAGAGCCATATACAGGTTTCCTAAGTTAATATGCTTCAAATATGCTGTGACATCAGTGAGATGTCTTTTATTATGCCCGAAACGTATTTAAACACAAACTAGGTCCCGTAGGGGTAGTTTGGTCATTTAAAAGGTTATAAAAGAGTTTAAGTATTTGCCTGAGTTACAGGTCTGATGTAATCAGTAAAAATACTCAATTTAATAAGTTATAACAGTAGGGTAAAGTATATATGTGAAATTTATCAATTATAACCAAACTATGCACCGTAGGGGCATTTTGGTCATTTCACATAAGCCGTAAAGCTCAAAACTGAAGTTTGAGTTAAACAACTTTTGCTTACTGTTAAAACATTATAATTTACCTAAAATATCAGTAGGTACCAACCCTTGTATGTCTAAAATAGTTCTAGTACATACTATGCGTTAAAAACGCTTTGAAAGGCGATTAGGAGCCGTTTCCGGGTTATATACATAAAGCTGATATTTTTATTATTCCAGAAGGCTTAAAATAATTTATTTATCATTTAAGATCAGTAGCAAAAGGTTTGGAGTCGTTTAGATATGTAAAACTCATTTTATAGCCCGTAAGGGCAAAACCGACAATTACCGGATTAAGCCTACGACTATAAGTTATGCTCAGCCTAAAATTAATTAAAAATCTTCAAAAATCCCAAAATAATATATTACATCAGTGGGTAATAAGTTTGATATCGAAAGGTAGGCTTAACTAGGCTATACGCTAATTACGCCATTTAATTAACATAAAGCTTTCATTTTGCGCTAATGAGCATAACTCTCAATCTACACCACCAATTGATCTCAAATTTTGGATACAAGTTTATATATCAGTAACAAAGGTTTCTACTCTTTTACATTTTCAAAAATCACGTTTTAAGGTAAAAAGGGCATAATGGTCAACATATGAGCAATTAACGGAAACATGCATATTAATTGGATAACTAATGAACCAAGGGGTATAATCACAGAGGGTTATACTAGTATGTAACCTAGTCCAATTAAAGATCTGAGGCATTTCTAAAACATGCCTAAACGGGTCAGAACTGAAAGTCAAAGCAAAAGTCAAACTATGCGACTTTCGGTTCCGAACCGGGTCTAAACAGGAAATTGTCGGGTTGAACATGTTTAGACATGTTCTTACACTAATTACCAAGTTATAATAATGATCAAACAGGTTGTATATGTTCTACATTGCTAATTATGCATAAATTAGAATTTAAGCATCATGTTGACTTTTTATTAGCAAGTTTGACCCGACTTTTAACATAGTTAGAGTGCGAATCAGGGGGAACCCTTTGGAGGGTTTATTACTCACATAATTACCAACTTATAACTACTTTTGATTCGACTAATCATTGGACCATTAGTGATTAATCTTAAAGTCAACCGTTAATTATGACGGTTTGACTTTTAAGCTATAACTAAGTAAAAACTAAACTAAGGAAGGATTAGCAAACTTACTGAAGTCCTAAGCTTGATTAGGGATCACTTGAGAGAAGACTTGTGCTCCAGAAATGCTCCAGAAATGCAGAAGCGAAGTGTGAAGAACTTGTTGCAACTTATGGCCTTTTATAGTGTTTAAATCACCACAAAATGTTGACACATAGGTCTACCACTGACCACAAATCATTAACAAGTGTCCCTAGATGTTTAGGGGGTGTTTAGGGGTCAAGAAAGATGAGGAGAATCAAATTTAAGTCGGTTAGAAGGCTAAACAGGCGGCTGCCAGTTTTTTCTGCATCTGGGGGTCTGACGTGGCCCGCCTAAGATCAGGTTAAACTTGACGCGGGCCGCCTCAGCCTTGTTTTCAGATTAAAAGGTTTCAAGTTGTTGCAACTTGTCCCTTGGCCTTCGAAAGGGCAACTAAGCTTATATTTTGCAATTTGACCCCTTCTTATTTACCTACAAGGGCTTTAGGACTTGTACCCACTTTGCCAAGTCCCTGGACACTTCTGGTTAACCCGAAAAGTCCTAAATTTCAACATTGACGCTTTAACCCCTTGTACACGAATTTGATCATAACTTTCTCGTACGATAACGAAACTTTATGAAATTTATGTCGTGCATTCTAGTGAGCATGATTAACCGTTACAAAGATTCGGGTTTGTCAAGTTTAGTCCCTGTTAGCGAATTAACTTGTTTTTGCCATACCAAAGCCTTTAAAACTTATTTCTAAGTTATGCAAATGTTATTTAAGGTATGTTAAGTATTTGTTGAAGTTCCGGAGTATTTGTCGCATTAAACTGATTACGTTTACGCTCCAGTTTGCGTATAAATCTCCAGAAAGTGATATAGAGTTTGAAATTGGACAAAAGTCAAAACATGAAAAATGTAAAACATAACCAAACAAACATTGGGATCAAATAACATTGTTTTATTGATAATTGAACTGTTCACAATGATAACAAGCACAGATGTTACAGTCTCCCCTACTTGTGGAAATTTCATCCTGAAATTTATTTAGAGGAAACTCGTGGAAAAAGATGTGGATATTTCGCCTTCATTTGATTTTTGCGTTCCCAAGTAAACTCAGGTCCACGTTTAGCTTCCCAGCGAACTTTGACCAAAGGAATGCGCTTGCGTTTAAACCACTTGACTTCACGTTCCATGATTTCCACTGGCTTCTCAACAAATTTCAGTGTTTTATCAACACGAATTTCGTCAAGTGGTATGTGGAGGTTCTCATCAGCTAAACACCTCTTGAGATTGGATACGTGAAAAGTTGGATGAACATTTCCAAGTTCAGGAGGTAACTCAAGTCTGTAGGCTACCTTACCGATTCTTTCGACGATCTTGAATGGTCCAACGTATCTAGGTGCAAGTTTTCCTTTCTTTCCAAATCTGATCACACCTTTCCAAGGTGAGACCTTAAGTAATACTCGATCACCGACTTGAAATTCCAAGGGCTTGCGTTTTGGGTCCGCGTAACTCTTTTGACGGCTTCTAGCTGTCTGAAGGTTATCACGAACTTTCTTAATCCTGTCAGTTGTCTCTAAAATGAGGGCAGGTCCAGTAAGCTAAGCCTCGCCGATCTCATTCCAGCAGACTGGTGAACGACATTTTCGACCATAGAGAGCCTCGAAAGGAGCCATTTTGATGCTGGTGTGATAACTGTTGTTGTAGGAGAATTCAATTAACGGAAGATGTGAATCCTAACTACCACCAAAGTCGATCACACAAGCTCTCAGCATATCCTCCAGAGTCTGGATTGTTCTTTCAGATTGACCATCCGTTTGCGGATGATAAGCTGTGCTCAAATTAAGTTGGGTCCCCATAGCAGATTGCATGGTTCTCCAAAAATGAGAAGTGAAACGAGCATCTCTGTCAGAAGTGATGTTCAAAGGAACACCATGTCGAGCTACAATTTCATCCACATAGATTTTAGCATGTCTGTCAGCAGGAAAATCCTCACGGATTGGCAAGAAATGCGCTGACTTAGTAAGACGATCAACAACTACCCAGATGGCATCAAGACCTTTCTTTGTGCGCGGAAGTTTAGTAATGAGATCCATAGTAATGTTTTCCCATTTCCAAACTGGGATCTCTTGTTGTACCAATAAACCCGAAGGACGTTGATGTTCAGCCTTAACCTTAAGATAAGTAAGGCATTTCGATACGTATAAGGCAATGTCTTTCTTCATACCTGGCCACCAATAGTGAATACGAAGATCCTTATACATCTTATCTGAGCCTGGATGAATAGAATAACGGGACTTATGGGCTTCGTCCATAAGCAAGGTACGAAGGTCATCCTGGCTTGGGACCCACAAACGGTCCATGAAGTAATATGATCCATTGTCCTTCAGTTCCAGAGCAGGTGTTATGTGATAGGGAAATTCCTTATCCATCAAACCTTGTGAAACACAAGATTGTTGAGCCTGAGAAATGCATTCTTGGATATCGGATCGAGCTTGAATAACAGATTGAACACGTACACAATGAAGCTTAGTACGTTCCTTACGACTCAATGCATTGGCTACGACATTCGCCTTACCATGATGATAGCGAATTTCGCAGTCATAGTCGTTTAGAAGCTCAACCCAACGTCGTTGCCTCATGTTGAGTTCTTTCTGATTGAAGATATGTTGAAGACTTTTGTGGTCCGTGAAAACCACACATTTTGTTCCGTACAAATAGTGTCTCCAGATCTTAAGAGCGAAGACAATTACACCCAACTCAAGATCATGAGTGGTGTAGTTTTTCTCATGTATCTTCAACTGCCTCGATGCATATGCTAAGACTTTGTTACTTTGCATCAGGACACAGCCAAGACCCAATTTAGATGCATCGCAATAAACGACGAAATCATCATTGCCCTCAGGCAAAGTCAGAACAGGCGCGTCGCAAAGCTTCTGTTTCAAGTTTTGAAAAGCTTCCTCTTGTTTGAATCCCCACTCAAAGGGCTTGTTCTTCTGAGTTAGAGCAGTTAGAGGAACTGCAATCTTTGAGAAGTTCTCAATGAAGCGGCGATAATAACCCGCTAGACCAAGAAAAGAACGAACCTCAGTAGGAGTAGTAGGCGTATCCCAATCCTTAATCGCACTGATCTTGGAGGGATCTACATGAATACCTTGTTCGTTGACAATATGCCCAAAAATTGAACTTCTTTAAGCCAAAATTCGCACTTGGAGAATTTGGCGAAAAGTTGCTCTTTCTTCAGGAGTTCCAAAGTAAGACGAAGATGTTGCTCGTGATCAGCTCGCGTCTTAGAGTAAATCAAGATGTCATCAATAAAAACAATGACGAACTGATCCAAATAAGGCTTGCAGACCCTATTCATTAAGTCCATGAAAACAGCAGGAGCATTAGTCAAACCGAATGGCATGACTGTGAACTCATAATGCCTATAACGAGTGCGGAACGCTGTCTTGGGAATATCTTCTTCATGCACACGAAGTTGATGATACCCGGAACGCAGATCAATCTTCGAAAAATAAGAAGCGCCCTGTAACTAATCAAAGAGATCGTCAATGCGCGGTAGGGGATATCGATTCTTGATGGTAAGCTTGTTGAGCTCACGATAATCGATACACATCCTAAAGGATCCATCCTTCTTCTTGACAAAAAGAACGGGAGCACCCCAGGGTGAAAAGCTAGGACGGATAAAACCTTTGTTAGAGAGTTCCTGAAGCTGATTAGACAACTCTTGCATCTCAGACGGTGCAAGACGATATGGAGCTCTGGCAATGGGATTTGCACCAGGTACGAGATCAATACGGAACTCGACTTGGCGTGCCGGGGGTAGACCAGGTAATTCTTCAGGGAATACTTCAGAATAATCCCGAACAACAGGAATATCTTGGATAGACTTACCTTTCCCTTTATCTGTTGTGACATGTGCCAAGAAGGCCACATAATTCTTTCGCAGATACTTTCGAGCTTTAAAACAAGACATGAGTTTGAGACCACCAGTAGGTTTCTCACCATGAACCAGTAGGATCTCGCCCGTCGAAAGTGGCACACGAACGATCTTCTCAAAACAAACTACCTCTGCGCGATGCTTGGATAACCAATCCATACCCACAATAACGTCAAAGCTTCCAAGTTGCATAGGCGTGAGGTCGATAGGAAAGAGATGATCGTTAAGGTTCAACTGGAGTTGCGAAGAACAGAATCAAGAACAATGGGTTCACCATTAGCAACCTCTACTGTCAAAGGTTTACCTAGTTTCGTTCTAGACACGCGAAGTAATGGCTCAAAAGATAAAGACACAAAACTCTTATCGGCACCCGAATCAAAGAGAACAGATGCAGGCTGATTATTAATAAGGAACGTACCGTTCACCACTTCATTGTCTGCTTGTGCCTCTTGTGCATTCATGTTGAAGACTCGACCTCGAGCCTGAGCCTGATTCGGATTTGGATTCTGATTCTGGTTGGCTAGCCTTGGGCACCGGTTTCTGTAGTGGGTCAGATCCCCACAATTGTAGCACGAACCAGGAGGAAAATGAGGTCGTGCAGCTTGACCTTGTTGCTGAGCAAGAGGCTGAGCAACTTGTTGGGCTTGGTTCTGAACTGCCTGGTTCTGGTTGACAGGAATGCGACACGTAGCGGCAAGATGACCAATTCTCCCACAGTTAGTGCAATGACGACATTGGAGATGTGGTAGGTGATGGCCGTTACACCTGTTGCACAAAGGCGCAGTGCCAAGATATGGCTTCTTGGCTAGTGGTTGCGCAGGCTGATTTGGTGCAGCTTGAGCCTGTGCAGTAACGGCATAGTTTTGGGAAGCCTTTTGCTTCCTAGAACTCTTTGAGGAACCAGAATTCTTTCCATTCTTGTTTTGACCTTTCTTGCTATCCCCCTTGTCAGACGCCTGCTTCTTACCCTTGTCACCCTTTTTATGCAGCTTTCCCTTTCGAACCTGCGACTTAGTCAATGTCGATGCTAACTCGATCGCCTGACGGAGTGTGGCAGGGTTACTACCAGTAATGATGTCTTGCACTGAGTCAGGTAGGCCGTCGATGTACCTTTCGATAGCCTTGTCGAGTGGGATAACCATTGTTGGGCAAAGCAGACTCAACTCCTCAAACCTATCAGTATATGCCCTGTGCTCGCCACTTTCTTGTTTCAAGTCATCAAACTCTTTCTCCAACTCTTGCTGTTCATGACGAGGACAGAACTCCCTCATCATAAGGGCCCTGAGTTCAGCCCATGTCTGTGCTAGAGCAACTTCTGCACCTCGGTCTCTCATAACCCCGTTCCACCATGTGAGAGCCCTCTTCTGAAACACACTTGAAGAAAACTCAACCTTGCGATTGCCAGGACACTGCACGTGGCGGAAAGTATTCTCAATGCTCTCGAACCATTGAAGAAGCCCAGTCGCTCCTTCAGAACCACTAAACTTGAGTGGTTTAGCCGAGTTAAAATCCTTGTATTTGCATGGAGCATTGTTGTTGTTGTTGGCTTGGTTCCATTGAGCAAAGAGGTTTGGAAATTGAGCAGCCATCTGCTGCGCAATAATTTCTGCCAGTTCGGCAGTTGCTATTTGGTTTTCGCGTCGAGGAGGCATTCTAAAAGAGGAAACATGAAAGGAAACGAGTGAGAGGGTTGAATGAAAAGGACGAGATGAAACAAAATTGACAAAGCAAAGATGATGGTCATTTGTTTGTCATCACGTGGCAAACAAACAACACATGTGACTAATCAAAGTAAATGGGTCAGAAATAATGTATCGCGAAGACATGCTCGCCTATAAGTGAACACTCACCCCAAGAGTTCCCAGGTAAGAGTGACTGGTCCGATTATGTGGATTTGTACGAACACTCTAGCCTTAGAAAGAAAACGCAGGGTACAGGCATTCACTCTTCCAGTTTGCACGTGTTCACACTATTTAAATCCCAAAACTTTGCCGAGATTTTGAAACTTAAAGGGGTTCAATGTGACAACCCTCACCAAACCAGGTATCCGTTCGAATTAATTAATATTTAATTACTACTTAATTACTGTGCTTGCTTATAACTGTGATTAAACTGCTTACTGATTCCTGATACGTACATACTCATGCATCACATTTTATACTGTCACTCCATTATTTACACACAAACCTTAGTGACAACCTTGATGCACAAAAGCACAGTGAGCACACTATACGGGATACCCAGTAAACATGCTGACATAGCCAGCATCAGACAGTTACTGTCTCTGAGGCCAGTATGAGCCGGGAATAGTTTACTACACTAGTAGGGAGTGTAGGGAGGTGAGAATTGTTAAACTGCGTCACTAGGTAATAATTATAGTGACCGGGTGTGCCTAAAACATGTGTTAATTACAAAATTCTGCACTTTAATATAAAATGCAGCATTTAATCATGTGAGTTACTTGCAAAAATATGGCAAAACAATCCTGTATGCTTTCCTAAGTGTTGGAATTAAATTCGTAACAAAAAGATGTATAAAAGACTCTTTGCGGTACAATTTAACACTTTAACGGAACGATACCCAACCGAACAACCGGACAATTACCGGGATACTAAATTTTTTGTCAATAACATTGTTTTATTATTTTTGGCTAGTCATGATCCCCGTTTGCCATAACACCCACTAAAAACCTTATGATTAGCAAGTAACATCATATTACTTATAATCTAACTTTTGGTTACCACTTAATTGAATTATTGCAAACATACCCCCCCCCCCCCCTCAATGTGACCGTCCCCTAAGGGACCCCATATCCACAAGTTGAATTAATTTTTGATTCTGGTCATTATCATGGAATTAGTGGAAATTTATTTAATTCTTTTTGGTAATCATATACACTAAAGTGGGATTGTTAGATAACCATCATTTTACTTACAATATAACCTATGGTTACATTAGTGGAAATTTTGCAATCATAACCCCCCCCCCCCCCCATAATCAAAACAATCGGTCATCATGGACCCAAATAATCACCAACATATCTCCTAAGATCCTACTTTAATTATTTGGTATATTTAGTGCATGATTCTTTACATAAAATATTAGAAGACATTAATATAAGTATGGTGGCCTATATCTCTCATCATTCCTCAAGACCACTCACTCCTCCCTTCTAAACCTACGGTCATACCCACTCCCACATAACCTCCATTTTTTCTTTCATGTTCCATACAATCTACATATACTCAAAGGTGTTAAAAGGTGCATAAGGGAGCTTGGAACTTTCGGAAGTTGAAGAACCTCTCTTGTTTGCTTTTATCCACTTCATTACTTCTCTTGATCATCCCTAGCCTTGTGCTAGTAGTAAGTTACTTGTACACCCTTGTTCATCTTGTTCCATGGTTAAAAAGCTAGTATGGTGATCGTATATATGCGTTTTAGTAACATTTAACCTATAAAAAGCTTGCTGATTTGCAATTACAGCCGAATTCAACTGACTGTAACCGGACCTTAATAAATCAGAAAATATATTTTCTGAACTCTAGATTTATGTATTATGAAATATGGTTCTAATGGCACTGGAATCATAATTTTTGAACTTCGTTTACTATTTTTAAAGACCCGTTTTGTAACAGCAGCTCAAGCTGTATTTTTACTGCTAAAAATAAGCGTCATATTTTCCGTCATAACCTGGATTCTGTGTAGATTCAGATCATGAAATTTATACAACAGATGATCACAGATGTAATTGTAATTCTCCCACTGGAATTTCATCAATCGGACTTACGATGAATTTTAAATGAATTTTTCCATAAACTGCAGTCAGAAAGTGACGAATCTGATTGCAGTTCGGTAAATTAATTTCTATAAAATATTGGTAATGAACTGGACCCCGATATTTTTACACAATAAATTTTGGATTATATATGACATCCTGTAAAAATTTTAGAATTTTTGGAGAAGGTTAACTATTTTATTAAAATGCTCGAAAACAGTCCAGTTTTGATTAATAAAGCTGAAATGACATAAGTCGTTTATTGCATGTCTAATTGTCGGGTTGACTATGTGAGAACGATCTACAGGTTATATGTAAAGAAAAAAATGATATTTTTTTAAGCATGGACACCTCCATTTACAAAGGAGACTATGGCGAAATTTTCCGAAAATCCTAACACTTAGTAAATATTTTCTGGACAAGTGTTTATTAGTATATTTAGATTATGTTATCAAAGATAAACATCGCCATAAATTTTATAACAAAGTACAAAGTATCGGAGGATGATTTTATACATAAAAATGATTAAGTATATAATCTCAAAAGGGGACTTAAAAATATATTTCCGATACGAACATACGTATGTAAAATGTCCCATCCTTGGGAAGGAAACATTTATATATAAAATACTTTGGAAGTATTAATACAAGAATATTGCACGAACCAAATATTCCAACACGACATATGATTAAGTTAAAATATTAATTATTTTGACAAATAATTATTACTCGGAATAATAAAAGAAACGTATCTCAAAACATTTAACTCTAAGCCAAGGCACGGCCCGTTCGTGTAATAGACATTAGTACGTTGTAGGTTGTCGTGTAGCTGACAGAGTTGAGACACGGTTCAAGACGCAATACTGTGAGTTCATGTCCCCCTTTTCTCTTAACAGTTTTCAGTTTTATACTTCGGGGGTGGAATACATGTTACAATTATTACAGACATTTTATACATGGTATGGTTAGCTTAAGGAGGGTTTACTACTTAGATCATGTGAGTGGGTAGGTGGAACTTAAGGCCATTAATCCTCGTTGTAGGACCGAGGGTCATGAGCGGTAGATCTATTTGGGTGTAGCGAGCCCAGCTCCTGAGTCCACAGTACAGACCATGGGGTGACTTTGAGCCCGACGCACAAATTTGCTAGGTTTGAGTCTTCCTGCATCACTTCACACATATCATTGGCTTTGCAACCCAATGGTGATCTCTTTTTTCCTTATTGCTACATACCAGGGACGTTTATTCATACTTTGAAGGTTTATACATACTCACTTTTACATGAACTCGCTCAACTTTTGTTGATATTTTTTAAAATACATGTATTTCAGGAAATTAATGGATCTGGGAAGTATGCTATTGTGTCAAGCTGCGTAATGAATAACGATGTCATCCAGGTTTAGGAGGTGTAACCCTTACCTGGACGGTTACATGTCTTTAAATCACGTATTACTTAAGTCTTTTGTTGTGTCATGTGAAAACGCTTTAATCTTGTCTTGGTTGTAACTTGTTTTGTGTGTCGATATTTTAGACAATGACGTTGTGGTGTCTTTAAGTTTAATGAATGGATGAACATCATGTGTTTTACTTTCATATAGCATTGTTATGATTGTTGCTATGGTATTAAGAAGTCACACCAAATAAACCCACGCTTCCGCAAAAGCCAGGGTGTGACAACTTGGTATCAGAGCCTCGATCATAGCGAACTAGGATTCTTTCTCGAGTCTAGACTATGATCACTAGGGCTCTCACGAAAACATTTTTACAATTGCATACACGAAACGTCCAGATCCAGGGTACAAACATTTTTACAAACAAAAGGCACAAATACATCGTTCAAAAATTTATATTTCAGTCTTAGAGACTGAGGGAGTTTAGCCTTAGAGGCTGGGAAGGTTCAGTCTTAGAGACTGAGGGGCTCAATCTTAGAGATTGGGGATGTTTAGTCTTAGAGACTGGAAGGTTTGGTCTTAGAGACCAGGGAGTTAGTCTGAGAGGCTAGGGAGTTCAGTTTGAGAGACTGGGTGGGATAGTCTGGGGAAGACTAGGATGATTACTTGATTACATTGATTGTGACTTACATGCTTATTTGACTACATGTTGATACCCATTTCCATGGGTGAAGTCTATGAGAAATAGACACAATACATTAATAGACTATGTGCCTACAATACATTACATTATCAGTTTACGCATTATAAACAGTTTGTAAGTTCAGCTTATACAAGATAGAAATCCTTGATTGATAGGATTTTACATGATTATATATATAGGTTGTTCATATATATGTTGCATGAAATATTTGGCAAAAAAAAAAAAAAAAACAAAATGCCTTCGACTTCGAATTCAATTGTCATCGTTGACTCACATAACATGGTTTAAGACACAACATCCTTTACACAAGACATAATACTCTATTTCAAAACATAACATATTTTATACAAAACATCTCCCATAAGAATATCGACCTCACGCCTATTGCGGAGCTTATAATGAACGTGGTTCCTGAGTGAGAACATAAAGCATTGATCCCGTGGAAGAATGGTTGCTTTCTCGCAGATGCTAAAATGCCTAAATTCAATAGTGATGATAAGGCGGAGGTGGTAGCCTTGGACAACAACTCCATTAGTGGGGCGAGGTCCCTGTGGCTCATACAAATCATAATTGACGACACTCTTGTCCAGACAAGGAACATGAAGTACTCATCTTGAAGGTGCCTCTCCAGTTGTTATCTTTATTTCATTTAATGTCGTGCCGTTCTGCGGAGTAATGACAACGAACGTTGACACGTGAACTATCACGAAGTTTCCTTCTATGTTGAAGGTATATTAACAATAGTGTTTCCTCTCTTACTGATCGGCTGCTTCGTACGAGAGAACGCTAGGGTGACCATGCAAGGCAATTTATTATTACGGTGGCCAACGTAATAACAACTTGTAGTGCATGGGAATTCTGGTGGATTCTGCGGGCTAAGCTAAGGATCACTATTCGTTCAAAATTCTTAAGTTATTACTTGAGATTCAAAATTTTATTAGAACACGAGTTTACATTAGACCTACTGCCAGTCGAGTTAGGAAGCTTCGATGTGGTAGTAGGGATGGATTGGTTGTCAAGCAACAGAGCCGAGATTGTATGTCACGAGAAGACCATTCGCATCCCAATGGCGGATGGAGAAACGATCGTAGCACACGGAGAGAAGCGCGATACGCCCCTAAGGATCATTAGTTGTTTGAAGGCTCAAAAATGTTTGAAGAAGGGATGTGTTGCCTTCCTGGCACACATTGTGGATAAGGAAGCCGCTGAGCCAAAACTTGAAGACATCCCAGTCGTGAAAGAGTATCCTGAAGTCTTTCCAGAAGACTTGCCAGGATTGCCACCACAAAGGCAAGTCGAGTTTCATATTGACTTAGTTCCAGGCACCACGCCTGTAGCTAAAGCACCCTATCGACTTGCACCTTCAGAGATGCAAGAGCTATCAACGCAACTCCAGGAGTTGATGGACAAGGGATTTATCAGACCAAGCTTCTCGCCTTGGGGAGCTCCAATTTTGTTCGTGAAAAAGAAGGATGGTAGTTTTCGCATGTGTATAGACTACCGGGAGCTGAATAAGTTGACAATCAAGAACAGATATCCTTTGCCAAGGATCGATGACCTATTCGATCAATTACAAGGTTCAAGTTTTTACTCAAAATCGATCTACGATCAGGTTATCACCAGTTAAGGATACAAGAGGAAAGTATTCCAAAGACGGCCTTTAGAACTCGATATGGACATTACAAGTTCCTGGTTATGCCGTTTGGTTTAACGAACGCGCCAGCAGTATTCATGGATTTGATGAACAGAGTCTGTAAACCGTACCTCGATAAGTTTGTGATTGTGTTCATTGACGATATTCTGATTTATTCAAAGTCGAAAGAAGAACACGAGCAACATTTAAGAGCCTTTTTAGAGCTACTTAAAAAGGAGAAGTTGTACGCAAAGTTCTCGAAGTGCGAGTTCTGGTTACGCGAAGTCCAGTTTCTTGGTCATATAGTCAACGGAAATAGAATTCATGTGGATCTGACAAAGATTGAAGCAATCAAGAATTGGGAGACTCTAAAGACGCCAACCGAAATTCGACAATTCCTAGGTTTGGCTGGTTATTATCGTAGGTTCATTGAGGATTTCTCGAAAATCGCTCAACCTTTGACCTCTCTCACTCAGAAAGATAAGAAGTTTGTTTGGGGAGATAAGCAAGAAGAGGCCTTTCAGTTGTTGAAGAACAAGCTTTGTGATGCACCGATCTTATCGCTACCCGAAGGAACGGATGACTTCGTGGTATATTGCGACGCCTCGCGTCAGGGTTTAGGCTGCGTCTTGATGCAGCGACATAAAGTTATAGCATACGCGTCACGCCAATTGAAGATCCACGAGAAAAATTACACCACGCATGATTTGGAATTGGGCGCGGCGGTGTTTGCACTAAAAATCTGGCGACATTATTTGTATGGTACGCGATGTACAATCTTCACTGATCACAAGAGCTTACAACACATATTTAACCAAAAGGAGCTTAACATGAGGCAAAGACGCTGGGTTGAATTGTTGAACGACTACGACTGCGAGATCAAGTATCACCCAGGGAAAGTGAACGTGGTCGCTGATGCCCTGAGTCGTAAAGAAAGGATTAAGCCCATAAGGGTTAGGGCTTTAGAAATGATTATCCAAACAGATCTTTCTCGCCGAATTCGTACTGCGCAGAAAGAAGCACTTAAGGAAAGAAACCTTGAAGAAGAATATCTCCGTGGGATGGAGAAGCAATTAGTGCCAAACGAGGAAGGAACGTTATGTTTTATGAAAAGGATTTGGGTTCCTCTATTTCGTGGTTTGAGAAAAGTTATTTTTGATGAGGCACACAAATCACGGTACTCTATTCATCCCGGGGCGGATAAGATGTACCAAGATCTTAAGGATTATTATTGGTGGCCTAGAATGAAAGGCGACGTTGCTGTTTATGTGAGCAAGTGTTTAACGTGTGCTAAAGTGAAAGCTGAATACCAGAAGCCTTCAGGACTTCTGCAACAACCAGAAATTCCCAAGTGGAAATGGGAACATATTTCAATGGATTTTATAACGAAGTTGCCAAGGACGCCCAGGGGTCATGATACTATTTGGGTGATAGTTGACCGCCTAACAAAGTCCGCGCACTTCTTGCCATTCAAAGAGAAGGACAATACGAGTGAACTTGCGGAGATATATATGCGAGAAATCGTTGCACGTCATGGAGTGCCTCTCTCGATCATCTCTGATAGAGATGGGAGATTTGTATCAAGGATTTGGCAATCCTTCCAAGAAGCTTTTGGCTCGCAATTGAACCTAAGTACTGCATTTCATCCGCAAACTGATGGCCAAAGTGAAAGAACTATACAGACTTTGGAGGATATGCTGAGAGCATGTGTAATGGATCTTGGTGGTAGCTGGGATAAGCATTTACCATGGTCCGAATTCTCATACAACAACAGCTACCACACCAGTATTGGAGCCGCGCCATTTGAAGCTCTTTACGGACGCAAGTGTCGATCACCCCTATGCTGGGCTGACGCAGGTGATAGGCAGCTTGTTGGTCCCGAAATCGTCCAAGAGACGACAGACAAGATTGCGCAAATTCGAAAACGCATCGAAGCGGCTCGCGACAGACAGAAAGCCTATGCAGATCCAAACCGGAAACATTTGGAATTCCAAGTTGGAGATATGGTTTTATTGAAAGTTTCACCCTGGAAGGGTGTGGCACGCTTCGGGAAGCGTGGGAAGTTGAATCCGCGATACATTGGCCCATTCAAAATTCTGAAGAGGATTGGTTTGGTAGCATACAAGTTGGACCTACCTGCTGAACTTAATGGTGTTCACGATACATTTCACGTATCTAATCTGAAAAAGAGTCCAACTCAAGAGACAGTTGTCATTCCTGCTGACGAAGTTCAAATCGACGACACACTCCATTTTGTTGAAGAACCTGTTGAGGTCACTGATTGGAAGATTAACAAAACACGCCGGAGTAGTGTCAAACTCGTCAAAGTTCGATGGAATGCACGACACGGTCCAGAATTCACGTGGGAACGTGAGGATCGTATGAAGGCTAAGTACCCACATTTATTCCCCAAGACCCCTGCAACTAGACGCAGATCCTAAAATTTCGGGACGAAATTTATTTAACGGGGGGAGAATGTGACAACCCTCACCAAACCAGGTATCCGTACGAATTAATTAATATTTAATTACTACTTAATTACTGTGCTTGCTTATAACTGTGATTAAACTGCTTACTGATTCCTGATACGTACATACTCATGCATCACATTTTATACTGTCACTCCATTATTTACACACAAACCTTAGTGACAACCTTGATGCACAAAAGCACAGTGAGCACACTATACGGGATACCCAGTAAACATGCTGACATAGCCAGCATCAGACAGTTACTGTCTCTGAGGCCAGTATGAGCCGGGAATAGTTTACTACACTAGTAGGGAGTGTAGGGAGGTGAGAATTGTTAAACTGCGTCACTAGGTAATAATTATAGTGACCGGGTGTGCCTAAAACATGTGTTAATTACAAAATTCTGCACTTTAATATAAAATGCAGCATTTAATCATGTGAGTTACTTGCAAAAATATGGCAAAACAATCCTGTATGCTTTCCTAAGTGTTGGAATTAAATTCGTAACAAAAAGATGTATAACAGACTCTTTGCGGTACAATTTAACACTTTAACGGAACGATACCCAACCGAACAACCGGACAATTACCAGGATACTAAATTTTTTGTCAATAACATTGTTTTATTATTTTTGGCTAGTCATGATCCCCGTTTGCCATAACACCCACTAAAAACCTTATGATTAGCAAGTAACATCATATTACTTATAATCTAACTTTTGGTTACCACTTAATTGAATTATTGCAAACATACCCCCCCCCCCCCCCCCTCAATGTGACCGTCCCCTAAGGGACCCCATATCCACAAGTTGAATTAATTTTTGATTCTTGTCATTATCATGGAATTAGTGGAAATTTATTTAATTCTTTTTGGTAATCATATACACTAAAGTGGGATTGTTAGATAACCATCATTTTACTTACAATATAACCTATGGTTACATTAGTGGAAATTTTGCAATCATAACCCCCCCCCCCCCCCCATAATCAAAACAATCGGTCATCATGGACCCAAATAATCACCAACATATCTCCTAAGATCCTACTTTAATTATTTGGTATATTTAGTGCATGATTCTTTACATAAAATATTAGAAGACATTAATATAAGTATGGTGGCCTATATCTCTCATCATTCCTCAAGACCACTCACTCCTCCCTTCTAAACCTACGGTCATACCCACTCCCACATAACCTCCATTTTTTCTTTCAAGTTCCATACAATCTACATATACTCAAAGGTGTTAAAAGGTGCATAAGGGAGCTTGGAACTTTCGAAAGTTGAAGAACCTCTCTTGTTTGCTTTTATCCACTTCATTACTTCTCTTGATCATCCCTAGCCTTGTGCTAGTAGTAAGTTACTTGTACACCCTTGTTCATCTTGTTCCATGGTTAAAAAGCTAGTATGGTGATCGTATATATGCGTTTTAGTAACATTTAACCTATAAAAAGCTTGCTGATTTGCAATTACAGCCGAATTCAACTGACTGTAACCGGACCTTAATAAAGCAGAAAATATATTTTCTGAACTCTAGATTTATGTATTATGAAATATGGTTCTAATGGCACTGGAATCATAATTTTTGGACTTCGTTTACTATTTTTAAAGACCCGTTTTGTAACAGCAGCTGAAGCTGTATTTTTACTGCTAAAAATAAGCGTCATATTTTCCGTCATAACCTGGATTCTGTGTAGATTCAGATCATGAAATTTATACAACAGATGATCACAGATGTAATTGTAATTCTCCCACTGGAATTTCATCAATCGGACTTACGATGAATTTTAAATGAATTTTTCCATAAACTGCAGTCAGAAAGTGACGAATCTGATTGCAGTTCGGTAAATTAATTCCTATAAAATATTGGTAATGAACTGGACCCCGATATTTTTACACATTAAATTTTGGATTATATATGACATCCTGTAAAAATTTGAGAATTTTTGGAGAAGGTTAACTATTTTATTAAAATGCTCGAAAACAGTCCAGTTTTGATTAATAAAGCTGAAATGACATAAGTCGTTTATTGCATGTCTAATTGTCGGGTTGACTATGTGAGAACGATCTACAGGTTATATGTAAAGAAAAAAATGATATTTTTTTAAGCATGGACACCTCCATTTACAAAGGAGACTATGGCGAAATTTTCCGAAAATCCTAACACTTAGTAAATATTTTCTGGACAAGTGTTTATTAGTATATTTAGATTATGTTATCAAAGATAAACATCGCCATAAATTTTATAACAAAGTACAAAGTATCGGAGGATGATTTTATACATAAAAATGATTAAGTATATAATCTCAAAAGGGGACTTAAAAATATATTTCCGATATGAACATACGTATGTAAAATGTCCCATCCTTGGGAAGGAAACATTTATATATAAAATACTTTGGAAGTATTAATACAAGAATATTGCACGAACCAAATATTCCAACACGACATATGATTAAGTTAAAATATTAATTATTTTGACAAATAATTATTACTCGGAATAATAAAAGAAACGTATCTCAAAACATTTAACTCTAAGCCAAGGCACGGCCCGTTCGTCTAATAGACATTAGTACGTTGTAGGTTGTCGTGTAGCTGACAGAGTTGAGACACGGTTCAAGACGCAATACTGTGAGTTCATGTCCCCCTTTTCTCTTAACAGTTTTCAGTTTTATACTTCGGGGGTGGAATACATGTTACAATTATTACAGACATTTTATACATGGTATGGTTAGCTTAAGGAGGGTTTACTACTTAGATCATGTGAGTGGGTAGGTGGAACTTAAGGCCATTAATCCTCGTTGTAGGACCGAGGGTCATGAGCGGTAGATCTATTTGGGTGTAGCGAGCCCAGCTCCTGAGTCCACAGTACGGACCATGGGGTGACTTTGAGCCCGACGCACAAATTTGCTAGGTTTGAGTCTTCCTGCATCACTTCACACATATCATTGGCTTTGCAACCCAATGGTGATCTCTTTTTTCCTTATTGCTACATACCAGGGACGTTTATTTATACTTTGAAGGTTTATACATACTCACTTTTACATGAACTCGCTCAACTTTTGTTGATTTTTTTTTTAAAATACATGTATTTCAGGAAATTAATGGATCTGGGAAGTATGCTATTGTGTCAAGCTGCGTAATGAATAACGATGTCATCCAGGTTTAGGAGGTGTAACCCTTACCTGGACGGTTACATGTCTTTAAATCACGTATTACTTAAGTCTTTTGTTGTGTCATGTGAAAACGCTTTAATCTTGTCTTGGTTGTAACTTGTTTTGTGTGTCGATATTTTAGACAATGACGTTGTGGTGTCTTTAAGTTTAATGAATGGATGAACATCATGTGTTTTACTTTCATATAGCATTGTTATGATTGTTGCTATGGTATTAAGAAGTCACACCAAATAAACCCACGCTTCCGCAAAAGCCAGGGTGTGACATTCAAAACCATATAACAGAGGGTTCAAAACCTTACAATAGAGGGTTCAAAACCTAGTAATCAATCATCCTAGAACAGATGATTAATTTTCAAAGCGGATTCGGGATCAATGTTCTTGTTGTGGTTATCACCTAAGGATAGGTGAAGTACAAGTTTTAAAATCTAAACACAAGATAACTTGTGTTGGGGTCCTAGAAAGGTTATAGTCTAGGTCAAAGAATTACTAATAACCTAATTCCCTATAACCATTGGCTCTGATACCAACTCTTCTGTCACACCCCGACCACGTATAACATACAAAACGTGGCGGAAAACGTCGGGGAGTGTTGTAACAGAATTAATTGTTTCATAACCATGGCATTCAAAGTTGTATTTTATTTATAAACATAGGAGTTACATTGTCTTAAACAGGAAGTAAAGAGTTCAGAACATAATTAAACTAAGTCTATCTTCATTTTATGTCTCTAAGGCACAGGTCCGCCCTAGTGTCACGATCATCATCCTATGCAAAAGCTCCTGAAAACACATGTGAAAATAGGTACGTCAGAATAAAAATGCCTGTGAGATACATAGGTTTTGTGAAAATAGGATTCATGACTTATAAGTTTAGAAAAAAAAAGTTGTTTAGCAAAAGTCAGTCATGAACCTTGTAATTGTTTTGTTTTGTAAATCATTTAAAAAGCGATAAGATCAAATGATATGTATAAATAAAAGAATAATGTGTGGTTAAATGTATAACCAAGTAAAATGTGTTGTATAAAGTAAGTTGTTTGTAAAGCAATGTCTTGTGAAAGATAGGTTATTTATATAAAATGTTATATGTCTAAATTGAAATGATTCAAATAACGCTACGATATGTAATACCATACAAACACTTATATATAGGAAGTACTAGCGGCGTATCCACCATGCTTGTATCATATTACACACGCCTCGTTACTTAAATCACTTAAACAAAACCACCAATGTACAAAGTCTATGTTTAAACCAATAGTCAAAAGTCCTTGTATAAGTCATGTCAAATGTTTAAAAGTCCAAATGTAGTCAAGTGATGTGTAACAAATGTTATGTATTGTAAGTAAAGTATTATCACATATCCAAATGTAGAAATGTACAAAACAAAGTATTTTGAATATATCAAAAAGTTATGTTTTGCAAAGTAATGCATGTTACATTGATACAAACATTTATGTGGTGAGTTAACGCATACATTCAAGCCTTGAGACAGTCAGATAACCTTTTAGTCAAGGTTATCAAAAGAAATGTTTTCGGATTCAGTCATTCCTTACATCCAAACAAACCCGAGATGTCAGGAATGGGATTTGTCAAGTCCTATGGTACCAGCACTTACTACCGAGCGGCGTAGCTAATGTTAATGAACGTATAATAGTCTCGTTTATGCAAACCAAAAGTCATAGCAAAAGTGAACATGTTATATGAGAACAATGTACTAAGTATGCTAAGTTAACATACAAAGCAGAAAAGTCATGTAAATCAATGTGCTAGCATGCTATCAGTTAACATACATAGCAGAAATGTAATGTAGAACAATGTACTAAGTATGCACACAATGGACATACATAGCATAAAATGTAATGAAATCATGTACTATAATGTACTAATGAACATAACAAGCATATGATATGAAAGCATGAAAAGCACGAAAGTAACAAGTAGACACATGTGTTTCACCCCAAAACAGTTTGGAAAATAGTAAAAGAGGGGTCTATGTACTCACTTGAGATTGCTCAGAAGTCCTAAGATAACCACCAAGCAATGCTAGAGATCACGGATATCAAACGACACCTAATATAGGTAACTACATTAATAAACCAGACCTAAATCGGAAGATCGGATAGAATGTGATTTAGACCCGATAAGTTCAGAGACTTGCTTAATATGGGTCCTTCATGCACATTCTGGATTTTGAGATATAACCGATAAGGTTTGACCCGTTTCGGCTAATTTATGTAAACTTGTTACATAAACCGAACCGAACGCTTAATAAGCGTAACGGGTATCCGTAAGAGCCATATACAGGTTTCCTAAGTTAATATGCTTCAAATATGTTGTGACATCAGTGAGATGTCTTTTATTATGCCCGAAACGTACTTAAACACAAACTAGGTCCCGTAGGGGTAGTTTGGTCATTTAAAAGGTTATAAAAGAGTTTAAGTATTTACCTGAGTTACAGGTCTGATGTAATCAGTAAAAATACTCAATTTAATAAGTTATAACAGTAGGGTAAAGTATATATGTGAAATTTATCAATTATAACCAAACTATGCACCGTAGGGGCATTTTGGTAATTTCACATAAGCCGTAAAGCTCAAAACTGAAGTCTGAGTTAAACAACTTTTACTTACTATTAAAACATTATAATTTACCTAAAATATTAGTAGGTATCAACCCTTGTATGTCTAAAAAAGTTCTAGTACATACTATGCGTTAAAAACGCTTAGAAAGGCGATTAGGAGCCGTTTCCGGGTTATATACATAAAGCTGATATTTTTATTATTCCAGAAGGCTTAAAATAATTTATTTATCATTTACGATCAGTAGCAAAAGGTTTGGAGTCATTTAGATATGTAAAACTCATTTTATAGCCCCTAAGGGCAAAACCGACAATTACCGGATTAAGCCTACGACTATAAGTTATGCTCAGCCTAAAATTAATTAAAAATCTTCAAAAATCCCAAAATAATATATTACATCAGTGGGTAATAAGTTTGATATCGAAAGGTAGGCTTAACTAGGCTATACGCTAATTACGCCATTTAATTAACATAAAGCTTTCATTTTGCGCTAATGAGCATAACTCTCAATCTACACCACCAATTGATCTCAAATTTTGGATACAAGTTTATATATCAGTAACAAAGGTTTCTACTATTTTACATTTTCAAAAATCACGTTTTAAGGTAAAAAGGGCATAATGGTCAACATATGAGCAATTAACGGAAACATGCATATTAATTGGATAACTAATGAACGAAGGGGTATAATCACAGAGGGTTATACTATTATGTAACCTAGTCCAATTAAAGCTCTGAGGCATTTCTAAAACATGCCTAAACGGGTCAGAACTGAAAGTCAAAGCAAAAGTCAAACTATGCGACTTTCGGTTCCGAACCGGGTCTAAACAGGAAATTGTCGGGTTGAACATGTTTAGACATGTTCTTACACTAATTACCAAGTTATAATAATGATCAAACATGTTGTATATGTTCTACATTGCTAATTATGCATAAATTAGAATTTAAGCATCATGTTGACTTTTTATTAGCAAGTTTGACCCGACTTTTGACATAGTTAGAGTGGGAATCAGGGGGAACCCTTTGGAGGGTTTATTACCGACATAATTACCAACTTATAACTACTTTTGATTCGACTAATCACTGGACCATTAGTGATTAATCTTAAAGTCAACCGTTAATTACGACGATTTGACATTTAAGCTATAACTAAGTAAAAACTAAACTAAGGAAGGATTAGCAAACTTACTGAAGTCCTAAGCTTGATTAGGGATCACTTGAGAGAAGACTTGTGCTCCAGAAATGCTCCAGAAATGCAGAAGTGAAGTGTGAAGAACTTGTTGCAACTTATGGCCTTTTATAGTGTTTAAATCACCACAAAATGTTGACACATAGGTCTACCACTGACCACAAATCATTAACAAGTGTCCCTAGATGTTTAGGGGGTGTTTAGGGGTCAAGAAAGATGAGGAGAATCGAATTTAAGTCGGTTAGAAGGCTAAACAGGCTGCTGCCAGTTTTTTCTGCATCTGGGGGTCTGACGCGGCCCGCCTAAGATCAGGTTAAACTTGACGCGGGCCGCCTCAGCCTTGTTTTCAGATTAAAAGGTTTCAAGTTGTTGTAACTTGTCCCTTGGCCCTTAGAAAGGGCAACTAAGCTTATATTTTGCAATTTGACCCCTTCTTATTTACCTACAAGGGCTTTAGGACTTGTACCCACTTTGCCAAGTCCTTGGACACTTCTGGTTAACCCGAAAAGTCCTAAATTTCAACGTTGACGCTTTAACCCCTTGTACACGAATTTGATCATAACTTTCTCGTACGATAACGAAACTTTATGAAATTTATGTCGTGCATTCTAGTGAGCATGATTAACCGTTACAAAGATTCGGGTTTGTCAAGTTTAGTCCCTGTAAGCGAATTAACTTGTTTTTGCCATACCAAAGCCTTTAAAACTTATTTCTAAGTTATGAAAAGGTTATTTAAGGTATGTTAAGTATTTGTTGAAGTTCCGGAGTATTTGTCGCATTAAACTGATTACGTTTACGCACCAGTTTGCGTATAAATCTCCAGAAAGTGATATAGAGTTTGAAATTGGACAAAAGTCAAAACATGAAAAATGTAAAACATAACCAAATAAACATTGGGATCAAATAACATTGTTTTATTGATAATTGAACTGTTCACAATGATAACAAGCACGGATGTTACAGAGAGTGTCTTCATCAAGCCTCCAAGTGTGTATTGTGTTAGCCTTAGGAAAGGCATGTATATTTAAAGACCAAAGAGAATAGCCAAGAAGCAAGCAAGATTGAAGGCAAGTAGTTTTAAAGAACACATAGTGATAAAGTTCCTAAACTATAGACTAGGTAAAAGCATTTCTACTTTCCTAATTCCCTATAGTTATGGCTCTGATACCAATCTGTCACACCCCAACCGATGGCGGAAACATCAAGATGAGACAAAAACAAATCGATCAAAGCATCATAACACTAATTGTGACAATATAAATTAATCATGATTTCATAAATACTAAAAATGTCATACAATAGTTCAAAACAAGATTCAAATTGTATCAAACATAGTCAAACAATTTATTTATTTCTAAGGTGTGTTTCTATGTTCACCCTAGCTTGATTCTTCGTCATCTTGTCTATCAACCTGCAACATGTATTAAAATAATGATCAATAATAATGTTGGCGAGTATACAAGTTTTGATACATAGCATAATAATGAAATGTTTAACGTGCTCATATCCAACATGAATAATGTATACAAGTTACAAATATGCTGGACTAGAGTAAACTATATGTCAAACCTAAGTTTCCAACGCAATCGTGCTTTTCCCATATTGTTGCAACGAATAGGAGGTTAACATGTTTTACTTAACAATACCCCAAGACTCAAGGGCGGTGCGTTAATCCTATAGCGCTATAATTGTCAAGGTAGGCTAGCAAAGTTAATGAGCATATAGATACAAGTGAAACAAAACAAGTTAGAACGAAGAACAGTCCCTTCATATGAAGCTACTCCCTTCGTACGAATGGAGTCTCCTGATTGGTACGAAGGGGCTGTTTCAGTGCGATATGAACAGACTCTACATGCTAAACAGTAAGGTAATGATTGTAAACAGTAAAATAAAGTGATCGGTTGTAAAATCTGAGGCTGAAACAGAAGTTTAAACGGGCTGGTTTGATTAACAGCACTGTGTTCATTAAAAGTATCAGTTTGATCTGGTTTGATTAAAAATGTTGAAGAATACATTTAATCTATTTAATAAACCTTAAGTTAGTAAATAAAACACTTAATCGTGACAACAAGAGTGAAATTAGAGTTGAAATCGGAACAGAAAACATGTATCGAAGTCCCTTCGTACGAAGCAGGCATAGTCCCTTCGTACGAAGGCACTGTTCTTGATGAAAATCTATGTTTGATCCATCAAAACAAATATTTTCTTGATGGAAATTAACCCTAATGCAGGCCCTTAACTATGAATTGAGTTAGGGTCTGATGGGTTTCCGATTCCATCGAGATCGTGTAATAATAGAAATGAAAATTATGATTAAGTTGTACTATTTTATGAATTTTGATCCAATCTCGTATGAGTGATGCTCCACAACAGTTTGCCTAAGCAAAACAAGTGGAAACCATCTTTGAGATGATTAGGATCAAAAGGTTTTTGTGGAAATCAAGAGTTTGTAATTATAAATACAAGAAATGAAATAGAACAAGATTGAAATGAAGAAAGGAGGAATCTTACAAAGCTTCTGATCGCAATAGAAATTTGAGAGTGTTTGCAAGAGTAAATGGCGAGTTGGAATGAGGGGTTAAGGCCTCTATTTATAAATTTGAGGGTGCATTAGGGTTTCCTAGGATTTCACCCAGTCCCCCTTCGTATGAAGGGTGTTAGTGCAAATGTCTGTCAACTATGTCTTGTATCGAATCTTGTAATCAGATAGGATAAACCAGTGTTTGATAGGTTAGAAAGCAGGATTGTGTGTGTGAAAGTGATTTCGCACGAAATAGCCAAAGGCTATTTCGCACGAAATAACAACTCTTCATTTCGCACGAAATGAGAGAAGTTGATTTCGTACGAAATGAACTGAAGGTATTTCGTACGAAATACCTAGCCTATATATAGGGGAGTATGGTTTGTCATTTGTAACTTTTGGAAATCGGTAGCGAACCTCTGCCGAATTGTCTCGAGGTGCTGTAAACTTTCAGAATCAATATAAGAGACATATTAAAGTGAATCAAGCTGTTATCAAGTCCGTTTCATTGATTCCGCCTTTGATTCGGATCTAAACTCTTCTGAACGACTCATTCAGGTCGCACAAACGATCCTACAAGTGGTATCAGAGCACAGGAGGAAGAGTTCTTACAGAATTCAGCTTGATTTCATCGGATTTTCTCACTTCTACTCATTCTTTTCAAAATTAAACGAGTGTTGACGGTTAAAATGGTTTGAATTTCACACATTATAAGCGAAACACTGTTTTAACAAATCCTGGAAAGTTTCAGACTTAAATTCGGACTAACACCTGATCAATTTTTACAAAAACATGGCCGATTATCATTCCGTACGAAATACATGTCTTCATTTCGCATGAAACAGAGGTTCATTTCACACGGAATAGTCTCAGTTATTTGGTATTTCGCATGAAATCAGTTTGGTCTGTCATCATTCTGCACGAAATCAACTTAGTATTTCGCACGAAATCAGCATTTCATTTCGCACGAAATCAACAGAGTCAGCTCATTTCGCACGGATTGCTATCTCGCTTGAAAGTTGATATTTTGTTTGAAAAGTATAATCATTTCGTACGAAATCAACAGTGATGGGTCATTTCGTTTGAAAAAGTCATTCCGCACCAAATTCATTCCACACCAAAAGAGTCATTTCGCATCAAGACTATTCCGCATCAATTGTGTACCATTTCTTTTTAGTTAGTTGACAAGTGTTTGAACTAATCTTGTGTGTTTGTATTCAGGTATAGTGATTCAAAGAGTTTACATTATGGCTGAAGAATTCTACAACACATTCTTTAACGCGTTTACATCTGAGTCTTCCGAAACTTCAAATGCCACACCAAAATCTATTACAAAAGCGATCAATGAAAACATCAATCATGACAACTTTTATGGAACACATTCAAAACCACCCAAACTTTAAAACATTGAAGATTACACTTGGTGGAAAGAACGCTTTATCAACTGGGCGAAAGCTTATGCTCACGAGAGCTGGTTCTGTTTGGAGTTTGGGTATAGTAGGCCGTTAGATGATAAAGGCGAAGAACTTCCACTCAAAAGCTTATCACCAGAGGATAAAAAGGAATTTTCATCTGAACAGAGAACGATTGCTTTGATCCAAACGTCAATCAGAAATGATTTGTTTGCTTTATTATAACATGACGGGACATCAAAATCTGTCTGGGAAGCTTTACGGGTTAAAGCTGAGGGGGGTAAACAAATTAAGAAAAACAAGATTGCTTTGTTAAAGAAAGAATTTGATCTGTTTGATAACTTGAAAGATGAATCAGTTCGACAAATGATAGAGAGATTTGGTCATTTAAAAATTGAACTTGATCGTTTTGGAATTGTTAAAACTCGAGAAGAAATAATTGATAAGATCATAGAAGCGTTACCACTAGCTGATCAGTGGCAAACGTTTGTGTTTATTTTAAAAAATGATGCATTATATGATACAATGCCTCTTGATGTCTTGATAAAAAAATTGAAAGTCATGAACTGGAGTTGCAGAAGCAAAACAAGATGTGCAGTTCTTCACACCATCAAAATGTTGGTCTTTACTACAAAGGCAATATACCTTCGGTGCAAGTTGGTAATCCACCAAAGACAACATTTATTGGTGAGAAGACAAAGGAACAACAAAGAAGCTCATCAAGTTACAATCCAGGATATCATTCATCTTCTTCAAAGACAAACTCTGAAGAGTCAGAAGAAATTCTCTGCAACATTGCTTTGAAACTGCAAAATTCTCCAGCTATGAGTATCAATGCAGCAAAACAGCAAATGAGCTTCCTTGCATCTGTTCTGGAATCATATGAAGGTCTAGTAGCTGGCAAAATTGGAAATTCTGAATTGACCAAATAAGACTACGACCAAATTGATCCAGAAGAAATGGAACTCATTGACATTGGTTGGTGTCTAGCTAGTTGCAACCGAAGAGCTCAGAGATATATGGAGATTACTGGAAAGCAGTCTATCGGTGGACCATCAACAAAGCTGGGATTTGATAAATCCAAAGTGACCTGTTTCAGATGCAAACAAAAGGGTCATTTTAAAAGAGAATGCAAAAATTCCGAAGTTGACAACACTGAGAAACCTTTCAATGATGATTATTATAGAAAGGCAATTTACCACCGAAGCAAAGAAGAGCCAAGAATGATTAAAAATACTCCAAGAGAAAAGTCTAGAGCACTAGATGTCATTCATGATGAAGAAGGATATGATTGGAGTCAAATTCTTCCAGAAGAAGATCGCGTTGTTACAGCTCATGGCAAAAAGATAACAAATAACAAACATTATGTTTTTGTCGCTGAAATCAAAGAGAAAACTAGAGAAGAGATTCTGGAAGAAAAAACATCTAGAGAAATAAATTTTGCGGGTTATCGAATTGACAAAATGCAAGAAGAATATGAAGATGCTGTCAGCA
Source organism: Helianthus tuberosus (assembly GCA_030545235.1). Classification (NCBI taxonomy): domain Eukaryota; kingdom Viridiplantae; phylum Streptophyta; class Magnoliopsida; order Asterales; family Asteraceae; genus Helianthus; species Helianthus tuberosus. The sequence goes on from CM060367.1 coordinate 97,747,660, forward strand.
ATAGAAGATGGGACAAAAAGACAGAGTGTTATGTTAACAGAGAGGGTGAACCAGTTGTCCATCGAAGGGAGATAGTTTATGAGGATGTTCTCTTAGTAATTCCTCGATCTGGCGAATATTATTCAAATGTCAAAAAAGATAAAACTTATCTGAAAAAGATGGATAAGATAATCCGTGATGTGATGACCGCGTGTTTCAAAAAGAGGGATGAAGAGAGAATGAAAAAGAATGTTGAAGAGTTAGTCGATGATTTGAAGAAAGTTGTTGAGAAAGAGAAAGTTGAAGAAACAGTGAAAGTTGAAGATGAGAAGATAGAAGAAGTAGTTGTGAAAGAAGCTGTTATTGAAGAACAGCAGGTGGTTGAAGAAGAAGTTCTGAAGAAAGAAGAAGAAGAAATGAAGGATGAAGATTTAGTTGTTAGTGATGTTAGTGTTGATGTTGATGCTGGTGATGGTGATGAAAGGAAGAGTGAAGATGATCAGACAGAAGTTGCAGCAAACACCGAGGTGCCAATCACTGAGGTAAAAACTAATTCTGAAGTCTTAAATGAAACTGTTGAACAGTGCAAGAAATGCATGGAAACGTGCAGTGCTTGTACTGAAAAAGATGAAAAGTTCAGAACAAGAGATCTTGAATTCAATAAAATCGAAGAAGTTTTCAAAAATAAATGCAAAGAAATGTTAGAAAACGAAAAGATTTTGAAAGATAATGATGAAAAGCTTACACAAAAAATGCAAGAATTTCGAAAAAGAAAATGAATTTTTAAAAGAAAAAGTTTCAAAAATGACAGAAGAATATGTTCAAAAAGAAAATGCATGTCAGGAAATGAAAAAAAATACGATGCAATAAAATTGGCTTATCACATTACAAAAGAGTCATATGAAAAAGTGAAGAGTCAAATGAAACTTGTTCAATCAAGATTGAAATACTGTTCTGAAACAACTGATACGTTTAAGCGAGTATGAAATAAAGCAACAAGTTGTAAATTCTTACATTGAGGATGTTGCTAAGCTAAAACGTCAGATTGCTGATTTAGAACAGGATAACAACACGTTAAAAAGTTATCATGCGTCATCATATGTGCTTGAAAGGATTTTCAACATAAAACCGGATGGTAAAGATTCTGAGCAAAACAACAAAGGTATTGGCTCAGAGTTTCATCAAGTTCCACCACCGGAAAAGTTTACATTTTATGATGATGAAAAGGTCGAAAAAGCTTTCAACATGGTAGATCAATTGCCAGACAACATAGACGTAACCTATTCCAAATCTGATGATTCTAGTGATTCAGAGGTGGTAGGTAAGGTCGTTGAAAGTGTGTTGAAAGAAGAGTCGGTTGATACAGGTAAGGCTGAATCACATGATGAAAATGAAGGTAATTTTCATGATGGATATCTGAAAAACTCAAAATCTGAGAAAAAATTGAATGATGATTTAAAAGGATTGGTTTATACCATGATTGGATCGGACAAATTATTTTTGGATGTTGTATTCCCGATTCAGAATGTGATTTCAGAAAAGTTCGACAAAGTTTTCAAGATGGTTAAGATTGAAAAATCTGAGATTTCAAAGTTTGTTGGTAAAGGTCACAAAACTTTTTATAATAAACCTGGTGTCAAGAAGAAAAACATGAAGGCTGGGTTAGGTTATAAAAAGAAACAAAATTGGAAGAAAAATGAAATGCCAAATTATCAGGCAAAGATGAATTTTGTTCATGGAACAAGTTCAGAAAAAGAGAAAGAATTCAAATTTAGACGACAGTCTAATGAAGAGTTCTATGCTCAGAAGAAGAAACAACAACAGGTCAAAGATGTGTCCAAGAGAACATGTTTCAAATGTGATCAAACAGGACATCTTGCTCGCAAGTGTCCAAATCTGAAACCTGTTGATGTTAACAAAAAGAAGTCTGATAATGTTGAAAGACAAAAATCTGAGGATGTGAAACAAAGGTCCACCAGATTTGATTCAAAACAAACTTGGAGGTACAATACAAACAAGTTTGCTTCGAATCAAACATGGAAATCAAACCCGAATAGGTTTGATTCTAGACAGACCTGGAATTCTCACACACCCAGATTTAGAACAACACAAAGTTGGAGTACAAATGTTGATGCAACAAAACCACAACAGTTTTGGAAACCAAATGTTGTTCAGAATCAAAATGTTCAAAAAGAGTCACATTTTTACAAACGAGGTACTCCAAAAGATCAAAAATGGTTGGTTAAGAAACAGATGACTTCGGGAAATGATGAAAAAGTTGAAGTCAAAATTGATAAAGTCTTTGTGAATGATGACAAAGAATTTGTTGGTACATTCATCTGTTGTCTTCGTCTTATATCGAGTCTCGGTTGCGGTGCGAATCTGATCAAAACATGATGGCATTTTATTCATTGATGACATCATGTAGATGACATCATCTTGTGCCACATCTCACGAAATTGAATGGTCACATAAGAAAAAATGTCATATGCACGTTTGAAATAGAATTGTATATTAGAAGGTGATTTCGTTCATATAAGACAAATGTGAAGGTGATTTCGCTCCAACATGCACGTGAAGGTGATTCCGCCCGGAATCTAATCTTCTAATTCCGCTCTTATTGTCTTTTGTACTTAGGAGCGAAATCAAGGGGCCTATATATAGTTCTTAGGAGCGAAATCATTAGTAGAGTTCTTGTATTCCATACCGAAGTGCTGCCGGTGTGAGGTTTGAATGTAATCTGTTAGATATCAATACAAAAGTCTGTTTAAAGTGAATTGCTTATTGTTTCGAAGTCAGTTTCTTGTTTTCCGCACCTGAAACTGATTAAAAATCCTCTGAAAGACTCATTAAGGTCCGTATACGATCCTACAATTGGTATCAGAGCCAAGTACGAGGAGTTTTGTTGAATTCAGCTGGATATCATTGTTTTTCTGTCTTCTACATCATTCTTTCTTCATTTCAGCAATTTTTAACGGTCAAAATCAGTTCATTTTTTCACAGATTGTGTAAAATTACGTATTGACAAACCCTTGAAAGTTACACGTTAAAATTCACACTAAAAATGGGTAAAAATGATGTCCGAAGTGATTCCGCTCCAGAATACATCTGATTCCGCTCGTAAGTTTCTGATTCCGCTCCAGAATACATCTGATTTCGCTCATAAATTCCTGATTTCGCTCCAGATAATTTTTTTTAATTCCGCTCCAAGTTGCAAAGAGTTGATTCCGCTCCACAGTGTTGTTTTCTGATTTCGCTCCTGACTTGAAAGATATATCGTGTGTGAAATCATAACTGCGTGTGTCAGTACATGTGATTAAAGTCTTTATCAAGAACGACAAACCGTTTGAAAGTGCATCATTTGCATGTGAAAGTGTTAAAGGATGTTAGTCGATCACATGGGTGTTTTATTTAAATGTTTGCATGTGATAGTGGATTTGTGTCGGCCCATGTGAAAGCCATCGGCCCATGTGAAAGCCATCGGTTTATGTGATCTTTTATTGAAATTGTCAGCAAAAGTTTTTGGTATTGATATTGTCGGCTAATATATAGATATTAGTATTGTGTGACTTGAATTTGTTGAACATCACGTGAATACTTTAAAGTGCAAGATAAATAGTTGTCGATTTGTGTGGGATAAGTCCAAGAAAGTTGTGTTGATAAAGTAGTTGTCGGCTATTTGTGATCAGCCCAAGATACTTTTTAGCCCAATTTAAAGTATCAACATTTTAAGGAAGAGTACCGGCTCAATCTAGCTTATCTAGTGTCAAGCACTTCATACAAAAGGTCAAGTTCACAAGGGTTTTAGTTGTCAGGTCCATTTCACCAGCCCATGTGACTTGGATTAGTGTCAGATACACAAAGTTGGTTTCGGCTCATTCACTCAGTTTGCACGATTTGGAGTTTAGTTAGTCCGCAAGTCTTCGACACGAGTCCTAGATCAATTCGATCGTCATATACATTTTACATATTCAGTTCGTTTAAACTGATTGTTGTTTGTTTGTTTCATGTGTTTTACGAGGTGAACCAGTTCGTTTGAAAGCTTGTTTGAGAATTTCTTCGATACCGAAACATGGATTCTGAATTTTACAATGCTTTTGCAACAACATCGACTACTACGGCTGACATTGCTAAGAACATGAACATGGAGAATGAAACCGGAACAATGCAAAAACCCCCGAAACTTATGGGAATTGAAGACTATCATGGATGGAAGAAACGTTTCGAGAATTGGGTTCAAGCGAATCATTTAAAATCTTGGGAAAGCATTGAAACTGAATATGAGAGGCCACAAAACTTAGTGGGAGTTGGTAAAATCATTTCAGAATTCACAGAGCAAGAGAGAGAAAGTTATAAAGGAGAGAAAATGATGATCAATCTATTACAACAAGCTGTTAAAGAGGATATATTTGTGTTGCTTCAACATGATGACAGTGCTTATTCTATCTGGGAAGCTCTTACAAAGAAATTTGAAGGAATTACAGAAATGCTACAGAGTAAAGCAGCTTTGTTGAAAAAAGAGTTTGAATTGTTTACTTGTATGCCTGGTGAGACAACAAAGACTCTCATTGAGAGATATTGTCATCTTGTACGCACCATGTCACAGTTGAAGATTACAAAAACTCCAGCAGAATGGGTAGAAAAGCTTGCTGATGCATTACCACAAAAGGAATGGAGTACATATCTAATGATTCTGAAAAATTCTGGACAGTTTAGCAGATTATCAATTGCTCGGTTTATTGAAAAGATGGAGGCACAGGATCTTGAACAGCAGAAAATTGCCAGAATGAACAGTTCAAGTATTCAGCAAGATATTAAACTGTATTATAAAGGAAATGTTCAGACAGTTGAAGCAAGTCCAAAGATCCAAACTGCGTTTAGTGCAGGAAATCAATCTGGAACAGGCATTCAAAGTTCAGTTAACACTAATGGATTTTCAAGTGTTAATCCTCCAAGTGTTCAAAGTGCATCTGTTGGAAATGGGCATATAATTCAGTGTAATGTGGCTTTACATCTTCAAAATGGACAAAATTATTCTGAAGAAGTTTTGAAAAGTCATATGGGATTACTGGTCACTGCATTAGAATCTTATGAAGGGTTGATTGCCGGAAAAATTGGTAATCCGATGCTCACAAAGGAAGATTATGACCAGATCGATGCAGAGGAGTTGGAACTGATGGACATTAAATGGGCATTAGCTAGTGTTTTGAGGAGAGCAGAAAAATTTAGAATGATTACAGGAAGAAGTGATTTCTTGGATGCAAATCTTTCTAATTTAAGTTTTGATAAATCTAAAGTTGTCTGTTTTCGTTGCAGGGAGAAAGGCCATTTTAAAAGAGAGTGCAAGAATCAGGAGCCAAGAGGAACAAAGGATTCTTTTGGAAAAGATGATTATTATAAGAAGTCCATATATCAACAAATCACTTATCAACCGCATCAACAAAAGGATTCTCAAACAGCACATGGAAAAACGATTGAAGATGCAAACAAGAAGGCTTACTATGGCATTATTGATCAAGATGATGAGAAAGTGGCTGAAGATTTTAACTGGGACAAGTACATTCCAGCTGATCCTAATGTTAAAGCTTTTATTGCTCAGATCGTGCAAAAGCCAGAGTTGATAAAGGAATGGATGGTTGTATTATCTGATGATGAGAAAAGTGAAGATGAAGAATCTGTTTCTTCTAAAAACAGTTCAACAGATACAAGTGATGATGATGAAGAAGTTGAACAGATAAACATTGGAAAATCTCATTTATCTTCTGACAGTTTTGAATTTTATTTTGCAGATAAATTGAAGAAACTTAAAGAGAGAAAAGCTGCAAAAGAATTGAAGGAAGTTAAAGTGATTGAGAAGATAGTTGAAGTTGAAAAGATTGTGGAGGTCGAGAAGATTGTTGAAGTTACGAAACCATGTCTTACATGTTCAGTATCTTGCAAACAATGTGAACAAAAAGACGAGAGGTTTAGTGAATCAGAAAAGATGAAAGAAAAGTTGTTGTTTGATGTAAAAAATTTGAAAGAATCCTACGATGTTTTGAACAGAACTGTGAATAGTCTGGAAAAGACTAACTCTGAAAGAGAGAAAGCTTTGAAGATGTTGAATGCAACAATGATGTCGAAGCAGAAAGAGATAAATTTTTACATTGAAGAATGTGCGAATTGGAAGAAAGAGTTGGATAGTGAAGCAGCCGAGAATGAAAGAATTAGACGATTGCTGCGAAGTTATACAAGTTGTGATTACATAATTGATAGAATTTATCCTACTGTTGCAGGTTTTGAGGCGTTTAAAGACGAAGATAAGAAGTCAAAGAAGAAAATGGATACTGGTAAGAAACAGTGTGTATGTTATAACAAGTGTCCGCCTCCAATTTGGGAAGGGTATTCGCCTAGAAAACCGAATGAGGAACAAGTAAAAAAGGCAGTCAATATAAAGTTGGAGTCCGAGTTAACCGATGTATTACCAGACAACATTGACGTCACGTTCACAACGTCCGACATAGATCATGAGTCTGAGTTAATAAAAAGGATGGTCGATTAGGTGTTAGATAAGGATGAGGAGTCCGAGTCAATGTCTGAGTCAAGGAGTTCGAGTTCGTCTGTCAAGAGTTCAAAGTCGTCGGGAAAACGGGTGTATAGTAAAGAATTTTTGTTGTCAAAATCTAATTTGAATGACGAAACATTTGAAGTTGCATATACTTTGAATGGTTCTGACAAATTATATTTTGATAAAGAATTTCCAATAAGAAGTGTTCGTTTTGACATGATCAAAAAGGTTTTCAAAATGACAGAAATTAATATTTCTGAAATAAAAGATTTAAATCTTACTGGAAAACCTAAGAAATACACTTCAAGAGTTCAACAACGTTTAAACAAGAAAAAAAGTTACAATTCTAGTTCTGGTTTTCAAAAGAAACCAAACCATAATGGTAGCTACAAAAAGAAAGAATTAGGTTTTATTCCACCTAAAAACTATAAAAATGAAAAATATATTAAAGATTTTAATTCCAGAGTTAAATTTGTTTCAGGGACAACTGCAGAGGAAGAATAGAAGAGCTCATTTTGGAGATAAACAAATCAAGAATTTCTTGCTGAGAAGAAGAATAGTGAAGCTCATCAGAGAAGAGAGACTAGAACCCGTTTTAGATGCAATGAAGTTGGTCATATTGCATGGAACTGTCCCAAAGCAACTAAGACAAAACAGGAAGTCTCAGAAAAACTCAAAAATATTGTTGTTGATAAAACTAAACCACCAACTGAGAAATTTAAAGTGTTTAAAAATTCAACATATGAAGTTGGTGAATGTTCAAAAAGATTTTACAGGAGAAGTGTGAAGCTTGACAACCAGAAGTGGGTTGTTAAGTCAAGTGTAAAATCTGGCAATGAATCTGATTCCACAAAATCAGAGGAGCCACAATTTGATGAGAGTGTTGAAAACACAGTTCCTTCAATGGATGATGAGAACTTTCCACCATTGAGGACTGAGAATTTTAAACAAAAGATTGGGAAGGTTGAAATCTCAAATCAGTTTTATTCTGAGAAGGATAATTTTGATGTTGAGAAAGCATTTAATGGAAATGTGAAGAAAATTTTCGGAAAGATGGTCGATGGGAAGGTTAAAGGGGTTAAAGACTTTTACGCTACAAAGAAAGCAACTTATACCCCAACTAAATCTGAATTGAAATCACCCAAGACTGGTCAGGCTTGGGTGGACATTTTCTTTGCTTGAAAAACCTGACTTGCCGGAGATCCCAAGTTTGTAATCGTGGATCAGGAATCGGAATCATTCTTGTTAAACTTGTTTTTGTGTAAGATTTTAAAATTGTCTAAATTTTTACAGATTGAGGAATTGCTGGAGCTTCCAGGTTGGTAAGTGTGAAGCAGGAATCGGCATCTTGATTGGTAAAATGGTTTGTGTAGAGGTTTATTCCTACATAGGCTTGAATGTTGTGAATATTTTTACAAGAGGTACAGAGGTTGCATATATACAAATGGTAAATCAGGGACATTAAGTTGTATCTGATTTTCTAAAAATGATTGAGGAAAATGTGATGAACCAAACCCCTAACTTTACAAGTGGTAAAAACAAACTTATTTTCGGAAAAATCATTTTGATTAAAACAAACTTAAGTGTTTTGAAATCATAATGAGAAAATAGTTTTGTGTAAGGGGGAGTTCTGATTGTTTATGCCAAGTGGATGGCGAATTGAAGTGATTCGATATCGGTTGTCAATTTTTCTTGTACAGTTTGTTTTCAAATTTCCTAAAATATGTTTGCATTTTAGGGGGAGTAAGATTTCAGAAAATCCAAAAACATTAGAAAATTTGAAAAATACAAAAACATGATAAAATCAAAAATGAGTTTTTGTGTCAAAGAAGAGGAAATGATAGTACATCAGTGGACTATCACAACATGCTAAAGAATTGGAAAGTAAAAATGTGATAAACGATCTCACTGATGATGTGCCAGTAGGTTTTTGCACATTTAGTAGATTGTGACGAGATATAAACCTAAATTTCAAACTTGCCTAATTCGTGGGTAACATCTCTCGGATATATGGGTAACCCCCGAAATCTCGTTTGAAAGATTCCTTTTTCTGATATACTAGGTCTTTATACTCAGTGATATCTGGGGTATTATTCCTGGACTTCTGCTGAATGGAAGTTCTGACCTAGTCCTCGAATAATACTTTTCGCAATGCTTGAAACATAGCATCACCCTCAGCATATATGATAAGACAATAAAATTGCTTAGCAATGCTGTTGTAAAAAAAAGATCCTCTAAAGGGGACACACCCAAAAGTGGATTCGTGATCTCTCTGTTGAACGGTAGTTCTGGCCTGGGCTCTCACGATTTCGATAATAATTTATTCCCCTACAGATATCATTTGTGTCATACTTAGCTGTAAGACTGAATATTGGGATCTGGATACGGGAGTATATTCAAGTAGTGGGACACGCGAATAAGTTTAAGTTCTTAAGACATTAATATCATATCTCGGAACAGTTGAACTTTGTGTGAAAATTTAGGTGGACCAGTATACTGACAATCTAGGTGAATTGTTTAGAACTTAAAATGAAATGAAGCTTAACGATGTTGTTGATATGTCTCAGAAACTGATATGATCCTCTTACACAAACTCACAAAAATATTGTATGTAAATATTTCTTTACTGTATTTCTTAATATCTCAAAATCCAAAAAGATTTTCAGTGTGTTTTAGCATAAAATTTTGAAAAAGTCAAAAAGATTTTCGACAACTGGTGTTGGAGAGTTGATTTTCAAAATTCCAAGTGCTAGACATGATGACCATGTTGTGAGGGGGAGTTTATGTTTTTAATCAAATGTGTTTTAATTTAATTTACAAGTGGTTCATCAGAATTATCATTGATAAAATCTTCGGTTTGATTTGAGTGAGGGTTTGAGTAGAGATATTCATGTTAATGTTTAAAAATTGTCAAATTTACTTTGAGGTAGAGATGGTGCAGGTTTAAGGAAAAGCTGGATGTGAACCAGGTTGATTGATTCTAAGAAGCTTATATTTGAAAAGCCAGGTTATGATATCTGAGGATTCTGAAGACAAAGCATGAGCCAGACAAAGATCTTGTAAGTATGAAAGATAGATTACGATCCTGAAGCAAATGATGCTGAAGAACTGAAGGAATGCCAGCACATTGTTAAGGGGAGTCTGTTGATGCTGATTGAAAGAGTAAAGCACAAAGACTGATAAAGACTGAAGATTGTAAAGACTCGACACTTAAGACTCGTCAACATCTGAGGGGGAGTCTGTTGGTACATTCATCTGTTGTCTTCGTCTTATATCGAGTCTCGCTTGCGGTGCGAATCTGATCAAAACATGATGTCATTTTATTCATTGATGACATCATGTAGATGACATCATCTTGTGCCACATCTCACGAAATTGAATGGTCACATAAGACAAAATGTCATATGCACGTTTGAAATAGAATTGTATATTAGAAGGTGATTTCGTTCATATAAGACAAATGTGAAGGTGATTTCGCTCCAACATGCACGTGAAGGTGATTCCGCCCGAAATCTAATCTTCTAATTCCGCTCTTATTGTCTTTTGTACTTAGGAGCGAAATCAAGGGGGCCTATATATAGTTCTTAGGAGCGAAATCATTAGTAGAGTTCTTGTATTCCATACCGAAGTGATGCCGGTGTGAGGTTTAAATGTAATCTGTTAGATATCAATACAAAAGTGTGTTTAAAGTGAATTGCTTATTGTTTCGAAGTCAGTTTCTTGTTTTCCGCACCTGAAACTGATTAAAACTCCTCTGAAAGACTCATTAAGGTCCGTATACGATCCTACAGAATTTCCAAAGTTGAATGATGCAAATTGTGTTGAAATGCCTAAGGTCAAGCAGACCTGGGCTAACTTGTTCAAGTAATTGAATTGTGTTGAATGTGCAGGTGCTCAAGACTTTTGAATGTTATCCAGAGAAGTGTTGTAGCAGCCTAGCACAAGAAGAGGAGGCTGCCGAACCCTGTGTTGGTTGAAACAGGGAGTTTGTTTGTTTTCTGTATATAAATAAACAATATTTCAAAAACCCTAAAAACTGAAAATTTAAAAATAAAAAATATGTTTTTATTTTGCCAACAATTTGAAAAATCAAAAATATGTTTGTTTTTAAATTTTGTTAAAAATTAAAAAAAATTAAAAAATTTGTTGATTGAATACGCCGAAACCCTCACGGCTGAACAAACATGATTACTTTCACGAGATTGAAAAACGGTTTTCAAACTGTCGAAAATCAATGGGTTGTAAATCATGGGGGTATGTTATATTTTCTGCAAATCAGAGCATAAGATGCAGAAAATGGATGGCGAGAGAAAGCTATCAGTATCGGTTTGTCAAATTTTCTTTTAAATGGTTTTGCATTTTAGGGGGAGTAAGAGTGTTGTTGTCAGAAAATACAAAAACATTTGAAAATTTGAAAAAAGCAAAAAACATGATAAAATTCAAAAAGAGTTTGTGTAAAAAGAGGAAATGATAGTACATCAGTTAGACAGTTACGGTATGCTAAAGATTTTTAATGATTAAATAGCGTTAAACGGTCTCACTGATGATATGACGATAGGTTTTTACACATTTAGTAGACTTTTTCGGGATATAAACCTAAAAATCATAACTTGCTTGATTCGTGGGGAACACTACTTGGATATATAGGTAACCACTGAAATCTCGTTTGAAAGACCCCTCTTTCTGAAATACTAGGTCTTTATGCTCAGTGATATCTGGGGTATTATCCCGGGACTTCTGATTTTGCGTCGGCAATGGCCTAGTCCCCATATAATACATTACGGTTGCTTGAAATAAAAGCACACCCTCAGCATAAAAAATGATGAATCATTGAAATAATGCAAATCATGTGCTGTTGAAGAAAAGATCCTCTAAAGGGGACACACCAAAAGTCGAGCCTTCAACTCAGCAAAAAATATGAGCTCTCAAGGTTTCGCAATTCACCCCTTACAGATATCATCTAGGTATACTCACCTGTAAGACTGAATATTGGGATCTGGATACGGGAGTATATTCAAGAGGTGGGACACATGAATAAGTTTAAGTTCTTAAAACACCTAATTCGTATCCTGAATAAGTTGAAGTTTGTGTGAGAATTTAAGTGGATCAGTATATCGACAATCTAAGTGAACTGTTTAATACTTAATGTGTAACTAAGCTCAACGGTACTTGTGACTTGTCAGCAGCTGATATGATCCTCTAACACGCTCACCAAAAATATTGTCTGTAAATATGTTTGTAAATATTTCTTTACTGTTTTACATTTCAGAAAATCACAAAAAGATTTTGATTTAACTTTATTTTCGACAACCGATGTCTGTGTGCTGAGCTTCAAAATCTAAGTATGCTGATTGTGTTTCTGAAAATAAAACAAGTTCATTAATTTGAAACTTGTAGTTTTTTAAAATAAAAAAAATCAAAAACAGTTTGTGATATCTCCAAGGTCATTAAGTTGGACTTGGATGATTAACTGTGAGGGATTTGGATTCTTAGATTGTTAAAATATGTTGTAAAGAACAAGTTTTCAATGTTGGATTCTTAATTCTGCCAAATTTATGAAGTTTGTTGATAGGGGGATTGTTTTAGAAAGTTTAATAGAGCCAGGGTTGTGATTCCTGGACAACTGAATATTCAAAACATTGTTACTTATATATGTTTGAGAATTTGCAGATGTGTTACCAGATTACGATCCCGACAGCTGAGTCTAAGGGGGTGTCTGAAGACGAGCTTGACGAAAAGAGGAGCATGTAACAGGAAAGCAAGGTGTCGATCCCAAAAGCACGGAAGCTTAATGAAAGGGGGAGCCTGAAGAAAAGAGTAAAAAGATTGATGGATGTTTACAGTGTTAGACAATTTGGAAAGAGCATGAAGAGTGATCAAGACTGAAGATTCAATACCGAAGACTTCGTCAACATCTAAGGGGGAGTCTGTTAGTGCAAATGTCTGTCGACTACGTCTTGTATCGAATCTTGTAATCAGATAGGATAAACCAGTGTTTGATAGGTTAGAAATCAGGATTATGTGTGTGAAAGTGATTTCGCACGAAATAGCCAAAGGCTATTTCGCACGAAATAACAACTCTTCATTTCGCATGAAATGAGAGAAGTTGATTTCGTACGAAATAGACTGAAGGTATTTCGTACGAAATACCTAGCCTATATATAGGGGAGCATGGTTTGTCATTTGTAACTTTTGGAAATCGGTAGCGAAGCTCTGCCGAATTGTCTCGAGGTGCTGTAAACTTCCAGAATCAATGTAAGAGACATATTAAAGTGAATCAAGCTGTTATCAAGTCCGTTTTATTGATTCCGCCTTTGATTCGGATATAAACTCTTCTGAACGACTCATTCAGGTCGCACAAACGATCCTACAAAGGGCTTGGTTTCAAATATTTTGTTTTCCAATTTGATTGTTTTATGTGTTTTAACTAGTTTAATAAGTATCAAGCAACAACATGTAAGGAATAATCAAGAATCAAGAAAATTATATCATTCAAAATGTGAATCGTGAGTACAAATTCACACATAAGTCTAACATGAATAACATGAGCATGGTAAAAATAGTCTCATTTTCATTATGATCATTAGTCTCGGATTACAAGTTAAAAGGAAATAGAATACAACAAGAGTACAAGTGTTTGAAAATGGAAAGTACAACAAGACGTGCTAAAAAAGGAAAGTACAAAATGTGAAGCGTTACAGCTGGCGAGTTCACAGTTTTGTTAAATGTTCAGTTGTCAAGTGTTTAGCTTAAAGACATGTTGATAATAACTCGATACCGCAAGACGGCTGTTTGTTTGCCCTTCCCCAATTCCTATCAACATTGTTCATGTGGTTAAGGTAATTAGTTCACGCCCGTCCTATCTAGGTACGTCGTGAGGTTGCCAAGCCTAATAGCGCTATCAACTAATACCTCGTTGGCCTCCAAGCAACTATTCGGTAGTAAGATGGGACTTAAGTGATAGAGTTGAGTAGATTATCCAACATCGAATTTAAACTATAGTTTGTAACATATCCCCTCCAAGGATATAAGTTTGTAAAGTATCCCCTACTGGGATGTAAGTGTGTAAAGTATCCCCTATAGGGATGTAAGTTTGTTTGTTTGTTCCTGTCACACCCTGACTTTTGCGGAAGCGTGGGTTATGATGTGACTTTCTTAATATCATTGCATTCAATCATAACATCAACTATATGATAAAACCATAGATTCGTCATCCATTAAATAAGTTTAAAACATAACAACGTTGTTTTTAAAACGTTGACTTCAGATTCAAGTTTTACAAACCATGCAAATTGTTTAAAGACTCGTCAAAAGATATTAAATAGCACCAAGGTTTGGGAGACGTGTCTCGTCCAAGAATAAGACACACTGACCAAACCCAAAGACCATGGATGACATCTTTATTTCTCACACAACATGAAAACTTCCAACGCCCGCCAGATCCACTTACTAATTCCCTGAAATACATGTAGTTTGAAAACATCAACAAAAGTTGAGCGAGTTCATGTGTTTGTTTGTGTGTATGAGTAAACCATTGAATTCATTTTAAGTATGTTTGTATGTAATTGAAATCACGGTATGAAAGCAACAAGGAAACATATCAATTAATGTGTAGCTAATACATTAATATACGTGACATGGTGCAGGAAGACTCAAACGTAGCTGACTTGTACCGGGCTTCTGGCTGTAAGACATAGTCACTACATGGCCCATTCGGTGGACTCATGGATGGGGCTCGCTACACCCAAATAGATCTATCACTCATGCCCCTCGGTCCTAACACGAGGATTAATGGTCTTAAGTATCCGCCTACCCATTCACATGATCTACTGATCTTTCCTAGGCTAACCATACCATTTGTATTTTTATGTAATCCTTTTGTAGCATGTATTTCACCCCCGAAGTTAATAAACAAAACATTTTAAAGAAAAGGGGGACATGAACTCACAGTTTCGCGCCTTCACAATCGTAACCCAAATCTCTTCAGCAAACCCGATTACCTACAACGTACTACTGTCTATTAGACGAACGGGCCGTGCCTTGGCTTAGAGTTTAACGTTTTTGAGTTACGTTTCTTTTATGTTCCCAATATTATTCCAAGTTATAATTACTTGTCAAAATAATAATTATTTTAACTTTGAAATTATATTTAATTATTGGAATAATTGTTTAAACAATATTTTGTAACAATACTTCTCAAGTATTTGTATTCGTATTTCCTTCCCAATGATGGGGTATCTCATACATGTATTTTCGTATTCTTGTATTTGTATATCTTACCATGTGTTGGCGTCGTATTCCGGTGTATTATTCCAAATGTAAATATACCAATATATTTCCCATATATATTTCCAAAAACAATATATTTTCCAGTCTCACTTAGTAAATATATAAATTTATTTGTCCAAAATAATGTCTTTCAAGAATATATATATTTTTCTCAAAAATCATGTATCTTCTAAACATACTAAGAAAATATATTTTAACTTCCCCAAAACAATATATTTTTCTCCTTGTCAAATTATGATATAACTTTGTAATATTTACAAAAATCATATTTTCATTTCTTGTACCCAAAACAATATTTACCAAAAATATATTTTTAACGGTATTTTCCGGAATATTTTGTAAGTTACGTTTTTGCGTTCGGTTTCACAATATTAAGCGTGTAACTTATATATTTATTCCTTGTAATTTTTGGTATTATTTTGGATTGTAATTTCTTGGTATTTCGTTAAGTTATATTACTTTAAATCCCAAAATAATATAACTAATACACAAAGTATACAAATAATCACACACTGTCACGGCCCCCGACCCGGTTTGACCCGTTTTAGGAGCTGCGGGACAGAAATCCCGTGGTATTTTAATTAACAGAGGAAGTTTCTTCAGGATCTTTTTAAAACTGAAATATTTCCCGATTATTTTATTTCACAACTCGGGATAAAACCCCGGTAATTTACAATCATAAGATTTCACAGAGAAATCTTTATTATTACAAAAACATGTTTCTTTATTTTATATTGAGCCACTTCCTTAAGCTTTGTAGCGCTTCTCGGCACTTTTCCTGGATAACAACAGATCACCTGAAACATGTTTGAAAAAGGTTTTGTCAGCGGGAAATACTGAGTGAGTTCATTCATTTTACTAAAACGACTCATTTGTTATAATTTACAGTATTAAGAGAGATTACAATGTTTCTAGATATCAAACCAACTACCCACAGTACTTGTCACTCGAACATCCATCGGTAGCCTCTTCGCCCGATGGTGTCTGTGACTATGGTCATATCACTCATTGGCTAACTCGTTGTCCAATAGTGACGGTTATCAAGTAATGTATACAAAACACCACATACCGGCTGTAACTTGGTGATTACATAAACTTAATCACTGTAATTATAATCTTTGAAAATAACATGCTTTTGTAAATAAATTTGATAAAAAGAGAATGACTCACATTGCAGATTTAATTTGAGCAGAGCCTAGCCTACTGATTAGCCTTTTAACCTAATTTAATAACAGGCACACAATTTGGTTAGTAACTTAATACAGCATTTACGATAACTCACGAGATCAAACCCTCACAACGAATGACAAAGTACGATACTTAAACATCCATCGAATTAACGACGAATGGCAAAGCATAACCCTAATGTGGGCAGCACTTAAACATCCATTGGATATATTGATCGATCGGACAATAATAGCGATCGAGTTATTACCCTGATTGCGGCGTCGATTAGTGATCCATGTGTGTTAATTGTGGTAAACAGAACGTAACTCGGTGCCTGTAGCGAGAATTTACGTCGTTTTAACTCCTGAATTCAAGTCCCAAGGCCCTCTATTTATACACGAATTTTGCTTAGCTTACAGACCGTAAGACTTATCCCTTACGGTCCGTAAGGGACACCTAATTGTCATAGTGTTGCCACGTGTGGGACTAGGCCTGCTGACTTGACAGAATTCGAAATTGAAATTTTGACAACGTTTTATTTAGATAATCGTGACTAGGGTTTACCCCCCCCCCCCGAGTTTTAGGGGCCCTGATCCTGATTCCGATTGTTCTGAAAATTTTTGGGTTTGTGCAGAATCACTTTGGTGTCTCAATTAGGGTTTCCTATTGGACAAATTAATTTAATAAATATGACTTTTGATGAGTGTTGTTACATTCTCCCCACCTTAATAAAAATCTCGTCCTCGAGATTTACTGGAATAATTGAGGATACTTTCGCTTCATCTCAGATTCCAGCTCCCAAGTGTATTCAGGTCCTCGTTTTGAATCCCACTTGACTTTAACTAAGACTAGTCGTTTGTGCTTGAGAAACTTCACTTTTCTGTCTTCTATCTGAAGAGGTTTCTCAACAAATTTTAACTTTTCGTTTACCTCTATATCTCGAAGAGGTATTACCAAAGGTTCGTCTGATAGACATTTCTTGAGATTGGATACATGAAATACATCATGTACTCCAGCTAACTCTTCTGGTAGTTGTAAACGATAAGCAACTGGTCCTATACGTTGGATCACTGGAAATGGTCCTATGTACCTTGGACTTAGCTTTCCTTTCTTACCAAATCTAACCACTCCTTTCCAGGGAGAAACTTTCAACAGTACTCTGTCTGCAACTTGGAATTCTAACGGCTTACATCTATTGTCTGCATAACTCTTCTGGCGATCTCGAGCCGTCTTCAGCCTTTCCTTGATTTGAGTAATCTTATCAGTAGTTTCTTGCACTATCTCGGGACCTGACAATTGACTTTCTCCTATTTCTGCCCAACAAACTAGAGTTCCACATTTTCTTCCATACAGTGCTTCAAATGGGGCAGTTTCAATACTTGAATGATAACTATTGTTATAGGAGAATTCGATCAAAGGTAAGTGATCGTCCCAATTTCCACCAAAATCTATTACACATGCTCGGAGCATGTCTTCTAGAGTTTGGATTGTCCTTTCACTTTGCCCGTCTGTTTGTGGATGATATGCCGTGCTTAGGTTTAGTCGAGTTCCCATTGCTTCTTGGAAACTTTTCCAGAAATGAGAAGTGAAACGACTATCTCTATCTGATACAATGGAGAGTGGAACTCCATGTAGAGATACGACTTCATCTACATATAACTTTGCTAATCTTTCTATGCTAAAGGTTTCTTTCATAGGTAGAAAGTGAGCAGATTCGGTTAATCGATCCACAATTACCCAAATTGCGTCATTACCTTTTCTGGTTTTGGGTAACTTAGTAACAAAATCCATTGTTATAAGTTTCCATTTCCATACTGGCATTTCTAATTGTTGGAGTAGACCTGAAGGTTTCTGGTGTTCTGCCTTAACTTGTGAACAAGTAAGACACTTAGAAACATATCTAGCTATATCCTTCTTCATGCCTATCCACCAGAAATTATTTCTTAAATCTTGGTACATTTTATTATTTCCAGGGTGCATGGTATATCTAGACTTATGGGCTTCTTCTAAAATATTATTTCTTAATTCTCCCTGGTTAGGTAACCAAATTCTGCTTTTGTGGAATCTCCAAATTCCATCAGCTCCTTGCTCTAATTCTTTTATTCGTCCCTTCATTCCTTCAGCATCATCCTTGATTGCTGTTTCCTGAACACTCTTTATTTGTTCCATTAAATCTATCTGTAGATTTAATCTAAGAGCATGAACTCGTCGTTGCTTCTCATGATACTTACGACTTAAGGCATCTGCAACTACATTTGCCTTTCCTTCATGATATTGAATATCACAGTCGTAGTCGCTTAGAATTTCCATCCATCTCCTTTGCCTCATATTTAACTCTTTTTGCCCAAATATATATCTTAAACTTTTATGATCTGTATAGACAGTAAACTTACTTCCGTACAGATAATGTCTCCAGATTTTCAGGGCAAAAATTACGGCTCCTAATTCTAAGTCATGAGTCGTATAATTTTCTTCGTGCTTTTTCAATTGCCTAGATGCCTACGCAATTACCTTCTTGCGTTGCATTAGTACACATCCCAATCCTAGTTTTGAAGCATCACAATATACTTCAAAATCTTCAGTTCCTTCTGGTAAAGCTAGGATTGGAGCATTGGTTAGTTTCTATTTCAAGACTTTAAAAGCTTCTTCTTGTTTAGGTCCCCAATCAAACTTAACTGCTTTACAGGTTAGCTTAGTTAATGGTACAGCTATCTTCGAAAAATCCTTAATAAACCGTCTATAGTAGCCAGCTAAACCTATAAAACTTCTAATTTCCATTGTAGTTTGCGGAACCTTCCAATTGGTAATCGCCTCTATCTTAGCAGGATCTACATGAATACCTTCGTAATTCACCATGTGTCCTAAGAATTGCACTTCTTGCAACCAAAATTCACACTTCGAGAATTTGGCGTACAATTTTTCTTTTCTTAACAAAGTTAAGAGTGCATGCAAGTGCTGACAATGTTCGTCCTGACTTTTTTAATAAATAAGTATAGCATCTATGAAGACAATTACAAATTTATCCAAATACAGTTTACAGATCCTATTCATCATGTCCATGAATGATGCAGGTGCATTCGTTAACCCGAAGGGCATGACTGTAAACTCGTCATGACCATACCTAGTTCTAAAAGCAGTTTTAGGTATGTCTTCTTCTTGTACTTTCAATTGATGATATCCGGAACGTAAATCTATCTTAGAAAAATATCTAGCTCCTTGAAGTTGATCGAAAAGATCATCAATCCTAGGTAAAGGGTATCGATTCTTAATAGTAACCTTATTTAATTCTCTATAATCAATACACATTCCCATTGAACCATCCTTTTTCTTAACAAACAACACGGGTGCTCCCCAAGGGGATGAACTAGGTTGTATGAAACCTTTACTTAATAATTCATCTAATTGCTTTTTAAGTTCTAACATTTCTGTGGGAGCTAACCGATAAGGTGCCTTGGCTATCGGTATAATTACTGGAATTAGATGAATCCTAAACTCTACTTCCCTATCTGGTGGTAACCCTGGTAACACTTCTGGGAATACATCTGGATATTCTGAGACTACTGGTATTTCCTTAAGTTCTTTATCCTTAGTGCTAATGATTACCGAAATCATATACACTATTCCTTGCCTTCGTTCATAACTAGCAACTTTCATTACTGATATGAACTTCATGGGCTTACGTGGTTTATCTCCTGTAATCATAATAACCACTCCGGTAGGTGTCTGAATTTCTATGGAATTCTTATCATAAAGAATTCGAGCATGGTTGACTACTAACCAATCCATTCCTAACACAACATCAAATTCAGCTAATTTCATAGGTAATAGGTTTGCATAAAATTTATGACCTAAAAGTCCTATTTCTATATTTTGCAAAACCTTATCTATTTTAACTGAATTCCCATCAGCCGTTTCGACTGTAAAAATCTGCCTAATGTTGGTTAAGGGTATATTAAGAGCTTGGCAGAATGAAGTATTGATAAAACTTTGGTTTGCACCAGAGTCAAATAATACTTTGGCGTAAATGTTGTGAACTAAGAACGTACCAGCTATCACGTCTGGAATCATCTCGGCTTCCTGAGTAGTTAGCTGGAATGCTCGAACATTCTTCTTGGTAGCTCCATCGGCCGTCTTGGCTTTGTTGTCTGCTGGTTTGATTAATTTAGGGCATTCTGGCTTAAAATGTCCAGTTTCTCCGCAATTATAGCAGACTCTTGTTTTCTTTCTGCATTCCTCTTCACGATGTCCTACCATTTTACAAAAATTGCAGGTTACACTACATCTTCCAAAATGTTTCTTTCTGCAATTCCTGCAAAACGGCGGATTTGAAGATTGCCCTGTTCCTCTTCTCTTGAAGCTGTTATTATTACCCATACGAAATCCTTGGGTAATTTTCTGAGCCAATTCCTTCTTCCTGTTTTCATCTTGCGTGCGTACTAGTTCATCGGTTAGGGTATTAGCTAATTCCACCGCATCGTCAATAGTGCGAGGTATCACAACTTTAACGATGTTACGGATTTCACTAATCAGTCCCCAAATATAGCGAGAAATTAGTACCGGTTCTGGCGAAGCCAGTGTTGGTACCACTCTAGCATATTCAAAGAATGTCGAAGTATAACCGCGACAATCTACACCCATCATTCTATGGTTTAAAAACTTATTTGCCATTTGATCTTTTTCATATTCGGGACATAATTTTCTTTCTACAAGACTCTTAAATTCTTCCCATTTCATGGCATAAGCCTTATTTCTTCCTTTAGCCTGTAGCACCGTGTTCCACCATTCTAGCGCCCCTTCTTTGAAAAGGTTTGACGCGTACATGACCTGATCATCCAGAGCACATTTACTTATGGCAATTACTGCCTCGGTTTTCTCTAACCAACCCAGTGCCGCAGTCGCTCCTTCATTGCCTGCAAACTCAGTGGGTTTACAAGCAAGAAATTCTTTATAAGTGCAACCAGGTGTTGCAGCTTTCATTTTCTTAGGGAGCGGAGCTTGCCGTGGTTCATTATCATGATTAACATGATCATTGCCTCCGTTTACGCTATTACTGAAGTTATCTTCAGAAATACGTTTGCTAGGAACGATTTGTTGCGGTTCTATTGGATTTTTAACAGCAACAACGATTGCTGGAATAGCATTGGCTATCCCTTGAGCAACGATATTTTCTATAACCTGCCTAGTCATATATTGATCCCCCGGTTGTTGCTCAGATTGATTAACCTCATTAACTGGTTCATTATTAGCGTTTTCCATCTGATAATTAATATATATAATTTATTAGTATCAAATAAATAACAATTACATAACACCATAATACAAAGTTCATACCACCAATATAGCCAAAACTATCGATTTTTTTATTTCCATTTATATTTAATAGTACGCATTAATACACACATTATCTTACAAAGTTTTATTTTAGGTTATTTTACAGATTGATTTTTACTATTACTATTACACAACCACAGTTCCATAAATCCCCTATCCTTTGTCAGATGATATTCTAGTAACGGTGTTCCCTCTTATCGTATTTCCAGGAGATCTGTCCCCCAATCTCTTGGATCCTATTCCCAGCATCCATTAGTTCTTCGCCAAAGTGGCGGAGTTCAGTCATATTCTTGTTACTCATTGGTGGATTTGGTAAAGGTTCTGGATTAAACTGAGGAAAAAGCTTATAGGGATTGTTTTGGAACTGTATTTCATTAGTCAACCATTCGTCTATTCCTAAAGGTCGTGAGTGGATTGAAGGGTTTGGAATAGCTGGTCCTAAGTTCATTGGTAGTTGGGTTTCAATAGGATGAATAAAAACATTTTCATTAACAGGCTTAATAATATCATAGTTTACCAATATAAAATCTAGCTCTTCCTGAGATGGTAACCCCTCAATTTGACTAGAGCTTTCCTCAATTTCCATTTTCTTAGGCTTGGGTTTCTCGAGAGGTAAATCGTTGAATTTTATAGGTTCTTCTATGTCTGGTATATACCTATTGAAATCTCTGGAAACCTCTATTCTTACTGGATAGAGATTTAAATTCTGAAGAGCGTCAGACAAGTCACTCATGCTGTTTAGCAAAATACACACTAAGGTTTACTTATTTATTTACTGGGTAAGGTTTCTAGACTGTAGGTAATCCGGGTGCTAAAACTTTGAGTCAGATTATTTTAAAGATTTGTATTTATTGCTACAGTGGCTAGCATATAGAGATTTGCCCATACTGTACACAATTACTCAGATAATAAAACACATAATCACAAAATAGTAATTAATAAAAATTAAGTATTTTCTAAATACTTAATTGGCTTAAATCAGTGGCTCTGATACCACCTTTTTCTGTCACGGCCCCCGACCCGGTTTGACCCGTTTCAGGAGCCGCGGGACAGAAATCCTGTGGTATTTTAATTAACAGCGGAAGTTTTTTCAGGATCTTTTTAAAACTGAAATATTTCCCGATTATTTTATTTCACAACTCGGGATAAAACCCTGGTAATTTACAATCATAAGATTTCACAGAGAAATCTTTATTATTACAAAAACATGTTTCTTTATTTTATATTGAGCCACTTCCTTAAGCTTTGTAGCGCTTCTCGGCACTTTTCCTGGATCACAACAGATCACCTGAAACATGTTTGAAAAATGTTTTGTCAGCGGGAAATACTGAGTGAGTTCATTCATTTTACAAAAACGACTCATTTGTTATAATTTACAGTATTAAGAGAGATTACAATGTTTCCAGATATCAAACCAACTACCCACAGTACTTGTCACTCGAACATCCATCGGTAGCCTCTTCGCCCGATGGTGTCTGTGACTATGGTCATATCACTCATTGGCTAACTCGTTGTCCAATAGTGACGGTTATCAAGTAATGTATACAAAACCCCACATACCGGCTGTAACTTGGTGATTACATAAACTTAATCACTGTAATTATAATCTTTGAAAATAACATGCTTTTGTAAATAAATTTGATAAAAAGAGAATGACTTGTCACACCCCGACCATGTAAAACATACAAAACGTGGCGGAAACGTCGAGGAGTGTTGTAACAGAATCATTGTTTCATAACACATGGAAATTGAAATATTGTTTTATTTATTTAAAGAGTTACAATGTCTTGACAATCAAAGAAACATAACATAGATAACTAGTCTTGCATCTTTTATTGTCACTAAGGCCCAAGTCCGCCTATGTGTATCTTGATAAGTCCTTTGCATCATCTCCTGAAAACACATGTGAAAATAGGTACGTCAGCATAAAAATGCCTGTGAGATACATAGGTTTTGTGAAAACAGAATCCATGACTTGTGTTTGAGAAAATGTGTAGTCATGAACCTTGTAATTTGCTTTGTCTTGTAAATCATTTGAAAAACGATAAGATCAGATGATATGTATAAATAAGAGAATAATGTATGGTTAAATGAATAACCATGTAAAATGAGTTTGTATAAAATAAGTTGTTTGTAAATTAATGTCTTGTGAAAAGTATGTTATTTGTATAAAATGTTATATGTCCAAATTGAAATGATTCAAATAATGCTACGATATGTAATACCATACAATCACTTATATATAGGAAGTACCAGCGGCGTATCCACCATGCTTGTATCATATTACACACGCCTCGTTACTTAAATTACTTACTCAAACCAAACCAACAATGTAAGATGTCTATGTTTAAGCCAATTGCCAAACGTATTAAATAATATGTCAAAATGTTTATTGTCAAGATGTAAGTCATGTAATGTATAACCAATGTCAATAATGTTTATGTATCAAATGTAAATCATGTAATGTGTAACCAATGTCAATAATGTTAATGTGTCGAATGTAAATCATGTAATGTGTAACCAATGTCAATAATGTTTATGTCTCAAATGTAAATCATGTAATGTGTAACCCAAAATGATATGTATGGCTAGTGAAAAGATATCAACTAAACCATATGCACAAAAACAAAGTATTGAAGTAAAACATGGTTTAAATCAAGGCTATGTTTTGTGGAAATGCATGCTATACTGATACAAATATCTATGCGGTATTGTGAGAATGCATACATCCAAGCCTTGAGACTGTGGCGATAAACCCTTAAACAAATTAAAGGTCTATCTTGTTGTAAATGTATATCGAATTCGGTCATTCCTTTCATCCCCACCTACCCAGGATGTCCGGAACGGGAGTTGTCAATTCCTATGGTACCACTACCTACTAACGAACGGCGTGATCGGTGTTAATGAATGTATATTGATCCATCAAAACAATCCAAATATCATATCAAAATGTAAGCATGTGATGAAAACAACTGTACTAAGTATGCAACAAATGAACATACATAGCATGTGATGTGATGTGAAACGATGTACTAAGTATGAACTAAATGGACATACATAGCATAAAATGTAATGTAAGACAATGAAATCATGTACTATAAATGTACTAATGAACATAGCAAGTATACGATGTGAAAACATGGAAAGCACGAAAGTAACAAGTAGGCACATGTGTTCCACCCCAAAATGTTTGGAAAACAGTAAAAGAGCGGTCTATGTACTCACTTGAGATTGCTCAGAAGTCCTAAGATAACCACCAAGCAATGCTAGAGATCACGGAATCAAACGGCACCTAATATAGGTAACTATGTTAATAAACCGGACCTAATATCGGAGGATCGGATAGAATGAGGGTTCGTAAACCAAATGAGTATGGAGACTCGTGTAATATGATTTAACAAAGCCCACATACTAAAACGAAACTTAACCTAAGTGTTTGTGACCCATTACAACCCGTTTAGGTAGATTATGCTACTTTAACGCGTCGTTCGCGTAAAGCGCGTTCGGAATGCCTAACTAGTCCTATGACAAGTAAAATATGCCTTAACATGTCTAATATGGTTTTCAAATCAGTTTAGATGTCAAAAGTTATGTTACATACGTTTAAAACAAATTTTGGCATTAAAGGGGTATTTTGGTAATTTACCTAAGGCATATAAACTACCTATCATACAACTACTTAAATGAAGCGACCATAAGGTATAACCTCGGAAGGTTATTCCCTATATACTATGGTCACCTAATGTGTTTGGTCGGATCCTAATGATCGACCAAATGGGTCGGGTTCGAAGATATAAGCGATTTATTAGATCGCTTACCCTTACGACCCTAGACAACGTGGAAATCATTAGGCATAGTCACAAGGGACTATAACCATCGTGATTACAATCACGTTGTGAAGTTCAAACGGACTTCACATTGACCATAAACTGGTCAATGCAGAAAGTCAAACAAAGTTTGACTTTCGGACTCGAAAAGCAATAAAAGAACGAAGGAACACTTACAAAGGGTCCCCGAATGCTAATCTAGATCAAAATAGCTCAGGTATGAAACAAAGGTTTCAACTTAGAGCACATAAGATCAGATTCTTGTGAGGAAAAGTGAAGGGTGGAGGTGGGTATTTATAGTTTTCGGTTCACCGTTAGGATCATTTCTTGGAAAAGGGGGCACGATCTAAGCCGTACACTTGTTGGAAAGTTGTGGTAACTCATTTGCCATCCACCATAAGAGTTTGACACTTGGCACTTGGCCTTTGGAGAGTGTTAAGGGCTGTTAAAAGTTGAAAAAAAAAACGTTTTGCTGCATCTGGCCCCTGTTTACGGACCTAGTTTGGCAGATTTACAGTTTCAGTCCCTGCAACCTCAAAACTTGGTTTTCGATGCGTTTTTTGACATGTTTAAGCCCCGTTAACCCCATTTCAAAGCTCTAAAATGAAGTTAAAATATAGGGAACTTAAAATGTGTTTAAAAATATCTCGGGTGTCGGTTCGTTTAGCCGTACGGTTACGTTGTTCGGTCAATTACGACGGAATGCGCATAAGCGCGAAAAATGATCCAAATTGCGTGACGAATGGATTTTTCTTATGCCAAACACTAAAATAAAATATTTTAGTGCTTACATAAATTTTTGGATGTCCGGATGTATTCAGAACGTAAGTTATGCGTGAAAATGCAAACTTGTGCACTTTTTTGACGCTTTTAGTCTCGGAATGACCTCAAAAGTTTATTTTAGCATACCGAACCCCTCAAAGCCTATTTCTAAGCTATGTAAAGGATATTTAAGGTGTGTTTAACTTATGGTCATGTTCCGGAATGTTCGTTACAGTTCAAATTGGCATACTTTCACAGTTTGTCAAGTTTAGTCCCTGTAAGTGAATTAACTTGTTTTTGACATACCAAAGCCTTCAAAACTTATTTCTAAGTTATGTAAAGGTTGTTTAAGGTATGTTAAGCCTATTTCACTATTCCGGAGCGTTCGTTGCATTAAACGGGTTATATTTACGCATCAGTGCGCGTATAACCTTCTAGAAAGCGATTTAAAGCTTGAAATTTAAAACAAGAATTGATAATGTGCAAAGGATACACATATTTGTACATGTCCCAAGTATGAAATACAATATTTCATTGATACAGTATTTGTTTGATGGCCGTGGAGGCACAGGTGTTACAGTCTCCCCTACTTTAGGAAATTTCGTCCCGAAATTTTATTTAGAGGAAACTTGTGAGAGTTTAAAACATGAAGTTGAAAAGATCGAACAACATTGGTTAAGGTTCTGAACTTCTAGTAACTTTAATAACATCATGCTTGCAATGTAAGAGGGATACTTATATACAAGTATATGAAGCGTTATTGGTGCGTCCACCGTACCTCCATTACATCGTTCTCATTTTGTTATTGTTGTCACTATCGGTTCTTACACATAATAAATCTTACTGTGGTTACCGTGCACTGAATCTCATAATTATGTACGCGTCAATAATTAGACAATTCCTTGCATAGTTCACACAGTCTATTTTATAATGTGTAGAGGAAAACCAATGAACAAACCTGTGATGAGTGTGACTAGACCACCATAGGGTCCCTTTTTATTAAATCAATAAATGATTTTAATAGACAACCAAGGAGTCTTTTCAGCTTATATCATCACGTGTCATTCTTAACCAGATTTTTGAATCAATCTTTTTGACTAGACCACTAAAAGGGCCTCTTATGAATCATGGAGTGGTACTATATAATCCAAGGGTCTTAACTATTACATAGAAGCCCATTAAGGAATTAAGGTAGTACCTTTTTGAATATCCTACTACGAATCCCTTATATGAAGATATGAAAAATTCTACGAGGATTTGGATAACGAATATCCAGAGTATACAAAAACCCAAAATGTATAAAAGAAAACACAAGATGCATAAACACATAGTCATATAACCACAAAGATTGTTTGATCTAGATCTTTAATTTGTTAATTTGTTTTGCTAACAGGGCGCATGTATTTAAAGCACACTAGGAATCCATCTCGTGGATTTCATTTGGTACTTTAAACATTATCAAGAATCTAACTATATAGATAGAAAGATTTTTAAAAGAAAAATTCGATTTCGATTATAAGGAACCGAAATGTTCGAATTTAGGTACATAAGGAATCCAATAAAGGACTCTGATTTGAATGATAATCATCCACAAGGGTCTAAATGTGAAGATAAAAAGATCCCATATGGATTTTAGAAGTTGAAGATGTTTTGAAACCTTTTACTGGATGTGCTTAAGTCAAAACATGAAGTAAAATGCTTATGAAGTTGAGATGCTAGCTATGTCAAGGCGACACATGAAGCGGAGTTTGAAGGCTAAGTCAATGTTTGAGGAAAATATTTTTGAAAACTATGCATGGGGTTCTTAAAAAAATGTGTTAAATGTTTTTGAAACCTTATATATAATACATTTGAAATCATAAAGTAGGTGTACTAGGTAAGTATATTTATAAAAGTGTTTTAAAATTATGCGAGATGAATTCTGGAATTATGTATAAGGTCTTTGGGAAACATGAATGATGCTTTTGAAATCATGCACTTAATAAGAAAATATATTGTATTAATATTGTTCTCAGGCTATATGAGACATTTTGAAATTATGAAGGTTGTTTTTGAAAACATAGCCAATGTTTTTGAAATAACATAGACAATGCATTTGAAAAAAAATTGTTTTCAAACTATATGAAATGTTTTGAGATCATGAAGTTTGTTTTTGAAATACTTGTACTGTGTATGTTGAATAATCAAAACGTAATGGGTATGAGATTTGAAAATACCCTTAGTTATCTAACCAAGGATTCAAAGGTACTGATGTGCAGAAGCATGATTACTCATAATGTCACTTTATTTTCTGTACTTTGTTTCTTAGAGTGAAACGAGTACTTAAAATTTTCGAGGGAATCATGAGTGATCATTTGAAAGAGAGAATCACAAGAGTAGTTTATAAGGAACATAGTTCCTTAATACAGGTATTATAGGGAAATGCCATAAACACATGTGATTATACTTGTATATCAGAATTGCGAATAACAACTTTTATTTATGAACGAGACATATTGTTTCACAATACACGAAAACAAAAGAAACCAAGGCATAAGACAGCAAAATCCTTTGTTCAGCCGAATGCTCATCCAAGGGTTGGATTTGCATTAGCAAGCTTTGGGCATTTGTTCCTGAAATGGCTTGTCTCGCCACAGTTGTAGCACGATCCAGGCGGAAAGCGAGCTTGAGCAGAGTCGCCAGCTTGCTTTGGAGCAACTGCAGCTCGGCCAACTCTTGCTGTATGACCTATAAGTCCACAAATTTGGCATTTGCGGCACTTCACGCTAGCCTGATGATGAAGGCTACATTGGTTGCACAAGGGTGCAGTTCCGTTGTATGGCTTCCTAGCAGGGGGTTGAGCTGGTTGGTTGGGGACGGCTTTACCATTGTGAGCGACCATGGCGAAGTTCTGAGAAGCCTTTCTCTTTTTTGACTTCTTAGGGGATCGTTCATCCATGGTCTTTGATTCCTTGATTGGTTTCTTGGCTGGTGGTGCCGTCACTTGGCTAGGCCTTGCCTGTTTTGGTGCAACCGCTGCGGGATTCTTTGAAGCTTTACGTTTCTTTGGTTTTGGTGAAGGCTTGGCTTCCGTCTCCTTTGGCGATTCTTGAGTGGCTTCATTCTGGAGACGATACATGGCAGTAGCTAATTCGACAGTCTTCAGGACTACTTCGCCTATTCGCTGGGCAAATTTGGCAGTCTGCTCGGATATCTGGGCGTCATCGTAATGGAGAGACATTCTAGAAGAAAATGAAAGACATAGGAAGAAACAAGTGAAACGTCATCGGATAAACAATACAGAATGGCAATGCATAAGAATTTGCGATCATTTGTTTGTTACCTAAGGCAAACAAATGAGATGGTGACTAATCAAAGTGAACGGATCATATTAATGTATCATTGAAGACATGCTCGCCTATAAGTGAACACTCACCCCAAGAGTTCCCAGGTAAGAGTGACTGGTCCGATACTGCGGATTTGTACGAACACTCTAGCCATCGACAGAAAACTCAGGGTACAGGCATTCACTCTTCCAGTTTGCACGTGTTCACATTATACGACCCAAACTTTGACGAGATTTTTTGAAAATTCAAAGGGGTTCAAAACCATATAACAGAGGGTTCAAAACCTTATAACAGAGGGTTCAAAACCTTACTATAGAGGGTTCAAAACCTAGAAATCAATCATCCTAGAACAAATGATTAGTTTTCAAAGCTGTTTTGAAATTTGTGTTCTTGTTGAGGTCGTCGCCTAAGGATAGGTGACGGCATTGTTTTATGACTAAACGCAAGTAAACTCGCGTTAGGGTCCTAGGAAGGTTATAGACTAGGTAAAAGTATTACTAATAACCTAATTCCCTATAACCATGAGCTCTGATACCAACTTTTCTGTCACACCCCGACCACGTAGAACATACAAAACGTGGCGGAAACGTCGGGGAGTGTTGTAACAGAATCATTGTTTCATAACACATGGAAATTGAAATATTGTTTTATTTATTTAAAGAGTTACAATGTCTTGACAATCAAAGAAACATAACATAGATAACTAGTCTTGCATCTTTTATTGTCACTAAGGCCCAAGTCCGCCTATGTGTATCTTGATAAGTCCTATGCATCATCTCCTGAAAACACATGTGAAAATAGGTATGTCAGCATAAAAATGCCTGTGAGATACATAGGTTTTGTGAAAACAGAATTCATGACTTGTGTTTGAGAAAATGTTTAGTCATGAACCTTGTAATTTGCTTTGTCTTGTAAATCATTTGAAAAACGATAAGATCAGATGATATGTATAAATAAGAGAATAATGTATGGTTAAATGAATAACCATGTAAAATGAGTTTGTATAAAATAAGTTGTTTGTAAATTAATGTCTTGTGAAAAGTATGTTATTTGTATAAAATGTTATATGTCCAAATTGAAATGATTCAAATAATGCTACGATATGTAATACCATACAATCACTTATATATAGGAAGTACCAGCGGCGTATCCACCATGCTTGTATCATATTACACACGCCTCGTTACTTAAATCACTTACTCAAACCAAACCAACAATGTAAGATGTCTATGTTTAAGCCAATTGCCAAATGTCACACCCCGACCACGTGGAACATACAAAACGTGGCGGAAATGTCGGGGAGTGTTGTAACAGAATTAATTGTGTCAAATCCATGGCAATTGAAGTTTCGTTTTATTGATTAAAAGTGTTACAACGTCTTAACAAACAAAGAAATACAACATAATTAACTAGTCTTGCATCTTTTATTGTCACTAAAGCCCAAGTCTGCCTATGTGTATCTTGATCATCTTATGCAACAGTTCCTGAAAAACACATGTGAAAATAGGTACGTCAGCATAAAAATGCCTGTGAGATACATAGGTTTTGTGAAAATAGGTTTCATGACTTATGTTTGAGAAAATGTTTAGTCATGAACCTTGTTATTTGCTTTGTTTTGTAAATCATTTGAAAAACAATGAGTTCAGATGATATGTATAAATAAGTGAATAATGTATGGTTAAATGAATAACCATAGTAAAATGGATTTGTATAAGATAAGTTGTTTGTAAAACAACGATTGTGAAAAGTATGTTATTTGTATAAAATGTTCTATGTCTCAAACTGAAATGATTCAAATAACGCTACGATATGTAATACCATACAATCACTTATATATAGGAAGTACCAGCGGCGTATCCACCATGCTTGTATCATATTACACACGCATCGTTACTTAATCACTTAATCAAACCAAACCAACAATGTAATAAGTCTATGTTTAAACCAATAGTCAAAAGTCCCTGTATAAACCATGTCAAATGTTTATAATCCAAAAGTAGTCAAGTAATGTATAACCAAAATGATATGTATGGCAAGTAAAATTTAGACTACATAAACCATAAGAAAAAAAATGTACAAAACAAAGTATTGAAGTAAAACTTGGTTTAAATCAAAGTTATGTTTTGTAAGATATATGCATGCTATACTGAATATGAACATTTATGCGGTATTGTGAAAATTCATACATCCAAGCCTTGAGACAGACGGATAACTATGTAAAAGTGAGTTATCAAGAGAATATGTATTCGGATTCGGTCATTCCTTTCATCCCCTTTCCCTGGGATGTCCGGAACGGGATTTGTCAAGTCCTATGGTACCACTACCTACTAACGAACGGCATGATCGGTGTTAATGAATGTATAGTATAGTTTAAACAAACCAAATGTCATCCAAAATGTAAGCATGTTTTATGAAGATAATGTACCTAGTATGCTAGAGTAAACATACAAGGTAGAGCTGTAAAACAATGTGTCCATATGTTACTGGAACATATGCAACAGAGATGCAATGTAAAATGATGTACTAAGTATGCTAAGTTAACATACAAAGTAGAAAAGTCATGTAAATCAATGTGCTAGCATGCTATCAGTCAACATACCTAGCAGAAATGTAATGTAAATCATGTACTAATAGTGTACTAATGAACATAACAAGTATATGATGTGAAAACAGGAAAGCACGAAAGTAACAAGTAGGCACATGTGTTTCACCCCAAAAAAGTTTGGAAAACAGTAAAAGAGGGGTCTATGTACTCACTTGAGATTGCTCAGAAGTCCTAGGATAACCACCAAGCAAAGCTAGAGATCACGGAATCAAACGGCACCTACTATAGGTAACTACATTAATAAACCGGACCTAAATCGGAAGATCGGGTAGCATTAGGGTTTGTAAACCAAACGAGTGTAGAGACTCGTGTCATTTGGTTTAACAAAGCCTACATACTAATTGAAACCTAACATAATTGTTTACGACCCATTACGACCCGTTTAGGTAGCTTATGTTACTTTAACGCGTCGTTCGCGAGAAACGCGTTCGGACCGCCTAACTAGCCCTATGACAAGTGTTATATGCCTAAACATATTACACAATCAGTTATGTGACAAAGGTTTAGGTTACATATGCTTAATTACCAATTATACATGAAAAGGGTATTCTGGTAATTTACCTAAGGCATATAAACTACCTATCATACAACTACTTAAACGATGTGACCATAGGGTATAACCTCGGAAGGTTATTCCCTACCTACTATGGTCACCTAATGTGTTTGGTCGGATCCTAATGATCGACCAAACTGGGTCGGGTTCGAGGGTATAGGCGATTTATTAGATCGCCTACCCTACGACCCTAGACAACGTGGTAATCAGTGGGCATAGTCCCAAGGGACTATGACCAACGTGATTACACTCACGTTGCGAAGTTCAAACGAACTTCGCATTGACCATAACTGGTCAATGTAGAAAGTCAAACAAAGTTTGACTTTCAGACTCGAAAGACTCGAAAAGCAATAAAAGAATGAAAGAATACTTACGAAGGGTCCCCGAATGCTAATCCCGATTCAAGAATCTCAGGTATGAAACAATGGTTTCAACTTAGAGGTTCTCAAATCAGAATTCTAGTGATTTTAGCAATGGGGGGTATGGGGTATTTATAGGAATACCCGAACCGTTAAGATCGTTTCATGGAAAACGTGCCTTAATCCCATCCGTACATGTGTTTCAAAGTTATGGTGCCTAAGTTCCATCCTTATCCGCTGACTAAGCAAGTTTAGAATGTGTGGTTGTGAATTAAACAACGGCTAATACATCGAATCTGGTCCCGAATGCGAAAAACTGAGTTTCTGCATGTTTTCTGCCCAGAATAGGCAGTCGCGTAGCGCGACTGGTAAGGCTACATGCAGTGGCGCTACGCCACTGCCCCCTTGTTTCAGCAAACTTTCAAAATTGGCAGAAATGGTCCCTGCAGCCCGTTTAAGCGATTTTCGATGCGTTTGAACCCTGTTAACCTCATTTCAAGGCTCTAAAATGAAGTTAAAGTATAGGGGACTCAAAACATGCTCAAAAATATGCCGGATGATCGTTCGTTTGGTCGTACGAACGCGATGTTCGCTTAATTACGACGGAATGCGCATAAGCGCGAAAAACGATCCAAATGACGCGACGAATAGATTTTTCTTATGGCGAACACTAAAATATAATATAGTCATGCTCACATAAATTTTTGGGTGTCCGGATGTATTCAGAACGTAAGTTATGCGCGAAAATGCAAACTTGTGCACTTTTTGACACTTTTAGTCCCTGAATGACCCAAAAGTTTATTTTAGCATACCGACCCCTCAAAGCCTATTTCTAAGCTATGTAAAGGATATTTATGGTATGTTTAACTTATGGTCATGTTCCGGAAGGTCTGTTACAGTTCAAATTGGCATACTTTCGCAGTTTGTCAAATTTAGTCCCTGTAAGCGATTAAACTTTGATTTCACCACACCAAACCTTCCAAAACTTATATCTAAGTTATGTAAAGGTTATTTAAGGTATGTTAAGCCTATTTCACTATTCCGGAGTGTTCGTTGGATTAAACTGGTTATATTTACGCGTCAGTGCGCGTGTAACCTTCCAGAAAGCGATTTAGAGCTTGAAATCGGACAAGAGTTGATATGTGTAAACGATACACATATTTTTACAAGTCCAAAGTATGAAATACATTATTTCATTGGTTTGGCATTTGTTTGATGGTTGAAATGACACAGGTGTTACAGTCTCCCCTACTTTAGGAAATTTCGTCCCGAAATTTATTCGTAGGAGTCTATTTGTGACTTTGTGTTAAATAACCATCAAAGATGAACAAGACGTAATCCTGTAATTTCTCTTTAACGAACATTTTTCAGAAATGAAAAATGAACAGAGTTATTTTCAACAGGCATTCTTTAGAAACAAAAATGAACAGAATAGTCATTTTCCACAACATCTTCAGAAACAAAAATGAACAGAATAGTCATTTTACATCTTCAGAAACAAAACAGAATAGTCATTTTACATCTTCAGAAACAAAAATGAACGGAATAGTCATTTTACATCTTCAGAAACAAAAATGAACGGAATAGTCATTTTACATCTTCAGAAACAAAAATGAACGGAATAGTCATTTTACATCTTCAGAAACAAAAATGAACGGAATAGTCATTTTACATCTTCAGAAACAAAAATGAACGGAATAGCCATTTTACATCTTCAGAAACAAAAATGAACGGAATAGCCATTTTACATCTTCAGAAACAAAAATGAACGGAATAGCCATTTTACATCTTCAGAAACAAAAATGAACGGAATAGCCATTTTACATCTTCAGAAACAAAAATGAACGGAATAGCCATTTTACATCTTCAGAAACAAAAATGAACGGAATAGTCATTTTACATCTTCAGAAACAAAAATGAACGGAATAGTCATTTTACATCTTCAGAAACAAAAATGAACGGAATAGTCTCTAGACACATGACAAAATTTGCTGTGGTTTCTGTGCACTGAATTTCATAATTATGTATGCATCCATAATTACGCAATTCCTTGCATAGTCCGCACAATTTGTCTGAAATGTGAAGGGGAGGAAAAATCAAACCTGATGATGAGTGTGACTAAACTACCATAGGGTCCTTTTAATTAGATCAACAAAGGATCCTTTTAATTAGACCACCAAGGAGTCCTTTCAGCTATATCATCACATGATATTCCTAACCAGATTTTTGGATCAATCTGTTTACCTAGACCACTCAGGGGTCTAATTATGGAATAGTACAATATAATCCGAGGGTCTTTACTATTACGTAAAATCCCATTGAGGATTTAATATAGTACCTTTGGATATCCTACTTTGAATTTCCTTATACAAAGATATGGAAGATTCTACGAGGATTTGGATAACAAAACTTGGATCACACAAAAACATAAAAGGGAACACATAAGCACATAATCACATAATTGTTTAACCTGATCTTTACTTTGTTATCTTTGGACACGGATATTTAAAGCACACCAGGAATCCAATCCGTGGATTCCATGCGGCACTTAAATCATTAGAATCTAACTATGAAGATAGGAAGATCTAAATAAGAATTCGGCTTTGTCCTTATTGAATGGTAATGTACGTATTAAGGCATACGAATAATTCAATTAAGGGCTCCGATTTGAGTGATATTCATCCACAAGGATCTGATTATGAGGATAGAAAGATCCTTTATGGATTTTGAAATTTGTGTAACGAGAGGTGCTTCGACACCTTGCACTAGGCGTGCTTAAGTCGATACACAAAGTAGAAAGTTCATGAGGTTGAGGTGCTAGATATGCCAAGGCGACATATGAAGCAGAACTTGAAGGTTAAGTAGCAACAGGGTTTGCAACTGCTTTGCTTTGAACAGCAAAGCGACACATGTTAACCAAATGTCTCCATCGTCCACAGTGGGTACATTTGTAACATGGTATTTGATTTGGATGATGACGGTTACATTGATTTCTCCAAGGAGTGGTTCCCTTGCACGGCTTCATTCCTGAGCTGACTCCTGGTGACAGCTAAATCAACGGTCTTCTGGAGTACGACGCCTATTTGTTGGGCAATTGTAGCACCTGGTCCGGACACTCGAGTCTTGTTGCGATGAAGAGGCAAAATGAAGAAAATGGAAGACATAGAAGGAAACAAGCAAAAGATAACCAAAAGAGAATAACAACACATGAAGATTGTGACCATTTGTTTGTTACCAAAGGCAAACAAATGAGATGGTGACTATTCAAAGTAAATGGGTCAATATAATGTATCGCGAAGACATGCTCGCCTATAAGTGAACACTCATCCCAAGAATTCCCAGGTAAGCACAACTGGTCTCGCGTCTGATGAGATGTATACGAAGTGCTTGCCTAGACAGAAAACCCAGAATACAGGCATTCACCCTTCCAGTTTGCACGTGTTCACATTATTTAACACCCAAAACCTTGACGAGATTTTTGAAAACTTAAAGGGGTTCAAAACCATATAACAGAGGGTTCAAAACCTTGTAATCAATCATCCTAGAACAGATGATTAGTTTTCAAAGCGGTTTTGAAATTTATGTTCTTGTTGTGGTCGTCGCCTAAGGATAGGTGACGGTATTGTTTTATGACTAAACGCAAGTAAACTCGCGTTAGGGTCCTAAGAAGGTTATAGACTAAGTCAAAGCATTACTAATAACCTAATTCCCTATAACCATCGGCTCTGATACCATCTTTTCTGTCACACCCCGACCACGTGGAACATACAAAACGTGGCGGAAATGTCGGGGAGTGTTGTAACAGAATTAATTGTGTCAAATCCATGGCAATTGAAGTTTCGTTTTATTGATTAAAAGTGTTACAACGTCTTAACAAACAAAGAAATACAACATAATTAACTAGTCTTGCATCTTTTATTGTCACTAAAGCCCAAGTCTGCCTATGTGTATCTTGATCATCTTATGCAACAGTTCCTGAAAAACACATGTGAAAATAGGTACGTCAGCATAAAAATGCCTGTGAGATACATAGGTTTTGTGAAAATAGGTTTCATGACTTATGTTTGAGAAAATGTTTAGTCATGAACCTTGTTATTTGCTTTGTTTTGTAAATCATTTGAAAAACAATGAGTTCAGATGATATGTATAAATAAGTGAATAATGTATGGTTAAATGAATAACCATAGTAAAATGGATTTGTATAAGATAAGTTGTTTGTAAAACAATGTATTGTGAAAAGTATGTTATTTGTATAAAATGTTCTATGTCTCAAACTGAAATGATTCAAATAACGCTACGATATGTAATACCATACAATCACTTATATATAGGAAGTACCAGCGGCGTATCCACCATGCTTGTATCATATTACACACGCATCGTTACTTAATCACTTAATCAAACCAAACCAACAATGTAATAAGTCTATGTTTAAACCAATAGTCAAAAGTCCCTGTATAAACCATGTCAAATGTTTATAATCCAAAAGTAGTCAAGTAATGTA
The DNA here is from genome assembly GCA_030545235.1 of Helianthus tuberosus. Classification (NCBI taxonomy): domain Eukaryota; kingdom Viridiplantae; phylum Streptophyta; class Magnoliopsida; order Asterales; family Asteraceae; genus Helianthus; species Helianthus tuberosus. Next base: position 97,784,909 of record CM060367.1, read on the forward strand.
TAACCAAAATGATATGTATGGCAAGTAAAATTTAGACTACTTAAACCATAAGAAAAAAAATGTACAAAACAAAGTATTGAAGTAAAACTTGGTTTAAATCAAAGTTATGTTTTGTAAGATATATGCATGCTATACTGAATATGAACATTTATGCGGTATTGTGAAAATTCATACATCCAAGCCTTGAGACAGACGGATAACTATGTAAAAGTGAGTTATCAAGAGAATATGTATTCGGATTCGGTCATTCCTTTCATCCCCTTTCCCTGGGATGTCCGGAACGGGATTTGTCAAGTCCTATGGTACCACTACCTACTAACGAACGGCATGATCGGTGTTAATGAATGTATAGTATAGTTTAAACAAACCAAATGTCATCCAAAATGTAAGCATGTTTTATGAAGATAATGTACCTAGTATGCTAGAGTAAACATACAAGGTAGAGCTGTAAAACAATGTGTCCATATGTTACTGGAACATATGCAACAGAGATGCAATGTAAAATGATGTACTAAGTATGCTAAGTTAACATACAAAGTAGAAAAGTCATGTAAATCAATGTGCTAGCATGCTATCAGTCAACATACCTAGCAGAAATGTAATGTAAATCATGTACTAATAGTGTACTAATGAACATAACAAGTATATGATGTGAAAACAGGAAAGCACGAAAGTAACAAGTAGGCACATGTGTTTCACCCCAAAAAAGTTTGGAAAACAGTAAAAGAGGGGTCTATGTACTCACTTGAGATTGCTCAGAAGTCCTAGGATAACCACCAAGCAAAGCTAGAGATCACGGAATCAAACGGCACCTACTATAGGTAACTACATTAATAAACCGGACCTAAATCGGAAGATCGGGTAGCATTAGGGTTTGTAAACCAAACGAGTGTAGAGACTCGTGTCATTTGGTTTAACAAAGCCTACATACTAATTGAAACCTAACATAATTGTTTACGACCCATTACGACCCGTTTAGGTAGCTTATGTTACTTTAACGCGTCGTTCGCGAGAAACGCGTTCGGACCGCCTAACTAGCCCTATGACAAGTGTTATATGCCTAAACATATTACACAATCAGTTATGTGACAAAGGTTTAGGTTACATATGCTTAATTACCAATTATACATGAAAAGGGTATTCTGGTAATTTACCTAAGGCATATAAACTACCTATCATACAACTACTTAAACGATGTGACCATAGGGTATAACCTCGGAAGGTTATTCCCTACCTACTATGGTCACCTAATGTGTTTGGTCGGATCCTAATGATCGACCAAACTGGGTCGGGTTCGAGGGTATAGGCGATTTATTAGATCGCCTACCCTACGACCCTAGACAACGTGGTAATCAGTGGGCATAGTCCCAAGGGACTATGACCAACGTGATTACACTCACGTTGCGAAGTTCAAACGAACTTCGCATTGACCATAACTGGTCAATGTAGAAAGTCAAACAAAGTTTGACTTTCAGACTCGAAAGACTCGAAAAGCAATAAAAGAATGAAAGAATACTTACGAAGGGTCCCCGAATGCTAATCCCGATTCAAGAATCTCAGGTATGAAACAATGGTTTCAACTTAGAGGTTCTCAAATCAGAATTCTAGTGATTTTAGCAATGGGGGGTATGGGGTATTTATAGGAATACCCGAACCGTTAAGATCGTTTCATGGAAAACGTGCCTTAATCCCATCCGTACATGTGTTTCAAAGTTATGGTGCCTAAGTTCCATCCTTATCCGCTGACTAAGCAAGTTTAGAATGTGTGGTTGTGAATTAAACAACGGCTAATACATCGAATCTGGTCCCGAATGCGAAAAACTGAGTTTCTGCATGTTTTCTGCCCAGAATAGGCAGTCGCGTAGCGCGACTGGTAAGGCTACATGCAGTGGCGCTACGCCACTGCCCCCTTGTTTCAGCAAACTTTCAAAATTGGCAGAAATGGTCCCTGCAGCCCGTTTAAGCGATTTTCGATGCGTTTGAACCCTGTTAACCTCATTTCAAGGCTCTAAAATGAAGTTAAAGTATAGGGGACTCAAAACATGCTCAAAAATATGCCGGATGATCGTTCGTTTGGTCGTACGAACGCGATGTTCGCTTAATTACGACGGAATGCGCATAAGCGCGAAAAACGATCCAAATGACGCGACGAATGGATTTTTCTTATGGAGAACACTAAAATATAATATAGTCATGCTCACATAAATTTTTGGGTGTCCGGATGTATTCAGAACGTAAGTTATGCGCGAAAATGCAAACTTGTGCACTTTTTGACACTTTTAGTCCCTGAATGACCCAAAAGTTTATTTTAGCATACCGACCCCTCAAAGCCTATTTCTAAGCTATGTAAAGGATATTTATGGTATGTTTAACTTATGGTCATGTTCCGGAAGGTCTGTTACAGTTCAAATTGGCATACTTTCGCAGTTTGTCAAATTTAGTCCCTGTAAGCGATTAAACTTTGATTTCACCACACCAAACCTTCCAAAACTTATATCTAAGTTATGTAAAGGTTATTTAAGGTATGTTAAGCCTATTTCACTATTCCGGAGTGTTCGTTGGATTAAACTGGTTATATTTACGCGTCAGTGCGCGTGTAACCTTCCAGAAAGCGATTTAGAGCTTGAAATCGGACAAGAGTTGATATGTGTAAACGATACACATATTTTTACAAGTCCAAAGTATGAAATACATTATTTCATTGGTTTGGCATTTGTTTGATGGTTGAAATGACACAGGTGTTACACCAAACGTATTAAATAATATGTCAAAATGTTTATTGTCAAGATGTAAGTCATGTAATGTATAACCATTGTCAATAATGTTTATGTGTCAAATGTAAATCATGTAATGTGTAACCAATGTCAATAATGTTTATGTGTCGAATGTAAATCATGTAATGTGTAACCAATGTCAATAATGTTTATGTCTCAAATGTAAATCATGTAATGTGTAACCCAAAATGATATGTATGGCTAGTGAAAAGATATCAACTAAACAATATGCACAAAAACAAAGTATTGAAGTAAAACATGGTTTAAATCAAGGCTATGTTTTGTGGAAATGCATGCTATACTGATACAAATATCTATGCGGTATTGTGAGAATGCATACATCCAAGCCTTGAGACTGTGGCGATAAACCCTTAAACAAATTAAAGGTCTATCTTGTTGTAAATGTATATCGAATTCGGTCATTCCTTTCATCCCCACCTACCCAGGATGTCCGGAACGGGAGTTGTCAATTCCTATGGTACCACTACCTACTAACGAACGGCGTGATCGGTGTTAATGAATGTATATTGATCCATCAAAACAATCGAAATATCATATCAAAATGTAAGAATGTGATGAAAACAACTGTACTAAGTATGCAACAAATGAACATACATAGCATGTGATGTGATGTGAAACGATGTACTAAGTATGAACTAAATGGACATACATAGCATAAAATGTAATGTAAGACAATGAAATCATGTACTATAAATGTACTAATGAACATAGCAAGTATAAGATGTGAAAACATGGAAAGCACGAAAGTAACAACTAGGCACATGTGTTCCACCCCAAAATGTTTGGAAAACAGTAAAAGAGGGGTCTATGTACTCACTTGAGATTGCTCAGAAGTCCTAAGATAACCACCAAGCAATGCTAAAGATCACGGAATCAAACGGCACCTAATATAGGTACCTATGTTAATAAACCGGACCTAATATCGAAGGATCGGATAGAATGAGGGTTCGTAAACCAAACGAGTATGGAGACTCTTGTAATATGATTTAACAAAGCCCACATACTAAAACGAAACTTAACCTAAGTGTTTGTGACCCATTACGACCCGTTTAGGTAGATTAGGCTACTTTAACGCGTCGTTCGCGTAAAACGCGTTCGGAACGCCTAACTAGTCCTATGACAAGTAAAATATGCCTTAACATGTCTAACATGGTTGTCAAATTAGTTTAGATGTCAAAAGTTATGTTACATACGTTTAAAACAAATTTTGGCATTAAAGGGGTATTTTGGTAATTTACCTAAGGCATATAAACTACCTATCATACAACTACTTAAACGAAGCGACCATAAGGTATAACCTCGGAAGGTTATTCCCTATATACTATGGTCACCTAATGTGTTTGGTCGGATCCTAATGATCGACCAAATGGGTCGGGTTCGAAGATATAAGCGATTTATTAGATCGCTTACCCTTACGACCCTAGACAACGTGGAAATCATTAGGCATAGTCACAAAGGACTATAACCATCGTGATTACAATCACGTTGCGAAGTTCAAACGAACTTCACATTGACCATAAACTGGTCAATGCAGAAAGTCAAACAAAGTTTGACTTTCGGACTCGAAAAGCAATAAAAGAACGAAGGAACAGTTACAAAGGGTCCCCGAATGCTAATCTAGATCAAAATAGCTCAGGTATGAAACAAAGGTTTCAACTTAGAGCACATAAGATCAGATTCTTGTGAGGAAAAGTGAAGGGTGGAGGTGGGTATTTATAGTTTTCGGTTCACCGTTAGGATCATTTCTTGGAAAAGGGGTACGATCTAAGCCGTAAACTTGTTGGAAAGTTGTGGTAACTCATTTGCCATCCATCATAAGAGTTTGACACTTGGCACTTGGCCTTTGGAGAGTGTTAAGGGCTGTTAAAAGCTGAAAAAAAACGTTTTGCTGCATCTGGCCCCTGTTTACGGACCTAGTTTGGCAGATTTACAGTTTCAGTCCCTGCAACCTCAAAACTTGGTTTTCGATGCGTTTTTTGACACGTTTATGCCCCGTTAACCCCATTTCAAAGCTCTAAAATGAAGTTAAAATATAGGGAAATTAAAATGTGTTCAAAAAAATCTCGGGTGTCGGTTCGTTTAGCCGTACGGTTACGTTGTTCGGTTAATTACGACGGAATGCGCATAAGCGCGAAAAATGATCCAAATGGAGTGACGAATGGATTTTTCTTATGCCAAACACTAAAATAAAATATTTTAGTGCTTACATAAACTTTTGGATGTCCGGATGTATTCAGAACGTAAGTTATGCGTGAAAATGCAAACTTGTGCACTTTTTTGACGCTTTTAGTCCCGGAATGACCCCAAAAGTTTATTTTAGCATACCGAACCCCTCAAAGCCTATTTATAAGATATGTAAAGGATATTTAAGGTGTGTTTAACTTATGGTAATGTTCCAGAATGTTCGTTACAATTCAAATTGGCATACTTTCGCAGTTTGTCAAGTTTAGTCCCTGTAAGTGAATTAACTTGTTTTTGACATACGAAAGCCTTCAAAACTTATTTCTAAGTTATGTAAAGGTTGTTTAAGGTATGTTAAGCCTATTTCACTATTCCGGAGCGTTCGTTGCATTAAACGGGTTATATTTACGCATCAGTGCGCGTATAACCTTCTAGAAAGCGATTTAAAGCTTGAAATCGAACAAGAATTGATAATGTGAAAAGGATACACATATTTGTACATGTCCCAAGTATGAAATACAATATTTCATTGATACATTATTTGTTTGATGGTCGTGGAGGCACAGGTGTTACAGTCTCCCCTACTTTAGGAAATTTCGTCCCGAAATTTTATCTAGAGGAAACTTGTGAGAGTTTAAAACATGAAGTTGAAAAGATCGAACAACATTGGTTAGGGTTCTGAACTTCTAGTAACTTTAATAACATCATGCTTGCAATGTAAGAGGGATACTTATATACAAGTATATGAAGCGTCATTGGTGCGTCCACCGTACCTCCATTACATCGTTCTCATTTTGTTATTGTTGTCACTATCGGTTCTTACACATAATAAATCTTACTGTGGTTACCGTGCACTGAATCTCATAATTATGTACGCGTCCATAATTAGACAATTCCTTGCATAGTTCACACAGTCTATTTTATAATGTGTAGAGGAAAACCAATGAACAAACCTGTGATGAGTGTGACTAGACCACCATAGGGTCCCTTTTAACCTAATTTAATAACAGGAACACAATTTGGTTAGTAACTTAATACATCATTTACGATAACTCACGAGATCAAACCCTCACAACGAATGACAAAGTGCGATACTTAAACATCCATCGAATTAACGACGAATGACAAAGCATAACCCTAATGTGGGCAGCACTTAAACATCCATTGGATATATTGATCGATCGGACAATGAATCGTAATAGCGATCGAGTTATTACCCTGATTGCGGCGTCGATTAGTGATCCGTGTGTGTTAATTGTGGTAAACAGAACGTAACTCGGTGCCTGTTGCGAGAATTTACGTCGTTTTAACTCCAGAATTCAAGTCCCAAGGCCCTCATTTATACACGGATTTTGCTTAGCTTACGGACCGTACGACTTATCCCTTACGGTCCGTAAGGGACACCTAATTGTCATAGTGTTGCCACGTGTGGGACTAGGCCTGCTGACTTGACAGAATTCGAACTTGAAATTTTGACAACGTTTTATTTAGATAATCGTGACTAGGGTTTACCCCCCCCCCCCCCCCTGAGTTTTAGGGGCCTTGATCCTGATTCCGATTGTTCTGAAAATTTTAGGGTTTGTGCAGAATCACTTGGGTGTCTCAATTAGGGTTTCCTATTGGACAAATTAATTTAATAAATATGACTTTTGATGAGAGTTGTTACACACACAATGTGTCTTTAATATAAATATATATTCTAAATACATATTTACTCATTTTTATTCATAAAAACCAATCTTCAATATTTGTATTTTTGTAACAAAATCTATGGCAAAGTTTATATTGAAAACCATAGTTAAAACATACTTGTAAGTATTGTTTAGAAAATATTTTTCTAAGTATTTATATTTTTAGAAAATTTTGCCATAGTTTCCCCCTAAAAATGGAGGTGCCCATGCTTTCAAAGCATATCATTTCCTTTTAAAAGCATCACAAACAATCAACAATTTAATCAACACTTCCCAAGTGCCAAAGTCATGCAATTTATGCAACAACACGAACTTGAACTTTTATATAAACTTGTAGTAACCTACTATGTTGTTAAGTAAGCCTCGTTACCCTTAAAAATATGGTTATTTGTTTGTAGATCTTATTCGTGTAAAATTTAGTCCTTTACAACTTGTATGATGATTTTTCAGAAATCAATCTTCTTGTATTTTTCTTGTTACATACACTTTACTAGCTTTGTTTTCACCCTCAAAACATGCTTAGTTTCTTTAAAAATTATGATTAGATAAATCTTGCAAATGAACTTGGTTATTTGAGGAAACTATGTTTAAAATAACTTTTGTACAAGACTTCTAACATGTTTTATACTTCATTATCCCAAAATCATTCTTACTTTCAAGTTCATGTGAAACATAGAGTATGATCATCTTGGTCTTTCACAAGATCATCACCTCAACTTACTAGATCATGTGTTTAATCACAATCTAGTAGGTTTCATATGATGTCTAACATCATAAACACAAATAACCAATCATCAAGAAGCAAAACAACACTAAACAATATGTATTCTTATGGTTTTTATGCTTTATGTGAAGGTTCATCTTCATTAATGTTCGTTAGTGTTCTTCATAATAATCAACATGATTCTTCTTTTAACCACTAATGTAAGATGAACAATGGAGTGTATGAAGTTCTTACCACTAGCTCAAGGCTTGGGATGATTCAAGTGAAGATAACAAGTGGATAAAAGCAAACGGTGAAGGTCCTTCAACTTTCGAAAGCTCTAAGCTTCCTAACTTAGCTCCTTACACCTTAGAACAAGCTTGGAATCATTGTAGGATGGATGAAAATGGTGGTGGTGTGGGTGCGTGTTTGGGCCGAGAGCATGGAGGGGGGGAGAGGAAGAAGGTGTTGATTAGAATGAGGGTGATCATCTTCTTATAACTATCTAATGCGTTGTCCAATGGGTCTTATGTCTTGAAAGTACACAACAATATCTTTCACTAAATCAAAATGAATCAAAGAAAGATTTAGGAAATCTTGTAAGATCATGGGGTGGGGCCACCCCCTTGGTGACTGTCCACCATAATGGGGGGGGGGGGGGGTAAGTGTAAGTGTTGAATGATAAGTTAAGTTATAAAGTTAAATTTCAAGTGTAAGGTGTAGTGTCTAAGCACATTAGATGTTATATAGCGTGTTAGGGTGTTCGGGGATCATGACTAGCTCAGAAATAATAAAACAATGCTTCTAGTATAATTTTGGTGTTTCGGGTAGTGTCCGGTTGTTCGGTTAGATACCGGTTCGTTAAAGTGTCAAACTATTCCGTTTAGTGATTTTTAAGTACCCTTTTGTGACACTTTTAATTCCCGACACTTAGGAAAGTATTCAGGACCATTTTGCCATATTTTTGCATGTTACTAGCTTATTAAAATGCTGAATTTTGCTGAAATGTGCTAAATTCAGCACTTTAAGTGGGTTTTAGGCACTTCCCGGCACTTTAACTATCTCTTGGGAATGCAGTTTTGTGGTCCTTACTTCCCTACACACCATACTAGTGTAGTACTTAGTCTCTGGCTCACACCGTGTCTCAAAACAACGTCTGTCTAGGTGCTGAACCCCGTCAGCATTTTTCTGTCTTATCCGTTAACTGTGCTAACCGTGCTTTGTGCATCATGTATGACAATAAAGTTTGCATGTAATAATGATGTGTCATTATGTAATAGTGATGCACATGTAAGTATGATGCAGTAAACAGAAAGCAATTCAAGTCATAAATTGTAAATCAGCACAGTCATTAATCATTAATTGTTGTCTAATTAATTCTACGGAAACATGCAAATTTGACAGTTGTCACATTCTCCCCCTGTTAAGAAAATTTCATCCTCGAAATTTGTACTACCTTAACTCCCTAGGGTTACATTATGCGTGTATGTATATGAATAATACTGAGGTAGGTAACCACAAAATCGAGTCAAATCTTTATTCACATCAGATGAATCCAAGGATATATTACAACAACAAGGATCCAATGGTTAAAATGTATGTGTTCTAGCGTTTGATGTCAAGGGATGCGAGATGTATAGATGTATAGTCTAGCGTAACTCAGTTAACAGGGGTTCCACAAAACAGGAGTTTTGGACAATGGATTCTTCAAACAATCGGTTACAATATGCAAATGAGTTTTCACGAACCATAGCATCTGCTATATGATCTCAAAATCAACAACTTGAATATGAAAATGATCTGTCAACTTTCGCATAATTAAATGGTAAGGATTAGTGTGTTGACATTCTTGGATTACGAAAATACACCGAATGAAATGCAAGCGAATCTGGTGTATCATTATCTTGATTCGTAGTTGCATCAGGAATGTTTAAACGACAAGTCAAACAAAAGTATATGTAGTTTTGTGTGAAACGATTGTCCATGATTAGCACAAGCTACAAATTTGTAATGACACCACTAGGTGTCGTAATTGACATATTTCAATAATAGCGGTGACCGAACAAGTTCACCGTGCTTGTAAAGAAATGAAAGTGTACTAAAACAACCTGAAGATTTGATTTACACAATGTCATGGAGTTTTCAATCGATTTTGGAACATCAAAGAGCTACTGTTTCTGATTGAAGATGGAAAGTAATATACACCGCAAGGTATTTAATTTATAACGAAAGAATCGTTAGGAGGTACATTGTGATATGAAATGAATCTAGGTACCATTGTCTTAACACACAACTGTGTTTAGACCGCTTTAGTTGTGATAAACAAAACGGATTTAGAGCAAGTTAAAAAATAAACAATTAAATCCGTGTATGAAATGAGTAACCAAATTAGCGCAAGCTTCAATTTTGTGAAAGTGTCACCGTAAGGTATCGAAACCAACAAACGACTTAGTGGAGTTGTTGGGATCGAACCCTATCAGAGGAACAAATAATTAAAGCCAAAACTGGAAGTGATTTCAACATCTGCTGACCTCCTATCTGCTGATCGTGCAAACTGCTGACCTACAACTGCTTTTCAAGTAAAGACCTGATAGAAGACTAAAGCCCTGCTGATTCAATCTACTGTCTTGAGTCAAGCACTGCTGATCCGGACAAGTACTGCTGGGTTCACAGCAGTGGAAGGTTGCAGCAGCTGATCTATAATCTGTTTTGTAATGTAATGTAATAGCAGTAGTTAACATAGCAGTGTTTGTATAGATCAGAGGTTAGAGTTTGTTAGGAGGTTAGATGTCACTTTCATGGTGACGTCAGCTAAGATGCTCAGTGGTTTGCAAGTGCCTATAAATAGCTCAGTACTTGGTACTGTTCTATTAGCTCTTTGCATCATCGTCTTCTTTGCACGAACAAACACTGAACTCTGGCTGAGGGGGAGTTTGCATTCATTCATCAATCATTGTAATCGTTATTGAAATAAATTCAATCTTCCGATTCATTGAGAAAAGATGTTTGATCAAAGTATTACTCTCGTTTGATTGTATGCAAAGTTTGTTTTCATCATAATTCCGCTGCACACTCATCCATTTTCATTTTAATTACAAACACAAAATACAATCAGAATCAAACTCAGATCCAACAATTGGTATCAGAGCTTGGACAGTCAAATTTGATTTAACAATCATTTTGACGTAAATAGTTCAGCTCATAACAGTTGATACTGATCGTTTGTTCGTTCGTTGAAAAACAGAGCAAGGATTAATCACCGTTAAAGTTGATTTCTCAGTGTCTGTAAAACAACAAGAATGACGTCACAATCTCAGGATGATAAAAACAACATCGGCTCGCTTTTTAAACCACCTATGCTAAAAAGAAATGAGTACAACATCTGGCAGAGGAGGATGGGTCACATCCTCGCTCAACAAAGCACAGGTTGTTGGAGGTCTGTCGTCTTTGGTCCCCACGTTCCCACAGTGCCAAGTGCTAAAGATGCTAAAAAGTTCGTTCCAAAACCAGTTGAAAATTATACCGAAACCGACTATCAAAAGTTCGAACTAGATGCTAAAGTGTTTAGCATCATAGCATCAGCGCTGCCCAATGAGATATACGCTGGACTGTTACACTGTAACAGTGCCAAAGAGTTATGGGACGCGCTTAAGGAACAATTTGGGGGAACCAAAGAAGTCATAGAAAACAATAGGGAAATCCTAAACCAACAGTACAAAACATTTTGTCATGTTAGAGGTGAATCACTGACGCAACAATTTGAGTGTTTCAGTTGTCTCATCAGTGAACTGAGGCTTGTTAACACCACTTTTACAAACTCAACTCAGAATAGCAGGTTCCTCAGATCACTGCCAGAAAAATGGGACACCATAGCTTTTGTCACCCGAAACTCACCTGAGTTCAAGGATCTAACCTTGACCCAACTCCACGGTCGACTCCTGACCTACGAACGGGAGTTGAACCAGAAAAGGAAGTTACAAGAGTCAGGAAAAGCCGTTGATGATTATACATTCAGTAACACTGCTCTTCTGGGCCAAGAAGAATCTGGGAGCAGTGGTAAGGATCAGGGTTATGATCACTTCATTGACATAACTGCTGGAGCAAATTTTAACAACCCTGATCCTCACTCTGCAAGTTATGCATTCACTGCAAACGAAAACCAGATGTCAGACAATCTAAGCTTTGAACTCAATGATTTACAACATTTTAATCCCACTGACTTAGAAGAGATGGATATTCTGCACCAGTTGGCTTTGCTCAGTGTTAGAACTAGCAAATTCTATAAAAGAACAGGGAGAAAATTCCCAGGACTTCATGGGAATTTGAGAGTTGGGTTGGATAAATCGAAAATCAAGTGTTACAAGTGCAATAGGTTAGGGTACTTTGCTAGGGAATGCAGAAGTCAAAACACTGGACCAATAGTTACTCACCCTAGCTCTAACCCTAGACCACAAAGTCAAAACACTGTGCACTATACCCAATATACCCCTGCAGCTCAAGTGAACACTGCTCACTATGCTGCTGCCCCTGTGCCTGTGCATTATGTCCAAACCACTGTCCCACAAATTCAGTACGTTCAAACCCCTACTCCACAGGTACAAGTGCAACCTGTTGCACCTCAAACCACTGCTCCAGCAGCAGTACAACCAGATCAACAAAGCCTTTTCACTCAAGGGTTTGTTGACTGGAGCAGTATGCCTGAGGATCTTAGTGATGAGAATTTTGCACTCTATGCTTCTAATGATTCTTCTTATAATGAATTTTGTTTGATGGCATTAGAGTCAATACAGGAGGGGGTTGAAACTGAAGAGGAACAACTGAGTACTGGAACAGTGGATGAGGTGACTGAAGCAGTGGTTACTGCTATGGCTGGTGAACTACTGTTGGGAGAAAGTTCAGGTACCCTGATTGAACCACTGACAGACCCATGGTCCGAAGAGAACAAGGAAGAAAAGAAAGAAGAAAAAGCAGGTGAGAAAGAAGAAAGAGTTGATGATGAAGAAAATCCTCAATGTGATTGTGCAATGATGTCTGCTGCCAAGGTATCACCTCAAGTTCTTGAAAAACTGTGTTCTCACAATTGCATTATTGTTTTTGCTAACATCAAAGAGGTAAATGAAAACCTTCGGGATAAAATCTTAACTGATGAAGTCAAATTTGAAAGATCTTTAAAAGAACTTAAAAACAAACCGACTGAAAAGGAAAAAGAGATCAACAGTCTGAATGAAGAACAAAGCATAACCAAAACTCAACTCCAAACTATGGTAGAAAAATACCAAGTTTGCAAAAAGGAGTTGGAGTCATGCAAAGGGTATGAGGTTATGCTTGAAAAACAGATAAAAAGCAATGTGAAATTTGGGGTTGGTTATAGAAAACATGATGATGAAACCACTGCTTTTGGAAAATCTGTTCAAACCACTGATGTAACCACTGAGTTCATCCCCACAAACAAGAATGGCCAAAAAGTGAAAATCACTAACAAACTTGGTAACAAAATCACACTTGACAGACCAATGGGATCCTCTACTTTTGAGGAGCTTGAAGATTATCAGTTTAAACCAAAATGGTCTGATGAGTGTGATATTCTTGAAAATTTCAAGCCAATGGACTTTACATCAACTGATGGTGTTAAAGCTCCAAAAGCTAAAGTCATACCTCACAAGGACATCCCATCAGTGGTTAAAACCTCTGCTGCAAAGGAGTCTGAAAAGAGAAAGAAGAAAGAAAAAATTGATAACTTGTTTTGTGAATTCTGTGAGAAAAGGAATCATCTAACAAAAGACTGTTTCCACTTAAAAGCTTATGATTTAAACAGAACAAGTGTCATTGTTTCAGCTGAAAGTTGCATTGTTTGTGGTAAAACAAACCACAAAACTCAAGCATGTGTGTATCTCAAAAAATTTGATGTGAAAAAGAATGAGTACATTGCTAAAACATCCTTGAGTCCATCATCATCATCAACATCTGTCAAATTCACCAAGAAACAACCACTGTTTGTGCCAGTTCAAACAGCTGTCACAAAACAGCTGAACCAAACATCTGTCAAAAGAGATGTTCAGGTTACTGATGCAACCCCTGCCAATCAGTTCAGAAAAGGCAAGGAAAAACAGTCCTACCAAAGGATTCCACATGTTTATGAGGCCTACAAAAGGCCCTCTAAACCTAGAGTGAATAGGCATCCTTTTGGTTATCAACAGGTGATTGGTCAAGACCCCCAATAGTGGTTAGCAAGAAACAGTACTAAAACTGTCCAAACCACTGACCTAACCACTGTCCATCATTCTGCATCCATCCCAGACACTGTTGAGACCCCATACAAAGCCCTGTTGGCTTTGGAGACCTTAATGAACTAATCTTTTTACTTCTTGTGCAAGGAGCTACTGCATGCTTTGATAGTCTTTGGTATGTAGATAGTGGAGGCTCCAGGCACATGACAGGATGTAAAGCCCTCCTCAAAGACTTTAAAATCCATGGAGGGGGTGATATATCCTTTGGGAATAATAGTAAAGGGAAAGTTCTGGGGTCTGGTACAGTGCAGTCTGGAAATGTAAAATTTGAAAATGTCAATCGGATAGACAATCTAAAATTCAACCTTCTGAGTGTGTCCCAAATGAGTGACAAAGGGTTTGGGTCATTCTTCACAAAAGATTGTTGTAGGATTGTTGGACCAGAAATGGTCAAAAAGATTGAAGCAATAATCAAAACTGGTCAAACAAAACTTGTTGCTCAAAGAAGTGGCAATGTTTATGTTGTTGATATGTCAAAAGAGTGTCCCAGAGCTGATGTCTGTCTGTTCTCAGCTGCCTCTAACAAAGAGACAGAACTTTGGCACAGAAGGCTGGGGCACACAAATCTTAAGACAATCACTGAAATTTCAAAAAATGGTTTGGTGAGAGGCCTACCACAAAAATTGTTTTCATGTCCTGAACATTGCATTTCCTGTTTAAAAGGAAAACAGCATAAAAGTTCTTATAAGTCAATTGAAGAGTCCAAAACAACCCAGTGTTTGCAAATGCTACACGTGGATTTGTTTGGCCCAGTTCAAGTCATGAGCCTCAAGAAGAAAAGATATTGTTTGGTTATTGTTGATGAGTTTTCTAGGTTTACATGGACTTTCTTTTTACACTCAAAAGATGAGACTGCAGGCATTTTGCAAGACTTTGTGACACAGGTTGAAAAGCAATTTGACCTTCCAGTGAAAAGCTTCAGGAGTGACAATGGCACAGAATTTAAAAATAAGGAATTGGATGCCTTCTGTGTGAAGAAAGGGATTGTAAGGCAGTACAGCATCCCTAGAACACCAGAGCAAAATGGGGTGGTTGAAAGAAAGAACAGAACTTTGATTGAGGCTGCCAGAACTATGCTTGCAGATTCAGGTTTGCCATTAACTTTCTGGGCAGAGGCAGTAAACACTGCTTGCTATGTCCAGAACAGAGTTTTAATAAACCCTAGGCACAAAAAGACTTCTTATGAAATTCTGTATAAAATCAAACCACTGATCTCATATTTCAAGGTGTTTGGCTGCCCATGCTTTATTTTGAACTTAAAAGATTCTATTTCAAAATTTGCAGCCAAAATTGATTGTGGTTATCATCTGGGATACTCAACCACCGCCAAGGCCTACAAAGTGTTCAATACACGGACCAAGGTAGTGGAGGAGACTTTGAATGTTAAGTTCAATGAACTTTCATCAATGAAAATCCCAGCAAATCCTGCAGATCTGTTTGATCTTGAAAATTTTACTTTTGAAAATACTGCTGTCAAGACTAACAGTGCAGGTCCATCAGAGGATACAACACCAGACTATGGGTATGAAATCATCATCCCTCAAAGGTCTGCCACAAAGGGAAAAGCATCAGCTGTTCAAAACAGTTGTCAAAACTCAACCACTGCTACTTCAACAGTTGTTGACCAAAGTTGCCCATCAACCACTGTTTCCACATCCTCCAACACTGCTGACAAAAGTCCTCAAACAATGGATAAAAGTCAGCAGTTGTCCACTTCATTACCTCCTATTCCACCACCTTTTGAAGCCACTGCTGGATCATCAAAGTCCCGAGCAGTGGTTAGCTCAGATGATACACATTTGCAGCCTTCACCAACAAATGCCATCATACCATACCAAGGAGATTTAATCTTCTTGAGATCTCATCCACCTGATCAAATCATTGGCAACATCAATGAAGGGGTGCTCACAAGAAGCCAAACCCAAAACATTTGTCTTTTTGCTGGTTTTCTATCACTCCATCAGCCAGTCAAGTACCAAGAGGCACTAAAAGACAATAGCTGGGTAGAAGCCATGCAAGAGGAGCTCCAACAGTTTAAAAGACAACAAGTATGGGAGCTTGTACCACTGCCAGAAGAGGTTAGTCCCATTGGCACAAAGTGGGTCTTCAAGAACAAAACTGATGAAAGGGGCATTGTTGTCAAGAATAAAGCCAGGCTTGTGGTTCAAGGTTACAGACAGGAAGAGGGGATTGATTATGATGAAACATTCACCCCTGTTGCAAGATTGGAAGCCATTAGACTGTTCCTGGCCTTTGCTGTCAACCACAACATGAAGGTGTTTCAAATGGATATCAAAAGTGCTTTCCTCTATGGTACAATTCAAGAAGAGGTGTATGTTTGTCAACCTCTAGGTTTTGAGGATCCATTTTATCCTGATCATGTCTACAGGCTAAACAAAGGCTTGTATGGCCTGAAACAAGCACCAAGGCCTGGTATGAAACTCTTTCCAACTTCCTACTTTCAAATGGTTTCAAAAGAGGTACCATTGATAAAACACTGTTTCTTAAATGGAGAGGGAAGGATTTAATGATTGTCCAAATTTATGTGGATGACATTATTTTTGGAAGCACATGCAACAAAATGTGTGAAGAGTTTAGAGAACTCATGACAGCTGAGTTTGAAATGAGTGCAATGGGTGAGCTGCAATGCTTTCTTGGTCTCCAAGTACAGCAAATGCAAACTGGAACTTTTATTCATCAAAGCAAATATGCTAAAGAACTTTTGACTAAATTTGATATGAATGATTGTAAACCATGCAGCACACCCATGGCAACAAATAAGCTGGTCATGTCTGATGAGAAAGATGAGCTGATTGACCAATCACTATATAAAAGCATGATTGGGTCTTTATTGTACCTAACTGCATCTAGACCGGACATCATGTTTGCAACATGTGTCTGTGCAAGAAGTCAATCAGCTCCCAGAAAATCAAATCTCATTGCTGTAAAAAGGAACTTCAGATACATAAAAGGTGCTCCCACACTTGGTATCTGGTATCCAGCTAATGGGAACATCAAGCTTTCAGGTTTTTCAGACAGTGATTTTGCTGGATGTCACACCACAAGGAAGTCCACTTCAGGAGGGTGCCAGTTTCTAGGTGATTGCTTGGTTTCTTGGCAAAGCAAACAGCAAGCAGCAGTTTCAACATCCACTGCTGAGGCTGAATACATTGCTGCTGCAAGCTGTACAGCCCAACTCCTGTGGCTTCAAAATCAGTTACTGGATTTTGGTATCACTGCCTTAAAGACACCACTCGTGTTGGACAGCCAGGCAGCAGAAAATATCATCAAAAATCCAGTTTCCCACTCTACCACCAAACACATCGACATCAGACATCACTTTGTGAGGGATTGCTATGAAAAAGGTTTGATTTCTCTGCATCATGTCCCAACTAAAGACCAGCTGGCAGATATGCTCACAAAAGCACTTGATACAACCACTTTTGAAAGCTTGGTCTCTAGAATTGGGATGCTGAACATGGAATAACAAGCAACATCTTGTTTTTCTATGAATAAAAGCAACAAAATCTTTTCAGAAAATCAAAACTCCATCCTTAAAAATAGCTCACAATGAAATTTTCATTAAAATCCTTAAAAGTCTGCCATAACCACTGCTTGTTCAAAAGTCTGCTCTACTTCAAAAATCTGTCAACTGCTGAAAGTCAACCCCTGTTCTCTCATTTCTTTGATAAACTCTGTTGTTCAAAAGCAGTGTCTTATCCACTGATATGCTATCCACTGATAGTGAAAATCATCCACTGCTTTACTACCACTGCTTTCATCAGTCACTTTCATAAAAGTACTGTCCTTCACTTTCACCAGGGGTTGTCACGTGGGCAGTACATAGTGGTCAGACATTTTGTAACGGCTGCCACGTCAGCATTCACTTTCTTCCCTATAAAAACCCCCACTCACCACCAAAACAGGGTTTTACTGTCAAATTGAATTCTTAAAAATTCTCTTCTCAAAACAGTTTTTCATCTCAGCTTTCACAAATTTCTTCGATTATCATCTTCAAAATGACAAAATCGAAGCCATCTGCAAAACCCACTTCCAAATCATCATCGAAAACAGCCTCTCAAAAGGCAATCTCTACTGAAATCCCATATAAACCATCTCACAATCTCCTAGGTCTTCTCACAAAACCAGGAACCACCAATGTTTTCGATTCCATCATTGACACCATGGCAAAATCAAAGTACAAAACTTTGTTCACCGCCGATGCACCAATCTATTTGGAGACCCAAAGAGAGTTCTGGAAGAATGCAACCCTTGAAAAACAAGGAGACACTGCAACCACCATACACTCTTCTATAAAGGGTAAAGCTGTCCAAATCACGCCACAATCCATTTCAGAGGTCTTTCAACTCGATGATCAGGAAGGTAAAACTTCTTTCACTAAAAACGAGTTACAAACTGACTTCATTGAGAGAGGGTATGAAGCCACAATGATGAAGAAACTTACCTTACAAAAAGGTTATTTTCCTTCTGCAACCAGAGTTTTATTTCATACCCTCCTACTATGTGTTTCAAACAAAACCACCTCTTTCAATGAAATCCCTTTAAAAATTCAAAATCTGGGATATGCAATTCTTCAAGAAGAAAATTTTAACTATTCTCGGGAAATCTTTAAAGATTTTGTTAATAATGTTGAAACAAAATCATTCTTACTGTTTCCAAGGTTTTTAAGTTACTATTTTGAAAAGAAATTCAGTAAGGATGATTTAGCAGCAATAATCCAAGGTGATTCTACTCAAATAAACAGTTTAAAAACTGAAACTTTTTCAAGAATGTTAACACCTTGCAAAACACAAGCAGAGGTGCCTGAGCAGAATTTAGCAGCTACCACTGCTCCTCAGGTATCTGCTGCTGAGCCCACTGCTCAAGGTGATCAAAGCAGCAGAACAACTGTTTTGAAACCCACATCTACAAATCCCAAAAAGCCAAACAAAAAGAAAAATCAAAAACCCCCCAAACCAATCAAAAAGGCAACTCTGGAGGATGAGATACCAGAGCTACTGCCTGTGACAGCACAAATGTCACAAGAAACCACTGCTGCTACTTCCTCACAGCAGTTGGTACAAATATCTCAACCCATAACCAAAACTCCTCCTGCTTCTTCACAAAAAGAACAGGTTGTACACATAGGGCCACCACATTATGATGCTCTGGAAACACTCGTTTCCATCATCCACAGCCAAATGCCCGGGGCAAATTCTCTTTCTACACCCAACCTCACATCCACAATTCCACCAAAAACACAACTTTTGTTGGATGCAATAGATTTGAACCAGACATTACCCAGTCCTTCTCAATCACCTGTTAATGAGAATATACCTCAACAAATGACCGAGCCTGATGTATCATTCCTTGCTAACCCACCAACACAACCTGAGGAGGTTACACCCCTTGAGTTATAAGTAACTCTTGGTGGTAATCCAAGTGAAGTAGCCACTACAACTGTTGAACCCACTGGTTTACAGTTGGACAGTTGGTACATCAATAAGACTTCCTTGGAGGCAATTCCTTCCATAGCACCTCTGCCAACCACCAGTGGATTTATTTATCCTACTGGCAACATCAAAAGGTTGTCAAGTGTTGAAGGGAGAGGACCCCAGTACCATGAAAAAGGGGCATCAGTGGTTAATGTTTAGAGTATACTCCCTACCTCTACCACTGATAAAACCACTGTTAGTGGGAAATCAGATGATCCCATTAAATTGGGTGATGGTTTAAAGTACCAGAAATTGACGGATCGTGTTAAAAAGCTTGATAACTCTGTTGCAGAACTCAAAGATATGCTACAACAGTTGTTACAAGTACAAAAGGTACAATCAACTGCTATTCCATCTCAAGCACCTGCTCCACAACAGGCACCTGCTACAAATGAGCTCTGGAATTTATTTCCACCTTTTCTCCATCAACAAGCACAACTAGCGGATCAGCAACATGAAAAACATGTCCAACAGCTGAGAAATACAATAGAGTCAAGATTCAAGAACACTCAGGCTGATCTAAAGGCTTTCAAAACTCAGATCCTGCACACCACTGGCACTGCTCCTTCGACAGTTCTCTTCATTGATCAACTTCCCCCAGATAATGCCAAAAAGGGGGAGAAAATTCAGGAGTGGAAAAAGAAGGGAATAGAGGATGGTCTCTACATTGAACCAGAAAATGCAAACATGACCAAACAGATCCCTTTGCCAGATGGAAGCAAGAAAATTGATGTGACCACAAATGCACTGGCAGAAGCAGTTGCAAGTGTAAAAAGGGATAGAGAGGCCAAAAAGAAAGCCAGGGTGGATTATCCGGATCAGGGTACTTCAGGGTCAAAAGATGATGAAAATCTTGTTGATGAAAAGAAGAAGCCTACAAGAAGAGTAAGGCTACCCAAATCCATTCCAACCAGACGTTCAAAGTCTGTTCCAAAAACACCACCTAAAACAGCTGTTGTAAATCCTGTTGTACCCACTACTGTTGGTACTTTAGTGGTTTCAACATCTACTCCCATTTCAACACACAACACTTCAACACACACTACATTCACTGCTTTACCACCACCACCACCAAAAACAAAATCACCTCCTGCCAAAAGGCAGAAGACAGCAGTTGTTACAACATCTACTGTAAAGACAACAGTGGTTGGAACATCAGTTGTTTCAACAACTGTTAGTCAATCACAAACCACTGCCACTACATCCACCACCACTGTTCCATCCAAAACATCATCAGCTCCTCCTCAAACAAAGAGGAGAAGGCCAATTCTCAAAGATGATGACACTTCACCACCACAAACATCTTCAAAATCTTTAGCTCTTGTCACAATACCAAAACCGGTTCCTCTCTCTTCAGTTAAAATGCACAAGCCCTTACCTCCTGCAGGTGTTCAATTTCCTCTTGAACTAGCAGCTGTTAGAGAAGAAATAAAATCTTTTTATTATGAGGATGACCCTGCCAAAAGGAGTTTGCCATCAATAAAAGGATATCCCTGGCCTAAAAATGTTGATGAATATTTGAAAATCAAGGCCAAGCAAGCCGAGGATATCTCAAAAAGAAACACACAAGGGAAATCTGACAAAGAAATTTCAAGAAACTATCAATATCAATATCTGCTCGCACAAGTCAGATCCCTAGAACAATTTGCAAAAAATGTCAGTCAACAAATTTCAGAAAGAGCTGCTGAAACTTTGAAGAAAGACTACATTGAAAGCATCATGGTTCACAAGAAGTACAAAGGAGAGAGATACATGAACAAAGAGTGGACTGTTCCTGAGCTTGAAAATGAAGCAGCAAGAATTCAAGACATGATAAAAGGAAAAGTCACTCACACTCCTCCTGACTGGGCAAAGTTTAGAAAGAATGTACCTGACAAACAGGTAGAACTGAAAAGAATGAAAGAAGAACTGGTTGCTGCTGAATATGGAAACAAAAGACAAATTGCTAGATGGAAAGAAGATGTGGTCAGGGCCACCTACAAAAGGTTGGAGGAACTAAGAAAGAAAGATCCAAATGTTCCTCAAAATCCTGACTATCCTGAAGCATAGGTTTCAAAAAGAACAACAAAGCTGCAAATCAGGAGAGCCACTGCTCCAACTGGTGCTGCCATGTATAAAAGAAGGACACACAAACAGTTGGGAGGTGAAACCATCCAAGAGATGATAAAAGGAGATGACCTTGTAAAAGAAGGCATAAAGAAAATGATTATAGAAACTCTTGGTTTGGATCAAACTGCAAGTACTGCTCAGCCAGTTATGAATAGGCCAGCCTCACCAAATACCTCTGCAAATAAACATCTCCCAAGAAACCCACCAGGCTCAAAAATACAAAAGTGGGAAACTGACAAACAGACCTGCGTATTGACTTTGCTCAAGTCTGGTGGAGAAGTGGAGAAAATATCAAGGGAACAAGCTCTTGGCTTGAGTCTTGAAGATTTGCAGGATCTCCTTGATCTTCCACTTAGCAGGGATGATGAAGACACAGATGCCCTAGACTTTGAACTACAATTTAAAGGTCAGATAAGGGAACTGTTGATGAGGCAATAAAGATTTCCACAATAATGAAAAGTTTTGGCATTATCTGTTCCAGGGGGAGATTGTTGGGATCGAACCCTATCACAGGAATAGATAATTAAAGCCAAAACTGGATCAGAGCAGTGGATCCAGAATAAGCAGATGTTTACAATACAAGTCTCTCCCCTTGAAAGTGATTTCAACATCTGCTGACCTCCTATCTGCTGATCGTGCAAACTGCTGACCTACAACTGCTGTTCAAGTAAAGACCTGATAGAAGACTAAAGCCCTGCTGATTCAATCTACTGTCTTGAGTCAAGCACTGCTGATCCGGACAAGTACTGCTGGGTTCACAGCAGTGGAAGGTTGCAGCAGCTGATCTATAGTCTGTTTTGTAATGTAATGTAATAGCAGTAGTTAACATAGCAGTGTTTGTATAGATCAGAGGTTAGAGTTTGTTAGGAGGTTAGATGTCACTTTCATGGTGACGTCGGCTAAGATGCTCAGTGGTTTGCAAGTGCCTATAAATAGCTCAGTACTTGGTACTGTTCTATTAGCTCTTTGCATCATCGTCTTCTTTGCACGAACAAACACTGAGCTCTGGCTGAGGGGGAGTTTGCATTCATTCATCAATCATTGTAATCGTTATTGAAATAAATTCAATCTTCCGATTCATTGAGAAAAGATGTTTGATCAAAGTATTACTCTCGTTTGATAGTATGCAAAGTTTGTTTTCATCATAATTCCGCTGCACACTCATCCATTTTCATTTTAATTACAAACACAAAATACAATCAGAATCAAACTCAGATCCAACAGGAGTCGTAGACCAATCAAGTCTACTACGACTCGAAACAAAAGAACCTTTGCAAAAATGTTTGAATATGATGCTCTCAATACATCATTTGGCGTCTTAAATTGAATATGTGAAATGGATAAGTTCAAGCAATTGAACTTGGTACCTTGACAATAAACGTATGTATCAACATGGGAATCTCAGCATGGTTACGAAGATAAATCATGAATGTAACTTGAAAGAAATGAAGTCTCAAGAAAGTGCGTTGACTTGATAACAAGGAAACCAACAATTACCATAATGTAGGTCATTTGAATCATAAACCAATAGTTAGCTTTAGCAAAATAATATTTGAACTTCAATGAAGCATTTATTCGAAACGAAACCACATGCGTAGCAAATGGTGCATGCGTAACATATAAGTTCCCAAGTAATGAAACAATGAGTATTTGTTAAAATGAAGGAATGATCAAGTATCGAAGCAAATGTGTGTTCTCACTCTTAGCGAAGAAAACTAACGCGATGCAACTACCATTAAGGGGAGTAGAGATGCAAACATCTACTCGCTAGAAGCAAAAGCGAAGATTTCAACAAAAGAAATTTGAGTACTTTCTGCTTGGTTAACTGAAATAGCATATATGTCAGGATAATGGGGTTTGCTTGAGTTAACAGGTGTGGTTCCTAAGCAATCTTTACGAGTTTGGACCTGGGTTCCCAAAAGTCCTAAGTACATGTTTTCTAGATTCTCAAAGTTTCGTATTCTGTGTAAAACTGTTTTGTGCATCGTGTAGGAAACACCATTTTTGTGTACGTTTAAAACAAGTTATTGTCCCACAATTTCCCCGGTATACTTTTTTCCTGAATTCATAGCTAATGACACTCGATCATCGATCAGTCGTGAAATAGTAGTTGGATCCTCACAGTTAGTTAAATAAATAATTCGTTAGTCCTCAGCAAGAGTTACCGACTCTCGTTGTTTAGCTCGTTCGGTTCCTGGTAGTTGATGCTCATTTGAAAATCATCGTCCTTCTTCTTGACGAGCAGAACTGGGGTTACCCAAAACGGAAAACTTGGTCTGTTAACTTCCTTTTCTATCAACTACTGAAGTTACACTGGCAATCCTTTCATCTCCGAAGGTGTATGTCGCTAAGGTGCATTGACTGCAGGCGCGGCGCCTGGAGTCAAATTGATGCGAAATTCGACTTGTCGTTGAGGAGATAATTCTGGCAAATCTTCAGGGAAGACTTCAGGGTATTCCCTTATTACAGGGATATCCTCGAGTTTTGATTTTTCGGCTCCCTTGTCCACGACATGAGCCAAGAAAACAACACATCCTTTACGCAACAACTTTCGTGCCTTTAAGCAATTAGTAATTTGTAGAGGCGTATCCTGCTTCATGAGTTATGATTGTTTCTTCGTTCGCCATCGGGATGCGGATATCAATCTCCGCTCGATTGCTCGACAACCAATCCATCCCAATTTCCACGTCGAAGCTTCCCTTTAACCAGTTCTATCGAGCACGGGTTATCTTACTTACTTGCTACTAACCAAGTATACTCTCAAACTCTAGAGATGCGAAGCTAAAATTGGCAACAGTATCAAGTAGCATGGATACATAACGTTGACTAATATGAGACGTACTGTTAATGCACTTTGGGTGATAAGTGCATGCCTTCAAATTGTTAGGGTCTTTATTGTACATGTCTTGAAACTTAGTCCAAGGTTTATCTTTGCACAATTTGTCCAAGTTTATGTCTAGACTTTTGTCATGAAACTTAGTCCAAGGTTTATCCTTGGACAATTTGTCCAAGTTTATGTCTAGACTTTTGTCAGGGGTTGTGTTTAGGCAAAAGTCAGGGTTTTTGTGTAGTTTGTTTTGTCCGGACTTCTAGTATGTCATGGAGTCCGTGTTTTGTCTTGTATGGGCTTTGGGCCCTTGTCTCCGGACAATGTGTTGTCCGGAGTTTGTCTTGTATATATACCTTTATGTGGAATAGACAAGACGGGGATTCTGTGTAAAATTTTGTGCACCTTTCTAACCCTAATTATTGTGTGTGTGTTTTGTCTGGCGGCTTCTGTGTGTGAGGTCAGTCATCTTCCTCATCAAGAATACTCTGCGTATTCTTGATTTCTCTCACAGATCTTTGCATTCTAGTGTTTCATCTACAGTGGTTGATCATCAGGTGGATTCCGCACACCTGTTGGTTGCATTAGCTGAGTGAGATCTTGGATTAGGAGGCCTTCCACGTACCGATGACCTCGTTTGGATCCTGGCGTGCTTTCCTAGCTCCGCTGTTGAGCTTTCATCCTTGTGCCTGATTGTTTTTAGGGTAATATTTTCTGAAATGCTTTTTGCTTCCATAGTTTGAACAACTTTGAGCATGTTTTTGTTTGTCACTCGTCCTTCCTTGATAATTTTCGCTGTCGTTGTTTCCTTCGAGATTCTTGCTACCATCTTGGTTTCCATTTCCACGTTCAGCACCTTGCCTACAAGTCTCCTTGACATGCCCCACTTTGCCACAGTTTTCACATTTTCCATATCTGCATCGCCCGATATGATAACGTCGACAATTATCACACTT
Source organism: Helianthus tuberosus (assembly GCA_030545235.1). Lineage (NCBI taxonomy): Eukaryota > Viridiplantae > Streptophyta > Magnoliopsida > Asterales > Asteraceae > Helianthus > Helianthus tuberosus. The sequence continues at coordinate 97,809,953 of CM060367.1, forward strand.
AGGTAGGATACCCATGTACTCTTTTACCTTTTTAGCCCTGTTCTTGCTATTCGCCCGATTACCCTTCTTGAAGTTTGCGAACTTTCTCTTGTTGTCTCCAGATGACTCTACAGGAGTCTCCTTTTTCTCTTCCGAAGTGGAAAATTTTCATAGTCTAACCGTTTCTTCAGTGAGCGCCACACTTATGTTGATAGCATCGGTGATCGTTAGAGGCTTAGATGTCATCACCAGGCTTAGAATCTGGGGTGCCAATCCCCCGATGAAGCATTCGATTCTCTTAAACGCTGGTTCCACCAGATGCGAAGCAACCTGTGATAAATCGTGAAATCTTTGCACATACTCAGATATCTTTGAACCTTCCATTTTCAGGTTCCACAGTTCAGTCTCCAACTTCTAGACTTCTGCCCTCGAGCAATACCTCTTACGCATCAGTTCTTTCAGTTCGTCCCACGTCAAAGCATACGCATCAATCTTACCCAACGTCTGAACCAGAAGGTTCCACCACGACAGAGCCCCGTCTAGAAACAGTCAAGATATGTACATGACTTGTTGCTCTGGAGTACATTTGCTCAAACTCAAAACAGAATCCATATTCTCAACCCAACGCACAAAAGTTATGGCACCCCCGGTGCCGTCGAAGTCTCGGGGCTTGCAGCTCAAGAACTGCTTGTAGGTGCAGCCTGCGACATCATTCACATAAGGCATTAGCAAGGCACTCTTGGTAATGTCTGAACGTTTTGTAATGCATCTTAAGTGACTAAACATTACCGTTGGGCGGGTTATTTCCTGGGGTACCTCCGCTGCGTTCGGGGCGAAGGGCCTCGTGCTGTGCAATGGCATGTGAGATGCGCTCTTGTAGTTCTGCCGCTGTCGTTGGCAGAGGGTTGTTGGTATTGATGTTCCCTTGTATCGACATCTTCTAAGAAGAAGATCGGTTAGGTCAGGTCTTATTTGTTCAGGGTGTGCATATCGTTGTTTAGAGGTCATATGTACATACACATGATAGATTATCATATCAACCAATCAAGCAATAGCAAGCAATCATATATCATCACAATTTTAATACAAACATGTAGATGGGAACAAATTTAATGAGAACATAACAAGAAAGTGTGTAGCTTCATATTTATAGCACACACATGCAGATCAACAACGTGCTTAGTGAGGGCATAGCGACTGAGCTTTCATTGGTTATTAGCCACAAAGTATTGTTGCATGTTTAATGATGATTGGGCTTTCATTATCCTCCGACCATAATTACATTGTCTACAAAATGTATCACATCAAAAGGGACACAGGGTCACCCTACCCTTGTCCAATAAGTATATCAGTGTACCAAAATCACGTGGTCAAAAGTGGTCTTCAAAAGTTTCTGCAATCTCGGCTCATTAGTAGTGTCTTTACCCAAGAGTAATGCAATCCGCATAAAACCAAAAGCCAACTATACTGGTGTCTGAGGTGGATGAGTGAAGAAAAGCAAACTGCTAACATATGTGAGCTCCTCCTCGAGCTCGTATGCACGTCGAAGTAAGTAACTGATCTGCTGATTGATAGTAAAGAAATGAGCATCAAAACCTTGGAATGTAAGAGCAGCAGGTGAGAGTGTAGAAGGAGGCAGTGATGAATGTGGGGGATCAAAGTATACTAGCATTAGACGGGGGGGAGGACGTGATGTAAGCTCAAGCTCCAAACTCTGCGACTCATAACCTCAAACTGTAGCTGATGTGACAGGAGCAACTCATTCCGTGTGTAGCCTCTATAATGTGAGGGATGGTAGGGGTCTGAAATCAGCATATTGTATGGTAGGAACCATCGGAATGGCTCGTCCCGCAGTGAAGTAATGAAAGGAGCAATCGGTGCGGCCCGTGAGGTCGGGGATAATGCTGCTGTAGCAAAAGAATCGTCACGAGGGTGTGTCCTGAAAGAAAGCGATAGGCATATCGGTGCAATAGACGTCGGTCTCCATTGGGGAAAAGGAGCAACATCAGCGGGTGCAGGCGCAGGGACAAATGTCCCAACAAAAGAGAAGTTCATCAGGTGCAGGTATTGGGTCAGGTATGTAATGTCTGGTAAACCTACAGAAACATAGTTGGGATCAAGAATCAGCTCAAGATCAACAGGTGCAACATCAGGATGACCCAAAAGGAACTGGAGCTGTCTCAGGAGCAGTCTCTGGGTCGTGTGAAGGTGTGAGATCTCGAGCAGGTGTCAGTGCAGAAGTCATAGCAGTGTCGTCATCCGTGTCACTAGCTGAAAGCGGTAACCTGTCCGTTTATAAAACTGAAAATGTCGCAGACTCAAAGGAGTCTGTAATCGAGTGTATTCTAGAATCAGAGGATAGCTTGATAACAGGGGTCTCAAGAAGTGAAATTTGTAACAAAGCTCTCATCTAACCTTCCATCATTATGGGCGTCATCAGGAGGACCATCAATAAACATGTCAACTTCATCATCAATCAAATCGTCAAAAAGGCAGATCCTCGGAAGGAATGACCACGAGGGGTACGTTGTCGAGGATCGGAGTCATGATAGGCTCACCATCGGAATGACCAGTCATGGACCGAAACAAGAGTGACAAAAGGATCGTTGTCAAGGAAGCCATCAGCAAGGGTAAATCATTACCAAAGTCTAGTAGTGCGAACTGTTAGGAAACTTTATTTGTAAGTATTGAAGAAAATCACAATCAACTGGATCTATGAAGAGACAACAGTCCAGAAGATCACAAACAAGAAAAAGAAGATTAGATAGGACAACTGAAATGCACAGGATCTACTTCAAAGAATCACAAGTTGATCAAGAACTAAATTGGATTATCAGAGAAGGTCATTTCTGATGGATCTGATGATATTTCTGATGAAATATCATCAGTTTCTGACGATTCTGATCATCAGATTTTCTGATGATTTGTTCACCAGAATTTCTGATGAAGTGGTTTATCATAAATTTTGATAAATACCCCACTTGTCTAAAAATCAGTTCTATCCTGCCACAATGACCGAAGCAACTTGACATTATTGGATATCATGATTACAAAAGCAACTTGAAGGTTGGATTCAATGAATATGTCAAATTGCTACTTTATGCAAGACTTATTGCATGAATAACCAAATGTTTATTCATGTACCCAGCCTTCTATAAATAGAAGGCTCATCAAGAAGAGGAGACTTGAGTTTGGAGCTTATCATTCATATATAATACACAAACTCCATTGCCCTCTCACCCACAGAAATCAAGATTCATTTGTATTAGATAATAATCTTACAATCACCTTGTAAACCATTTTGTTTCAAAGTTATATAAACTTGATAATTCTGTAGGTCTTGTTTCTTGAAAGTCTGATTTCCATTTCCGCACTTCTTTTTCACATATACTGAAATCACTTGCCATATTACGTGAGAATAAGTTGTTAAGGCCATACTGGGTCCAACAATTGGTATCAGAGCAGATTGAATAAACTATTTTCAAAACGATCAATCGCTCATCTTCTTTTCTCAAAATATGGCCAGTTTTCAATCCTGGAATAATGCTTTTAACATTGGTTCTATGTCCAAACCTGTCACACCCCCAAAATACCACCTAGGGAATACCCCTGCTAGGCGTGTGATGTACCAATAACGAGCCACTAATCATATTGAACCAATCACAAGTTGTTAAATAAAATCATCAATTATTATTGAAAAGTACCGTCAATAAGTTTAAATGAAAACCAACATGTTCAGCGGAAGCAAATAAAAGAATTCATAGTTTAACTGTTTCAAATTAAATGTATGTAATCAATAAACCCATCATTCGTATCCAATCAGCACGACCCATGACCACTCCAGCTACTTCAGACAGCAAGTTCCCAATCATAGACATCTAATGACCTGCGAGCATGCAACAAGTGTATCAGACAAGGCTGGTGAGTTCATAGTTTTACGAAAATGTTGGTTACCAAGTGTTTAGTTAATCCATTGAATTTAATTCCGAAAGTAATGTTGATCATATCTCGATACTGAACAAGACGGCTCCTGATGTATGTTTTGCCCGTTCCCCAGTGCTCCTATCAAAACACTAGGCATGACTGGGTCATTAGTTCACAACCGTCCTCCCCGGTACGGTGTGAGGGTGCCAAACCTAAGTAGCGCTACCAAGTAATACCCGTTACCTCCCCGGTAACACAAAATATGGGACTTAAGAGTGATAGGGTGAGAATATTATCCAACATCCCAGTTTTACCCCAAAAGACTTATCCCTCCCCGGGATACCCACTGACTGTCCCAACCACCGAGACGCATGCTCAAGAGAGATGAACTCACCTTAGAGTGCTCGGTATGTTACGTTACGCTACCCATCCCAATTGATCAACCAATCCCTACCGTGGTTACCAAAGATAGTCAGTTTCGTACGCACATTTGTCACGTATCGTTCATACACATTACACACATAGCGTTCAAGTATTACACACGTCATCAAACCATTAGCGTACTAGAAATACACATAACGTACTACTAGTTAACACTTACTCATGTACATGTCTGTTAGTCGTCATTACCCCGTAGGTATTCAGGTTACACATAAGTTCACATTACCCATTTCCTATTTCAAATAATACCTTAAATGTTCATCCATCGGTCCAATAACATGAAATCTGGTTATCACGTAAAGGTGTATAAGGGCCCATGTTTTTGCGGCTGTACACTACCCTTCGTACCCGAACCCATTGTAGCCCAATATAACATGATGGGCCTTTTTATTCACACAGCCTTGTTACCCATATGTGGCCCAACCCAGCTAGCAATCAGGTTTTACCTAATCACCTTGCAACTTTATTTATCATTAACTAATTAACTTAATTCAACATAACCCTTGACTTTCGTCTGGATCAAATGATACACCCATTGTGACGGTTTGTCATTAACAATTTTATAATAGTTTCCTCTTTGTAAAAGCAACTATTAACAGTTTACATAATGTGCAACAACTCTAATTATTTTCTAATAGTTTCATGATCATGCTCCTTGTTCAATCACAACAACATAATAATAATTCCACGGCTTATCCCTTATGCAACCCTAACACTCGGTTGGAATTCCAATCCTCCCACTTATCCATTTGGACCTAATTGATAGTTACAAGTCTTCATGTTAAACATAAAATCCTAGTTTAACATAACCAGCCACAATTGACATCGACCTAATGATTTTTCCTTATAATGAATCATCAATTAACTAAAATCAAAACATCCATATTGAGTCACATGGACTCATCAGTTTACTATATCAGATTAGTTAGAAATCCATATTCATACTATCATAACTCTAAGAAAACATAATTCTAGCAACCCTAGCTCACACAAGAACTCATGAACATCACTGAAATCTCATAGCAAATCGCATGTAACTGTGAACAATGAATCAAAATTAGAACGAGTACAAGCAAATATATCCCTATCTAGATCAGATCAATACCGAAAAGCATGAATACATGTTTACTAACCTAAGAGCTCAACTGATTAGGGTGATGCCTCGATGGGGGGGGGTCTCCTGCCGTGAACTAGCACTTAGAGTTTAGGGTTTGATTATGTTTGTGCTCTCATTCTACGTAACTACATGTGTGCGTATAAACTAGAATTGATGGCCGGCCCCAATACTAAGCATCACTCGGGCTCTCCTAGGCCCAACTTGATTTCGGTGTACATATGTGCCCAAGTTGGGCTTTGGATGTGTGTGTGTGTGCGCACAAGAACTTGCGATAATCAGCCCAATACAAAGTGTGTGCGCCCAACCACCTGTACACTATATTACCCGGCCAAAACGTAACATGAGTATGTTAAGCATACTTGTGATGTAGGCGGTCCAAACGCGTGAATTACCAATCCGTTACTATACTTAACAAGACTATACTTAACACGTTTATAATAGCACAGCACACCACGCACAAAGAAGAGGGATGAATTACAAGAAGTTAGGATCACAGAATTAAACGGCACTGACCTGAAAGTTTGGGTTGTGACATCATCCCCAACTTGAAAGAAATTTCATCCCGAAATTTGACAAGTAAGCACAGAAGAGCGAAGCGATAGAACTCTAATTAAACTATATGCAATGCTACACAAATAATAATCAAGCATTACACCCCATCACTAAGCATCCAGATAACTGCACCACGTAAAACAGGATTGCGAAATCAGTTGGGTGCCACATCATCCCCAACTTGAAAGGGAATTTCGTCCTGAAATTCGCCAATGATATCAAAAGTTGATTCCACCATTTGAACAATTGGGGATAACAGAGCTTCACCTGATCTTTGTGTTCTCACGAGAACTTCGGTCCACGTCTTGAGTTCCAACGAACTCTCACGATTGAAATTCGACTATGTTAACAGTGGGTTCCTCAACAAGGGTATCACAGGTGTTGCGTCGAACAGACGCTTCTTTAGGTTCAAGACATAAAAGATATCGTGTACGTTACCTAATTCGTCAGGTAACTCGAGTTCGTGAGCCATATCATCAATCCGTTCCAAAATTCAAATGTCCCAGTGTACCACAACTAAGCTGGCCACGTTTCCCATAGTGTACCGCACCCTCCCATGGTGAGACTTTTGATTATGATACGTTCGCCCACAGCGAACTCCCAGTGTTTCCTAAGCTTAACAGCTTCCCAAGGGGTTCGAGTACAAATCTTGGATCTGCGATTACGTTGTCACCCTCCTTGGTCCAACAATAAGATTGGCATTATCGTCCATGAGATGCTTCAGCCAGAGCTGCCAGAATACTAGAATGGTAGCTATTACAGTAAAGCCAACCATAGATAGGTGTCCTTTTTAAATTTTTACTAAGTCATCCACATACATGCTCGTAGCATGTCTTCAGAGGTTCGCAGACTCCAACCGTTGTCCTATGATGCTGAGTAAGGCTCATGTCTATACGTGAGCCAAGAGTGTTGTATACTGCTTGTCATAGGTCAGGTATGGATCAAACTCAAAGGTAACAGGGGTTGGCACTTCGTGCCTGAAAACCGCCTCTCTCAGAGGAACATTCACAACTGTGAAGACTCGTCAGTTTTCTTGATTGCAAGAAAGTGTGATGGTAACGTAAGTCCATCAATAATCATCCAGGTGATAGTGTTTCCATTTCGAGTTGTGAGTAGACCAGTGATAAAATCCATGACAGTTTGTTCTCATTTCCATATATGTGTCCCTGGTTTCTAAAACCCCAACTTGACTTTCCCACAAGTCATACATCGTTCTCATACATTGCTATGTGGGCCTTCAGGCCTGGTCATCTGTACATGGTCTTCAGGTTTTAATACATCCTATCAAAACTCAGATGAATAGGATATCGAGACCCGTGTGCTTCGCCTGCACCAGTTCCCTAAGGTTGCTGTATAGTGAGGTCCATATTCGTTCCATGAAGTTGCAAATATCGTCCGACCTGCCAAAGGTTGCTTCTCCATGCCCCGCATGGGTTCTACTTGAAAATCCTCTTTCTTCAGTTCTCCAGTCTGAACAGAACGAGTTTGATCAGGTAGGTTAGAGTCGAAAATGAGATGCAGAGCTCGTGCACATTCAAGTTTCGCAGTCGTAACCATCCAAAAATTCCATCCAGCGATGCCATTAACTGATTTAGCTCTTTCGAAACAAGGGTACACGGGAGGCCCTTGTGATCGGTCTAAGTAGTGCATTCGGTACCGTCCAAGTAATGCCTCCAACTTACCTCCAAAGACCACGGTTTCCACCGCAGATTGTGTGTAGTGCAATCCTCCTTGTAAGTCTATTACGTTAGCTATCACCCTCTCATGTTGCATCGGCGTGTAACTGGGACTCTGATTCGAACCATCGTGGTATACCACTACATCACCCGCACCCTCGGGTAGAGACGATGCTCAGTGTATTGCAGAGTTGGGATTCGAAAGCTGAAAAGACATCCTCCTGTTTTGTCTCCCACGAACACAGCACCCTGCTGTGCTAAAGAGATTTAAGCTGCGCGATCTTCTAAAATCCTGTGATGAATCTGCGATAGCATCTAGTGAGACCAATAAATTGCTGTATCCTCGAAGGGATCTTTGGTGTCGATCGGTTTCTAACCAAAACGGGTCTTAGCGAGATCCGCGTGTATTCCCACTTCGTTGATTATATGACCAAAAAGGTATCCCTCGCATTCAGAAGTTACATTTATCAAGACTTCGCGCGGTGTGGCTCCTCCTTCAGGAGCTCTCAAATAAGATACAAAACTGCATATGATATTCCTTTCTCCTGGAAATGATTCAACATGTCTTCAATAAGCATGGTCGATTCATGTGATCCATACTGCCGCTGGTGTGATGCTTAGTTCGAAGGTCTAAGAATACAACGTCGAAATGTCCGCACTACGCTTGGTATGCCGTTGCAGGCACATTCTCCCCTTAAACTACCTTCTGCCAATAGCTCATTTGTTATTCAATCCTCGAATGGAAGCTCGACCCCCACAACTGGTCGTCAGGTTGTCAATATATGATCGCGGCAAACGGTTCTCAACTGTCGCCTTATTGAGTTCTTAAAAATCAGTACACATACGTAAAGGCTTATCTTCACGGATATAACTTGGGCTCCCCAATGCGAAAAGCTAGGTCCGACAAAACTCATGTTCAACAATTTCTGCAGTTGATTAGACAGCTCTTGCAACCCTTCTGGTGCAAGACGGTAAGAGTGCGTGTAGTCAGGGCTGCCTCTGGCGCGAGATCAGACTGAGATTTCGCCTAATAGTTGTGGAAGTAAACCTGAAAGTTCCTTGAATAGCACACTGAAATGGGTCATAACAATTGGTGAATCCTCGATCCTATTCTTCCTTAGCCTTATTATCAAAAACGGTTGCTAACATAGCGGGGTCATCCCTCCGTAGACACTTCTGGGCCTCATAGCTGGAATGGCGCTAACCCTTGCATCCCTCTGACGCTTTAGAACAGACAACGGTTCTCCACACCAACTTTCTCCTCACTGGTATATCTGCGTGATCTTGGATAACTAATCCACACTAATTTCTGTATTGTAGCCATCAAGGGTAGTAGAAGGCAGGTCGTTGTCGGACGCTTGTCCCACAAGGTCGAGTTTACATCCCAACGAACATATAAGGCTTCAATTGACTTGCATCAGCCGACTCCACAACAGGTTCGGTTTCAAGAAGCATCAGGGTTAAACAGAACAGAGACGAAGCGAATAGCTACCCATCCAAGCTATCGTGTTGCTATTACACCTGGTATAGCCTATACCAATACTAAATGTCCTTCCATGAGCTTCATTTCCAGTGCTGTTTTCGTCACGAGAATTTCTAGTACTGTCGTCGTTCCCCTGGTTGTCGTCACCTTGACTTAACACAGTCAATCCTTGTCGAGGTCACCTTCATTTCCATACCGTAAGCTACGATTATAAGTACCTTGATGCTGCCATAACTGTTGCCCCTAATGTCGTTTCTTAAAACGGAGCCCTACGATCTTTCACCAACATGGTACATCGTTCACATTCCATGTCACGTACTAACGCACTACTCACTGCGCGGGAAGCTACATATTCCACTCTATAGTCAATGGTCATCGTTCATGTCCTGATTGTTTTGTAAGAGTTGGCTCCCATAAGTCACTGGCTAGCGGTAAGGATTCGATTGGAGTCAATTCGTTGGTGTTCGTTGCCGGTAATCAGGGTCGTCCAAATACTGAGGTCGATAAAGTACTATGTTTACCCTCTTGTCCATCATCCTTGCAAGTTGACTGAGTAATACATGGTATGTTGCAAGAGTGTTGCAGAAGTGATCGCACTTCGGAATCTAAGACGTCAATATGCTAAGTTCCAGTAAACTAAGATAACTGAGGAAGGCATAGACCAATCTTTCGATGCCGAGACATCCAACTCAGGGACGTTCGTACTAGCACCTAGCATTCTACACAGTTCGCTAGGCGTTCAGATGGGTGTTCAGGTGATACTCGATAACATTGAGATTCGTAAGGATTCAGAGAGGAGTGAAAAGATCACGTTCGAGTAGGAGACAATCACTGCTATGATTCCTATAGATTGTTGTGTTTCACATTGATCAATTAACTTGACGGAACCCTTTTTTTTCACTTGTTAAGCCTCACTGGGACTGACATGCAACCCACATTATTATTATGTGTGCACCCATAATAATACTACGATTTGCATGCTCATCTCAGTTCCTCTTAACTCATGTCAAATGGTTCCTCCAACTCGAGTAGCAAATAAAGAGCATCACGAAACGTGAGTCATGAATGTTTAGGGAAATACCAACCTATCAGTCACATAACACAGGCAAGTAATACATGAATTCATACTGTTGTGCTAAACGTGCAATCACGTGTGATGTTATTCATAAACAAACACTAGATATACTATGCAATAGTAAACGAAAGACGAACCTTGCGATCTGGAGCTGAGTGTCATGGTCGATTTCGGATCTGTACGGTTATAGTCTGGTTTTATAAAAACGTTTTAAAACCAAGTTCACTATAACCAGTGGCTCTGATACCAAACTGTCAAACCCCCAAAATACCACCTAGGGAATACCCCTGCTAGGCGTGTGGTGTACCAATAATGAGCCACTAATCATATTAAACCAATCACAAGTTGTTAAATAAAATCATCAATTATTACTGAAAAGTACCCTCAATAAGTTTAAATGAAAACCAACATGTTCAGCGGAAGCAAATAAAAGAATTCATAGTTTAACTGTTTCAAATTAAATGTATGTAATCAATAAACCAATCATTCGTATCCAATGAACACGACCCATGACCACTCCAGCTACTTCAGACAGCAAGTTCCCAATCATAGACATCTAACGACCCGCGAGCATGCAACAAGTGTATCAGACAAGGCTGGTGATTTCATAGTTTTATGAAAACGTTGGTTACCAAGTGTTTAGTTAATCCATTGAATTTAATTCCGAAAGTAATGTTGATAATATCTCGATACTAAACAAGACGGCTCCTGATGTATGTTTTGCCCATTCCCCAGTGCTCCTATCAAAACACTGGGCATGACTGGGTCATTAGTTCACAACTGTCCTCCCCGGTACAGTGTGAGGGTGCCAAACCTAAGTAGCGCTACCAACTAATACCCGTTACCTCCCCGGTAACACAAAATATGGGACTTAAGAGTGATAGGGTGAGAATATTATCCAACATCCCAGTTTTACCCCAAAAGTCTTATCCCTCCCCGGGATACCCACTGACTGTCCCAACCACCAGGACGCATGCTCAAGAGAGATGAACTCACCTTAGAGTGCTCGGTATGTTATGTTACGCTACCCATCCCAATTGATCAACCAATCCCTACCGTGGTTACCAAAGATAGTCAGTTACGTACGCACATTTGTCACGTATCGTTCATACACATTACACACATAGCGTTCAAGTATTACACACGTCATCAAACCATTAGCGTACTAGAAATACACATAACGTACTACTAGTTAACACTTACTCATGTAAATGTCTGTTAGTCGTCATTACCCCGTAGGTATTCAAGTTACACATAAGTTCACATTACCCATTTCCTATTTCAAATAATACCTTAACTGTTCATCCATCGGTCCAATAACATGAAATCTGGTTATCACGTAAACAGGGGCGAAGGGCGGGGGGGGTCGCCCGACCCCCGGGATTTTTCGCTCAGTAGTGTTATATATGTAGTTTTCGTATAGAAATTTTTGGATATATACGTTTTTACCCCCCCCCCCCCCCCGATTCTATAGAAATTTTTGGGTATATATGTTTTAGCCCCCTCCGTTTTCTCCGGCAAGCTTCGCCACTGCACGTAAAGGTGTATAAGGGCCCATGTTTTTGCGGCTGTACACTACCCTTCTTACCCGAACCCATTGTAGCCCAATATAACATGATGGGCCTTTTTATTCACACAGCCCTATTACCCATATGTAGCCCAAACCAGCTAGCAATCAGGTTTTACCTAATCACCATGCAACTTTATTTATCATTAACTAATTAACTTAATTTAACATAACCCTTGACTTTCGTCTGGATCAAATGATACACCCATTGTGACGGTTTCTCATTAACTATTTTATAATAGTTTCTTCTTTGTAAAAGCAATTATTAACAGTTTACATAATGTGCAACAACTCTAATTATTTTCTAATAGTTTCATGATCATGCTCCATGTTTAATCACAAAAACATAAAAATAATTCCACGGCTTATCCCTTATGCAACCCTAACACTCGGTTGGAATTCCAATCCTCCCACTTATCCATATGGACCTAATTGATAGTTACAAGTCTTCATGTTAAACATAAAATCCTAGTTTAACATAACCAGCCACAATTGACATCGACCTAATGATTTTTCCTTATAATGAATCATCAATTAACCAAAATCAAAACATCCATATTGAGTCACATGGATTCATCAGTTTACTATATCAGATTAGTTAGAAATCCATATTCATACTATCATAACTCTAAGAAAACATAATTCTAGCAACCCTAGCTCACACAAGAACTCATGAACATCACTGAAATCTCATAGCAAATCGCACGTAAATGTGAACAATCAATCAAAATTAGAACGAGTACAAGCAAATATATCCCTATCTAGATCAGATCAATACCGAAAAGCATGAATACAAGTTTACTAACCGAAGAGCTCAACTTATTAGGGTGATGCCTCGATGGGGGGGGGGTCTCCTGCCGTAAACTAGCACTTAGAGTTTAGGGTTTGATTATGTTGCTCTCATTCTACGTAACTACATGTGTGCGTATAAACTAGAATTGATGGCCGGCCCCAATACTAAGCATCACTTGGGCTCTCCTAGGCCCAACTTGATTTCAGTGTACATATGTGCCCAAGTTGGGCTTCGGATGTGTGTGTGTGTGTGCACAAGAACTCGCAATAATCAGCCAATACAAAGTGTGTGCGCCCAACCACCTGTACCCTATATTACCCGGCCAAAACGTAACATGAGTATGTTAAGCATACTTGTGATGTAGGCGGTCCAAACGCGTGAATTACCAATCCGTTACTATACTTAACAAGTTTATAATAGCACAGCGCTCCACACACAAAGAAGAGGGATGAATTACAAGAAGTTAGTATCGCAGAATTAAACGACACTGACCTGAAAGTTTGGGTTGTCATAAAACCTCCGACTCTGGTCAGAGAGGAATACCCCCAATGGAAAATCAGGATGGTCAATTTCCTTAATGGTCATGACCGAGCTCTGTTTCAATCCATTGAAAGGGGTCCACATATACCAATGACTGAAATACCAGTTATTCTAGCAACTGACCAATCACCAGGAATCCCTACCTCCCGTGCTGCTAAAAGTGAAATAAACTGGAGTGCGGAAGACAAGGAATTGGTGGCTGGGGATGAACGGCCAAAGTCACTTTTAATTATGGCCATCCCCAATGACATATTTTCACAAGTTGATGCATGTGCATCAGCTAAGGAAATATGGGATCAGTTGGAAAATCTTTGTGAAGGAGGAGAAAGGATGAAGAGGAACAAGAGAACAAACAATGTTTCCTCATATGAAAGGTTTAAAAGTTTACCAAATGAAAATTAAATGATACATATCAAAGATTTACAAAACTTTTAAACGAGCTAAAGAAATTTGGTATAACAAAGTCAAATGATGAAAGAAATATAAAATTTATTGATGCTCTTCCTAGAGAATGGAGAAGTCTAACCATGACTTTGTCCTCAACCTTAGAACTAGGGAATATGAGTCTTCATGACTTATACAACATCTTGATCCCTAGAGAAGAAGAAATATTTGAAGAAACCATTCAAAGAGGGGGATCTTTAGCTCTTATCTCAAACTCACAAAGACAAACACCCTCCAATGACCCACAACCTTCAAACAGCCAAAATCATGAAATTTCTGATACATCATCAGATTTTTCAGCTTTTGCTGAAGCCATAGCACTGCTCACCAAAACATTTGAATAGACGTTGAGGGGAGGAGGTCAGAGATACCAGAGAAGTGACAGAGGAAGGATGGATGGCAGATCAAAAGAAGATGTTAGATCTAAGGAGAAAGGGAAGGCTGAAGTTGTGTGTTATAAGTGCAAGCAAAGAGGTCATTATGCATCAGAATGCAAGACCAAGAAGCTGAAAGATGTTGCCTATTATGAAAAGAAGCTTGAAGAAGCTAAGAAGCAGCAGCAACAAGTCAGCTTAATAGCAGGAACAGATACATGGCTTTCTGATGACTCTTCTGATGAAGAAGAAGAAGAAATGGCTAACTTCTGTCTCATGGCACTTTCTGATGACATACCAGAAACTTCAGGACAACAGGTAAATTTAGACAATCTTCATCTTGAACACAAGCTAAACATGCTCATGTCAGATTTTCTAAAACTGCAAGATAAACATCTATCAGATAGTAAAAAATCTGATGAGTTGCAAAGGACAATGAATAAAATTATTCTTGAAAACCAATTACTGATAGAAGAAAGTTTAGATCAAAGAGCTAAAATTGAGTTCTATGAAAATGAAAGAAAAGATCTTTACAAGAAAATCAATGATAAAGAAATTAATGTAACGGGTTTTCAACAAGCAAAAGAATTTATAAACTTCATTGAGTCCACACCAAAGAACAAAGGAGAGGGTTTGGGATATGTGAGAACATGTAACAATAAACCTACTATCTTTGTAAAAGCAACTCAACAGATTTCTGATAAATTTCCATCAGAAACTGATTCTGAAACTTGCAAGTCAACCTATTCTGAATACTCTTTTGATAAACCTAACTTTGGATCAAAAAGAAGTGAATACAAACAAGAGTCTGTAAAAACTCCAGAAGCAGATCACTCATCTTTTCAAAACTATCCTATCATTTCATCACAAGAAAGAATATCAGAAATTTCTGATAAATCTTGTATGTGTGTTGACATACTGAAGCTTGTTCAACACCATCTTCAAAAGAAAAATGTAAAATATGTTTATGGCTCAGCATATTACAGATATTCTGATAGAAAGCCATCAAGAAAAAATAAATTTAGATTTTTATCAGAAAAAGTACCCAAGAATACCTGGGTACCAAAAACCCTAACCATTCCATTTCAGGACCATCATGTGCAGCAGATCTGGTACTGCGATTCAGGAAGCTCCAAGCACATGACTGGGGACAGGAGCTTACTCAGCAACTTTGTTCCAAAGCTGAGTAAATTAGTAAATTTTGGAAATGGAGTGAAAGGGAGGATCATGGGATATGGATGCATAAAGTACGGATGTCTGACCATAGAGAAAGTAGCCTATGTTGAAGGCTTAAAGTATAATCTGCTAAGTTGTGGTCAATTCTGTGACAAAGGTTTTTAGGTAACCTTTTACCAGAAAAATGCTTGCTGATAGGTATGGATGATAACAAAATCTATTTAAGTGGAAAAAGAATAAGACAATCAATATACTATTTTGATTTCAAAGAAGAAAATGAACAGCCAAAATTATGTTTGTTTTCAAAAATCAACAAAGGAAGTAGTTGGTTGTGGCATAAAAGGTTGGCTCACTTAAATTTCAACAACCTAAGCAAACTAGCAAGCAAGGGTCTGGTAAAAGGATTACCTTTTATATCCTCTAAGAAGGATAAAATTTGTGATGCTTGTGTGATGGGAAAATCCAAAAGAAGCTCACACAAATCAATTTCTGAGTCTTCTATTACACAAAATTTGGAACTTTTACACATGGATTTGTGTGGACCCATAAGTACAGAAAATTTTTCTGGAAAGAAATACATACTAGTAATAGTTGATGATTTTTCCAGATATACATGAGTCGAGTTTTTTAGGAAGAAAAGTGAAACACCTGATCTAATCATTAATTTTATCAAGAAAATTGAAAATCTGTTAAAACTAACAGTCAGAAGGATCAGATCAGACAATGGAACAGAGTTTAAAAATTCAAAAATTGAGAGCTTCCTTGTGAGTAAAGGAATCTCTCACGATTTTTCTGATCCCAGAACACCTCACCAAAATGGGGTTGTTGAAAGAAAGAATAGAACCTTAGTAGAAGCTGCCAGAACAATGCTTGCTTATGCTAAAATGCCCACTCACTTTTAGGCAGAAGCAATAGCAAATGCATGTTTTACTCAAAACAGAACCCTAATCAACAAAAGGATAAACAAAACACCTTACAACATTATTAATGGAAGGATTCCAAGTGTAAATTTTTTACACACATTCGGCTGTAGATGTTTTGTTTTCAATGATTTTGAAAGCCTTGAAAAATTTGACAGAAAAGCAGAAAAAGGTATTTTTCTTGGATATTCTTTGTCCTCAAAAGCTTATAGAATTTTTATTCTTAACACAAGGACAATCAGAGAAAGTTTGTATGTTGCATTTGATGACTCATCAGAAATAAAGGTTTCTGATGAATACATGAAAGAAATAAATTTTTCTGACAAACAAGAAAATTATGAACATCTCTTTGAAATAATATCTGAAGATCTTTTAGAACATGATAAATCTCTCATATACAAATCAACAAATATTTCATGTACTAACCCTGCAGAACAAGTAAGAAGTGCATCAGAAAATCAAAATTCTGGTAGTCCACCCACAACTGAGTTAATTGTTCAGGGGGAAACTTCAAATCCATCAGAACCAACAACTACTCATAACAAGTTAAGATGGATCAAAGGACATGTTCATTCTGACATCTTTGGCAATCTAGATGATGGTGTGAGAACAAGATCTGCTACTGCACATGAATGTGCATATGCTGGGTTCTTAAGCAAAATAGAACCCAAGTCTGTCAAAGAAGCTCTGAATGACTCAGACTGGATTCAAGCTATGCAAGAAGAGCTTGATCAATTTGAAAAGAGCAAGGTATGGGATCTAGTACCCAAGCCTAAGGACAAATCTGTCATAGGCTCAAAATGGGTATTCAGGAATAAATCTGATGAGAATGGCATAATCACCAGGAACAAAGCAAGGTTAGTGGTCAAAGGTTATTGTCAACAAGAAGGTATTGATTATGATGAAACTTTTGCACCAGTAGCTAGATTAGAAGCAGTAAGAATTTTTCTTGCTTATGCTGCATCCAAAGATTTCAAAGTTTATCAAATGGATGTAAAATCAGCTTTCCTGAATGGTAAAATTGAGGAAGAAGTTTATGTGCATCAACCAGAAGGCTTTGTTGATCCAAAATTTCAAAATCATGTTTTCAGATTAAACAAAGCCTTGTATGGGTTGAAGCAAGCCCCTAGAGCATGGTATGAAACATTATCAAACATCTTACTCAATTCTGGGTTTACTAAAGGTACTATTGACACCACACTTTTCCTCAAAACACACAAAGGTCATACCTTGTTGGTCCAGATATATGTTGATGACATTATATTTGGATTAACAAATGAAAAATTTTGTGAAAAGTTTCAAAAGTTGATGACCAACCACTTTGAAATGAGTATGATGGGTGAGTTAACCTTTTTCTTAGGTTTACAGGTTAAACAAAGAATTGATGGTATATTCTTGAGTCAATCAAAATATGTAAAAACAATTCTACAAAAATACTCACTTGAAAACTGCTTTGTTTCAAAAACTCCCATGTTAACAGGGAACAAATTAGATTCTGATAAAGATGGAATAAGTGTAGATATTAAAACCTATAGGGGGATGATAGGATCACTACTATATTTAACTGCAAGTAGACCAGATATTATGTTTGCAACATGCTTTCTGGCCAGATATCAATGTGATCCTAAAGAATCCCACTTAAAAGCTGTAAAAAGGGTTTTCAAATATCTAAAAGGCACATCAGAACTTGGTCTCTGGTATCCAAAGGATACAAACCTTGAATTAATTGCATACACAGATGCAGATTATGCAGGGTGCAAAATCGACAGAAAAAGCACATCTGGTGCTTGTCAAATCTTGGGAGAAAAATTGGTATGTTGGGCAAGCAAGAAGCAAAATTGTGTTGCCACATCAACAGCAAAATCAGAATATGTAGCAGCAGCAAGTTGCTGTTCACAAGTGCTGTGGATGCAAACTCAACTGAAAGATTATGGAGCAAATCTGACAAAAATACCGATCCTATGTGACTCAAAGAGTGCAATTGCAATAACAGAAAATCCAGTTCATCACTCAAGAACCAAACACATAGATGTCAGATATCACTTCATAAAAGATCATATGGAGAAAGGTAACATAGAAATGTATTTTGTACCAACTGAAAACCAAATTGCTGATATCTTTACAAAACCTCTTGATGAAAAGACACATAATTTTTTGATCAGCAAACTTGGCATGATGAATATAAGAGATGAAAATTTTTCAGAAAACAAAATGACACAAATTGAAAACCAAATTGATGATCATCAAAATTCAAGATTAAATAAACAAGATTCTGATAAAGAAATCCATCAATCTGATGGAACATCAGAAGTTCTGACAAATCATCAATAAATGGGATGATTTATCAGAAAATCTGGTGAAATCATCAGAAATTCTGATATAACATCAGAAACTTTGTTTAAAAACATCAAAATGATCACAGATCATCAAAAATCTCTCCATCCTCATGCATATCCCATATGTATAAATTCGTAATTGTGTATAGTCTGGTTCTGTATTTTTTTTTTTTTTGCTTTTTAAAAAAAAAACAAAAACACAAAAGGGGGAAGTAACATGCATTAAGATAAAATTCAACATAGCTGAATCAACCGTCACAAGAATTTTTTTTTTCAGAAAATTGAATTATTCTAACAATACCAATGCATGCAACGTCATTTTTTCATAAGAAGCTTAAGAGACACGTAGGCACTGAAATGATTAGAAGCTATGAAAGTAGCCACCTAGCTATTTATTGCTTACTCACACATGAGGCTTAGTAGACTGTCATATTCACTGCAACAGATATCGTCTTAATTGAAGAGATGAAAATGAAAACCTTTTGCTGTTAATATCATTTATGAGAAACTATCACTTTCATCTATAAATATTAACAACCTAAAAAGGACTTTCTTCACACAAAAATCATCTCTTCAAAAGCTCTTCATCAGAGATTTCTTATTTAAAAATGGGTCGACCAAAATCAATGAAAGTTTCAAAATTCCCTCTCCCTCTTCACAGACATCATAATCTTAGGCTAAGATCTAACTTGGAAGGACCTGCATGGGAGGACTGCATGTATGTGTATAATATGATCATGCAAAGTCCCTTGGGCTTTGCTGTATCAACACATGTCACTATACATCCAGAACTTCTTCAAGAATTCTGGTGGAATGCTCAAATCATTTTAAGTGGCACTTCCATGTGGATAGATAGCAAGGTTATAGGGGTAAATATCACCCTAAAGGAGGAGACACTCAGAGATGTCCTCCGGTTGGGTGTTTTTCACGAAAACACCTACCTGGATAAGGAAGATGTGAAACTGACCTTGACAGAAATGGGCTATCATTCAAACAACTTGTCAAGGCAGGTAAGCAAATCTGGTTTTATACCACCTTTCCAGTTTTTGGTAACACAGCTAAGTGTCTGCTTCTCAAAGAAGATTGGACACTTCAACGAGCTGTCCTATAGGATGATGGAGGTGATTCATGCAGTTGTACAGGAAAAACCTTACAGCTACTCTAAGTTTCTCATGAGAGACTTAGAAGTAAACATTCATGACCGTCAACCTTTTCTGATCTACCCCTGATTCGTAACCAAGGTGATCACTAGTCAGCTGGACTTTGGAGGAGTGAGGAGCTGGTATCCAAGGGCTGTGCTGCTACTTCAAGAAAACATTAGTGATCATACCCTGGTTCCATCAACGAATCACACTGGAAGGATAACTAGTCTCTGGTTATATGTAAAATGCATGTACAACGTGCTGAATGAGGAGGAGGAGTAGTTGGTCTTTCTTTTGTTTTTTGTCTGTTATATATTTAGTTTGCCTTAATTTTTTTTTTCTTTCTTAAAATTTTTTTTGTCATTAGATCTAGGGGGAACTTAAACAACATGTCTGATAAAAAGAAGGAAAATCTGGTGGGATACAAATAAAATCTGATAGGACTTAGTGAAATTCAGAAAATCTGATGATGAATCAGAAAATCTGGTAATCTTTAAGAAAAACCAATAAGCCATCAGAATCTGCTAATTCACCAGAAAATTCTCAAAATAAACTGAAAATCTCTTGATAACCAAGAAGTCTGACAAATCAACATAAAACATTGCCTTTAAACCGGATTCAAAGGAACTTGTAATCATCTGAATTTTTTAAATAAGTTTCTTTCAAAAATATTTTTTTCCTGAGGACTGAAACAAGCTATTTGACAAATACTTCCTGAAAATCAGATCAAAGGTGTGGAGTTCAGAAATCCAATGTAAGTAAACATCCTGGAACTCTACTCATTCCCTCTCATCTCAAAAAAAAAATGCTGATTCAATTTCCATAAAAGAATCAAATGCATTCTGATGATATATATAGGAAATCCAACTCTCAAAAGAAAAAATCTGATATATATCATCAAAAGGACAACTTGAGAAGATACACAAACTCAGAAAATGTTTTTATTGGACCATTATTGAAACAAAAGGGGTCCCCACATAAAGAAAAGGTGCAATTTGGGTATTAGTGTTTATCTACTAAATCGTTGGAATCTCTAATTATCCTTAAAGAGATATACATTGAATTAGAGAAAAACCAAAGGTTTTTCAAAAACGGCTGTTTACCTAAGGGATTAAAACATCATTAAGGTGTCATTAACCACCTTGAATACAAACAACCTTCGATAAACACTAAAAAATCTCTGTCACAAAACATTATAAATATCTCATTCAAAACAGAGACTTCCATCTTCAACCTTTATACTCAAAACCCTAAAAAACCTTTTCCGAAACAAAAACCTAAATTCTCAATGGCTGCTACCAACATCAAGACACCACCAATTGAACACTCTGTTTTGTTCATCACCGAAGCTGAATTTCTTCCATTAAAGAGCAACAATGAAGCAATGAATGATGATATTAAAGAATATGATGCAAAATGTCAAATTCTGATTGAATTCTTAACCTTATGTCCAATAGCTCAAGCTCTTACAAAGACAAAAGAGGTACCATAAAAACTCTTACAGCAAGTTGTAAAGACTCTCAAGCTTTCAAATCAAACCGAACTCACAGCACATGTGTGGGGTGATATCTTCATTACTATCTCACCAGCAAAACTAAGGGAAAGTTTGGAACTACCCTTAAATCAAAACTATGAAGATATACCAGAAAAGGAAGTTATGTTCTCACAACTTGATGCAGTAATGGGCTACAAGACAAAGATCTCAAAAATTAATGAATTCAAGAGAAAACAACTACCTGCCTTCTGGAAAGTATTAATGGAAATTTTGAACAAGTGCTTATCATCAAAGATTGGAGGTACAGATCCGATAAATATGAATGTTCTAACAATCATGTTCAGTCTCATTAGTGGATTGAATATTGATTTCGGAACATAAATATTTAACCTGATCAGAAGATCAATCCTGACTAAAACTGGAAGGATAGATTCTCATCTACCTTTTCCTAGATTTCTGTTAATCATAATTTCTGATGCATTTTCTAAAAGAAATCTAGAAATTCCA
Source organism: Helianthus tuberosus (assembly GCA_030545235.1). Lineage (NCBI taxonomy): Eukaryota > Viridiplantae > Streptophyta > Magnoliopsida > Asterales > Asteraceae > Helianthus > Helianthus tuberosus. The sequence continues at coordinate 97,831,494 of CM060367.1, forward strand.
ACATCTGAAAATATGTGGAAAACAGAAATCATGAGACCTTGGAATGCTGGTGGGTCTTGGAAGTCAGATCATGATGTGCCTGCTCTGTCAGAAAAAATGATGAATCTCATACCAGAAAACTCATCTTACAGAGCAGAATATCTAAGGATATTGAGCAAAAAGCTAGAAAACAAAGAAGTTTTTGAAACTGTGTCCCCCATGGAGCATGATGCACAAGAGTCTAGCACAACAAGAATAGAGCAGCAGGGTGAATCAGATCCTCACCCTGCTGATGAAGATGTGAATATGAGTCCTGTGGCAGAAGAACATCATGCTGAAGATTCACATATGGGAGAAACAGGTGCACAACATTCAAAACTAAACTTATTTCATAATTCTAAGAGTGATTCTGATGACTCAATTCAAGGAAAATTTGAAATATTAAATAGAGGCACTGTTTCTACAAAACAAAATGTGAGTGTAACCAATGACCCATTCTCTGAATCAGATTCTGAAGAAGAGAATGTGGTAACAACAAGTGGAGATCAGTCAACTGATCAAGGAAGCCTGGGTGAGAAAATTAAAATTTTCTCAACAACTCATGGAGAACCTGATGAGGTTCAAGGATATGAGGAAAACCAGAACTTGAATGTGTTTCAATTATCTGGTGAGGATACAGAGAATTTGGAAATTTCCAATCCTCTTAACCTCAGAACAGCAGAGAATGTGTTTTCTGCTGGTGTTAGAAGAGGAACATCTGTTGTTTGTCAATTTTACCAAGGACATCGATCTATGTCCACTAAACAACTTTATAAGGAGCTTGAAGATACAACTGCCACTGAAAATACAGCCACAGAAAGAAAACTTGATCTGATACTAGAAGAAATCAGAAATCAAAAATCAGAGATCAAAGCTTTATTAGAAACTGTCAAAGCTGTGCAGAAGCAGACAGAAGACAACATTGCAGCCCTCGAGAAAATGCAAGAGTCATCAGAAAACAGAGAGAGCTCATCAGAATTCGAGAAAGCTCTAAAAGAACTTCAAGATATCAAGAAAAAGATGGCTGAGGTTGCAACTGCAGGAGAAAGCTCAAGCTTAGGAAGAATTCTTGAAGATTTACAGCTCCTCAGAGCCAACAACAGCAGCATGGCTGAGGCGTTTGAGAAGCTAATGGTGGAATTAACTACACAGAAAAATCAAGAAAATCTGGAGTTTCAGAAAATGAAGAAACAAGAGGAAACAAATACTCAAGCTCTTACTAATGTTCACTTATTAGTAAAGAGATTGCAGTATAATGTTGCCAGACTAGCAAAAGTTGATCTTCATGAACTGAAAGCCCCAATTCCACAAGAAAGACAAGAAAAAGGATCAGAAACTCCTCAACAACAACCAGAAACCATTCAACAAGATCAAACCAAACAAACAGAAACTCCAACAGCTCAAAAACAGAAACAACCCAAGGGTCCACCTCCAGATAAACAAAAGTTATTCATGGGTTTTCCACCAAATGTCCCAAAGTCAGATACTTCAAAAGCCCAACAAAAAGAACATGTTCCAGTTCAGTCATCTTCTACAGCCATCACTGGAGAAACAGAGTTTAGCATAAAGATGGATACAAAAGAGAAAAGAAGAATGGAACATGAAGTGACCTCCTCAAAAAGGCCAAGAAAAGTAATGATAGAAGATTCTGTTGGAAACATCAAAGAAATAGAAGTGCTAAAAGGTGATTTACACACAATCATGTACCCTGAAGAACACCTGAAGCATTATTATTGGAAAGGTTCAAAAGATAACCCAGAAAGGCCACTCTCTCCAATAAGCAAAAATATTGTCAAACTCATAAATGAGGGAAGCTGGGAAATTCTGCACAAACCAATGACAAATCCAACAATCTCTATTGAGAGAATCATCACTTTACACACTGGAGGAGGTGTCTTGGGTACTGAAGGGCAAAACAAATACACCTTGATCAGAAAAGATAACAATGAAGAAAAGGTTACTAATGGGAATCTGGCTGATGATATTCACCCACTAGACATAGTAAAAATGAAGAATATCATTGATCAAGATAAAAGTGGTTCAGTTGTGATCAGAAGAGCTCTTGATAGCATCAAAAGAGCAGGAGCCAAAATATATAAAAGGGTTGCACTGGCAGACTTTGATTTATGTATCAATTTTGAGTTCAGCAAAAAGGTGCTAATACCTCCTCCAAACAACTCTATTCCAGCTGAAATTCCTTCTAAACTAGTAAGAACAGAAGCAATATTTGACCAACCAGAAATGTGTGTAGTCTTCAAAGATGCTCATGACGAGAAAGATTTGTTCAGAATTAGCGAAATATACAGGTATTCAAATCAAACTCTGAAATATATAAGGAACTGCATGAATGAGAAACAAGAGCAGCTCAAAAAGAAGGGAAAGAACAATGAACAGCTGAGGAAAACAATTGAAGAAAACATTGAAAAGTGGATGGAATCAAGAGGATGGTACAAAGAACTTTACAAAGAAACTCAAAATGCAATTGATCACAAGAAAAGACTGAAACCAGGAGACAAATACAAAAGTGGAGTAAAGATCAATTAATGAATTGATGAGATTAAATATCTGTTTTTGAAAACAATATTTGGATGTTTGTTTTAAAATGGTTGGTCTTGATTATGTTTTATGTTTCTGAACTTAGTTGTTTGAACTTTGTTTTCGAGAATTAACTGAAGGTTGTTTATGATAGATATAGAGATAGTTCATTTTCTTACAATACTTAGGGGGAAACTGTTAGGAAACTTTATTTGTAAGTATTGAAGAAAATCACAATCAACTGGATCTATAAAGAGACAACAGTCCTGAAGATCACAAACAAGAAAAAGAAGATCAGATAGGACAACTGAAATGCACAAGATCTACTTCAAAGAATCACAAGTTGATCAAGAACTAAATGGGATTATCAGAGAAGGTCATTTCTGATGGATCTGATGATATTTCTGATGAAATATCATCAGTTTCTGATGATTTCGATCATCAGATTTTCTGATGATTTGTTCACCAGAATTTCTGATGAAGTGGTTTATCAGAAATTCTGATAAATACCCCACTTGTCTAAAAATCAGTTCTATCCTGCCACAATGACCAAAGCAACTTGACATTATTGGATATCATGATTACAAAAGCAACTTGAAGGTTGGATTCAATGAATATGTCAAATTGCTACTTTATGCAGGACTTATTGCATGAATAAACAAACGTTTATTCATGTACCCAACCTTCTATAAATAGAAGGCTCATCAAGAAGAGGAGACTTGAGTTTGGAGCTTATCATTCATATACAATACACAAACTCCATTGCCCTCTCACCCACAGAAATCAAGATTCATTTGTATTAGATAATAATCTTACAATCACCTTGTAAACCATTTTGTTTCAAAGTGATATAAACTTGATAATTCTGTAGGTCTTGTTTCTTGAAAGTCCGATTTCCATTTCCGCACATCTTTTTCACATATACTGAAATCACTTGCCATATTACGTGAGAAGAAGTTGTTAAGGCCATACTGGGTCCAACACGAACGGTTGGAAGTCGTCCTTGTCCTCGTTCAACATATCAGGATCACTCTCAGTGTCTGACGTAAATATCTCTGGAGCCGGTGCAATGTCATTATCTGTGGCGGTGGCCGTAGGGTCGTCAATGTCTGATAACTCGCTTTCTAAAGAAGGTGACATGTGTGCCGTTACATAATAATCATAGCATGTATATCCATAGTAATCACTAACACTTAGTGTATTGCAAGCAAAGACAATTCATCATGTAATCATGTATTCACATTATTTTTCATGAAAATTTCTATCCTTCCTAGTCTCCCAGACTAAACCACCTAGTTTCCCAGACTAAACCAACCAGTCTCCCAGACTAAACACCCAGTCTCCCAGACTAAACCAACCAGTCTCCCAAACTAAACACCCAGACTAAAACACCTAGTCTCTCAGACTAAAACACCAAGTCTCTCAGACTAAAACACCCTGTCTCTCAGACTAACACACCCAGTCTCTCAGACTGACACACCCAGTCTCTCAGACTGAAACACCCAGTCTCTCAGACTGACACATCCAGTCTCTCAGACTGAACTCCCTAGTCTCTCAGACTAAACTCCCAGCTTCCCAAACTGAATTACCCAGTCTCTCAGGCTGAATCTCCTAGTCTCTTAGACTAAACTCCCAGTCTCTCAGACTGAACCCCCAGTCTCTCAGACTGAATCATAAATGTAAATTTTGAAATGTGTTTCGTGGCTTTTATTTGCAAAAATGTTTTTTTCCTGGATCTGGGCGTTTCGTGTATGCAATGAAAATATGTTATGAAAACATTTTCGTGAGAGCCCTAATGATCGTAGTCTAGACTCGAGAAAGAATCCTAGTTCGCTACGATTGAAGCTCTGATACCAAGCTGTCACACCCTGACTTTTGCGGAAACGTGGGTTATGGTGTAACTTTCTTAATATCATTGCATTCAATCATAAGATCAACTATATGATAAAACCATAGATTCGTCATCCATTAAATAAGTTTAAAACATAACAACGTTGTTTTTAAAACGTTGACTTCAAATTCAAGTTTTACAAACCATGCAAATTGTTTAAAGACTCGTCAAAAGATATTAAATAGCACCAAGGTTTGGGAGACGTGTCTCGTCCAGGAATAAGACACACTGACCAAACCCAAAGACCATGGATGACATCTTTATTTCTCACGCAACATAAAAACTTCCAACGCCCGCCAGATCCACTTACTAATTCCCTGAAATACATGTAGTTTGAAAACATCAACAAAAGTTGAGCGAGTTCATGTGTTTGTTTGTGTGTATGAGTAAACCATTGAATTCATTGTAAGTATGTTTGTATGTAATTGAAAGCAACAAGGAAACAAATCAATTAATGTGTAGCTAATACATTAATATACGTGACATGGTGCAGGAAGACTCAAACCTAGCTGACTTGTTCCGGGCTTCCGGCTATAAGACATAGTCACCACATGGCCCATTCGGCGGACTCATGGATGGGGCTCGTTTCACCCAAATAGATCTATCACTCATGCCCCTCGGTCCTAACACGAGGATTAATGGTCTTAAGTATCCGCCTACCCATTCACATGATCTACTGGTCTTTCCTAGGCTAACCATACCATTTGTATTTGTATGTAATCCTTTTGTAGCATGTATTTCACCCCCGAAGTTAATAAACAAAACAGTTTAAAGAAAAGGGGGACATGAACTCACAGTTTCGCGTCTTCACAATCGTAACCCAAATCTCTTCAGCAAACCCGATTACCTACAACGTACTACTGTCTACTAGACGAACGGGCCGTGCCTTGGCTTAGAGTTTAACGTTTTTGAGTTACGTTTCTTTTATGTTCCCAATATTATTCCAAGTTATAATTACTTGTCAAAATAATAATTATTTTAACTTTGAAATTATATTTAATTATTGGAATAATTGTTTAAACAATATTTTGTAACAATACTTCTCAAGTATTTGTATTCGTATTTCCTTCCCAATGATGGGGTATCTCATACATGTATTTTCGTATTCTTGTATTTGTATATCTTGCCATGTGTTGGCGTCGTATTCCGGTGTATTATTCCAAATGTAAATATGCCAATATATTTCCCATATATATTTCCAAAAACAATATATTTTCAAGTCTCACTTAGAAAATATATAAACTTATTTGTCCAAAATAATGTCTTTCAAGAATATATATATATATATATTTCTCAAAAATCATGTATCTTCTAAACATACTAAGAAAATATATTTTAACTTCCCCAAAACAATATATTTTTCTCCTTGTCAAATTATGATATAACTTTGTAATATTTACAAAAATCATATTTTCATTTCTTGTACCCAAAACAATATTTACCAAAAATATATTTTGCGTTTATATTGAAAACCATAGTTAAAACATACTTGTAAGTATTGTTTAGAAAATATTTTTCTAAGTGTTTATATTTTTAGAAAATTTTGCCATAGTTTCCCCCTAAAAATGGAGTTGCCCATGTTTTCAAAGCATATCATTTCCTTTTAAAATCATCACAAACAATCAACAATTTAATCAACACTTCCCAAGTGCCAAAGTCATGCAATTTATGCAACAACACGAACTTGAACTTTTACATAAACTTGTAGTAACCTACTATGTTGTTAAGTAAGCCTCGTTACCCTTAAAAATATGGTTATTTGTTTGTAGATCTTATTCGTGTAAAATTTAGTCCTTTACAACTTTGTTTTCACCCTCAAAACATGCTTAGTTTCTTTAAAAAATATGATTAGGTAAATCTTGCAAATGAACTTGGTTATTTGAGGAAACTATGTTTAAAATAACTTTTGTACAAGACTTCTAACATGTTTTATACTTCATTATACCCAAAATCATTCTTACTTTCAAGTTCATGTGAAACATAGAGTATGATCATCTTGGTCTTTCACAAGATCATCACCTTAACTTACTAGATCAGGTGTTTAATCACAATCTAGTAGGTTTCATATGATATCTAACATCATAAACACAAATAACCAATCATCAAGAAGCAAAACAACACTAAACAATATGTATTCTTATGGTTTTTAAGCTTTATGTGAAGGTTCATCTTCATGTTCATTAATGTTCGTTTGTGTTCTTCATAATAATCAACATGATTCTTCTTTTAACCACTAATGTAAGATGAACAATGGAGTGTATGAAGTTCTTACCACTAGCTCAAGGCTAGGGATGATTCAAGTGAAGATAACAAGTGGATAAAAGCAAACGGTGAAGGTCCTTCAACTTCCAAAAGCTCCAAGCTTCCTAACTTAGCTCCTTAAACCTTAGAACAAGCTTGGAATCATTGTAGGATGGATGAAAATGGTGGTGGTGTGGGTGCTTGTTTGGGCCGAGAGCATGGAGGGGGGGAGAGGAAGAAGGTGTTGATTAGAATGAGGGTGATCATCTTCTTATAACCATCTAATGCATTGTCCAATGGGTCTTATGTCTTGAAAATACACAACAATATCTTTCACTAAATCAAAATGAATCAAAGAAAGATTTAGGAAATCTTGTAAGATCATGGGGTGGGGCCACACCCTTGGTGACCGTCCACTATAATGGGGGGGGGGGGGTAAGTGTAAGTGTTGAATGATAAGTTAAGTTATGAAGTTAAATTTCAAGTGTAAGGTTTAGTGACTAAGCACATTAGGTGTTATATAGCGTGTTAGGGTGTTCGGGGATCATGACTAGCTCAGAAATAATAAAACAATGCTTCTAGTATAATTTTGGTGTTTCGGGTAGTGTCCGGTTGTTCGGTTAGATACTGGTTCGTTAAAGTGTCAAACTATTCCGTTTAGTGATTTTTAAGTACCCTTTTGTGACACTTTTAATTCCCGACACTTAGGAAAGCATTCAGGACCATTTTGCCATATTTTTGCATGTTACTAGCTTATTAAAATGCTGAATTTTGCTGAAATGTGCTGAATTCAGCACTTTAAGTGGGTTTTAGGCACTTCCCGGCACTTTAACTATCTCTTGGGAATGCAGTTTTGTGGTCCTTACTTCCCTACATACCATACTAGTGTAGTACTTAGTCTCTGGCTCACACCGTGTCTCAAAACAATGTATGTCTAGGTACTGAACCCCGTCAGCATTTTTCTGTCTTATCCGTTAACTGTGCTAACCGTGCTTTGTGCATCATGTATGACAATAAAGTTTGCATGTAATAATGATGTGTCATTATGTAATAGTGATGCACCTGTAAGTATGATGCAGTAAACAGAAAGCAATTCAAGTCATAAATTGTAAATCAGCACAGTCATTAATCATTAATTGTTGTCTAATTAATTGTACGGAAACATACAAATTTGACAGTTGTCACAGTTCCCATAGGACGCATGCTTGTGAAAAGAGTAGTGAACTCACCTTAGATTTGCTTGGTTGGTTATTTACTTGTTTCAAGTTGGTCAACCACGTCCTATTATGTTTACCAGTAACAGTTAGTTTCGTATGCAAGTAATTCACGTATAACAAACAGGTTGCATCCAATCTATACATCACGTAACACTTAGTCGTGCATGTGGGCCATATACGAATAGTATCACAACATCAACAGTCCAATAGGTGTATTCTAAGTCTGCGGCCCACTGTTTCAGTGCGCGGTCCAAATTCTGTCGCTGTCCCAATAACCAGTGTTTGGCCCCAAATAAGTTTGAAGTGTGTTCCGAGTGGGACATCAGTCGAAACCACGAGATCTCGAGTCGGAACCAGCAGGTTTCAACTCGCAACCGCAGTCGGAACCTCGTGAAGTTTAATTAATCCAAGCCCTTATTAACAATTATTCCGTAAAATCAGCTAACAATTTATCACACTCCAAACAGATCAAACAACACACTTTTTTGACAATTATACACCTTCATACAAACCCTAATTGTCATCATTCATCAAAACTAGTATAACCACAACATTATCATCGAGAGAAAGAGAGTTCTTCGATGGAAACCACCACCGTCGATCTCGAGAGGGAGGAAAGGAGTTAGGGTTTGTTATTTTGGGTGTGTTGCAAAATTATGGGGAGCACATGCAAAATCAAAGAGTGTATGCGGCTAACGAGTGAGCCGGACCTAGCTTTGGGCTCCGTTTTGGGCCGAGAGTCGAACACAAGGTGAAGGGGGTTTCGGGCCGAGATCAAGTTACACTAGTATGTAGTTGTGAAGAGGTGTGTGAATAAGTTTTATAAAACATAAACACTTAACATTTAACAACCAATTATAAACCACACCTTAATCGGTTCATATAATGTACTCATGGTTACAACGTAAAACGGAACGTGAAAGAGAGTGATACGTAGGAAAATGCCTTTAAATTTCGGGTTGTCACATCATTCCCAACTTGAAAGAAATTTCATCCCGAAATTTTGTAAGCAGTCTCAGAGAAATGAAGTGATAGATCAAGATGATTGTGGGTTTTCCTCGGGTGCCACATCATCCCCAACTTAAAAGGGAATTTCATCCCAAAATTAACCAGTTGCATCAGGATTCAATTCAGCTGTCTTGAATATGTGAGGATACTTGAGCTTCATCTGATCTTCACGTTCACACGTGAACTCCAGTCCACATCTTGAGTTCCAACGGACTCTCATGATTGGGATTCGACTGTGTTTACGCACCATAACTTCCCGATCCATGATTTCGATGGGCTCCTCAACAAACTGCAGCTTGTCATCGATTTTCAGCTCTTGTAAAGGAACCACAAGTGTTTCATCGGACAGACACTTTTTCAGATTAGAGATGTAAAAAACATCGTGAACATTACCAAGTTCGTCGGGCAATTCAAGCTGATAAGCAACCTTGCCGATTCTTTCCCGAATTTTGAATGGCCCAACGTAGCACAGGTTGAACTTGCCTTGTTTCCCAAAACGTACCACACCCTTCCAGGGTGAGATTTTAAACAAAACACGATCGCCCACGGCGAACTCCAAGGGTTTCCTACGCTTGTCAGCGTAGCTTTTCTGGCGGTCACGTGCTGCCGCCATACGATTTCTGATTTGAACAATCTTCTCAGAAGTTTCAAGTACGAGCTCTGGACCCGTGATTTGGCTATCACCCACCTCAGCCCAACAAAGAGGAGATCGGCATTTCCGTCCGTACAACGCCTCGAACGGAGCCGCCTGAATGCGAGAATAGTAATTGTTGTTGTAGGAAAACTCTACCAAAGGTAAATGTCTTTCCCAACCTTTACCAAAATTGATCACACATGCTCGTAGTATGTCTTCTAGTGTCTGGATGGTTCGTTCACTTTGACCATCCGTCTGAGGGTGATAAGCAGTGCTCATGTCGAGACGTGAACCGAATGACTTGTGCATCGCCTGTGACACCTGGGTCACTGCGACCATCAAAAAATACCAATCCAATGAAATATTGTATTTCATACTTGGGATCTGTATAAATATGTGTATCTTTTGCACATATCAATTCTTGTTCGATTTCAAGCTCTAAATCGCTTTCTAGAAGGTTATACGCGCACTGATGTGTAAATATAACCAGTTTAATGCAACGAACACTATGGAATAGTGAAATAGGCTTAACATACCTTAAATAACCTTTACATAACTTAGAAATAAGTTTTGAAGGCTTTGGTATGGCAAAATCAAGTAAAATCGCCTACATGGACTAAATGTGACAAACTGCGAAAGTATGCCAATTTGAACTGTAACGAACATTCCGAAACATGATCATAAATTAAACATACCATAAATATCCTTTAAATAGCTTAGAAATAGGCTTTGAGGGGTTCGGTGTGCTAAAATAAACTTTTGGATCATTCAGGGACTAAAAGTGTCAAAAAGTGCATAAGTTTGCACTTTCGCGCATAACTTACGTTCTGAATACATCCGGACATCCAAAAATTTATATAAGCACTAAAATATTTTATTTTAGGGTTTGGCATAAGAAAAATCCATTCGTCACGCAATTTGGATCGTTTTTCGCGCTTATGCGCATTCCGTCGTAATTAAGCAAACATTGCGATTGTACGGCCAAACGAACCGACATCCGAGATATTTTTGAGCACATTTTAAGTTCCCTATACTTTAACTTCATTTTAGAGCTTTGAAATGGGGTTAACGTCAAATAGCAAGTTTGGAGCTTCAGGGGCCTGTTCTGCCATTTTCAAACTTTCTGGTCTGCAGGTCCTTGCGCACCTTAACACTTTTTGTGTTATGGTGCGCAAGCAGGGGTCAGATGCAGAAAATCGTTTTTGGCTGCTGTTATCAGCTTTTAAACACTCCAAAGGCCATTTCCACATGTTGCTAACTGATCATGGGGGGCCAATTGATGTTCATGAGCTTGCCAACAAGTGTAGGGATTTGATCATTCCCTCTTCTCCAAGAAACGATCCTAACGGTGAACCGAAAACTATAAATACCCAACCCACTTCATTGCAAAACTCACTTGAAATCTGAGATTTCTTTAAGTTGGGGTGTTTCATCACCTCATACCTGAGAATACTTGGATTATCAATCTTGCGGGGACCCTTTGTAAGTGTTCCTTCGTTCTTTTATTGCTTTTCGAGTCCGAAATTCAAACTTTGTTTGACTTTCTGCATTGACCAGTTTATGGTCGATGTGAAGTTCGTTTGAACTTCATAACGTGAGCGTGATCACGATGGTTATAGTCCCTAGTGACTATACCTACTGATTACCACGTTATCTAGACTCAGTGACGAGTCGTAGTTTCGGCCAAAATGCGCATTCTTGCGTATTTTGTAACCAAACTACTCTTAGGTATCAAAACCGTTTTTTTTATACCAAACCTGTTTTCTAAACTTAGGTAAGCATGTTTTAACATGCTTAGCTCGTCACTTTTAGTTTAGTGCTTATATAGGGTCGTAAGGTAAGCGATCTAAACAATCGCTTATACTTTCGAACCCGACCCGTTTGGTCGATCATTAGGATCCGACCAAACACATTAGGTGACCATAGTATATAGGGAATAACCTTCCGAGGTTATACCTTATGGTCGCTTCGTTTATGTAGTTGTATGATAGGTAGTTTATATGCCTTAGGTAAATTACCAAAATGCCCTTTTTACGCCAAAATTCATTTTAAGCATATGTTATAAAAATTTTGGTATCTAAACTGATTTAGTAACAATATTAGACATGTTAAGGCATATTTTACTTGTCATAGGACTAGTTAGGCGTTCCGAACGTGTTTCACGCGAACGACGCGTTAAAGTAGCATAAGCTACCTAAACGGGTCGTAATGGGTCGTAAGCACTTAGGTTAGGTTTCATTTTAGTATGTGGGCTTTGCTAAACCATATTACACGAGTCTCCATACTCGTTTGGTTTACGAACCCTCATTCTATCCAATCCTCCGATTTAGGTCCGGTATATTAACATAGTTACCTATTTTAGGTGCCGTTTGATATCCGTGATCTCTAGCATTGTTTGGTTGTTACTCAAGGATTACTAAGCAATCTCAAGTGAGTACATAGACCCCTCTTTTACTTTTTTCCAAATTGTTTTGGGGTGAAACACATGTGCCTACTTGTTACTTTCATGCTTTCCTGTTTTCACATCATATACTTGCTATGTTTATTAGTACATTTATAGTACATGATTTCAATATATTTTATGCTATGTATGCCCATTGTGTGCATACTTAGTACATCACTTTACAATACATTTATGCTATGTATGCCCATTGTGTGCATACTTAGTACATCACTTTACAATACATTTCATGCTATGTACGCCCATTGTGTGCATACTTAGTACATTGTTTTACATTACACTTATGCTATGTATGTCCATTACGTGCATACTTAGTACATTGCTTTACATTACACTTATGCTATGTATGTCCATTATGTGCATACTTAGTACATGTTTTACATTACACTTATGCTATGTATGTCCATTACGTGCATACTTAGTACACTGTTTTACATTGCATTTCTGTTGCATATACTCATCCAGCATATGAACACATTATACTACATTTTGAACCGTTGTAACCATTTGACTATGTGAACCGTCGTAACCATTTGATTATATAAACCGTTTGTAACTATTGAACCGTGTGAACCAGTTGTATCTGTTGACATGATTTACATTTGACAATAGACATTTGACTATACATAAACATTTCTACAATTGTTAAACATTTTACTTTGGTGGTTTGGTTTGAGTAAGTGATTTAAGTAACGAGGCGTATGTAATATGATACAAGCACGGTGGATACGCCGCTGGTACTTCCTATATATAAGTGTTTGTATGGTATCACATATTGTAGCGTTATTTGAATCATTTCAATTTGAGACATATAACATTTTATACAAATAACATACTTTTCACAAGACATTGATTTACAAACAACTTATCTTATAGAAACTCATTTTACATGGTTATTCATTTAACCATACATTATTCTCTTATTTATACATATCATCTGATCTTATCATTTTTCAAATGATTTACAAGACAAAGCAAATTACAAGGTTCATGACTAAACATTTTCTCAAACATAAGTCATGAATTCTGTTTTCACAAAACCTATGTATCTCACAGGCATTTTTATGCTGACGTACCTATTTTCACATGTGTTTTCAGGAGATGATGCATAGGACTTATCAAGACATACTTAGGCGGACCTGTGCCTTAGTGACTTAAAACGAGACAAGAACTAGTTAATTTATGTTATGTACTCTTTGGTTCTTGTTTAAAACAATGTAAACTCTCATGTTTGATTAATAAAACGAAACTTCAATTGCCATGGATTTGAAACAATTAATTCTGTTACAACACTCCCCGATGTTTCCGCCACGTTTCGTTGTCTCACGTGGTCAGGGTGTGACAGAAAAGTTGGTATCAGAGCCAATGGTTATAGGGAATTAGGTTATTAGTAATGCTTTGACCTAGACTATAACCTTCCTAGGACCCTAACGCGAGTTTACTTGCGTTTAGTCATAAAACAATACCGTCACCTATCCTTAGGCGACGACCAGAACAAGAACATAAATTTCAAAACCGCTTTGAAAACTAATCATATGTTCTAGGATGATTGATTACTAGGTTTTGAACCCTCTGTTATAAAGTTTTGAACCCCTTTGAGTTTTCAAAATCTCGTCAAAGTTTTGGGTCCTAAATAGTGTGAACACGTGCAAACTGGAAGAGTGAATGCCTGTACCCTGAGTTTTCTGTCTAAGGCTAGAGTGTTCGTACAAATCCACATAATCGGACCAGTCACTCTTACCTGGGAACTCTTGGGGTGAGTGTCCACTTATAGGCGAGCATGTCTTCGCGATACACTATGAGGATCTATTTGCTTTGATTAATCCTTTGTGTTGTTTGTTTGCTTCGTGGTTCAAACAAATGACCATCAACCATGATTATGGTCGGTAATTGTAACATCCTAATCTTACCCAATGCCATTTCAATTGTTTTCTTTCTTGTTTCTCTTTTAGAATGCCTCCTCGACGCGAAAACCAGATAGCGACTGCCGAACTGGCAGAAATCATTGCGCAGCAAATGGCTGCTCAATTCCCAAACCTCTTTGCTCAATGGAACCAAGCCAACAACAACAACAATGGTCCATGCAATTTCAAGAGTTTTAAGTCGGCTAAACCACTCAAGTTTAGTGGTTCTGAGGGAGCGACTGGGCTTCTTCAATGGTTCGAGAGCATTGAGAATACTTTCCGCCACGTGCAGTGTCCTGAAAATCACAAGGTCGAGTTTTCTTCGAGTGTGTTCCAGAAGAGGGCTCTTACATGGTGGAACGGGGTGATGAGAGACCATGGTGCAGAAGTTGCTCTAGCACAAACATGGGCCGAACTTAGGGCCCTTATGATGAAGGAATTATGTCCTCGTCACGAGATCGGGGCCTTGGAAAGGGAATTTGACGATCTTACGCAAGATAGCGATGAGCATCGAGCCTACACGGACCGTTATGAGGAGTTAAGTCTGTTATGCCCAAACATGGTCACGCCTTTGGTTAAGGCAATCGAAAAGTACATTGATGGCCTCCCTGACTCAATACAAGACATTGTGACTGGTAGCAACCCTACTACAGTTAGACAGGCCATTGAGCTATCTGCAACCTTGACTGAATCAAAGATCAGGAAAGGTAAACTTTTCCGAAAAGGTGACAAGAAACCGGTCGAGGAATCAAACCCAATCGAGGAATCAAAGACCATGGATGAACAGACTGGATCCCCTAAGAAGTCAAAGAAGCGAAAGGCTTCTCAGAACTTCGCCATGGTTACTCACAATGATCAAGCCGTCCCCAACCAACCAGCTCAACCCACTGCTAGGAAGCCATACAATGGAACTGCACCCTTGTGCAACCAATGTAGCCTCCATCATCATGCCAATGTAAAGTGCCGCAAATGCCAAACTTGTGGACTTATAGGCCATACAGCAAGAGTCTGCCCAGCTGCAGCTGCACCAAACCAAGCTGGCAACAATCCTGCTCAAGGTCGTTTTCTACCAGGTTCTTGCTTCAACTGTGGCGAGATGGGTCATTTCCGAAGAAATTGCCCAAAGCTTGCTAATGTAAATCCAGCACATGGATGAGCATCTGACTGACTAGAAGACAACATCGTTTAGAAATAATCACGTCTTATGTATTATTTTCTTTTGTTGTGAAGGTCCAAGAAACAATTGTTATCATTGTTTATAAATAAATCTTTTATTTACATTGCAATGAATTTATGTGGTTGTATGTATAAACAACATATCTCTTACAATACCGACAATCAAGGAATTGTATTCCTTGTAAAGCAAACTACCCCCAAATTTTTTTTCCATCTTATGATCTCTTGCGTTTTCCACGAAATTCCTAAGTACCCGTTTCTTCTAAGGAAACGAAGTACAAGGCGCAAGTTACAACACTGGACGAATACCCAAAGTACCACTGTAAATCCTTAATAAGGTACTTAAGGATATTTCCGTAAATCCTAAAATTTTTGTGTTCCTTAATTCGAATATTACGTTTCTTTGAAAACAAAATCGAATTTTGGGAGATCATCCTATCTTTTCAGATAGATCCCAGAGGACATTGAAGTCCAGCGACTGGTTTCCTGGTGTACTTTGAATATCCATATTCAATCACTAACAAGTTAATAACAAATTAATAACTGAGTTAAGCAACTATGTGATTATGTGCTTATGTGTTCCCTTTTATGTTTTTGGTGTAATCCAAGTTTTTGTTATCTAAATCCTTAATGGACTTCTACGTTGTAGTTAAGTCCCTTGGGTTATAAAGTACTACTCCATAATTAGACCCCTTGAGTGGTCTAGTTAAACAGATTGATCCAAAACTCTGGTTAGGAACATCATGTGATGATATAGCTGAAAGGACTCCTTGGTTGCCAAATTAATAAGATCATCTGTCGATCTAATTAAAAGGACCCTATGGTAGTCTAGTCACCCTCATCACAGGTTTGATTTTCCTCCCCTAAACATTACAAGACAAACTGTGCGGACTGTGCAAGGAATTACGTAATTATGGATGCATACATAATTATGGAATTTAGTGCACAGAAACCACAGCGAGCTTTGTCATGTGCCTAGAAGTTAACTCTATTCATTTCCGTTTCTGAGGAAGCACCCGTTGAAAATGACTCCGTTTGTTCATTTTCGTTTCTGAAGATTGTCCGTTGAGGAAATGAATATCCGTTTGATTATCCTTTTCATTTCCATTTCTAAGGAAGCACCCGTTGAAAATGACTCCGTTTGTTCATTTTCGTTTCTGAAGATTGTCCGTTGAGGAAATGAATATCCGTTTGATTATCCTTTTCATTTCCATTTCTGATGAAGCACCCGTTGAAAATGACTCCGTTTGTTCATTTTCGTTTCTGAAGATTGTCCGTTGAGGAAATGAATATCCGTTTGATTATCCTTTTCATTTCCATTTCTGATGAAGCACCCGTTGAAAATGACCCCGTTTGTTTATTTTCGTTTCTGAAGATTGTCCGTTGAGGAAATGAATATCCGTTTTATTATCCTTTTCATTTCCATTTCCGATGAAGCACCCGTTGAAAATGACTCCGTTTGTTCATTTTCGTTTCTGAAGATTGTCCGTTGAGGAAATGAATATCCGTTTGATTATCCTTTTCATTTCCATTTCTGATGAAGCACCCGTTGAAAATGACTCCGTAAGTTCATTTTACGTTTCTGAAAATTGTCCGTTGAGGAAATGAATCCCCGTTTGTTTATTCCTCCATTTCCGCTTCTGAAGAATATTCGTTGAGGAAAATGACTCCGTCTGTTCATTTTCGTTCTGAAGAATGTCCGTTAAGGAAATGACATGATTATGCCTTGCATATCTCTGGTGGTTATTTGACATAAAGTCACAGATAGACTCCTACTAATAAATTTCGGGACGAAATTTCCTAAAGTAGGGGAGACTGTGACACCTGGGTCACTGCGACCATCAAACAAATACCAAGCCAATAAAATATTGTATTTCATACTTGGGATCTGTATAAATATGTGTATCTTTTGCACATATCAATTCTTGTTCGATTTCAAGCTCTAAATCGCTTTCTGGAAGGTTATACGCGCACTGATGCGTAAATATAACCAGTTTAATGCAACGAACACTACGGAATAGTGAAATAGGCTTAACATACCTTAAATAACCTTTACATAACTTAGAAATAATTTTTGAAGGCTTTGGTATGGCAAAATCAAGTTAAATCGCCTACAGGGACTAAATGTGACAAACTGCGAAAGTATGCCAATTTGAACTGTAACGAACATTCCGGAACATGATCATAAGTTAAACATACCATAAATATCCTTTACATAGCTTAGAAATAGACTTTGAGGGGTTCGGTGTGCTAAAATAAACTTTTGGGTCATTCAGGGACTAAAAGTGTCAAAAAGTGCATAAGTTTGCACTTTCGCGCATAACTTACGTTCTGGATACATCCGGACATCCAAAAATTTATGTAAGCACTAAAATATTTTATTGGATCGTTTTTCGCGCTTATGCGCATTCCGTCGTAATTAAGCGAACATCGCGATTGTACGGCCAAACGAACCGACATCCGAGATATTTTTTAGCACATTTTAAGTTCCCTATACTTTAACTTCATTTTAGAGCTTTGAAATGGGGTTAACGGGGCTTAAACGTGTCAAAAGTGCATCAAATAGCAAGTTTGGAGCTTCAGGGGCCTGTTCTGCCATTTTCAAACTTTCTGGTCTGCAGGTCCTTGCGCACCTCAACACTTTTTGTGTTACGGTGCGCAAGAAGAGGTCAGATGCAGAAAATCGTTTTTGGCTGCTGTTATCAGCTTTTAAACACTCCAAAGGCCATTTCCACATGTTGCTAACTGATCATGGGGGGCCAATTGATGTTCAGGAGCTTGCCAACAAGTGTAGGGATGTGATCATTCCCTATTCTCCAAGAAACGATCGTAACGGTGAACCGAAAACTATAAATACCCAACCCACTTCATTTCAAAACCCACTTGAAATCTGAGATTTCTCTAAGTTGGGGTGTTTCATCACCTCATACCTGAGAATACTTGGATTATCAATCTTGCGGGGACCCTTTGTAAGTGTTCCTTCGTTCTTTTATTGCTTTTCGAGTCCGAAAGTCAAACTTTGTTTGACTGTCTGCATTGACCAGTTTATGGTTGATGCGAAGTTCGTCTGAACTTCATGACGTGAGCGTGATCACGATGGTTATAGTCCCTAGTGACTATACCTACTGATTACCACGTTATCTAGACTCAGTGACGAGTCGTAGTTTCGGCCAAAATGTGCATTCTTGCGTATTTTGTAACCAAACTACTCTTAGGTATCAAAACCATTTGTTTTGATACCAAACCTGTTTTCTAAACTTAGTTAAGCATGTTTTAACATGCTTAGCTCGTCACTTTTAGTTTAGTGCTTATATAGGGTCGTAAGGTAAGCGATCTAAACAATCGCTTATACTTTCGAACCCGAACCGTTTGGTCGATCATTAGGATCCGAACAAACACATTAGGTGACCATAGTATATAGGGAATAACCTTCCGAGGTTATACCTTATGGTCGCTTCGTTTAAGTAGTTGTATGATAGGTAGTTTATATGCCTTAGGTAAATTACCAAAATGCCCTTTTTACGTCAAAATTCATTTTAAGCATATGTAACATAAATTTTGGTATCTAAACTGATTTAGTAACAATATTAGACATGTTAAGGCATATTTTACTTGTCATAGGACTAGTTAGGCATTCCGAACGCGTTTCACGCGAACGACGCGTTAAAGTAGCATAAGCTACCTAAACGGGTCGTAATGGGTCGTAAGCACTTAGGTTAGGTTTCATTTTAGTATGTGGGCTTTGCTAAACCATATTACACGAGTCTCCATACTCGTTTGGTTTACGAACCCTCATTCTATCCAATCCTCCGATTTAGGTCCGGTATATTAACATAGTTACCTATATTAGGTGCCGTTTGATATCCGTGATCTCTAGCATTGTTTGGTTGTTACTCAAGGATTACTAAGAAATCTCAAGTGAGTACATAGACCCCTCTTTTACTGTTTTCCAAACTGTTTTGGGGTGAAACACATGTGCCTACTTGTTACTTTCATGCTTTCCTGTTTTCACATCATATACTTGCTATGTTTATTAGTACATATATAGTACATGATTTCAATATATTTCATGCTATGTATGCCCATTGTGTGCATACTTAGTACATCACTTTACAATACATTTATGCTATGTATGCCCATTGTGTGCATACTTAGTACATCACTTTACAATACATTTCATGCTATGTACGCCCATTGTGTGCATACTTAGTACATTGTTTTACATTACACTTATGCTATGTATGTCCATTACGTGCATACTTAGTACATTGCTTTACATTACACTTATGCTATGTATATCCATTACGTGCATACTTAGTACATTGTTTTACATTACACTTATGCTATGTATGTCCATTACATGCATACTTAGTACATTGTTTTACATTGCATTTCTGTTGCATATGCTCATCCAGCATATGAACACATTATACTACATTTTGAACCGTTGTAACCATTTGACTATGTGAACCGTTGTAACCCTTTGATTATATGAACCGTTTGTAACTATTGAACTATGTGAACCAGTTGTATCTGTTGACATGATTTACATTTGACAATAGACATTTGACTATACATAAACATTTCTACAATTTTTAAACATTTTACTTTGGTGGTTTGGTTTGAGTAAGTGATTTAAGTAACGAGGCGTATGTAATATGATACAAGCACGGTGGATACGCCGCTGGTACTTCCTATATATAAGTGTTTTTAAGGTATCACATATTGTAGCGTTATTTGAATCATTTCAATTTGAGACATATAACATTTTATACAAATAACATACTTTTCACAAGACATTGATTTACAAACAACTTATCTTATACAAACTCATTTTACATGGTTATTCATTTAACCATACATTATTCTCTTATTTATACATATCATCTGATCTTATCGTTTTTCAAATGATTTACAAGACAAAGCAAATTACAAGGTTCATGACTAAACATTTTCTCAAACATAAGTCATGAATTCTGTTTTCACAAAACCTATGTATCTCACAGACATTTTTATGCTGACGTACCTATTTTCACATGTGTTTTCAGGAGATGATGCATAGGACTTATCAAGACATACTTAGGCGGACCTGTGCCTTAGTGACTTAAAACGAGACAAGAACTAGTTAATTTATGTTATGTACTCTTTGGTTCTTGTTTCAAACAATGTAAACTCTCATGTTTAATTAATAAAACGAACTTCAATTGCCATGGATTTGAAACAATTAATTATGTTACAACACTCCCCGATGTTTCCGCCACGTTTCGTTGTCTCACGTGGTCGGGGTGTGACATCGCCTGCCACAAATCGGATATAAAACGCAGATCACAATCAGAGATGATTAAGGCCGGCATTCCGTGCCTAGAAACCACTTACTTCAAGTAAATACCAGCAAGTTGCAAAAACTTGTCAGTTTCCTTGGCTGCAAGGAAGTGTGCTGATTTTATCAGACGATCAACGATCACCCAAATGGTATCGTTTTTGTTTTGAGTTCTAGGTAAGCTAGTGACGAAATCCATGGCAATTTGTTCACATTTCCACGTGTTTATTTCTGGCTGTTGAAGCAAGGTAGGCGATTTTTGGTATTCTACCTTGACTTTCGCATAAGTCAAGCATTTGCTCACGTACGTCGCTATGTTGGCTTTCATGCTCGGCCACCAGTACAAGATTTTCAGATCCTGATACATCTTATCAGAACCCATATGTACAGAATATCGAGACTTGTGTGCTTCATCCATCACAAGTTCTCTAAGGCTACCGTGTAAAGGGATCCATATTCGCTTCATGAAATAGCGAATACCGTCAGGTTTTGTTACAAGATGCTTCTCCATGCCCTGCATGGATTCTGCTGGAAGGTTCTCATCCTTCAATGCTTGGGTTTGGGCAAAACGAATCTGGTCAGGAATATTGGAGTGAACAGTGAGTTGTAAAGCTCGAACACGCTTAAGTTTCGTTTCCTTCTGGCTGAGGGCATCAGCTACAACGTTAGCTTTGCCTGGATGATATTTAATGGCACAGTTTCGTTCCCCACGAATACACGACACCCTTCTATGTTAAGGCGGTAAGAGGCTAAGCAATCTTCGAGAATCCCTCGATGAATCTGCGGTAGTACCCTGCAAGACCAAGAAATTGTCGCACATCCGTAGGAGTCTTTGGAGGCGCCCAATTCTTGATGGAATCGATTTTAGCTGGATCCACGTGTATTCCCAATTCATTGACTACATGATCAAGGAAGTGTACTTCTCAAATCCAGAAGTCACACTTGGAGAATTTTGCGTAAAGCTGCTCCTTCCTCAAGAGTTCCAAGATAAGACGCAAGTGTCGCGCGTGGTCCTCCTGGCTCTTAGAATAGATTAGAATGTCATCGATAAACACAATGACAAAGTCGTCGAGATATGGTTTGCACACACGGTTCATGGGATCCATAAAACCGCAGGTGCGTTGGTTAACCCGAATGGCATGACCAAAAACTCATAATGGTCGTACCGTGTTCGGAAAGCTGTTTTAGGAACATCTTCCTCTCGGACTCTCATCTGATGATACCCCCATCTTAAATCGATACTTGAGTAGAAACTTGACCCTTGCAGCTGGTCAAACTGATCGTCGATACGAGGTAGGGGATAGCGGTTCTTGACCGTCACCTTGTTGAGTTCGCGATAGTCGATACACATGCGGAAAGACCCGTCTTTCTTCTTCATGAATAGGACTGGGGCTCCCCGTGGCGATGAGCTAGGTCGAATAAAACCTCTATCCAACAGGTCCTGAAGTTGATTTGACAATCCTTGTAACTCTCCCGGTGCAAGACGATAAGGAGCACGAGCTATCAGAGGTGCTCCTGGCGTGAGTTCTATTTGGAACTCCACCTAACGACGTGGGGGTAGACCCGGAAGTTCTTCTGGAAACACGTCAGAAAAGTCATGAACAACTGGAAAGTCTTCGATCTTCCTTTCCTCAGATTGAGTATCGGTAACGGGTGCTAGAATAGCAGGATAACCCTTCCGTAAACACTTTTATGGGCTTTCATGACTGAAATGATGCCGACTGCTGCTCCACTTTGATGACCTTGAGCGGACAGTGAATCTCCACTAGGGAGAGGAATACGTATGATTTTCTCTTTATAGAGGATTTATGCTCGATGCTTGGGGAACCGGTCCATACCAACGACTACGTCAAAGCTACCAAGAGTGACGAGAAGAAAGTCAATGTCGAACATTTGACCTGAAAGGTCGAGTTTGCACCCTACATGAACGTGAGACGCTTCAATTGACTTGCCGTAAGCCAATTCTACAACGTGTTTGGTTTCTAGGGGTATAGGGGTTGATTCTAACAGTCTACTGAATCTCAAAGACACGTAACTCCAATCGCCACCAGAGACGAATAATACAAAGGCGAAAAGACTGTTCACAGAAAACGTACCGGTTATGACATTGCCATCGTTCCTAGCATCACCAGCACCAATGGTAAATGCCCTCCAATGAGCACCATTTCCACCATTATTGCCATTGTTGTTATTGTTCCCAGCGTTGTTGTTGTTGTGGTTGTTATTATCCCCATTGTTGTTGTTGGCGTTCTGATTCAGTTGTGGGCAATCCTTCTTGAAATGCCCTTCGTTCCCACACTGGTAACCTCCCTTCCGATTACCCTGATTCTGTTGTGGTTGTTGTATCTATTGCTGCTGTGGTGGTTGCTGCTGATATTGATGCTGTTGTTGTTTTGGGAACGGGGCCCTGTAGTCTTTTCCCATGTAACCCACCTTGTCGCACCTTTGACAAGCTCGAATGCACTGGCTGTAGTGGTGGTAGTTGCACTTGCTGCACTTCGGCTGCTTACCCGCGTAAGAGCCCTGGTTCTGGATACTATTCTAGTTTTGGTTGCAGGGGGGAGTCTGGTTGAAGTTACGGTTGGTATTGTTATCAGCTCTTTTCTGTTGTTGATTTGAGTTGGACACCTTGTCTGAATCATTCCACTTACGCTTGTTATCAGTAGCAGGAGTAGTTGCAGTGCCACGTGCTGGTAACGAGCCACGCTCGACTTCCTGGTCGGTAATCTTGTGGGCTAGTCGGATGATTCGGGGTAAGTTATCAAGGTTTGCCGCAGTAACCATACCCTTGATTTGTGGTGCTAAGCCGTTGATGTACAACTCGATCCTCCTATGTGGTGGGCGTGATAAGTTTGGGCACATGTTCGCAAGTTCATGAGACCGTTTCGTATAAGCCTTTATCTCTGACCCCACCATTTTCAGATTGTAGTATTTGTTTTCCAGCTTCTGAATCTCATCGCGAGGACAATATTCCTCCCACATTAGCTCTTTGAAATCATCCCACGTGGTGTTATTCGCCATTTTGATACCTAACATCTGAACTTGGGCATTCCACTAGGTCAAGGCGCCATCCTCCAACGTGCCTGAAGCATACTTCACTTTGTCCCCAGCTGGACAGTTACACATCGCAAACACTGACTCAGCCTTTTCGAACCAACGGAGTAGTCCCACTGCTCCTTCGGTCCCATTAAACATCTGAGGATTGCAATCCATGAACGTCTTGAAAGTACAGATGGGCGGATTGTTCTGATTCTTGTTCCAAGGTTGACCTGGAGATGAAAGAAAGTATAACGCACGAATGACAGTCGGGTAATACAATTTAGGAACAAGAATCATCTGGTATGTATCGTTCCAGCTTGCTGAGCCGCTAAGGCTTCAGCCACACGTGTGTTGATTAGTTTCGTCAACTCTGCCTGAGTCATGACGATATTTCCACGTCCACTGCCGCGGCCACCACCGCGTCCACCAGTACGTCCACCACGTTCATTCAAGATTCTGCATCCATGAGAAGAGTGGAAAGGGTAAGGATCACGATTGGGTAGAAGTCAATCATCGCTATGACTTCTATTGTTGAATCCCCAATTATGTCAGATAATTGGTCAGAACCCCTTTCACACTTGCTAAGCCTCACTGGGACTCACATGCACCCCACATTATTATTATGTTTGCACCCGTAATGATAATATGATTTGCATGCTCGTCTCAGTTCCTCTTAACTTATGTCAAATGATTCCTCAAATTCGAGTGTCAAACGGAGGTTATCAAGATAGTAAAGATCACGAAAGTGTGACACTTGTGTCACTGCGACCATCAAACAAATACCAAATCGATGAAATATTGTGTTTCATACTTGGTATTTTTAAAACTATGTGTATCGTTTGCACATATCAATTCTTGTTCGATTTCAGGCTTTAAATCGCTTTCTGGAAGGTTATACGCGAACTGATGCGTAAATATAACTAGTTTAATGAAACAAACACTCCGGAACAGTGACATAGCCTTAACATACCTTAAATAACCTTTATATAACTTAGAAATAAGTTTTGGAGGGTTTGGTATGCCGAAATCAAGTTTATTCGCATGCAGGGACTAATTTTGACAAACTGCGAAAGTATGCCGATTCGTACTGTAACGAACAATCCGGAACTTGACCATAAGTTAAACATGCCCTAAATATCCTTTTCATAGCTTAGAAATAGGCTTTGAGGTTTTTGGTGGGCAAAAATAAACTTTTGGGTCATTCAGGGACTAAAAGCGTCAAAAAGTGCACAAGTTTGCATTTTCGCGCATATCTTACGTTCTGAAAATATCCGAACATCCAAAAATTTATGTAATCATTAAAATATTTTATTTTAGTGATTGGCATGATAAAATTCCATTCGTCGCTTAATTTGGATCGTTTTGCGTTCGTTACGACTTCCGTCGTAATTACCTGAATAACGCAACCGTACGACCAAACGAACCAACATACGAGATATTTTTTAGCACATTTCATGTTCCCTATACCTTAACTTCATTTTATAGCCTTGAAATGGGGTTAACGGGGCTTAAACGTGCTGAAAACTGACTTTTTAATATGCAGGGACCATTTTTGACATTTCTGGAATCTCAGTTCAGATTCACTGAATCTGGTCCATTCTTGAAGTTTTGATGGGTTTTAATGGCTGATTTTGGATACTATGGGCTGTTATTTGATGGTTTTTAACATTCCCATGGTTTTGAAAACCATCTGCCCACATGGAGGGCTTAGATCGAAGCACGGTTTTCGATGAACGATCCTAACGGTCATGGAAATCCTATATAAACCCCATGCCCTTCATTGTTGCAACTCAAAAATCTGATCCAAATCACTTTAAGTTGGGGTTTTACACCTCATACCTGAGTAGTTTGATCAAGATTTCCTAGCTTGGACCCTTTGTAAGCTTCTTTCGTTCTTTCATCGCTTTTCGAGCATGAAAGTCAAACAGTGTTTGACTTTCAGCTTTGACCAGTCAATGGTCAACACGAAGTTTGTTTGAACTTCTCAACATGAGCGTAATCATGATGGTTATAGTCCCAAGTGACTATACCTACTGATTACCACGTTGATTAGGTGTAGTGACGAGTCGTAGTTTAGGTCAAAATACGCTTTAGCGCTTATTTTGCAACCAAACTACTCTAGGGTATCAAAACACTTTGTTTTGATATCTAAAACCTGTTTTCTAAATTAGTTAAGCATGTTTCAACATGCTTAGCTCGTCACTTTAGGTTTAGTGCTTAGTTTAGAGTCGTAAGTCAAGCGGTCTAAACCACCGCTTAGAGTTTCGAACTCGACCTGTTTGGTCGATCATTAGGATCCGACCAAACACATATTAGGACCATAGTTGTATAGGGAATAACCTTCCAAGGTTATACCTTATGGTCACTTAGTTTAATTAGTTGTATGATAGGTAGTTTATATGCCTTAGGTAAATGACCAAAATGCCCTTTTTGCGCATAAATCTATTTTAAGCATATGTAACCTAAATTTTGACATCTAAACTGATTAGGAAACAATATTAGACATGTTAAGGCATATATTACTTTTCATAGGACTAGTTAGGCGGTCCGAACGCATTTTAAGCGAACGACGCATTAAAGTAGCGTAAGCTACCTAAACAGGTCGTAATGGGTCGTAAGCACTTAGGATAGGTTCCAATTTAGTATGTAGGCTTTGTTAAACCATATCATATGAGTTCCAATACTCATTTGGTTTACGAAACCTCATCCTATCCGATCTTCCAATTTAGGTCCGGTTTATTAACATAGTTACCTATATTAGGTGCCGATTGATTCCGTGATCTTCTAGCATTGCTTGATTGTTATCCGAAGACTATTGAGCAATCTCAAGTGAGTACATAGTCCCCTCTTTTACTGTTTTCAAGCTGTTTTGGGGTGAAACACATGTGCCTACTTGTTACTTTCGTGCTTTTCCCGTTTTATATCATATACTGGCTATGTTCATTAGTACGTGGATAGTACATGATTTCATTATGTTTTGCTATGTATGTTCACTTAGCATGCTAGCACTTTGATTTACATTACATTTTGTTGCATATGTTCATCCAGCATATGGACACATTGTTTTACATTTTGAACTGTTTGAACCATTTGGAACTGTTTGATCTATGTGGATTATTTGAACTGTTTGAACCATTTGGAACTGCTTGATCTATCTGAACTGTTGATCCATTTGGAACTGTCTGGTCTATGTTTGAACCATTGGGTTAGGGAAGTGATTAGGTAACAGGGCGGGTGTAATGTATTAAAAGCATGGTGGATACGCATGTGACAACCCTCATAATTACATGTATCCGTACGACTAATTAATATTAAATTGTGCTTATTGATTGTGCAGAAAAATTGACCAAATGATCCTGTATGCTTTTCTATGTGTTGAGAACTATTTGTGTTACAAAAGATGCATAAAAGACACTATACGGTACAACTTAACACATTAATGGAACGGTACTTAACCGAACAACCGGACATTACCCGGGACACCAAAATTTTGTCAGAAACATTATATTATTATTTTTAACTAATTATGGTCCCAAAAATCCCAACACACTATATAAATATGTCATACACTTACTACCTTAGATAATTCACTAAACCTTCCAAGTAATCACCTACTTATAATAAAAATTTACAAATAACCCCCCCCCTCTCACTATTTTCGGCTCATATAGGGGCCCCACCATAATCATCACTAAATCACCTAATAGATATTCCCTTTTTATTTGATTGGA
Organism: Helianthus tuberosus; assembly: GCA_030545235.1. Taxonomy (NCBI): domain Eukaryota; kingdom Viridiplantae; phylum Streptophyta; class Magnoliopsida; order Asterales; family Asteraceae; genus Helianthus; species Helianthus tuberosus. Next base: position 97,858,669 of record CM060367.1, read on the forward strand.
CCCCTTTTATTTGTTGCACTTGCCATGAAATATCCATGATGACATTAGGTTGGGCTATAAGATTTATCTCATCATTTCACTACAAGTTCACCTCACCTTCTCCACTATCTCTCTCCCTCTTGGCTGCACATAATCGCCACCACCACCACCACTTCAACATTCATTCATTTGTTTCATTATCAAGTCCAAAACAAGTGCTAGAAGAAGTCTTGTGAAGCTTGGAGCTTGGAGTCTTGAAGAAACATCACACCTCGCTCTTTCACGCCATTTTCATCATCACTTTTCTTTGTTCACAAGTTCATCCCTAGCCCTTGTGCTAGTTGTAAGTCCTCGATTTAACTTTTAGTCACTTCTACGTTGATTATTCGAAAGATTGTAGTTGATGTGTAACACAAGAACATAAAAGAGAATGAACTAGAAAATAAATCTGGTTGGATTAAGTTGGTATAAGCATACATGTTGTTTGATCATTAATTTATTGATAAACCCATTGTTAGGACACTTGTTGATGCGTTTTTAGTAACATCTACAATATAAAAAGCATGCTGATTAGCATTTTCAGCCTCCTTCAACTGGCTGTAACTGGATCATTATAAATCGAAAAAATGAATTTCTGAAGCCTAAATTATGTATTTTCAAAAAACAGATCCAATGGCGCTGGAATCGTAATTTTTTGAGGTCATTTACTATTTTTAAAGGATTGTTTTTGGACAGCAGCTCAAGCTGCATTTTTACTGAAGAAAATGTGTGTTATATTTTTAGTCATAACTTGAAACCTGAATAGGACTAGCTCATGAAATTTGTACAGTAGATGACCACTGATGTATTTGTAATTCTCCCACTGGAATTTCGTAAATCAGACTTACGATGAAATTTTAATGAATTATTCCGTGGACTGCAGTCAGAAAGTGATGAATCTGATTGCAGTCCGGTAAACGAATTTTTATAAAATATTGGTAATGAATTGGATCCCGAGATTTTTATACAATAATATTTGGATCATTGAAGACCTTCTGTAAAAAGTTGGGACTTTTTGAAACAAGTTAACTATTTTATTAAAATCCCCGAAAACAGCCCAATTTTGAATATAAAAGCTGAAACGACATAAGTAGTGATTTGCGTGTCTAAATGTCGGGTAGGTTATCCGAGAATGATATTACATGTTATATGTCTATAAAAGTGTTATGTGCAATGTCGTATGTTTGTTTACGAGTGGGAAATAGATGGGAAGTTTATATGGGCATGAACCGTTAAAGTGATGCATGTTATGTGATAGATACGTGTAGGAACTTTGTGCTCTATTTGAAACCCACTAAATGACTAACTGGTAATCATAATAGGACGTGATTGACTGACCTTGACTGTTAGCTATTTTTGAGAGTCAAACCGAGCAACTAAAAGTGAGTTCATACTCTTAAGGCATGGGATTCCCGGTGGGTTGGGAATGGGATTGAATAACTATGCAGAACTTGTACACTTACCACTACTAGACTACTTACCACTGTCTTCGGATTGGGAAGGGCACTTACGTAAAACCTACGTAATCTCATACTTACCACTGTCCTCAGATTGGGAAGGGCACTTACGTAAAACCTACGTAATCTCATACTTACCACTGTCCTCGGATTGGGAAGGGCACTTACGTAAAACCTACGTAATCTCCTACTTATCACTGTCCTCGGATTGGGAAGGACACCTATAGATACAACCAGTCTAGTAAGATATATAACATGGGAAGCCCCCACTAAATCTCGTAAAGGTTCGGGAAACAAGGATATTGGGTAGCACATGACTCTGAAACAAACTTACGATTTCTGAAACGATCTCAATAACTGAACATTTAACTGTGAACTCGCTCAACTTTGTTGTTGACTCGTTGTTACATGCCTTGTAGGTCGATAGGTACTTACGGAGCTTGCGTCAGGAGGAGGTCGTTGTGGAATATGGACTGTTATGTCCCGTGCCTAATAAATAAACTTTATGAACTTATGGAACTTATGTTCGGTCGTTAAACTTGTGAACTATGAATTTTTGTTTTGGAGTTATGTCTTATGCTTCCGCTGTTAACTTAAAGTCGGTTACTGTCTTTTGGTCACCAATTGTATAGTGGTTGGTTCATTTACTTAATTACGTTGTTCAATATGATTGGTGGCTCGATCCTGGTCATGTCACGTCTCTAAGCAGTGATACTCTGCATGGTGGAATTTGGGGGTGTGAGAGATTGGTATCAGAGCCATTGGTTATAGTGAACTTGGTTTTAATAAGGGAAAAAGTTTTTTGTTAAAACCAGACTATAACCTGTACAGCGCTCAACGATCCACAACGACGCTTCGCTCCACGTGCAAGACTCTACACTATAGGTGATATGATTTATGTTTAAATTGCCTACTTGCTAGTTACATAGAACGTTGCTCGTGGTATGCTTAGATAAATGTAACAACTATTGTTTGAAAACACTTGTGTGCTTACCCTCTTCTGTCATCGCATATTTGCGAACCTTTCTCACCCATGTTTCCTTTGATATGAATATCATGAGTGGACGCGTTAACATGACTCAAGCCCAGTTGGCGGCTTTGATCACTAAACAAGTTACTGCAGCACTCGCAGCTGCCCAGGCAAGAGGTCAACACGCTCAGCCTCCTATGTGCACGTTCAAGACTTTTATGGACTGTCGTCCTAGTACTTTCAGTGGCACTGAAGGAGCCGTTGGACTCCTCCACCGGTTCGAGAAGCTCGAATCGGTCTTCGAAATGTGTGAATTCCCTGAGGCACGTAGGGTGAAGTATGCCACTGGTACTCTCGAAGGCGTTGCGCTGACTTGGTGGAACGCACAAGTTCAAATGTTAGGGCTGGCAGCTGCTAATGCCACCCGATGGAACGACTTCAAGGAACTGATCAAGCGAGAATACTGTAATCGTGATGACATCCACAAGCTGGAAGTGGAGTTCTTTAACCTAAAGATGACGGGGTCAGAGATAGAGGCGTATACGAAGCGATCCAACGAACTGGCAGTGTTATGTCCAACTATGGTGGATCCTCCCATCAAGCGTATCGAGCTGTACCTCAAAGGCTTAGTACCAGAGATTCAAAGCCATGTGACTGCTGCTAACCTTGCTACCATCCAGGATGTTACTCGTCTTGCTCATCGTCTCACAGACCAGGCAGTGGAACAGAACAAGCTGCCTAAGCGTATAGGTGCTACTGCTACTGCTACTACTACTTCTGCTATTCCCAGTGACAACAAACGAAAATGGGATGGAGTCTCCATCAAGGGTTCGACTACAATTCAGTCCCAGGCGCAGCAGCGAAAGATTGATGACTACCAGAGTCCTGGTCAGCAATCTTCTGGTAGTCAAGGGCAGGGTGGATATCGAGGAAACCACCCAAAGTGCAACAAATGCAACAGACACCACAGTGGTCAGTGCAACAAGGGACGTTTTCAGAGGTGTCTCAAGATGGGTCATGAAGCCAAGGATTGCAGGAGCTCACGACCTGCAAGTCAGAATCATCAGCAGCAGCAGCAAGCGCCGCAAAATCAGCAACAGCAACAGGGCAACAGGGGATGCTTTCAGTGTGGTGCTGAAGGTCACTTCAAGAGACACTGCCCGCAGTTAAATCAGAATCAGAACAATAACCAAGGGAACAGAAACAACAATGGGGGTAACAACGGGGGAAACAATGGAGACAATGGCTCCCGGGGCTGTGTGTTCGTGATTGGTTAGGGTGATGCTAGGAATGATCCCAACGTCGTGATGGGTAAGTTTCTACTGGATGACTTTTATGTTAATGTTCTATTTGATTTGGGTGCCGATACCAGTTATGTGTCCCTAAAAGTTAGTCAAATGCTTACACGTACCCCAACACTTTTGAACACCAAGCACACGGTAGAGCTAGCAAACGGTAAAAGTCTTGAAGCCACACGCATAGTTAAGGGCTGTAACCTCGTCTTAGCTGGTCAGACCTTCTCTATCGATCTTATCCCTATTGTACTTGGTAGTTTCGACGTCGTTATCGGGATGGATTGGCTATCTCATCATCAAGCGGAGATTAATTGCAAGGAGAAAATCGTCCGCATTCCTCGTTCTGGTGAAGAACCTCTCATGATTCATGGCGACAAGAGTGGTGCTGTTGTGGGCATCATCTCTTTCCTTAGGGCCCAGAAGTGTTTGCGTAAGGGCTACACTGCCATTCTTGCACTCGTTACTGACGCATCAATGGAAGAGAAGAGAATTGAAGACATTCCTATAGTGTGCGATTTTCCTGAGGTATTTCTTGAGGAATTACCTGGCCTTCCTCCTCAGCGACAAGTCGAATTCCAAATCGAGCTAGCTCCTGCAGCAGCGCCCATAGCTCGAGCACCTTATCGCTTAGCCCCAACCGAACTTGAAGAACTGTCCAAGCAATTACAAGAACTTTTGGAAAAAGGTTTTATTCGTCCTAGCTCTTCGCCCTGGGGAGCTCCAGTACTATTCGTGAAGAAGAAAGACGGTACCTTCAGAATGTGCATTGACTACTGCGAACTCAATAAGGTGACTGTAAAGAATCGTTATCCTCTCCCACGCATTGATGACTTATTCGACCAGCTGCAAGGGTCGAGCTACTACTCCAAGATTGATCTGAGATCGGGTTACCATCAACTGAGAGTCCGAGACGAGGATGTCTCTAAAACAACATTCAGAACTCGTTACGGCCATTACGAGTTTCTGGTTATGCCTTTCAGATTAACGAACGCACCAGCGGTTTTCATGGATCTCATGAACCGAGTATGCAAACCTTACTTGGATAAGTTCGTTATTGTTTTCATCGACGACATCCTGATCTATTCTAAGAGCTAGGAGGAACACGAGCAGCATCCACGACTTATGCTGGAACTTCTTCGAGCAGAGCAACTGTATGCCAAATTTTCGAAATGTGACTTCTGGCTTCGCGAAGTCCATTTTTTAGGCCACGTAGTAAACAAGGATGGGATTCATGTTGATCCATCCAAGGTTGACTCAATCAAGAACTGGACTGCACCCCGCACACCAACAGAAATCCGCCAATTCTTGGGTCTGGCGGGCTACTACAGACGATTTATCAAGAATTTCTCAAGGATTGCGCAACCTCTCACTTCACTAACTCAGAAGGGTGTCATCTACCATTGGGGAGATGCACATGAGTCCGCATTTCAGCACTTAAAAGACAGACTTTGTAGCGCGCCTATCCTCTCATTGCCTGAAGGCACAGATGATTTTGTGGTTTATTGCGACGCATCCATCCAAGGACTTGGTTGCGTGTTGATGCAACATGACAAGGTCATTGCCTATGCATCGCGCCAACTTAAGGTTCACGAAAGGAACTACACTACGCACGACTTGGAGTTGGGAGCAGTTGTTTTTGCGCTAAAGATATGGAGACATTATCTGTACGGTACCAAGTGCACCATTTACACCGATCACAGGAGTCTCGAGCATATCTTCAAGCAAAAGGAGTTAAACATGCGTCAACGCCGATGGGTCGAGCTCTTGAACGATTATGAATGCGCTATCAAATACCATCCAGGCAAGGCCAATGTTGTGGCCGACGCCCTCAGTCGAAAGGATACTATACCTAAGCATGTATGTGCTTTATAGCTTACCATCCAATCCAACCTTCCCGCTCAGATTCGCGATGCTCAGGTTAAAGCATTGAAAGCAGAGAACATCAGGGCTGAGTCCTTACGAGGATCGAGGCAGCGGCTAGAACGAAAGGAAAACGGAACCTACTATGTTAACGGGCGCATCTGGGTTCCATTGTATGGAGACCTACGCGAGCTTGTGATGGATGAAGCACATAAGTCTCGTTATTCAGTACATCCTGGTTCGGATAAGATGTACCACGACCTAAAGACTACATACTGGTGGCTTAGTATGAAAGCCCACATAGCAACCTACGTTAGCAAATGTTTGACTTGTGCGAGAGTCAAGACCGAATATCAGAAACCGTCGGGCCTACTTCAACAACCAAAGATACCTAAATGGAAATGGGAGCAAATTTCCATGGATTTCGTTACTGGCCTACCGAGATCACAACGCGGAAACGATACCATTTGGGTGATCGTGGATCGACTGACCAAGTCTGCACATTTTCTGGCAATCAAGGAAACGGATAAGTTTTCTACTCTAGCAGACATCTACCTGAAGGAAGTAGTATCAAGGCACGGAGTGCCAACCTCCATCATCTCTGATCGAGACTCACGTTTTACCTCGGAACTGTGGCAAGCCATGCACAAATCTTTTGGATCACGCTTAGATATGAGCACCGCTTATCACCCACAAACGGATGGGCAATCTGAACGCACCATCCAGACCCTTGAAGACATGCTTAGGGCATGTGTGATTGATTTTGGCAATGGTTGGGAAAAGCACCTCCCATTAGTGGAGTTTTCGTATAACAACAGTTACCACACCAGCATCCAGGCCGCTCCGTTCGAGGCATTGTACGGACAGAAATGTCGACCACCTCTTTGTTGGGCAGAGGTTGGCGACAGTCAAATCACTAGCCCAGAACTTGTAGTAGATACAACCGAGAGAATTGCTCAGATACGACAGCGAATGGCGGCAGCTCGTGACCGTCAGAAAAGCTATGCTGATAAGCGAAGAAAACCACTCGAGTTCCAGGTTGGGGATCGGGTGCTACTCAAAGTCTCACCTTGGAAAGGTGTGGTCCGTTTTGGCAAACGAGACAAACTCAATCCGTGTTATGTCGGACCGTTCGAAATCATTGAGAAAATTGGCAAAGTCGCCTACAAGTTGAACCTACCTGAAGAACTCAGCGGAGTTCACAATGTTTTCCATGTGTCGAATCTGAAGAAGTGTCTGTCAAATGAGACCCTCATAGTTCCCTTAAAGGAGCTCACTATCGATGACCAGTTGCGATTCGTCGAGGAACCAGTTGAAATTATTAATCGAGATGTTAAGACTCTCAAGCGTATCAGGATACCTCTTGTTCGAGTTCGTTGGAACTCCCGTCGTGGCCCAGAGTATACATGGGAACGAGAAGACCAAATGAAACTCAAGTATCCCCAGTTGTTTAAGAAAAGTGCAACCACTACTGAGGCTGAAGCTACTGCAGAATTTCGGGACGAAATTCCAAATCAACGGGGGGATAATGTGACACCCCAGGAAAACCAGTAAACCACGCAACTTAACTAGCTTCCTCAGTAACCACGCACTATATTTCGGGACGAAATTTTCTTAACATGGGGAGAATGTGACAACCCTCATAATTACATGTATCCGTACGACTAATTAATATTAAATTGTGCTTATTGATTGTGCAGAAAAATTGACTAAATGATCCTGTATGCTTTTCTATGTGTTGAGAATTAAATGTGTTACAAAAGATGCATAAAAGACACTATACGGTACAACTTAACACATTAACGGAACGGTACTTAACCGAACAACCGTACATTACCCGGGACACCAAAATTTTGTCAGAAACATTATATTATTATTTTTAACTAATTATGGTCCCAAAAATCCCAACACACTATATAAATATGTCATACACTTACTACCTTATATAATTCACTAAACCTTCCAAGTATTCACCTACTTATAATAAAAATTTACAAATAACCCCCCCCCCCCCCCTCTCACTATTTTCGGCCATATAGGGGCCCCACCATAATCATCACTAAATCCCCTAATAGATATTCCCTTTTTATTTGATTGGACCCCTTTTATTTGTTGCACTTGCCAAGAAATATCCATGATGACATTAGGTTGGGCTATAAGATTTATCTCATCATTTCACTACAAGTTCACCTCACCTTCTCCACTATCTCTCTCCCTCTTGGCTGCACATAATCGCCACCACCACCACCACTTCAACATTCATTCATTTGTTCCATTATCAAGTACAAAACAAGTGCTAGACGAAGTCTTGTGAAGCTTGGAGCTTGGACTCTTGAAGAAACATCACACCTCGCTCTTTCACGCCATTTTCATCATCACTTTTCTTTGTTCACAAGTTCATCCCTAGCCCTTGTGCTAGTTGTAAGTCCTCGATTTAACTTTTAGTCACTTCTACGTTGATTATTCGAAAGATTGTAGTTGATGTGTAACACAAGAACATAAAAGAGAATGAACTAGAAAATGGACATAAACTTACATAAAATCTGGTTGGATTAAGTTGGTATAAGCATGCATGTTGTTTGATCATTAATTTATTGATAAACCCTTTGTTAGGACACTTGTTGATGCGTTTTTAGTAACATCTACACTATAAAAAGCATGCTGATTAGCATTTTCAGCCAACTTCAACTGGCTGTAACTGGATCATTATAAATCCAAAAACTGAATTTCTGAAGCCTACATTATGTATTTTCGAAAAACAGATCCAATGGCGCTGGAATCGTAATTTTTTGAGGTCGTTTACTATTTTTAAAGGACTGTTTTTGGACAGCAGCTCAAGCTGCGTTTTTTACGGAAGAAAAAGTGTGTTATATTTTTAGTCATAACTTGAAACCTGAATAGGACTAGCTCATGAAATTTGTACAGTAGATGACCACTGATGTATTTGTAATTCTCCCACTGGAATTTTGTAAATCAGACTTACGATGAAATTTTAATGAATTATTCCGTGGACTGCAGTCAGAAAGTGATGAATCTGATTGCAGTCCGGTAAACGAATTTTTATAAAATATTGGTAGTGAATTGGATCCCGAGATTTTTACACAATAATATTTGGATCATTAAAGACCTTCTGTAAAAATTTGGGAATTTTTGAAACAAATTAACTATTTTATTAAAATCCCCGAAAACAGCCCAGTTTTGAATATAAAAGCTGAAACGACATAAGTAGTGATTTGCGTGTCTAAATGTCGGGTAGGTTATCCGAGAATGATATTACATGTTATATGTCTATAAAAGTGTTATGTGCAATGTCGTATATTTGTTTATGAGTGGGAATAGATGGAAAGTTTTTATGGGCATGAACCGTTAAAGTGATGCATGTTATGTGATAGATACGTGTAGGAACTTTGTGCTCTATTTGAAAACCACTAAATGACTAACTGGTAATCATAATAGGACGTGATTGACTGACCTTGACTGTTAGCTATTTTTGAGAGTCAAACCGAGCAACCAAAGGTGAGTTCACACTTTTAAGGCATGGGATTCCTGGTGGGTTGGGAATGGGATTGAATAACTATGATAGAACTTGTACACTTACCACTACTAGACTACTTACCACTGTCTTCGGATTGGGAAGGGCACTTACGTAAAACCTACGTAATCTCATACTTACCACTGTCCTCAGATTGGGAAGGGCACTTACGTAAAACCTACGTAATCTCATACTTACCACTGTCCTCGGATTGGGAAGGGTACTTACGTAAAACCTACGTAATCTCCTACTTATCACTGTCCTCGGATTGGGAAGGACACCTATTGATACAACCAGTCTAGTAAGATATATAACATGGGAAGCCCCCACTAAATATCGTAAAGGTTCGGGAAACAAGGATACTGGGTAGCACATGACTCTGAAACAAACTTACGATTTCTGAAACGATCTCAATAACTGAACATTTAACTGTGAACTCGCTCAACTTTGTTGTTGACTCGTTGTTACATGCCTTGCAGGTCGATAGGTACTTACGGAGCTTGCGTGAGGAGGAGGTCATTGTGGAATATGGACTGTTATGTCCCGTGCCTAATAAATAAACTTTCTGAACTTATGGAACTTATATTCGGTCGTTAAACTTGTGAACTATGAATTTATGTTTTGGACTTATGTCTTATGCTTCCGCTGTTAACTTAAAGTTGGTTACTGTCTTTTGGTCACCAATTGTATAGTGGTTGGTTCATTTACTTAATTACGTTGTTCAATACGATTGGTGGCTCGATCTTGGTCATGTCACGTCTCCAAGCAGTGATACTCTGCATGGTGGAATTTGGGGGTGTGACAACGCCGTTGGTACTTCCTATATATAAGTGCTTTTAACACATTATATTTCGTTGCGTTATCTAGATCACTTGGGCAAGGTTATCATAACAAAGTTATATTACAAAAATGATTTACAATCTGGGTTTACTTAAACAAATGTTTTGGAGTTAAGACTCATGGCTTCGAGGTTTTATAAACAGGGAATAGGTTTTCGTATCGGATCCTCCGAGAAAAACGGACCTACAAGTGGTATCAGAGCCTTGGCTCTTTTCCTTGTTTAAAAACAAACATTGTGTTGTTTGAAACAAGTGTGTTCTTGTTATTTTCCAGATTTTTGTTCTTGAAAAGTTTATATATTTTCTGGAAAAAGGCTTTAAAATCAGTGTTTATCCTATTGTTTTGCTAAAAGTTTGTTCAAAAACCTTGTTTGTTTGAATTATTACATGTTACTAGTGGGTTTTTGTTAAAAGTTTTAAGCAAAATAGTGTTCGGAAAATTTCTCCGGTGAAATTTTTGCCAGAATATTCAAGAGTGTTCTTCATCATATTCAAACTGTTCTTGCATAATGTCTGTGTTTTGATCTTGTTTTGTTGGAATATTGAAGTGTTATTGTTTAAAATAGATTAAGTTGAATTTTGTGTACATTTGGAATGATGGATAGTTGGTAAAAAAATCAGAAAAGCATGCTTGTTTGAAAAAGAAGTTTGTGTGTCAGGATAAGATTTGATCTTCTTTGAAAAATATCTTGTTGTCTGTCTCATTTGTCAACGAAATCACACCATTTTCGTCCAACTTGATCTCAACGAAAACACCCTGGTCGAAATCACTAGTTGCTGGACAAAATCACTTGTTGTTGGACGAAATCACATTGTTATCATTCTTCGACGAAATCAAGCTTGTTATCACTCAGCGACGAAATCATCCATACGACGAACTTAACATCCAGCGACGAAAACACTTATCAAGTTTGTGATTTCATCACTTTGTGATTTCGTCAACCATTTGTTTTCGTAACCCATTTGATTTCGTCAATCACAGTGTCTTCGTCCCATTCAAGGAGAGTAGTGTTCGTCGCACATAGTCCAATTATATTTTAGTTCAGTGGATGAGTATTTCAAGTTTGCATGTGCGAGTTAATTGTTCAAAATGAATTGATTGTGAGGCTCGATGATCAAGATTGCATGTGAAGTGAATATGTTTGAAAATAAGGATAAATGTGATTTCTTTAAATACAACAGAACATGGTCCAATAATATAGGTTTGTTGTCAGCCCACTAAATTTGAAAGGTCAATGATAGAGCCGGATTCGAGATCGGCAATCTCCAATAAACAAGTAAATAACAAAAATGTAAATTTAACGTAAGACAAGTATTTGAATCAATTTTCTTCTTAACTTCTTCAAATGAAAAATACCAAGCTATTTAATATGCTAAGAAACAACTACCATTTGATAGTGCATGAGATAAAAAAGGAAACGTGGATGCAGTAAATAAGAAAATGGATAATTATGCAACGTGGTCTTATCTTCTACATGCATGCGAGAAAGGGAAACGTGCAGCTAATTCGTGGGTTTGAAATGCTCCAAACAAGTAACCGGGTTACGTAATCGATTACGGCGGTTCATGGGAATGATGAATCGTATCAATACCCACCCCTTTAAAACGGGTCGTGTCCTCACGACCCACAGTTGTCGAAATTGTACCGGTCCATGGTGGATCGGTTTGAGGCTCGAAAAGCAAGAATTGTGGCGTTTTGCAACGGTGCCCCGGCTGGAACTTTTCGTCGCAGTTGAAACAAAGGCCGGCGGCGCGCTTCGCTTGCATCTCCGCTTGAGTAAGGCGTTTGATTGGAAGAGATGATGCGGATTGTGGGGACGAAACAGATCCAACAGTAGAATCAATTACCCCAGCAGTGAGCTTGTCTTCAATTAAACGAGCTAATCCGTACGTTTGATGCAACGTGTGAGGATGATGGATTGCTAGTTCGCTTTGAATGTCCGATTTAAGTCCGGAGATGAAACAATTCTTTAGTGTCTCGGGAGATAAACCGATGACCCGGTTAGCGAGTCGTTCAAACTCAGTTTGATACATGGCAACGGTGGTTTTTTGCTGGAGTTTGAAAAGAGTCGCCTGGTGATTCTCGTAGGAAGAAGGACCAAATCGGAGTTCCAAAGCTCTTGAAAATTCTGGCCAAGTTCCGAGTAACCTGTTGTTCGAGAGATACTTGTACCAACTTAGTGCGTCACCGGTGAAATAGAACACAGCTAGGTAGAGACGTTGGTTCATTGGAATGTGGTAGTAGTTGAAGTAGTTATCGGCTTGAAAGAGCCAATCTAACGGGTTAGAACCATCAAATGTAGGTAGCAGAATTTTGGGAGGGCGGGGCTGGTTGTTACCGGGTGGGGGTGGTGGCGGTGGCGGTGGCTGATGACCGGGTGGTGGTGGTAGAGGAGGGGGTGGTGGTGGGTTGGACGAAGAACCGATCTCGAAAGAGGTCGTTTCCTTGTCCTTGACAAAGGCGGCTAGAAGCTTGTTACTAACTTCCAACTGCTGGTTCATGGTTGCCTGCAGGGATTCGAACTGAGCCTTGGCCTGAGCAGAAGATTCGGCGACGGTGGTGGCATTAGTTGAAAGGAACTGATCGAACCTCTCAAGGAGAGCCTGCAAGGGGTCGTCAATGGTGGTTGTTTCTTTGCGGGGAGGCATGACGGAGTCGAGGAATGAAAGCACCAAATGATAGAGCCGGATTCGAGATCGGCAATCTCCAATAAACAAGTAAATAACAAAAATGTAAATTTAACGTAAGACAAGTATTTGAATCAATTTTCTTCTTAACTTCTTCAAATGCAAAATACCAAGCTATTTAATATGCTAAGAAACAACTACCATTTGATAGTGCATGAGATAAAAAAGGAAACGTGGATGCAGTAAATAAGAAAATGGATAATTATGCAACGTGGTCTTATCTTCTACATGCATGCGAGAAAGGGAAACGTACAGCTAATTCGTGGGTTTGAAATGCTCCAAACAAGTAACCGGGTTACGTAATCGATTACGGCGGTTCATGGGAATGATGAATCGTATCAGTCAAATAATAAAGGTTTGTTGTCAGCCCACTAAATTTGAAAGGTCCAATATGTTTGTTGAAAGTCAAATTTCATTGTTGAGGTAAAAGAGTCAAACATCTTCGTAAAATCAGATTTATTCACCCACACAAATTTCGTCACTTTTGAAACCTCGTCATCACATAAACTGCATCTGGTCAACGAAAATTCAATTGTTGTTGTCTTGTTTTCATGAAAAAAAAAAGGTTTCGTCCACCACAATAACCTTAATTTTCGTAAAAACAAGAAGTTTCATCATCACGTGAGAAAGTGACTGAATAAAACCAAATTTCCTTTCGGTCCAATCATATTCAGATTTGATAAAGTATATCACATAGGGGGTGGGGTTTCATCAACATTAATTTTCATCGATCAGATCATTCATCATTAAAGGTTTCGTCGCCAAGATCTCAACATCAGCTTTCGTAGATCAGATTATAAGGTTTCGCCAACATCATCAGAGGTTTCGTCTTTAACTAAGGTTTCGTCAAAACATCGTCCATCACACAAAGTTTCGCCAAAATTTGGGTTTCGTCGAAACTTGTTAAAGTTTTTAACAGAGGCTTTGCAAAAGTGATTTAACAGTGTGTTATTAAGTGTGTGACCAGGTTTTCAATTTCATACACCAATCATGAGTTGTACGAGTGTAACACCCCAAAAATATAAAACTTTATATTAGAATTATAAAGTATAAATAAACGAGAAATTTACTAACTAGGGATTTTAACCTAGTTAGTTACAAGTCTAGAAATAGCCTATAATAGGGTTAAAATGCAACTAGACTAAAAGTTAAACAAAATGGAAGGGCCTAAGTTGTAAGAATTGAAACTATAATATTAATTTTAATAAAAATCAAAACCAAACACCATTTTTGAAGGTGTTGGTCGTACAGGAGAAAGGGCAGGGGCGACTCCCCACTCTCAAACCCCTAAAACTCACTAAACTTGCAAATTAAAGGCTCAATCCAAGTCGAAATCGAAATTAAAGTGTAGATAACTGATCCTCATCACAAGAGGATTACAAGGTATGTAAAATTTCATGAAAACCCTCAACTTGAATTTCTCTTGTAATTGGGAAAATCTGAAATTATAGTTGCATGTATGTCTTATGATGATCTAGGAACAACTATAGTGTCTAAGGACAAACCCTAGGCAAATACAAGTTGAAATCATGTTAAATTTTAATGAAGAATATGAACACCATTGTAGGTGATTAACGGGTTATGTGTAAATTGATGAACACTAGGATATTGGGTGTTGTTCTAGTGTAATTTGACAATTTTGAAGTGATTTCAGAAATTTAGAAGCTAACAATCATGTAAAATGGTTGAATGATGTGAAATTAGGGCTAAGTGATAAACTAGAAACTTGATGTTTAATTATGTAAAAATCTGCCCTTAAAGTGTTTGTAGAAATGCCTCTAAGAAGGCTTAAAACTGAAATTCCAAGTTTAAACACATAATTATGGTATTTCTGTGTATTATGCGAATTATGATTTAAAAAGAGAGTTCTAAACATATCATAAATGAACTCTATAGGGAAGGATACCGGAACGTCGAGTGGATAAGCCGGTGGTGATTTGCGGTTGAAGGGCGTGCACTAAGCTATGTAACTTGACCCGTTACATTTGATGAATTATTGTTAAACTATGCGTTGTTGATTAAAACTTTGGTTGATTGTAGCGACTTTATTCGTTACCTAATTCGTAGGCTAAGAATTGGTTTGTAGTCGTTTGGTAGTCATCAAAATGGAGGATTTCCGTAGATGAACCAAACGGGTCAAATAATGATGCATTGTAGTAATAATATTGTAAGTAGATATAGATGGCGAAAATGATCACAAGAGCACGAAGCCATAGTGTTGGTAATGAAGTGCCGGTGATCATAAGCCCCGGAAGTTGGGTAACAAGCGCCTTAGGCTTACTAGTCAAATGATAGTAGAATAAGTAGAATTATAATGGGTCGAATAAATGCATAGCGACATTTAGTTGTTCGGTCCGTAAGTTAAATTTTCGGTATCAAAATTTTATTAGTTATGTCGGTAATGAATTTACAGACGTATAGGAAAAAGAATCACCTAAAACGGACTTACGAGTCAAAAGATATGCACATTTGAAGTTGAAATCTGAGTTTTCCGGAGCTGGCAGAAAATGCAGCTCAATAAACATAACCTGCTGGAAAACCGTTCCTTCCGCGCCACGCGACAGGATCTTATGATCCCTCCGCGACACGCGACATCCGCCGCGCCACGCGACAAAACGATCGGAACCTGCCGCGACACGCGGCAGGATAACTTTTAAAAACTTATTTTGTTTTTCATGTTCTGATGCTAGAACTTGTTTGTATGATCCAATTCATTGTCACAACTAAATTTTGGGTTGTTTTGACTTTAGGTAATGTTGGAAATCTTATGGATGGCGTTCAAGCAAATGTTGAAGAACCGAACACTATTTTTGAAGCTTCCGCAATGTTTTAAATCTTTGATAGATTTTTGTATGGATTGTAAACAATTTCTAAACAACTTTTGAAACAATTTACCTTAGTCGTTAGTTGACTTACTTATGAACTTCTTTAATGAAAGTTATGTTACTTAAGCAATATTTTATTAGAAATGGTATAATCTATTATTTAAAATCAAGTGAAAATTTAAGGGTGTTACAAGTTGGTAATCAGAGCTTAAGGTTGTCAACAAAGTGTTCGGTTCAAGCTTGATTGATCGTCCGGTAAGAATTAACTTATTTATGTTAGTAGATTATACCTTATGTAAGTATGAGAAATAAATTGAGATGCATGGGAAGAGTGTGTTAACACACTCAAACCCGGAAAGTGCGTTAAGTGTGAACGGTTAAAGCAAGTTAGGAACTTGGCTAAACCGAAACAAATGAAGCAATAGTATAAATGAAATGTTTAACGTTTAAATGTAAACATTTTAGCTTCAAGATGTCTGATGGGAATGATGATAATCCGGTGCAAACAAGCACCGAACAAATGAAAGAGATGTGCAAACAAGCACCGAACAAATGAAAGAGATAATTGCCGAAGAGGTAGGGAAGGCAATTGAAGGAAGTCTATCCGGGTTTATAGACAAAATTCAAAACACGGTGTTGTCGCTTGTTGAAGAGCGAGTTAAAAGGTTGGAGGATATTGTCAACTTTATGAAGGAGAAAACGGGAGAACGCAAAGGGTGTTCGTACAAAGAATTCATGGCGTGTAAACCGCCAATCTATAACGGGGAGGTTTACCCGATAATTTGCCAAAGATGGATAAGTGATGTTGAAGGAGTGTTTGAACGAACCCATTGTGACGTAGGTGACTTTGTTGCTTACGGAACGGGTCAATTGAGAAATCAAGCCAATGATTGGTGGGATAACAAAAAGAAGGAAATGGGAGCCGAATCGGCAAGGGTTATGACTTGGGACAAGTTTAAGGTACCATTCCTTAAACACCACAGTCCCAAAGCGGTTATTAACAGAATCAAAGAAGAATAGATCCAGCTGAGACAAAAGGGTGAAACAATTGATAAGATCACGGGCATCTTCATGGATAAGCTGAGATTTTGTGACGAGTTAGTCACCACTGAAGAGCAAAAGATATACTACTATTACAACATGCTGAGTGCCGAGTACCGGGAATTTATGACTCCGTCAAAATACGAAACCCTCACGGAGATTATCAACACCGCCCGGGAGCGGGAAATCGAGATAAAGAAACAAGTGGAAAGAGGTGAACGAAGGGCACAGGATGTGAATCCAAGCCCTACAAAGAAAGCTAGAACTGCTGAATCGGGAAAGAAAGTGGATGCTAAAGGCGGGTCGCCGAGTTGCAAGGTGTGTGGTAAAGGGCACAAAGGCGAGTGCCGCTTCAAAGACAAGCCGTGCCCGGTATGTGGGAAGACGGGGCACACCGCATCACTATGTCCCGGGAAAGTCTCTATTTGTTACAAGTGTTATCAACCCGGTCACAAGAAATCTGAATGCCCCAAGTTGGTGGGAAAGAGAGACACAAAAGAGTCTCCAACAGAAGCTCCCAAAGCGAAGGCTAGGTCCTTCCAACTTACCACGGCAGAAGCAAAGATAGAACCAGATGTGGTCTCAGGTATATTCACAATTAACTCAATTCCAGAACGTGTATTGTTTGATACGGGTGCGAATAAATCCTTCATTTCGCATGGATTTATTCGACATCCTTCATTTGTATTGACGAAATTATCTGTGCCCTTAGAAGTTGAAATAGGGGACAACAAAAGTTTTATAGTTTCTGATGTTTGTCGAGGCTGCAAATTAAGCATCGACGATGAGGAATATTTGATGGACCTAATCCCGATGTCAATGGGGGAATTTCAAGTAGTCGTTGGGATGGATTGGCTAGCCCAGCACCATGCAAAAGTCGTGTGTTTTCGTAAAGAGATAAAACTAACATCTCCGAGCGGGAAACACGTCACCATTTATGGCGAAAAAGGAGGTAACCCTATAGTGTGCTCAATGTTGAAAGCTCACAAGCTTATGAAGCGAGGATGCAAGGCATTCATGATATACGCAAATGAGCCCGAGAAAGAATCACGGAAGATTGAAGATGTACCGGTAGTACGAGATTATGGAGATGTGTTTCCGGAGGATTTACCGGGGATACCGCCTGAACGAGAAGTAGAGTTCGGGATCGAATTGATTCCGGGCGCCAAACCCGTAGCAAAAGCTCCATACCGACTCGCACCGTCGGAATTACAAGAGTTGATGTCCCAAATTCAAGACCTGCGTGACAACGGATTCATAAGGCCGAGTGTATCTCCTTGGGGCGCACCGGTATTGTTCGTGAGAAAGAAAGACGGAAGCATGCGTATGTGTATCGATTACCGGGAGTTAAACAAACTCACGGTAAAGAACCAGTACCCGCTTCCGAGGATAGATGATTTATTCGACCAATTACAAGGTGCGAATTGGTTTTCAAAAATTGACCTTAGATCGAGGTATCACCAACTAAAGGTCAAGGAAGAAGATGTGCCGAAGACGGCTTTTCGCACGAGATACGGACATTACGAATTCCTCGTGATGTCATTTGGGCTAACAAATGCACCCGCGGCTTTCATGGACCTCATGAACCGGGTTTGCAAACCAATGTTGGATAAGTCGGTCATTGTGTTTATCGATGATATTTTGGTATATTCAAAAAGTGAAGCTGAACACGCACACCATTTGCAAGAAGTGTTAGAGACACTTAGACGAGAAAGGCTGTATGCGAAATTCTCTAAGTGTGCCTTTTGGTTACGAGAGGTACAATTCCTTGGCCACGTCATAAGTGCCGACGGGGTATTGGTGGATCCGTCAAAGATTGAGGCCGTGTCAAAATGGAATCCCCCAAAGAACCCTTTGGAAATTAGAAGCTTTTTGGGGCTCGCGGGATACTATAGGAGATTCATTCAAGATTTCTCCAAGATTGCGTCACCGCTGACAAAGCTAACCCGGAAGAAAGAAAGGTTCATTTGGGGTATCGATCAAGAAAGAGCGTTTCAAACGCTAAAAGAAAGGTTAACTCAAGCTCCGGTACTGACATTGCCGGACGGAGTCGAAGACATGGTGGTTTATTCGGATGCTTCACTATCGGGGCTCGGTTGCGTGTTGATGCAACGGGGCAAGGTAATAGCCTATGCCTCGAGACAATTGAAGATACACGAGAAGAAATATCCCACGCACGATCTCGAGTTGGCTGCGGTGGTATTTGCATTAAAAATATGGAGAAACTACTTGTATGGGGTAAAGTGCACCATATTCACCGACCACAAGAGCTTGAAATACTTCTTCGATCAGAAGGAGTTAAATATGCGACAAAGGCGATGGCTAGAAACGGTGAAGGATTTTGACTGTGAAATACACTACCACCCCGGAAAGGCAAATGTGGTGGCGGATGCTCTGAGCAGAAAAGCGGACTATGTCCCAATAAGAGTAAGGTCGATGCAGCTCGTGGTGACCTCGGGTATACTTGAACGTATTCGAGAAGCGCAATTAGAAGCCGTGAAAGAAGAGAATTGGAAGAAAGAAAGAATAATTGGTCAGTTGAAAGATTTGTCGGATGGGAATAACGGGTTGAAGACTCGATCCGGAAGGATATGGGTTCTAAATACTTGTGGGGTGAAGGCGCTTCTACTTGCTGAAGCTCATAAATCCCGATATTCAATTCATCCGGGTGCGACCAAGATGTACAATGATCTGAAACAAAATTATTGGTGGCCTGGAATAAAGAGGGATGTGGCGAAGTATGTGGAAAAATGCTTGACATGTTTACAAGTCAAGGCGGAGCACCAGAAACCTTACGGCAAACTCCAACCGTTAGAAATTCCGGTTTGGAAATGGGAACATATTACAATGGACCTATTAACCAAGTTGCCTAAGACAAATCGTGGTTTCGATGCCATATGGGTAGTGGTGGATAGATTGACGAAAAGTGCTCACTTCATTCCGATCCGTGAGACTTATACGTCAGAAAAGATGTCAGAAGTTTACACTAATGAAATAATAGCACGTCATGGGGTACCGGTATCCATCGTGTCTGGTAGGGATACCCGGTTCACTTCAAATTTCTGGAGAGAGTTCCAAGAGCAAATGGGAACCAAATTGTTCATTAGCACTGCGTACCATCCTCAAACAGATGGACAGAGTGAAAGAACAATACAAACACTGGAGGACATGCTACGGGCGTGTATAATCGACTTTGGAGGAAGTTGGGATGTTCACCTACCGTTAGTCGAGTTTTCGTATAATAATAGCTACCAATCTAGTATTAAGATGGCACCGTACGAAATGCTCTATGGTAGAAAGTGCCGAACCCCGGTATGTTGGGGTGAAGTGGGTCCACGTGAAC
Source organism: Helianthus tuberosus (assembly GCA_030545235.1). Taxonomy (NCBI): domain Eukaryota; kingdom Viridiplantae; phylum Streptophyta; class Magnoliopsida; order Asterales; family Asteraceae; genus Helianthus; species Helianthus tuberosus. The sequence continues at coordinate 97,878,537 of CM060367.1, forward strand.
TTGCCCACCAAGATATAGTACAGGCCACTAATGAAAAGATTGATGTGGTTCGGGCACATTTGAAAGCGGCTCAAGACAGGCAAAAGGCGTATGCTGATAAAAGGAATAGGCCAATCGAATTCCAGGTTGGCGACATGGTTATGCTAAAAGTTTCCCCATGGAAGGGCGTTATTAGATTCAGAAAAAGGGGGAAGCTAAGCCCGAGGTTTATTGGGCCATTTAAAATCATCGAAAGGGTCGGCAAGGTAGCTTACCGCCTTGAGCAACCGGAGGAACTAAGTGGAATTCATAGCACGTTTCACGTGTCACAATTACGAAAGTGCCTAGCGGACGAAACAGCCTATATCCATTACGATGATATCGAAGTGGATAATAGTCTGAATTATGCTGTGAGACCGGTGGAGATTTTAGATCGAAAGGTCAAACACTTACGAAATGGATAAATCGACCAAGTCAAAATCAAATGGGAGCATAGGAAAGGTTCGGACACTACGTGGGAGTCCGAAGAGGAGATGCGACTTCTCCACCCTACATTATTTGGTACGTACTTCGGTTTCGGGGACGAAACCCTATTTAAGGGAGTGGACTTGTAACACCCCGAAAATATAAAACTTTATATTAGAATTATAAAGTATAAATAAACGAGAAATTTACTAACTAGGGATTTTAACCTAGTTAGTTACAAGTCTAGAAATAGCCTATAATAGGGTTAAAATGCAACTAGACTAAAAGTTGAACAAAATGGAAGGGCCTAAGTTGTTAGAATTGAAACTATAATATTAATTTTAATAAAAATCAAAACCAAACACCATTTTTGAAGGTGTTGGTCGTACAGGAGAAAGGGCAGGGGCGATTCCCCACTCTCAAACCCCTAAAACTCACTAAACTTGCAAATTAAAAGCTCAATCCAAGTTGAAATCGAAATTAAAGTGTAGATTACTGATCCTCATCACAAGAGGATTACAAGGTATGTAAAATTTCATGAAAACCCTCAACTTGAATTTCTCATGTAATTGGGAAAATCTGAAATTATAGTTGCATGTATGTCTTATGATGATCTAGGAACAACTATAGTGTCTAAGGACAAACCCTAGGCAAATACAAGTTGAAATCATGTTAAATTTTAGTGAAGATTATGAACACCATTGTAGGTGATTAACGGGTTATGTGTAAATTGATGAACACTAGGATATTGGGTGTTGTTCTAGTGTAATTTGACAATTTTGAAGTGATTTCAGAAATTTAGAAGCTAACAATCATGTAAAATGGTTGAATGATGTGAAATTAGGGCTAAGTGATAAACTAGAAACTTGATGTTTAATCATGTAAAAATCTGCCCTTAAAGTGTTTGTAGAAATGCCTCTAAGAAGGCTTAAACTGAAATTCCAAGTTTAAACACATAATTATGGTATTTCGGTGTATTATGCGAATTATGATTTAAAAAGAGAGTTCTAAACATATCATAAATGAACTCTATAGGGAAGGATACCGGAACGTCGAGTGGACAAGCCGGTGGTGATTTGCGGTTGAAGGGCGTGCACTAAGGTATGTAACTTGACCCGTTACATTTGATGAATTATTGTTAAACTATGCGTTGTTGATTAAAAATTTGGTTGATTGTAGCGACTTTATACGTTACCTAATTCGTAGGCTAAGAATTGGTTTGTAGTCGTTTGGTAGTCATCAAAATGGAGGATTTCCGTAAATGAACCAAACGGGTCAAATAATGATGCGTTGTAGTAATAATATTGTAAGTAGATATAGATGGCGAAAATGATCACAAGAGCACGAAGCCATAGTGTTGGTAATGAAGTGCCGGTGATCATAAGCCCCGGAAGTTGGGTAACAAGCGCCTTAGGCTTACTAGTCAAATGATAGTAGAATAAGTAGAATTATAATGGGTCGAATAAATGCATAGCGATATTTAGTTGTTCGGTCCGTAAGTTAAATTTTCGGTATCAAAATTTTATTAGTTATGTCGGTAATGAATTTACAGACGTATAGGAAAAAGAATCACCTAAAACGGACTTACGAGTCAAAAGATATGCACATTTGAAGTTGAAATCTGAGTTTTCCGGAGCTGGCAGAAAATGCAGCTCAATAAACATAACCTGCTGGAAAACTGTTCCTTCCGCGCCATGTGACAGGATCTTATGATCCCTCCGCGACACGCGACATCCGCCGCGCCACGCGACAAAACGATCGGAACCTGCCGCGACACGCGGCAAGATAACTTTTAAAAACTTATTTTGTTTTTCATGTTCTGATGCTAGAACTTGTTTGTATGATCCAATTCATTGTCACAACTAACATTTTGGGTTGTTTTGACTTTAGGTAATGTTGGAAATCTTATGGATGGCGTTCAAGCGAATGTTGAAGAACCAAACACTATTTTTGAAGCTTCCGCAATGTTTTAAATCTTTGATAGATTTTGTGTATGGATTGTAAACAATTTCTAAACAACTTTTGAAACAATTTACCTTAGTCGTTAGTTGACTAAGGTTGATGCTACTTATGAACTTCTTTAATGAAAGTTATGTTACTTAAGCAATATTTTATTAGAAATGGTATAATCTATTATTTAAAATCAAGTGAAAATTTAAGGGTGTTACGAGTCCATGGGATTGTAGTACGGACCCACGACCAGCTCAAAATCAGACTTCGATGGCCGCATATATATCGAATTCCATACCTCACCCCCCTCCACATCAGACTTCGATGGCCGCATATTTAATGAATTCCATTCCTCAAGCCCAACCTCAACCTCAAGTTTCCACAACACAACCTCAATTCAATCCTAGTGTCAATTGTGGTCCGGCCATACAGTTGGGAAACAGTGATCAAACAAGAACTGCGTTTTACGCTGAAATTGTCAAGAATGTCAATGATGGTGAATCTTCAGGAAATGATGACAGTTCGGGATACAGTGGCAGTTCGGATGAAGAATCGAATTTGAATGAAAGAACTGATTCTGAAGGTGATAGTTTGTCGAATGGTACCAAGGAGATAAAATGTCAAAAATCTGACTTAATCAAGAAAGCTGCTGCTGCATCAGAAGAAATGGAGAAGATTGTCACTGAAAATGGATCTTTCTCTTCTCAGACTGCCTTTATGGCTAATTTCACAGCTTCTACAAGTCAGGTACAATCTGAAACTCCTAGCATATGTAGTGATTGTGCTGATATGAAACATGAATGTGCTGAATTGAAACGTGAATCTGACACGGTTCATAATCACAATCAGAGTTTGGTTATTGAACTGTCAAAGTGCAAAGAGGCAAATATGGCTTTAGTTAGAAACGAAAACGATTTTAAATCTGTAATTGAAACCTTAAAGAAAAGTGTTTCCGAAGTGACCAAAACTGTTTATCATAAACAAGTTAGCATTAACGATTACATTAACATTGTTGAGGAAACCAAAAAGGAACTAACCATTGCCAAATGCGAGCATGATGCAATCAAGCTCAAGTTGGAGAGTTATTCTAACTCCCGATTTGTGCTCGATCACATTATTGATGTTCAACAACTGAAGGGAAACGTGAGAGGTGTTGGGTATAAGAAGTGTCTGCCCCCTTTGAGACAAAATTATACTCGAATGCCCGATGAGGAGGAAATGCCGTGTTTTGAGCCAATTGTACCTCTTGATTATGAGGAAGTTACAACTGGCTTAGGGTTCAAAACGGACAGTTCCTCGGAGGGCTCATCTAGAAAAACCTAAAATTCAGCATATGTTGGTACGGAACAAAGTCCTCCCACAGTTGAGGACTATGATTCGTCAGATGATGAACCAGATGTGAGTGATGAGGATAAATCTCTTGAGAAGAACAATGGAGTTGAAGTTCCTTTTGAGAATCACATTCTGTGTGATCCTCCTACTCCTGCTGTGCAATCAAATGGTGCTAAACAAGAGATAGATCTTATCACTGAGACAGAGTCTACTGTTAAAAGTGATAACGTGCTGTACACTTTTTTCGGTGATGACAAAATTTATTCAAACACAGCTTTTCCAATTAAAAATGTCAATCAATCTTTGATTGATAAAGTGTTTGAAGATACTACCAGTAAGTTTTTGGAAAAGGGGATCCCGAGAGTTTCAGTAACTCAGTGTGATCTGATTCCAAAAGCTGAAGTTAGAAGAAAATTTGGAAATCAAAAATCACCAACGAAGCAACAACCTATCGCTTTTAAGGGTAAATAGCAACAGCAGCGAGCTCAAAATTCTAAAAGTTCACAACCGAAGGTTGAGACTAAAGGAGCTCGTTTCAAGAAGAAAAACAATGATGTTAAATTTTTAGCATCCAAGGGTACTGACAAGGTGGAGACTTTTGAAAATAAATCAAACACCAATTTTGTTCAAAAAGTCAGAATTTTAAAGCGTAACGCTCAAAACAATTACACCCAACACACAAACGGGTGTGATGAAGGAACAAGTACCTCTGGGTCTACAGGTTCAACACGTGAAAGTCGAACCGGATCTCCCAAGTTTGTTGAGAGGAGAACGTGTTTCAAATGCGGGGAGTTTGGCCATATTATCAGAAATTGCACAAACTCTCCAAAACCAAATTTTGTAGAAAGAGCCCCTTCTAAACAAGGTCACTCACAAAGTCGTCCTGTTTCTCCTAAACATGATAAACGCACTATTAAAGAACAGGAAACAAAACAACGACATAAGAATGTGAAGGTGATCGAAAAGGCTTTAAAACCGGAAAATGTTAAAAGGAAACCAAGTTCACAACAACCGTTAAAACCAGAAATTGTAATTAATACACAATCTGGTAAACGGAAACAAGCTTGGAAACCGAAAACAGGTGAAGGTTCAGGGGGAGGCGTGAAATTTCCAAATCATCAAGAGATTGAAATTACATTTCTTGATTCTCAGGGGCAACCTAAGTCTATGAAGGCTTGGGTTCCCCTCTCCATCTAATCTCTGAGTGAGTGTGCAGGATGTTCCAGGAGGAACTTTCGATAATCATAGGATTATTGATAGTGGAATGTTCATGCACAAGATCGGCGACAAAAGAAATTGTTGCCTTTGGTGGAGAGAAAAAGAAAAGAAGACAGAATTGTCTGTCGAAAGAAATTGAAAGCTTCGACAAAATGAAAAATCATTCCAAAAGTGTGATTGTTCAAGGTTTTAATCGGGTCCCCAGGGTAGATTCAAATCAAAATGTACGCACCTGCAACACGTCTGAAGTTCAAAATCAACAAGATGAACGTGCAGTGTACATTTCTTCGCGGTGTGATTAAAGAAAATGTGTTTGTTGAACAAACCAACCGGGTGTGTGGATGCCTTGGCGTGGATTGAACAACCGCACACTACTTCTGAAAGAGAAAGACAAAGACCTTCGCTGGTGCAATGTGGAAGACCAGCCGGACCCAAAGGTTTATAATCTTGTTGCTGTGAAGAGATTTCTCAATTGAAGTTGCTGCAAAATCGACTTTGAAATCCACACCGGGTGGATATCCAGTTTGGGAGAGCACTCAGATTCCTTGCAATGCATGAAGCTGTTGCAGGATACGGTTTTAAATTTCTAATCTCTCCTATACTTTTCGATATTTAAGTTGCTTTATGAATTATTATCATCTCGTACAGTACTCTTTGGCCAGACACGTTGATCTAGAATATCACCTCACAAGTGATTGTTTCACTATGAAACTTGTCAATGTTGTCATGGTCCGCACCGCTTACCGACATGCCAACTGATTTTTCCAAAATTCGTTAAATCATTTCTGATTAAGATTAATTTTGTTAAACGGCATTAAGGTAAAACATGAGTTAATAAACATCGGAAAATCGTTTTTGTAAATAGCTTTGTGTTTTTAAAATTTCTCTTAGTTTGTTGATTTTAGGGAGAGTAAATCCAAATTTGAAAAATTCAAAAACAGTGAAAATTTTCAAAACGCAAAAACAATAGAAAAACAAAAATGAGTTTCCTGGCGAGAAAATGATAGTAGATCAGTGGTCTGTCGAAACCTTTTGAACTGAAATGCAAAATGAAAAACGATAAGCAGCTCTATATAAGATGTATCGGTAGGCTCACAATCATTTTAAAGTGTGTAGGGTGATATTAACCTTAATCGACTGAAGACCAGGTGGGAACCACTCATTGGCATATGGTCTTGGTACCGAAATTTCGTTTGAGAGATTGCCGAGGTTCTGAGATATTCGGTCTTTATGCTGTTTATCATCTGGGTATCATGGTTGTTTCTTTTACCGAAACAAAACGGAGACGAAGTCTAGATATTCCATGATACTATACATACGTGTACATATTGCATTCGACCTCAATAAGTGATCAACAATCACATGTCCAAACAAAATAAGTGATAATATATCACATTTATCCGGGAGTCAAGTTCGTCTCTTTGCTGTACGAAAGTACTGACCTGTTCACGGACTTGCTCCTGTGCCCTTCATGCATTCGAAAATCAAGTTCCTCATAAATAAGTGATTTTATCACATAGGGCTTGTTTTCAATCAAATAAGTGAGTTTCTCACATCTTTTATACGGTCAAACAGATGATAAACGGTATACTCACCGGTAAGATGAATCCTCGTGCATACCTTGATACGGGAATGTGTCGTGTGTGGATGAACACCGGTCGGTAAGTATAAATCATACCTAATCGTATCCCCTTGCCATGATTACATCTGATAAGTTGAGCTTAAGTGGACAACAATACCGATAACCGTTATAGGATGCTTATCTAATTGTTAACAAAATGAACAACCAAGAGCGTTTTGGCGTGACCGTACACTGATATGATTCTCTTACCCTCGAAACTCGCAAAAAGAATGTCTGTAAATATTTGTTTACTGCTTTCGTTTCTGCATCTTTGTATATATTTATTTATTGCTTTCCGTCTTTACATTTGAAAAATGAAAAATTCCAAAAAGATTTTAGGTGTGTTTTAATCTAAATTTTATAAAAGCCAAAAATATTTTGCTTCTAGTTTATTTTTGATTGACCGATGTTGGAACTCGAGTCTATCCTACCCAAAATCCTGATTCTAAGCCGGAAAACAATTGCATCTTCATAAACTGTCGAAGTTAACAAGTTTTGAAAGATAAATGATTAAAATTGATCAATTTTTAAACTTTCAAACTGTTGTCGGTCGGTGTTTGATTGAGATTTGATCTAGTATGTGTCATTTGTTTAATTTGTCTAAATTCCAAGCGGTTGTTCTCATTACGTGTTTAGCTTTCTTGTATGTGCAGATGCGACATCAGAATCAGCTAAAGGAGAAGAGAACGTGTCAGATGACAAGCCTTAAAGTGAAGACACGACATTGATGCAATCAGAAGATCATGATGATCGAGTTGCAGCTGATCACTCATAAACACCGAAAGGATCTGAAGTATTGAAGATAAAAAGATTCACGAGCATCATTCAAGGGGGAGTTTGTTGATACACTCCCTAACTTTGACACGTGAAAACTTTGAAGATCCTCCGACATGAAAGACATGGAAGACGAACCATCACGAGTAGCGTCCAAGGGGGAGTTTGTTGGTACACTTTATGTGGACGCGTCTCGGCTCGGTTCGATTCGGTTCGGTTCGACTCGGTTAGGTTCGGCTCAAGCCCGACGTAGCGACATTCCTCCGTCGTGCGCCCCAGAGTTCGACACGCGAAACACGGAGAGCTGCGACCTTTCCCGTCGACACATCACGATGACATCACCTTAATGATGTCATGATGTCAATGAGAATTCTAATTGACATATATTAGACGAAATCTGTTTTCGTCAAAATTGTAAATGGCGAAATCACTTTGTTTTCGTCACTATGTGTGTGACGAAATCCCTGATTTCGTCACACATGGTTTTCGTCCAGTGGGTTTTCGTCAGTGGGTTTTCGTCAATGGTCAATATAAATAGCTAAGTTGTTTATCAGTTTAGTTATGAGTTTATGACACCACCGTGAAACTCCATGAGTGAGCACAGAGAGACTTAGTGAGAGTCTGTAAACATTGTTTGTATATGTTTGTGGTTGTACTCATCCCTAATCAATAGATATTGAATCTTTGGTTATGCGTGTGTTTTACATTGTGTTTGGTTTGCACCGTCACGGGGATTCCGCACCCGCGATCGTGTTTGTGATAAACAGGGAATAGGTTTTCGTATCGGATCCTCCGAGAAAAACGGACCAACAATATGAGAACTCAGAAAATAATAAACCCAAATCTGGTTAATAAATGGGAACTCAAAAAGTAACTTATGAATAATAACGGTAACTATAACAGTACCATCGAGTTCGCGGATGGCATCCTGAGCATCTCGTTTGTCATCAAAATCAACAATAGCATAGCCAGGAGGGCGTCTTGCAACCCACACACTGCACATCACATAGAACAAACGATCTAAGAGATCATTTACAGGTAAAAGCGGACAAAAATTACATTACATTACAACAGTCTGCATGACCAAAAATACTGGAATGTTAAACACAACCAAACGTATAAAAAATAACAAAAAAATCAGAAGAACAATGCAAGCACAGAAAAACTACCGCTACTGCCAGGCTACCAGCATTGACCAAATGAGATGAACTTAAAAAATGAAAGAATTCTACAAAAACTTCAAGCTGGCATCATAATACACATATTAGATAGACACATAAAATACATTTAGATAAGCAAAAAAGTCCGTCTAACAATTTTTACCAACACGTTCTTTAAAGAGAGAATAAAGACAGGTACCGGAAGTTATCCTCATCTCCGGCGAGTTTTTGTGAAATGAGTAAACAACTCTAACAAACAAAAATGAGTAACTTAATTTCAAATTGATGCCGAATAAACAAAGGAAATTGGGAGAAATTATCCAGTAGCTTCCGGATAGGTTGAAGTTATCCTCATCTCCGGCGAGTTTTTGTGAAACAATGCATGGGATTCCAGCCTCATTTCACACAAGCCGCCAATGATAATCCTAATCTCAGGTACCTATCCAAAACCCACCACCTCCACCAAGAAAATACCACCTCCGACACCATACCTCCACCATCGTCAGTGATCAATCGAAGGTGTATGAGAAAAAAAAAACAAAAATCAACCTCATGTAAAAAAAACTTAGATCCAAACATAAAAAACAATGATCGTAAAAAGAACAACCGAGTGGAAACGATAAAACTCAATGTAAAAAAAACTCAAAAGTAAAAAGTATAATGTTTAAATAATAAGCTTAATAAAAGTGGTGGGGCGATGTTGTATTTTCTTAGGGATATGATATGTAAAAGCTCACACAAACTATTTTTGTCAAATTATAGATAGGAAATTTTATTTTTAAAGATATACTAACATAAAAATTACAAGAATAAAGCACTCTTATCAATTTATCTTCACCTGATCAGAATATGCTGGAGAAACTTGAGAAATGCGAGTACCAACTATTTGTTGAATAAAAGAAAAAAAATCTACATAGGATTTGCATGCAATCAAATATGAAGCACGGGATCTAGAATAAGAGAATACTATACGTTGAATGGAATGAATATCAAATGATATTAAAACCGTATGGGGTGATGTGGGTGTTAGTGGAGTACAACCGCAAAGGACTCGTGATTTCGAGGGGCACGTGTTTTTTAAAATAAAATAAAAATCCGATATATATGTTAATTTTGTTTAAATAGTAACCATACCAATTCCAATATATATGTTAATTTTTTTTAATAGTAACCATACCCTTTTTAAACCGTTTTACATACAACGCCACAATATTTTTTAAGTTTCAAATTAATCCCTTAGACTTTAAATAATATAGGTCTTTAACCCAATAGTTTCATTTTTCTATTATAACTTTTGTTCGTTATCTTTTTACAACTAATTCGCGCCATAATTTTTTAGAAAACAGGCTAATCCAGTACCCACCGAAAAAAATTATAAATTTACTTTTACGTTTTCTGAAATTGATGTTTTAAAACTGGTCATTATTAATTATTACAAGTTGGTTTTGAATATATATTGTAATATAATATAGTAGTTTAAAAGCTGATCTTTATTGTTTGATTCGTACACGGATTCCCCACTGCAACGCGTGGTGGGGAAATCCTAGGCCACACATTCTCAGTTAATGGATAGTAAACTCCTGTGAATATCAAGAGGAAGAAAAGGACATCAGGCTAGATGAACCGAAGATTGGTTTGTGTTGAATATAGCACCAGCTCGACTCAACCACCTACAGTCAGTCATTTGGGCTCTGGGAACCTTAGTACCATTCTGATTTCCGCTCAATTCAAGCCTATTAGGGTGAGAGGGGCACTCCCCTCTTAGGGGAGTCCCCTCTTAGGGGAGTCCCCTCTCTTACGCACACCCAATCAGGTTATGCCACGTCAACTCCCCTCTTAAACTCCCCTCACACCCCAATTTGATGGCGGCACTCCCCTTTTAGGGGACTTTTTTTTTATTAAGAAAAAAAAAGAAAAAAAGAAAATCACTGATTGGTTGAAAATGAGGGTGGCCCACCATCTCCTCTCTCCTCCTTGTGCTTCTTCTTCGGTGAAACCTCCCCGATCCCCCTCCCCGCACCCCCTCCCCGCACCGATGGCGCCGGTGTTCCCGAGCGGTGAATTGGGTCACCGCACCCACTCCCCGCGAGTGCCCCGATCACCCTTAAGACACTCAACTTGTTGACCAAAATAAACTACCCTGGAACCCGTTCACAAGATACGATCGTAGAAGTCGTCAAACTTAACAAACACAGATTGTTAAATTTAATCCAGCAACATAAAATTTGTGACAAATAACAGCAGTTAAAAAAACAAGGTTAAAAGTTAACAGAAAATTTCAAAGTTTAAACACTCGAATTAAAGAGAAAAGATATACAAATATCTATTCCTCCTCTTCTGCCTCTTCCAGCCACTTCACAAACAGCTCCAACGCCTTCACAAAGCTTTGCCTGCACCGTAAAAATCAGGATCTCTAACTTCTTGTTTCTTATGATCTAGTTCAAATGAATTTTGCGTGAGACTATAAAAAATACATACCTTCCTTTTGGGTTGGTTCCTTTAGCGACCCAATGAAGTATGGTGCCTTCAGCAAGAACGTCTTGGTCATAAAGAGACCTCACAACTTCAGGGAACAACTTCATTAGCTTCGTATCTTCGTAACACTGAACTTGAACTTTGTAAAGCAGTTCGAGCTGAAGCTTTCCGCTTGTGCAAAACGTGTTCAATAGCTTCGCCCATGTTTTCACCTGCACAAACAAAAATTCCCAAATTATTAACACAAATACTCCTTTTTTCATGCAAAATCTTGCTAAAATTAGAGGTGCCAACAAGCTGAGCGGCTCGAAACAAGCTGGACCGAGCTTGAGCCTAAAATTAAGTCCGTATATTTATCGAGCCCGAGCTAGAGCTTGGCATGTGAAGCGCATCAGGCTCCTCAAGCCTTAGTGTAATATTAGTTACTAAATCAACCTCAGAATCGACCGCGCGGACTCAAAACACTTTGAAACAGCATGTTGACCAGCAGGTGTTATTTAGAAAACCATATACTAGTTCTATAATTCTAATTATTAGGGTTCAAATTTAAATTAATCATTTTTAACTAAGACAAAATAAAAAAAATAAAGAGAAAATTCACCTTGATTCAAGCTCCACGTCTTTCTACATCAGCGCTTTATTTAAACCGTCTTTAATCTCAGAAAACCGGTTTGCTGTTCTCTTTCTTTAACTGTGTTACTTAACTCGTTTATCACACAACTTTTTTCACTCAACCGTGATGACAACTGGCGGATTACTTGATCTTTTTCACTGCAGTCTTTGTTGGTGCGCTTCCGACATCACTTGCGGTAATATGCTAGTAAGCGGGACCTGAATGCCTTCATGTGGGCCCTTGTTCCGTCTCCATAAGGGTTGCGAAAAAAACTCCCAAAACGGAATTCCAAATTGCCCGCACATTATGCCAGTAAGGTCAAATAGAGGATTTGGCACCTACAAATTAATTAAACAAGTTCAACTTACATAATTAAAAACCAATTTAAAGAAAAAAAAGTGTAAAAATAAATAAATAAACAAACAAACAAAACATGAATCATAAATCTGTAACCGAAGCAAGCACCAAAATTGTGAAAAAGCTCAAATATTGTGCATGTGACATGAACCAACGTTTTAAACGATTTAAGATTGATGCAAATCCATGATTATCTGATGAAGATGCATCTAGTTCTTCTGCAGCATCTACTATCTCGCCTGAGAGACTCGCTGCAAAAAGATACATCATAGTAAAAAAGTAAATAAAAATTCATGGTTTTTATTTTAAGAAATTAACCGTGCACGCACACACACACATAAGTGATATTTACAAACCTGCTCTTGAATAAAATATGGAGGGAGCTTTCCTAATGCGGTTCCGAGGCCCCAAAGAATAGCTTCTACTTCTACTTGCGGTAATATGCTAGTAAGCGGGACCTGAATGCCTTCATGTGGGCCCTAGCTCCGTCTCCATAATGGTTCGTAAGCTGGCCAGAGCTGCTGCCAACAACCGTAATGCCTAAAATTATAGCAAACAATAACAAATCAGAGTTATTGCCAACAACGCTGACTAAAAGTTGAAAGTCAAAACACATTTACATATAAATATGCCGATTCTTGTTATGTTTTTTATGAGGATATAATGACTTGAATTTTATGGATGTGATATGCACCCTATATATACAAGAAGTTGTACAAAGATTAAGGAGAGAATTACTCCTTTGACAACAATAAAAGATCTACAATAAATGTAATTAAGTGCAGGAATATTTTGAGGCAATGATTGATTGAGAGTTGCTTATTACCCCCGTCAATGCGAGATGGAGGAGGTTCGAGACGAAGCATTGTTCTAAATTTCTCAAATAACGGCTTAGGAAGACTCTTTGTAAAGATATCTGCAATTTGTTGATCCGTGGAGATGAACTTGGTGTGGAGACGTCCAGCCGCAACCAATTCCCGAACAAAGTGGTAGTCGATATCAATATGTTTTGCTTTCTTGTGCGAAATGGGATTTTGACTTAGGAAGAGAGCACTCTTGTTATCACAAAAGAGAGTTGGCGGTCCCGGTGGTAAGGCAGGCAACTCACGTAGTAGATGAGTGATCCAAATGATCTCTGACCCCGTATTTGCCATAGCTTTATATTCCGACTCACAACTTGAGCGTGCCACCGTTGGTTGTTTCTTTGCACTCCAAGATACCAAATTTCCACCTAAATAAATGCAATAACCATAGGTGGATCTTCGTGTGTCAATGCAACGAGCCCAATCTGCATCAGAAAAACCTAATAAAACAGTGTTAGGTGGCCTATCAAATGTTAAGCCATGTGAAAGAGTACCCTTGAGATAACGAAGAATTCGTTTGACAAGTTGGAAATGAGTGGTGCTGGGATTTTGAAGGTATTGACTGGCTTGGTTAACGGCATAAGATAGATCAGGACGGGTTATCGTTAGATATTGAAGGGCGCCTACGAGAGAACGATATAGAGTGGGATCATGAAATGGTTCACCAGTAGAGTTGAAGGTATCTTTTGGTGTGAGAGGTGTAGCAACAGGTTTGGAATCTAGTAATCCAGCTCTCGAGAGTATGTCATAGGCATATTTGGATTGATTGAGAAAGAGACCGGATTTGGTGTGAGTAACTTCCAAACCGAGGAAAAAGCTTAGTAAGCCAAGATCTTTAATTTTAAATTCCTCGTGAAGACGATTGGTGAAGGAGGTGATGAACCTTTCATTGTTGCCTGTGATGATTATGTCGTCGACGTATACAAGGATATAAATTAAAGTTCCATCATGATTAAAAATAAATAATGATGGATCTGCCCGACTGCATTGAAAACCAAGAGTGATGAGGAAGGAACTTAATCGTTGAAACCAAGCGCGTGGAGCTTGTTTCAATCCATAAATGGCACGATTTAGTTTGCAAACATGATTTGGGCGGTTTGGATCTTGAAAACCCGGAGGTTGTTCCATAAAAACGGTTTCAGTAAGGTTGCCATTTAGAAAGGCATTGTTTACATCTAGTTGTCTTAAGTGCCACTTGTGAATGGTGGCAAGAGTTAGAACAACTCTTATTGTGGATGATTTGACGACGGGACTAAAAGTATGAGAAAAATCTAGACCCAGAACTTGATTGAAACCTTGAGCTACAAGCCGAGCTTTATAGCGAACAACGGACCCATCGGATTTATATTTGATCCGATAAACCCACTTAGAGCCGATGATGTTGGTAGTAGTGGGACGAGGAACAAGGTGCCATGTTTGGTTTGCATGCAATGCTTTAAGTTCATCATTCATTGCATGGATCCATTTTGAATCTTTCAATGCGGTTTTGATTCCTTTAGGTACATGAGAAGAGAGAAGAGAGTGATGAAGAGGATGAGATGAAAACTGAGACAAGTTGGCGAAGTGTTTGGGTTTGAAAATTCCGGCTTTGGAACGAGTGGTTTTGGGATGATTATTTGTGTCGGAGGAATTGTTTGGAATCGGGTTGCCACTAGGTGGAGTGGGATGTTGCAGGTTTGAGGATTGGGCCGATGAGAGTGGTTGGGCCGATGGTGGTATGGGGAAATCCGAAGTAGATGGGCTAGTGGGAGTGTGGGTTTGGGCTGCGTGGAGTATAGGAGAATTTTGTGGAGTTTGCATTGGGTTGTCGGGTGGATGAGGAATAATAGGATCAGAACAGGTAGTACAAGGAGGAGTTGGTGATGGAATTTTTAGGGTAAGAGGCGTGGTGGGGTTTTTATCTGATGTAGGAGTGGGTAAAAAATCTTCAAAATTTGTCAAAGGTAGTTTTGAAGTGTCGGAGGATGTGGGAGTAGATTGAAAAGGAAAAACATCTTCATCAAATTTAGCATGTCTAGTGGTGTAAATACGACTTGTTGAGGGATCTAGACATCTAAAACCTTTGTATTTCGGGCTATATCCAAGAAAAATGCAAGGAGCACTTCGTGGTAACAGTTTGTGTTTGGTATAGTCACGAAGATATGGATATACAAGACATCCAAAAATGCGAAGGTTTAAATAAGATGGAGGTTGTTTGAAAAGAATCTCAAAAGGTGATTTGTTTTCAAGAAGTTTTGTTGGGAGTTGGTTTATGATGTATGTTGCGGAAGTGAAAGCATCAAACCACAACTTCGATGGAGCATGAGCATTGAACATCATTGCTAAACCGGTTTCGGTGATGTGACGGTGTTTGCGTTCGGCCCGTCCATTTTGTTCCGGTGTGTGAGGGCAAGATAATCGATGATGTATGCCATGTTCTTGAAAACAATTTTGAACTCGATTGTTTGTAAACTCGGTTCCACCATCACTTTGGAAAGCTTTGACACTTGTGGAAAATTGATTTTGGACAAAGTTTAAAAAAATGATGAGAATATGGTAAAAATCGGATTTAGCCTTGAGAGGATAAAACCATGTAAACCGAGAATAATCGTCTACAAATATTGCATAATATAAGTAGCCATCTGTGGAGGCAATAGGTGCGGGTCCCCAAAGATCACAATGGATTAAATCTAAAACTTGTTGCGCACGTTTATTATTTTCAACGAAAGGTAGATGTTTGGCTTTTGATAGTTCACAAGAATTACATAAGCCCGGTTTGGGTAATAGAGATGTAACGAAAACATGACCAAGCTTATTTAAAGTTGTGATAGTATCAAAGGCAACATGTCCTAGGTGGCTATGCCATTTATTGAACGAAGCACGAAGATGTGAAGCGGAAAGTGCGGCAACAAGAGACTTGTGACTTTGGGTAAGAACATAGAAGCCATTTTCGCAAATGCCTCTAGCAAGAACTTCCCCCGTTTTTCGGTCCTGAACATTAAAATAATTGTTAGAAAACAAAACATCAACTTTAGAATCATTTGTGAGTCTACTAATAGAAAGTAGATTCTTTGTGAGATTAGGAACGACAAGAACATTTTGTAACGCTATGGAGTTATTTAGAGATGTATTTCCAATGTGAGTAACGGGTAACGATTGACCGTTACCAAAGGTAACACGCATGCTACCCTTGTGAGGTTGGGAAACATCTAGACCATTAATATTATTTAGCATATGTGTGGTTGCACCTGAATCGGCCGTCCAATCGGGAGTTTCGGATGCAAGGTTGCATTGAGCATGGAAGGCTTGGGCTAGATTTGCATCTAGTGTTTGGGCTTTTTGAGCATAAGAAACTAGTGTAGGACAAGCACTAGCATAGTGACCTTCCTTGCGACAAAGTTGACAATGAGGAGTGCGTTTGGTGTAGGTACTACAACCTCGGGAAGAATTAAAGCGGCCTCTACCACGGGATGAAGAGGACCGATTTGGTTTTGAGGAGTGAGTGTAAAATGCCGCCTCTGTGGATTGAGTGCCATGGAGTTTTTGAAGGAAAATTTCGTGGTTTTCCGCATTAGCGAGAAGGTCACGAAAGGAAGGTGCGGGGTGAATGGTACGTTGAGAGGTTGAGAAATTTTCAAAAGATAGGCCTAAGCCACAAAGAAACCAATGTCGTTTGTCCTCATCACTAACCGGATGACCAATAGATGCAAGTTGATCGGAGAAGGTTTTAAATTTTCGACCATAATCGGACACGGATCCGGTTCCTTTTTGAAGGGTTCGAAGAGAACCCTTAAGGTTGTGGGTCCGCTCAATAGAGCGATGACTATAGGCATTGGCTAAAGCTTTCCAAACGGACAAAGAAGTGGTATGACCGATGGTTTCGGCCATGGCCTCTTCGGTGAGAGTGGAGTTGATAAACAGAAGGACTTTCTGATCTTGGGATTTCCATGATGTGAAACTCGGATTTGGAGAAGTTTCTTTGTTGGTAGTGATGGTTTCGGGTGGGCACGGTGAAGTACCATCAACATGATCGATTAATTTGAGATTGGTAAGAACTGGAGTAACTTGTTTTTCCCATGATAGATAATTTGTGGAGTTAACTTTGATGGTAACAAGATGCGTAAGAGAGTGAAGGGGAATAGCCGATTCATCAGTGGATGAAGTCATGAATTTTGATGAACAGGAAAGAGAAGGAAAAAAAATAATTAAAGAAAGAAGAAAGATGAGGATCGAAGATAGAGGCAGAAGAGGAAAAAGGTTATGGATCTTTGGCTGATACCATATGAGGATATAATGACTTGAATTTTATTGATGTGATATGCACCCTATATATACAAGAAGTTGTACAAAGATTAAGGAGAGAATTACTCCTTTGACAACAATAAAAGATCTACAATAAATGTAATTAAGTGCAGGAATATTTTGAGGCAATGATTGATTCAGAGTTACCTATTATTTTTATTTCAAACGAGTCAAATGAGTAAAAAAAATATAAAAGGACAAAATTACCCACAACTTCAGCACCTTGCTTTATGAAAACCAAAGATCCTATTTCTCCAATTGCTTTGGTATCCATATGTCCTCCTAAAATTCAGCAAGATAAACTATACAGATCATAAGATTAACACATTTAAGAAAGCTTTTCAAACCCGTGAAATTCAATTCATACATGAATAATCACTATAGTTATTTCAAGAGACAGTTCCACCATAAACACAAGTTACGCAACACACAAGAAACATTTGACTTAAAAATCAATGAATCAAAACAACAAACCACATTGATAACTAACCTGTAGAATGAAAGAATACATCCCAATTAGTGCAAGACTTTCATCTTCAAGATATGCACCTTCAATCTACAAAAAGGGCATGCATTCTGGGTCAAAATTAGGTAAATTATTAAAGAATAATCCTGGAAAATAGTTAAAGGTTACTTGATAAGTAGATATGGGGTGCTCCAAACAGAAGTTAAATCTTCCATGGTTGTGACCTTGTGCGTCATTTGACTAACCGGTTATTAGGAAACCATGGGACTGCAAAACTAATTTACAATTCTTTAATGTAAATACACATGGGACTGAAAAAGGGATGAACTAAACATGGGACTCAATTACAATTCTTTATAGGCTATTGACCCTATAATCACACAATAGCATCATCACATAATAACTTCATACCCCTTCCCAATCACTCCTCTCAACCCCTTCCCAATCATCATCCGACGAATCATCCTCCTCCGAAATCAAACCTTCTTTCTCCTTCTCCGCTTCTTCAATACCATCATCACACAATAACTTCATACACACAATTTCTTCACAAATCACCATTCCTTCATCCAATTTTGCACTTAACATCATAATCATCTTCAATTTCGCTACAATTCTTCTCGAAAACAAAATAAACCTGATCTGAATCACGAAAACTGAAGGGTATATGAAGTTTTAAGCATATTTATAAGATAAATTGAGGTTGAGATTTTGGAACTGTTCATAAACAGAAATACCTCATAAGGTATAATTTCACAAGACAATGGATACCTCATAACTAACTGATTGTGCAAGAGAAGATTTATAATTGTTTAGAAGTTACCTAAGGCTACTGGAATTCACTTTGCTCGTCGGAAAGATGCTACAGTCAGGCTCAGAGTTTACAAATTAATGAAAGCACCATGGCTGCAAGGGAGGTTGCAGATAAAGATCTACCATCCTTCAACCCTGCCAAGCCAAGATGACATATTCAACAATATTTACTCAAAACTTTGAACTCATCATAGCCTTATCGAAAACTCTAATATAGCAAAAGGATGATCAAGAGAAACACAGAAGGAAGCAACACAAAGGTAATTAGACCACAATATTCATGGTCGTATCATCTCAACTATAGGCCATACCCTTTTCCCAACATCACTCCATCAGCTGGCTTGAAATGGAAACCTTGTCGGATTCCCTAATAAAAATATACAAAAACCATTCAGCCAACGTCGATGTCACACCCTGAATATTGCGGAAGCGTGATTATGGTGTGACTTGCTTAATACCATTGCATTCAATCATAACAACAACTATATGATAAAACCGAAGATGTTCATCCATTAGATAAGTTTAAAAACATCACACATCATTGTTTTAAAACATAGAAATTCAAATTCGAGTACAAACCATGCAACTTGTTTTTAGAGTTCACAAGGACTCGACAAAAGACATTAATTAAAACCAGGTTTTGGAAGGCGTGTCTCGTCCATGATAAGACACACTAACCAAACCCTATGACCATGGATGACATCCTTTATTCTTGACATAACTTGAAACATTCAAACGCCCGCCAGATCCACGTCTAATTCCCTGAAATACATGTAGTTTGAAAACATCAACAAAAGTTGAGCGAGTTCATGTGTTTGTTTGGATGTATGAATAAAACCTTTGTAATCATTGTATGTATGTATGTATGTTTTGTAAATCCTGGTATGAAAGCAAAATAAGGGAAACAGATCATTTAACGGTTTGCAAGGCCATTAACATACGTGCAACGGCGTAGGAAGGCTCAAACCTAGTAGATTTTGTACTGGGCCTCCGGCTGTAAGACATAGTCACCTCATGGGCCAAACCCCGGTCCACATGGGTGTGGGCTCGCTACACCCAAATAGATCTATCACCCATGACCCTCGGTCCTAACACGAGGATTAATGTTCTTAGGAGTGCGCCTACCCATTCACATGATCTACTATACTTTCCATAGCTAACCACACCAATTGTAATTGTTTGTAAACATTTCTAACATGTACTTCACCCACGAAGTTATAAAACTGAAAACAGTTAAAAGAAAAGGGGGACATGAACTCACAGTCTTGCGTCTTCGTATCACCGTAACTCAAGCTTCGTCTGGCGTACACGACTACCTACAACATACTAATGTCTATTAGACGAGCGGGTCGTGCCTGGACTTAGTATTAATTAGTGTTCTTGAGTTACGTTTCTTGGTGTCTTCAATAAGTTATATACTTATTTGTTAAAATATTAAATATTTTAACTTAAATTTATATTTATTAAACTTTTGGAATAGTTGTTAAAATAATATATTTTGACTTAATACTTTTCGAGTATGTATATCCTTCCCAAGGATGGGTGTATTTGTACTTGTATTCTTGTACTTGTATATTTTTGCCATGTATCGGTGTTGCATTCCGGAGTGTATTTATGCTTATGAAAATACGTATTTCTATTGTATTCATTAAATATTCTTATACTTAATGTCGTGTTAATCTTTCCGGAATATTATCTTTGATAAAAGTTCGCCAATATATATTCCCAAAATATATATTTTAAGAAATATTACTTAGAAAAATTATTTATAATTTTTCCTTTGGCAACAATAATTGTATTTTTATGTAAACTCCAAAAATAATATATTTTCAAGTCTCACTTGAAAAATATATGAAACTTATTTTCTTCCAAAAATAATATATTTCAAGGAAATATATTTTCTCAAAAATAATATATTTCGTGTTTGTGTGAGAAAATATATATATTTCTTTCAAAAACAATATATCTTCTAAAAATTTCAAGAAAAATATATATATTTTCACTTGCCAAAAATAATATATTTTCTTCTTGTTAAAAATATGATATATTTGTAATAATCATAAAAATCATATTTTTGTTTCCTTGGTGTCCAAAATATTACTTACCAAAACATACTTGTGAATATATTTTCCGGAATATCTTGTGAGTTATATTCCTTTGTTCGGTTTCACCAATATTTTGTGTATTCTTTGTATATTTATTCCTTGGAATTTTTGGTAACATTTTGGATTGTAATTTTTGGTATATTGATGTGTTATATCATTTCAAGTCCTAAAATAATATAACTAGTACACATAATATACGAATAATCACACACATGGTGTCTTCTAAATATATATTTTTCTAAATATATATTTAGTCACTTTTATTTATAAAACCAACCTCCAATGTTTATAATTTTTGTAACAAAATTTATGGCAAAGTTTATGTGAAAACTCATGGCTTGAAATACACTTGTAAATATTTGTTTAAAAACATTTTTCTAAGTGTTTAATTTTAAGAAAAATTTTGCCCTAGTTTCCCCTAAAAATGGAGGTTTCCATGCTTTCAAGCATATTCTTTTGTAAAATCAACACAATTTTACCACATATCCTTTCAAGTTCATGTTTCTCATGAGGATGATCTATGATCCTACAACATCTTCATCCTCTCATCTTGCTAGATTATGTTTTTAATCATGATCTAGCAAGATCATATGATGATCAACATCAAATACATGTATGAACAACAATTATCAAGCATAACAACTCATATTCATCAAGATTTCTTCATATTTTAAGCTAATGTTCAAGTTTCATTCCTTTGATTTTTAGTGTTCTTCATGATTAACATTATGAATCTTCTTTTAACCACTAAGATATGATGTAAAATAGCAAGATCAAGGTTCTTACCACTAGCTCAAGGCTAGGGATGATCAAGTGAAGAAAACAAGTGGATAAAAGCAAATGAACAAGGTCCTTGAACTTCTACAAGCTCCTAGTTCCTTTGTATGTCTTCTAACACACTTGTATATACTTGGAATGGATGAAGCTTGATCAAATATGGTGAGTGTTTGTGTGATTATTCTCGGCCGAGAGCACAAGGGAGAGGAAGAGAGAGTTGTGTGTGTTTTAGTGTGTGAGAAATGAAGTTATGATCCTTAGGTGCATTCTTATAATCCATTTTATGTATTTAACCCATGGTTCTTATGTTTTGTAAAGCACAACATGATCTAATTTAAAATTGGAAGAAAATCAAGAGTGGGGCCCTTGTTGGGGCCGTCCACTAGGTGGGGGGGGTAGTAGGCTTAGGTTAAACTAATAGTTAGTTAGTTGGTTAAAATGTAAGTATGTAGTTAGCTTTCTAGTTAGTTGATATTTATATGAGGTATTATGATGTTCGGGGTTCATAACTAGCTTGGTAATGTTGAAACAATGCTTCTAGTAAAAATTTGGTGTTTCGGGTAGTGTCCGGTTGTTCGGTTGGTTACCGGTTCGTTAAGGTGCTAAACTTCACAGTTTAGTGTGCTTTATGTTACCTTTTGTGAAACTTTTAATTCCCGACACTTAGGAAAGCATTCTGGACCATTTAACCATTTTTTTGCATGATTCTAGAGGGTTTAAATGCTGAATTTGCTGAATTTCTGCAGGATTCTGCAGTTTATGTGAGTTTTAGGCACTTTCCGGCACTTAAACTATCACTAGGAAGGCAGTTTTATGATCCTCACTTCCCTACACACTATACTAGTGTCATACTTGGTTTCTGGCTCATACTGGGTCTCAAACCATTGTCTGTCTATGTACTAAACTCCGTCAGCATATTTCTGATTTATCCATTAACTGTGCTTTCTGCATCATTTATGTCAATAAGGTTTATATGCAGCAATGATATATCATTTGCAATATGTGATGCACATGTATGTATAAAGCAAGAATCAGAAAGCAATTCAATCATTAACTGTAATGCAGCACAGTCATTAAGCACTAATCCTAGTTTAATAGTTGTACGGATACCTGGAATTTTGACGGTTGTCACATTCTCCCCCTGTTAAGAAAATTTCGTCCCGAAATTTTAAGCTTTACTACTAGATGCAGGGGTGTTAGGGGATAAATGCGGATACTTAACTTTCATGCGATCCTCACGCTCCTAAGTAAATTCTGGGCCGTGACGTGCGTTCCATCGAACCTTGACGAGTTTAACACTACTCCTCCGAGTCTTGTTAACTTTCCAGTCAGTAACCTCAACGGGTTCTTCTGTAAAGTGGAGTGTGTCATCAATGTGAACTTCATCAGCAGGAATGACAACTGTTTCTTGTGTTGGAATTTTCTTCAAGTTAGATACATGGAATGTATCATGAACACCATTAAGTTCTGCTGGTAGCTCCAACTTGTATGCCACAGTACCAATCCTTTCTAGGATTCTGAATGGTCCGATAAATCATGGGTTTAACTTGCCACGCTTCCCAAAGCGTGCCACACCTTTCCAAGGTGAAACTTTCAACAAAACCATATCACCTACTTCAAATTCCAAAGGTTTCCTTCTTTGGTCCGCATAGCTCTTTTGTCGATCACGAGCCGCCTTGATGCGCTCTCGGATCTGTATGATCTTATCTGTCGTCTCTTGGACCAATTCGGGACCAACCAGTTGTCTATCACTTGCATCTGCCCAGCATAACGGTGATCGACACTTGCGTCCGTAAAGAGCCTCGAACGGTGTAGCTTGAATGCTTGTATGGTAGCTGTTGTTATAGGAGAACTCAACCAAAGGTAGGTGAGTGTCCCAACTGCCACCCAAGTCCATTACGCAAGCTCGTAACATATCTTTAAGCGTCTGAATCGTTCTCTCACTTTGACCATCCGTCTGTGGGTGAAATGTTGTGCTCAGATTAAATTGAGAACCAAACGCTTCTTGGAAAGATTGCCAAATCCTTGACACAAATCTTCCATCTCTGTCTGATATAATCGAGATAGGCACTCCATGACGTGTGACTATTTCCCTTAGGTACAGCTCAGCTAGCTTACCAGTATTATCCTTTTGTCAGACGGTCTACGATTACCCAAATCGTATCATGACCTCTGGGAGTTTTTGGCAACTTCGTTATGAAATCCATTGAGACCTGCTCCCACTTCCACATGGGTATCTCAGGTTGCTGTAGAAGACCTGAAGGCTTCTGATACTCGGCCTTCACTTTGGCATAAGTTAAATACTTCCCAACATAAGTAGCCACATCACCCTTAAGTCGTGGCCACCAGTAGTAACCCTTCAAATCTTGGTACATCTTGTCCGATCCTGGGTGGATCGAGTACCTCGATTTATGAGCTTCGTTGAAAATAACGTCTCTAAGACCACCAAAGAGGGGAACCCAAATTCGTCCCATAAAGTATAAAGTTCCTTCCTCATTGGGTACCAGTTTCTTCTCCATCCCACGGAGATATTCGGCCTTTAGGTTGTCTTTCTTAAGCGCTTCTCTCTGTGCAGCACGGATGCGCAACGAGAGATCTGTCTGAACAATCATCTCCAAATCCCTAACCCTTATGGGCTTAATCCTTTCCTTCCGACTCAAGGCGTCTGCCACAACATTCGCCTTCCCTGGATGATATTTGATTTCGCAATCATAATCATTTAACAACTCTATCCAACGTCGCTGTCTCATGTTAAGCTCTTTTTTATCGAATATGTGTTGTAGGCTCTTGTGATCTGTAAAGATAGTACAGCGAGTACCATACAAATAATGCCACCAAATCTTCATAGCAAACACCACTGCGCCTAATTCCAAATCATGTGTGGTGTAGTTCTTCTCATGAACCTTTAACTGGTGCGAAGCATAAGCGATAACCTTCTGTCGCTGCATCAGCACACTGCCCAATCCCCGACACGAGGCGTCACAGTATACCACGAAGTCATCGGTGCCTTCGGGTAGGGATAAAATAGGTGCATCGCAAAGCTTGTTCTTTAGCAACTGAAAAGTTTCTTCTTGTTTGTTTCCACATTCGTACTTCTTATCCTTTTGAGTGAGGGAGGTCAGCGGTTGAGCGATTTTAGAAAAATCCTCAATGAATCTGCGATAGTACCCTGCTAAACCCAAGAACTGTCGGATCTCAGTTGGCGTCTTCGGAGTCTCCCAATTTTTTATTGCCTCAATCTTTGTGGGATCCACATGAATACCATTTTCATTTACCACGTTACCGAGGAACTTTACCTCACGTAACCAAAACTCGCACTTTGAGAACTTAGCATAGAGCTTTTCCTTCTTTAGCAGCTCTAAAATGGCTCTAAGGTGTTGCTCATGATCTTCCTTTGTCCTTGAATAAATCAAAATATCATCGATAAATACAATCACGAATTTATTGAGATATAGCTTGCAAACTCTGTTCATCAAATCCATAAACACCGCCGGTGCATTTGTCAGACCAAACGGCATCACTAGAAACTCGTAATGTCCATATCGAGTTCTGAAGGCAGTCTTCGGTATACTCTCTTCCTGAATTTGCAACTGGTGAAAACCTGATCGAAGATCGATCTTTGAGTAGTAACTTGAACCCTGAAGTTGGTCGAACAGATCATCAATCCTCGGTATGGGATACCGATTCTTGATGGTTAACTTGTTCAGCTCTAGGTAGTCAATGCACATGCGGAAACTACCATCCTTCTTCTTTACAAATAGAACTGGAGCTCCTCAAGGCGAGAAGCTTGGTCTAATAAAACCCTTGTCCAAAAGTTCCTAAAGCTGCGTCGACAACTCTTGCATTTCTGAAGGCGCAAGTCGATAAGGTGCCTTGGCTACAGGCGCGGCGCCTAGAACCAAGTCGATATGGAATTCGACTTGTCGTTGGGGCGGTAAGCCTAGCAAGTCTTCGGGGAAGACTTTAGGATATTCCCTTACCACAGGGATATTCTCCAACTTCGGCTCATCGGCTTCCTTGTCCAAGACATGAGCTAAGAAGGCAACACATCTCTTCTGCAGACACTTTCGGGCCTTCAAACAACTGATAATCCGTAGAGGCGTATCATGTTTTTTCTCCGTGCACTACAATCATTTCTTCGTTCGCCATCGGGATACGGATAATCTTCTCACGATATACGATCTCAGCTCGGTTACTCGACAACCAATCCATTCCAACTACCACGTCAAAGCTTCCCAACTCAACTGGTAAAAGATCGAGCATAAACTCATGCTCTCCAAGCTCTATCACACAACCTCTAATGACTTCGTTCGTTTCTACTAGCTTCCCATTAGCTAGTTCTATCGAATACGGGATATCTAAATTATCGGCAACTAACCCAAGTATATTCTTAAATTCTAAAGAAACGAAACTATAGTCGGCACCAGTATCGAATAACACAGACGCAAAATGTTGATTGATAGGGAACGTACCAGTGACTACGTTCGGATCCTGGCGAGCTTCCCTAGCTCCAATGTTAAAAACTCTTCCTTGGGCTTGATTGTTTTTTGGGAAATCTCGCTTAAAGTGCCCAACATCTCCACAATTAAAACAACCTTGGCCGCGACCATTTCCATTTCCGCCCTGGTTGTTGTTTGCTCCGCGGTTTCCGATACCAGCTTGGTTTCCATTACCACCACGATTTCCATTGCCTCCCTGATTATTGTTTCCACCCTGGTTTCTGTTTCCATAACCGTTCCCACCACGATTTCCATTTCCATTACCATTCTCGTTTCCTCTTTGACCATTATTCCCACGACCGGCTCCATACCAGCATGTCTCTTTGGCATAGCCAACTTTTTCGCACGTTCCACACTTTCCAGCCCTACATAGTCCAGTGTGATGAAACTGACACACATCACATTTGGGCAGGGTGCCCATATATCCTTTTCCTCTAATCTCAGCACCGGTAGCAGCAGTAGTAGCACCAGCTTGTGCCTCAACTGGTGGGTTAGCATCTCTGCGCTTGTTGGCATTGTTGCTCGCACGAGTATCTTTCTTGAAGTTTGAAAATTTCCTTTTGTTTTCCCCTGACGACTCGACATGAATCTCCTTCTTCTTTTGATCAGAGACCGAGAACTTGTTTTGTCTAATGGCTTCTTCAGTCAATGCCACACTCAAATCGATGGCTTCAGTGATCGTTGGAGGCTTTGAAGTAGTCACCATGCTCATTATTTGGGGTGCCAATCCCC
Source organism: Helianthus tuberosus (assembly GCA_030545235.1). Lineage (NCBI taxonomy): Eukaryota > Viridiplantae > Streptophyta > Magnoliopsida > Asterales > Asteraceae > Helianthus > Helianthus tuberosus. Next base: position 97,905,017 of record CM060367.1, read on the forward strand.
AAATGAAACGCTCAATTCGCTTGAACTCTGGCTCTACCATGTAGGGGACAACACGAGACAGGTCATGGAATCTCTGTACATACTCAGCAATCTTAGGTCCATCCATTTTCAGATTCCAGAACTCGGTTTCCAACTTCTGAATCTCAGCCCTTGAACAGTACTTCTTGCGCATCAGTTCTTTCAGCTCATCCCAAGTCATACCATACGCTGCTGCCTCACCTAGAGTCTGAACCTGTAGGTTCCACCACGATAGAGCTCCATCAATAAACAATCCAGAAATGTAGGTGACCTGGTGCTCTGGCGCGCACTTGCTCATTCGCAACACAGAATCTGTCTTCTCAGCCTATCTTACAAAAGCTACAGCACCTCCAGTGCCGTCAAAGTTCAGAGGCTTGCAATCAAGGAACTGCTTATAAGTACAGCCTGTACAAGCAACATCATTCACAGAAAGCATTAGCAAACGCATATGGAAATGTCCAGACGTATCGTAATGTGTCTTAAGTGACATAAACATTACCGTGAGGTGGTTTATTTCCTGAGGTACCTCCGCTGTGTTCAGAGCGTAAGGCCTCAAGTTGTGCGATTGCCTGTGAAATCCGTTCATGCAGTTCTGCCTCTGTTGTGGGCAACTGAGTGTTCCTTCGAGGAGGCATCTTCTATAAAGAAGATTGTATAGATCAGGTCTTAATCGTATAATAAGTATATAGTATGTATATGTAATAGCATTTATCATAGCAACTAAGCACATAACATCACATTCATAACACAAACATGTGAATCAACAATGTATTTAATGAGAACATTACGATTGAGCTTTTCATTTATCATCGACCACAAATTACTGTTACATGTTTACAAAGTGTATCGCATCAAAAGGGGTCACAGGGTCACACTTCCCTTGCCAATAAGTCTACCAATCTACAAAAGTCACATAATCAAAAGGTGGTCTCCAAAAGGCTTCACAAGCTCAGCTCAATAGCGGTGCTCTCATCAAAAGTCATGCTACCTACATAAAACCAAAAACCGGTTATGTTGTTGGTGGTGGAGGGGGAGGTGGAGGAACGAAAAGCAAGCTGCGCACATGCGCAAGCTCCTCCTCAAGCTCGTGGACACGTCGAAGCAGGTAACGGATCTGCTGCTCGACAGTCAGGAATCGAACATCAAAATCTGGATAAGGCAATAGAGGAGCAGGTGGAGTCACAAAAGGTGACGGACATGAACAAGGTGGGGGACGTGGAATCGACTCAAGCTCCAAAATCCTGCGACTCATAACCTCGCACTGCAGCTGAAGTGATAAAAGCAGATCATCCCGTGTGTAACCTCCATAGTGTGAGGGATGATAGGGATCAGAAATCGGCATGGTATACGGTGGGAACCATCTGAGTGGCTCATTAAGTGGTGAAGAAGTAAAATGAGCAAAAGGTGCAAACTGGGGTATATGTGGGAAAGCTGCTGAAACATAAGGATCATGACTAGGCTGTGGGCCAGAAGTGCCTTCCCCTGCATGGGGTGCGGGTATATCCTGCAAGAAAACAATAGGGAGATCAACACGGTGTACATCAGACTCCACAGGGTGGAAAGGAGCAACATCAGCGGGTGCAGGTGCAAGTGGAGGAACGACTGGCTCAATAACAGGAGGGTCAGCGGGTGCAGGAACTGGGTCAGGTATGAGAGGTGCAATGTCAGATATGCTAAAAGGAATAGGGTCATGATCAGGTAAAGGCTCAGGATCAGCAGGTGCAATATCGGGCTGATCATCAGGAATGAAGTCTAGCTCAAGGTCGAGCTCAAAGTCGTGTGGAGGAGTCGGTGCGGCTGACATGGCCGTATCGTCATCAGAATCAGTGGGGTAACGCTGCAATCCAGCTACCTGTAAGGCGGAAGACGTCACAGACTCAAAAGAATCTGAGACAGAGTGAAGACTAGAATCAGAGGATATCTCAATAACAGGAATCTCAATGAGTGGGATAGCAATGACATCCTCAGCTAAGACTCCATCACCCTGGGCATCATCAGGGGTACCATCAACAAAAAGATCAAGGTCATCGTCAAAAAAGTCATCAAAAGGCAAATCCTCAAAAGGAAAAGCCGCAAGAGGAATAGGGGCGAGGATCGGTGCCACGACATGCTCACCGTCGGGATGTCCGAGGATGAGATGGTCCTGGACATGAATAGGAATAAGAAAGGGATCCTCGTCTGGAATACCATCAGCAAGCGGTGGATCATCGCCGAAATCAGGCAGCGCAAAAGGCTGAAAATCGTCATCGTCATCGGACAACATCTCCGGGTCACTCTCTGTATCGGAAGTAAAGATCTCTGGCTCAGGGATGATCTCATCGTCAGAAACAATAGCAATGGGGTCATGGTCGTCGGACAATCTGCTCTCTGAAGATGACATACCGCCTGTAACATAACAATCATAACATATGCACATACAATAATCACTACCATTTAATATGCAATCAAGATAATGTGTCATGTAATCATATATCCTCACAAATCCTTTCTATCCTTCCTAGTCTCCCAGACTAAACCAACCAGTCTCCTAGACTAAACCACCTAATCTCTCATACTAAACCACCCAGTCTCTCAGACTGAACCACCCAATCTCTTAGACTGAACCACCAACATAAACCTTGAAATGTGTTTCGTGTCTTTTCTTTGTAAAAATGTTTGTTTCCCTGGATCTGGGCGTTTCGTGTATGCAATGAAAACATGTTGTAAAAATATTTTCGTGAGAGCCCTAATGATTGTAGTCTAGACTCGAGAAAGAATCCTAGTTCGCTACAATCGAAGCTCTGATACCAAACTGTCACACCCTAAATATTGCAGAAGCGTGATTATGGTGTGACTTGCGTAATACCATTGCATTCAATCATAACAACAACTATATGATAAAACCGAAGATGTTCATCCATTAGATAAGTTTAAAAACATCACACATCATTGTTTTAAAACATAGAAATTCAAATTCGAGTACAAACCATGCAACTTGTTTTTAGAGTTCACAAGGACTCGATGAAAGACATTAATTAAAACCAGGTTTTGGAAGGCGTGTCTCGTCCAGGATAAGACACACTAACCAAACCCTATGACCTTGGATGACATCCTTTATTCTTGACATAACTTGAAACATTCAAACGCCCGCCAGATCCACATCTAATTCCCTGAAATACATGTAGTTTGAAAACATCAACAAAAGTTGAGCGAGTTCATGTGTTTGTTTGTATGTATGAATAAAACCTTTGTAATCATTGTATGTATGTATGTTTTGTAAATCCTGGTATGAAAGCAAAATAAGGGAAACAGATCAATTAATGGTTTGCAAGGCCATTAACATACGTGCAACGGCGTAGGAAGGCTCAAACCTAGCAGATTTTGTATCGGGCCTCCGGCTGTAAGACATAGTCACCTCATGGGCCAAACCCCGGTCCACATGGGTGTGGGCTCGCTACACCCAAATAGATCTATCACTCATGCCCCTCGGTCCTAACACGAGGATTAATGGTCTTAGGAGTGCGCCTACCCATTCACATGATCTACTGTACTTTCCATAGCTAACCATACCAATTGTAATTGTTTGTAAACATTTGTAACATGTACTTCACCCCCGAAGTTATAAAACTGAAAAGAGTTAAAAGAAAAGGGGGACATGAACTCACAGTCTTGCGTCTTCGTATCACCGTAACTCAAGCTTCGTCTGGCGTACACGACTACCTACAACGTACTAATGTCTATTAGACGAGCGGGTCGTGCCTGGACTTAGTATTAATTAGTGTCCTTGAGTTACGTTTCTTGGTGTCTTCAATAAGTTATATACTCATTTGTTAAAATATTAAATATTTTAACTTAAATTTATATTTATTAAACTTTTGGAATAGTTAAAATAATATATTTTGACTTAATACTTTTCGAGTATGTATATCCTTCCCAAGGATGGGTGTATTTGTACTTGTATTCTTGTACTTGTATATTTTTGCCATGTATCGGTGTTGCATTCCGGAGTGTATTTATGCGTATGAAAATACGTATTTCTATTGTATTCATTAAATATTCTTATACTTAATGTCGTGTTAATCTTTCCGGAATATTATCTTTGATAAAAGTTCGCCAATATATATTCCCAAAATATATATTTTAGAAATATTACTTAGAAAAATTATTTATAATTTTTCCTTTGGCAACAATAATTGTATTTTTATGTAAACTCCAAAAATAATATATTTTCAAGTCTCACTTGAAAAATATATGTAAACTTATTTTCTTCCAAAAATAATATATTTCAAGGAAATACATTTTCTCAAAAATAATATATTTCGTGTTTGTGTGAGAAAATATATATATTTCTTTCAAAAACAATATATCTTCTAAAAATTTCAAGAAAAATATATATTTTTTCACTTGCCAAAAATAATATATCTTCTTCTTGTCAAAAATATGATATATTTGTAATAATCATAAAAATCATATTTTTGTTTCCTTGGTGTCCAAAATATTACTTATCAAAACATACTTGTGAATATGTTTTCCGGAATATCTTGTGAGTTATATTCCTTTGTTCAGTTTCACCAATATTTTGTGTATTCTTTGTATATTTATTCCTTGGAATTTTTGGTAACATTTTGGATTGTAATTTTTGGTATATTGATGTGTTATATTATTTCAGGTCCTAAAATAATATAACTAGTACACATAATATACAAATAATCACACACATGGTGTCTTCTAAATATATATTTTCCTAAATATTTATTTAGTCACTTTTATTTATAAAAACCAACCTCCAATGTTTATAAGTTTTGTAACAAAATTTATGGCAAAGTTTATGTGAAAACTCATGGCTTGAAATACACTTGTAAATATTTGTTTAAAAACATTTTTCTAAGTGTTTAATTTTTAGAAAAAATTTGCCATAGTTTCCCCTAAAAATTGAGGTTTCCATGCTTTCAAGCATATCATTTTCTTTTGTAAAATCAACACAATCAATCCACAATCAACAACAAACAACCTTTACTTACCAATTTTGCCAAAAACAAGCATAATCTACTACTTCATGAACTTGAAATTTCACAAAATTTTGTAGTAACTTACTAGTGTTCTTAGTAAGTCTTGTTATCCTTTAAAGTGTGATTGGTTCTTTAAAATCATCATTTTTAAAGAAAATACATCTTTACAACTTGTAATTACATTTTCTAAAAATGTTTCTTTGTGAATTCTTCTTGTTACATAAGTGTTTCTACACGTGTTTAACCACCAAAAATAAAGTTTATTTATGTAAGAACCAAGATTTAGTAAAACTTGTATTTTAATCTTGGTTTCTTGGAAAATCATACTTGAAATATTTAGATCTACATGATTAACAATTCACTTTGATCATTATTTTTCAAGAAAACCACATATCCTTTCAAGTTCATGTTTCTCATGAGGATGATCTATGATCCTACAACATCTTCATCCTCTCATCTTGCTAGATTATGTTTTTAATCATGATCTAGCAAGATCATATGATGATCAACATCAAATACATGTATGAACAACAATCATCAAGCATAACAACTCAAATTCATCAAGATTTCTTCATATTTTAAGCTTATGTTCAAGTTTCATTCCTTTGATTTTTGGTGTTCTTCATGATTAACATTATGAATCTTCTTTTAACCACTAAGATATGATGTAAAATACCAAGATCAAGGTTCTTACCACTAGCTCAAGGCTAGGGATGATCAAGTGAAGAAAACAAGTGGATAAAAGCAAATGAACAAGGTCCTTGAACTTCTACAAGCTCCTAGCTCCTTTGTATGTCTTCTAACACACTTGTATATACTTGGAATGGATGAAGCTTGATCAAATATGGTGAGTGTTTGTGTGATTATTCTCGGCCGAGAGCACAAGGGAGAGGAAGAGAGAGTTGTGTGTGTTTTAGTGTGTGAGAAATGAAGTTATGATCCTTAGGTGCATTCTTATAATCCATTTTATGTATTTAACCCATGGTTCTTATGTTTTGTAAAGCACAACATGATCTAATTTAAAATCGGAAGAAAATCAAAAGTGGGGCCCGTGTTGGGGCCGTCCACTATGTGTGGGGGGGGGGGGGGGGTAGTAGGCTTAGGTTAAACTAATAGTTAGTTAGTTGGTTAAAATGTAAGTATGTAGTTAGGTTTCTAGTTAGTTGATATTTATATGAGGTATTATGATGTTCGGGGTTCATAACTAGCTTGGTAATGTTGAAACAATGCTTCTAGTAAAAATTTGGTATTTCGGGTAGTGTCCGGTTGTTACCGGTTCGTTAAGGTGCTAAACTTCACAGTTTAGTGTGCTTTATGTTACCTTTTGTGAAACTTTTAATTCCCGACACTTAGGAAAGCATTCCGGGCCATTTAACCATTTTTCTGCATGATTCTAGAGGGTTTAAATGTTGAATTTGCTTAATTTCTGCAGGATTCTGCAGTTTATGTGAGTTTTAGGCACTTTCCGGCACTTAAACTATCACTAGGAAGGCAGTTTTATGATCCTCACTTCCCTACACACTATACTAGTGTCATTATTGGTTTCAGACTCATACTGGGTCTCAAACCAATGTCTGTCTATGTACTAAACTCCGTCAGCATATTTCTGATTTATCCGTTAACTGTGCTAACTGTGCTTTCTGCATCATTCATGTCAATAAGGTTTATATGCAGCAATGATATATCATTTTCAATATGTGATGCACATGTATGTATAAAGCAGGAATCAGAAAGCAATTCAATCATTAAGTGTAATGCAGCACAATCATTAAGCACTAATCCTGGTTTAATAGTTGTACGGATACCTGGAATTTTGACGGTTGTCATAGTCGATGACATCGTAAGTGACAAAATTGGCTCTAAATTCGCAATAATTAACAACATTAAACCACCAGCTTTAATATCACCTATAGGCACCTCCTTTACCTGCAAAAAAAAAAAGAAAAAAGAAAAAAAAGAAAATCAAACACACAACTCTTGTTTTAAGATTCAAAAAACTTATAGCAAAAAAAATCACTAACTCCATTGCTAGGGTTTCTGGCTCATTTAAAACGTGAACTTCATATCAAACAAGTGGTGTGCAATCTTAGATGCTAACATCATAAACCACAAAATCAAATGGGTTACCTGATTATTTACAATGAACTGACTTTGAAAGGTCGCTCGAAGTACTTTGCTGTCACGACAGCAAGCCAATAAGTTGTTCATCACCAACAAAAACCCTAATCAACGATCCCATCAGTTAAATAAGTAGAAAAAAATGAGTGATTAATAGAACTACCACTAATTGTAATCATGAATCTGAGATGGTGAATTCAAACAAAAATCAAACAAAGTTACAACTTATAACAATAATATTACATCTATTATAATATAAAGAAATTACTCACATCGCCATAAGCCCCTCCGACAAGAGATCTATACTATCCGTCACATGGGGTGTGGCTATTGACCCTAGTGAACCATAACAGTCGTTCATCCGCACTTTAGCTCATCACCTCAGCCTCCTTATGTTGCTACCGGAGAAGCAACCTTAACCGCCGTCGTCAGGATTAGACGTGAAACCCTAGCCGTCATATGTTCTCCTTCGGTGACATAAACCCTAAGGTAGTCGGCTCTCCTTCTCCATCGCCTCTCTCTCTATTTCTCGTTCTCTCTTTGTCTCCCTCTCCTCTCTTTTCATTTGGGAATTCAAAATTTGAAAATGCAGAGAGAGGAATTTGACAATTTGGGGGAAATGTTTTGGAAGCTTTTGAAAATGAGATCTGGCGAGTAGACAATAGGGATCATGATCCGTGTGAAGAGTAATGGACGGTAGGATCATGATCCATGTGAAGTGATGGATGGTAGGATCATGATCTGTGTGTTTTTGTTAGTTTTTATAAGGGTATTATTGGAAAGTGAGGATATAATTGTGTTAGTTGTGCTTAAAAGACTTGTACATCATGCTTGAAAGGTGTTTTAAGGGAAATGGCAAATTACCTTAAGTTGTCCTTCTAATATGCTTTATAATATAGTATAGATATAGATAGGTAGAGGTTCCTGTAAAAAAGGGGTTTTTTTGTGAGAAAGGTAAGAAAGAATCTACATCATTAGATCTTTAGTCTAATGGTTGAGATCATAATGGCAAAATTGTAAATAATGTTTACTATTAAACATATTAATTTTCTAGATTAAGGGTATACAGGTAAATTTAACATTTTTAAATTAAGAAACTAACATTAATGCACATGCAACTTCCCTCATCTTTTTTAAACGTCAATAACTTTTTATACGTAACTTTTTTTTTAAATTACACGATAATAATGAGCATTTTTTTATCTTTAATATGAGTACCATATTGCTATACTTATATAAAGAAAAAAATATGTTTCGATCAGATGTTTAGTCCATGATGTTTTGTCTATGTTCATACAGTGGTGTTTTAATTGTATTGTGATTCAAAGCGTGGTGTTTTCAACACATACTGGAATGCAGGTGTAAAACACTATACGATGAACATGCGAAGAACATCTACTGGAATGTAGAATACCATGGTGTTTTAACATATGGAATCTAGAACATCTACTAGCATGCAGATGTAAAACACCATGCATGCAGGTTTAAAACACCATGTACAATAACCATACTATGAACATTATACTAAGAATTCTGGAAATGGAGGTAGTGTCTTTAATAGTTTTATATACTTATTGAATGGTGTTATATACTTATTGGATGGTGTTATATAATTATTGAATAGTTTTATATACTTGTTGAATTGTGTTATATAATTATTGAATGGTGTTATATATGTGCTGAATGGTGATTTTGCAGTGTTATTCGTAGTGTTTTTATAGAGATCTTTAAAATGGTGGTATATACTTATTGAATGGTGTTATATACTTATTGAATGATGTTATATACGTGATGAATGGTGGTTGCAGTTTTATTCGTAGTGTTTTTATAGAGATCTTTTAAAAAAATCATGTTCCTATAAATAAGGTAGCGGTTATGGAAGGTTTTGAATTAATTGAATCAATGATAAAATTACTTGTTTACCCTTTTGAATTAATTTAAATTGAGGACACATGTCATCTCCACAATATTTCTCACACTTCTCACACTTTTAACCTTTTTTTACAATAACCTTACCCTATATATATATATATATATATATATATATAGAGAGAGAGAGAGAGAGAAAATATAATGTACTTCACGCCTTAACGTACATTAACGTACTTCACGAAATATATAACATGCGTAATTACATTTTTGACCAAAATAACGTGCGTGATTTTGGATCCCATGCGTGATTATAAAAAAAACTGATCCCATGCGTGATTATGTGGTCCCATGCGTGATTATATGTTTCATGCGTGATTATACCCCTGATCCAACGGTTACCATTGTCTCCTACGTGAAGTATGATAAGCCGTGAAGTATGTTAACCGCACTCTATATATATCCCTACAACTCTTTATCTCTCTATATATTTTATCCCCCCTCTATCTCTACTGAATATAAGTGCTGATGGAGCCCGATGAAAACCGAACCCGAAATAACATTGTCCAATTTAATATTTTCTAATTTAATGTGTTAACCTAGAAAATATAGGTAGGGTATGACGACACTGGGCAATTCAATTCATTCAACTAGTTGATTTTCTGTCCGCGCGTTGCGGCGGGGACCCAATGACTGCAAAACGCGTGTCAGTAACGGCAAGCAGATGCCGAATAAAAATGTCGTGAAAAGGATAGTCACTCCGTCCTAAAAAAACGATTTTAAATAACCTAATATATAATAATAGGACTCACACGTCCTACACGTTGAAAATTCGGTTGTTTTCAGTTCAGATATTACGGTGCTAACACGCTAAAATATGGATGAGCTCGGTATCGGTAATGGCACCGAAAGTACCGAGCCGGAAAATCATCGAAATTAGGTACCGGCACCGAAAATGCTTGGTACAATACGGTATGGTATTTGAAGGTAAAATCAATAAATACAGGTATGGTGCTAGACCGGTGTCGAACCGAAAGTAACGATTCTGAAAACGCCAAAAGGTGGGTACCAAATTGGTACCGAAAATGATTTGGTATAGTAAATTTGGTACCGATACGATACCGGTTTGATTACAATATTTGATACGATTTGCTCACCAATAATCTAAATATCCAAGTTAATTTTACATGCTACAATTCATTCATTACAGAAAAAGACAAAAAATAAAGCAAAATAAGTTGTTGTGTATATCAAACCTCATTCAAACGAAATCCAGTTTACTTACTGTGTGTATGAAAAGTAATCTAAACGGTGCAATTACTTGCATTGTTACATTCCTACAGGATTTGATGAGCTCGGTACCAACCGGTACCGAAAATACCGTTACCGAAATCCCCAAAAGTGGGTACCGGTACTGGATATGAAAAGTAATCTAAACGGTGCAATTACTTGCATTGTTACATTCCTACAGGATTTGATGAGCTCGGTACCAACCGGTACCGAAAATACCGTTACCGAAATCCCCAAAAGTGGGTACCGGTACTGGATATACCTGGTACGGTACGGCTCGGTACAGGTCGGTACTGGTACGACACCGGTATTTGAGGGTAAAAACCGATGAATACCAGTGCCGAACCGGCACAAAAAATACACCCGGTTTGATAAATTTGATACCGGTACCGGTACTCAATACCATTTGTTCATTCCTTAGTGATGTTACTATTCATTCAATAAAATAGTGATGTTACTATTTTGATTACTATTTATTCAATTCTGTTTTTAATATATAAGGTTAACTAGGTTATCACCCGGGAATACTCCCGGGTTGTGAATCTTTATATCTAAAAAATAAATATACATCTATATATATTAATTAATAAAAATATACCATGTAGTTGTGAATCTTTATAACCCGGGAACTTCCCAGGCGGAAAAAATCAATTTATAATCTAATTTTGTCATTAAATAAATTAAAAGACGTGGTTTCAAACGTTATTAAGTGTTTAAATAAATAAGTTAAAATTTGGTGTCAATACTATGTGGTACCAATGTTGAAATTAAAAGACATGTTTTCAAACGTTATTTGCCGTAAAATAACACTTTTTTTTCCATGGGGCGCCTCCTTCCTTTTCTTTACATGTGCACCCCTATGCTATGCGATACGGTACCGGTTAAGCCAAAGCACTTATAAAGAAATGAAATAAGCAATCATATTGCAGCTAAGTAATTGGATACACATAATATAAGAATACAGCGTTGAAGCATACCAATTAATTGCATGTTCTTAGCACTCAACAAAGACATGGGACGTGACTACATATTCCAATCATGTTTGCCACTTGTATGTTTAGTTTCCTGGTAAGTGCTCTTATCACAAAAGAAACACATAATTAGTTGTAAAAAATCAAGATCATATAAGAAGCAAATACAAAAACCAAACAATGTAAGAAATCAACTTTATTCTACTTTCTTCCATGTATGTTATGCAACCTTGAATGAAGGGTATATTAGTCATTTTAATCAATATGCTCCAAGATTAGCTAAAAGACCATTTATGCTACCACAAAGAAACTTTTTTGACGCAAGCCAATCAACCAGGAATACACCAAACTTAGACTTTTGAAATTGGAAATGTACACCTGGGAATAATACAACCCAAAACAACAAACCCGGAGCCAAAGCCACCAAACACGGAGGGCTACAGTGAGCATGCCACACTTGTAATCCAACCTCGGAGTGCTGAAGACCAGGGGCCAAACTCGGACAGCCAGATACGGAGGACCAAACTCAAAAAAGTCAACAGCATTTTGAAACACTTTACCCCTGGAACCTTTACCAGAATGAATCCAAGCATTGCAGGACCAAATGAAGCCAAACCGAGTGACCAAACCCGCTTGATAATGCCCATACTTTGACCACCTGTGAACGCAACTTGTACGATCTGTTTTAATGCAAATCATGTACCAGAACCTAGAAGCTTGAGCATAACAATAACTCTGCCTCAGACACTGAAAAATCAAGCACTTGACTATCCTAAACAACAAGTATAAGGTCAGATCCATATACAGCAACAGCAGGGCTATTTTAACACTTCCAAAGATAATCCAGCAGGAACGTTAACAGCCCGGACAAAAACCCAGGACGCAAACTCGAAGACCAAAAATCCTGCCAGCAAACCCAGAGCCCAGTATCCCGTAAAACAAAAACGGAGCCCAACAACCCAGACAGTAAACTTGAATACCCAACACCCGTGATCACCTTAATATTGCATAACCAGCATAAAACATAACACACCAGCACCATGCTGGCCTTTAGGACTATTATACCAAAAACAGAACATACCAATACTGCCACCAGCCCTCTGAAGACACGCATGGTGCTTATACTTGGTATATAATTAAATCTAATGTAAAACTATATTCAATAACTTTAAAATAAAAAATATATTAAAATCCATATTATCGTTAAAAAAATAAAAACATGTGTTTACAAATGTTTTATTGAATTATATTATTTTTTTAATTGACAGATGCAGATGAGATAATTTTTAACGTAGGTGGGTATTAACGTCACTATTACCCACGACGACGACTTTTTGGCACATATCGCTATTGGATTAGTTTTATTTCGAATTTTATACACGTATAGAGAAATTATTTATATAATTAATAATATTAAAGTTATTATTAATGATAAATCTATACTGAAAATATCATACAAAAATGATAATTACAGTTGATAATTACAGTTCATGTTATCAGTGAAACCAACTGAAACCAACTGAGAATTAAAAAAATCATTTATCAAGCTCAAGTACACAAATTAGCCAGTATGTCGTATGCAGAAACCTATATACAATATGCAGTTATTTAAAGAAGTAAAATCAGTTATTTAAAGAAGTAAAATCACCTTGATCGCCAGCAGTGTGGTAGAATTGGTCATAATCTTCTGAACGCAATAATGATTTTGCTGAAGGCAAACCTAGGCAATAGCGTGCCGCCGAAATTGATTCACCGAAACCCAAGTTCCAGCAGACGCCGCCACCATTCATCCATTGAGGCAAATAACTTCAAAAAAAAAAAAACAATACACATATTCATCAGTGATCTATTTTTGTGAAACAATTTGAATCAATCATTACACTCAAATTCATCACTCTTCACATGAACCATATCCGATATCGTTGTCGGCTAAATCCAAAAATGTGACACCATGACACAGAGGCGGAAACGTCAAGGGCATCACGAAACTTGATAGAATGCATATGAACACATGGTAATTAAATTAAAGTTGAAGTATGATTAAGTTGATTGATAGGATTGCATTCACATCCAAACTGGTACAAACAAATACAACACATTGTTCACAAAGGTCTTTGTTTTTATTTTAAGCTAAGGCACTTGTCCTGCAATCCTATGTGATCCTTGCAAAAGCTAACTTCAACATCAACACCTGAAACATATGTTAAAAACAATTTGGGTCAACAAACGGTTGAGTGAGTTCATAGGTTTTGGTTAGTTTGGTAGTAAACAAATAATGTGATAATGAAACAAAATGTTTAACAATGTGGCATTTGATATGTTTTAAACAATTGAATGAAACAAGTCCCACTTGGTGAACATTCAAACCTTGTAGACGTAAACACGGCATTGATCACCCAGACTTCCGAAATGAATAACATGAACAACAACAACAATAGAGCTGAACTGGAAGTCGGATGGGGCCGTCACCCCTATAGCGCTATAATATTGCCGTTCGGCTTGTACGGAGTTAATGAAAGTAATGTTTAAGCATCAAGTAATCAAACAATTGCAAGAAAACAATCAAGATAGCCACAACAATGCAAATGAGTTTGTATCACATTATTACATATGTTTCACCCCAAAAATATTGTAAAACAGAAAATGGGGACTATGAACTCACCTTGTTTGCGAAATAATTCCAAACAAGTAAATGGATAAGAGTTTTGCGGGAACAAGACTTTCCACGTCACTCTAAAAACATGCACCAAACAAATATAGAACATAGCATCAACAAAAGGCAAAACTGTAACTTTGTATAAACGGGTGACAAGGTTTTGTGTTGTATAGTTTGACATTCTGTTTGGGGAACACTTGGTAACTTGATAAATTTGAGAAGTATTTATATAAAATACTAGGTTATACAAATAATAAGTAAAATATTATTATTATTTGTATATTTAACAAATATATGTATGTAAATTTAAATTCAATAATTTAAACCTATATATATATATATATATATATATATATATATATATATATATATGTAAAAATTATGTAAACAGTTTATGTAAATTGAGAGCCTCAAAAATATAATTCAAAAGTTCAAGTTTAATTAATAAGATTATAAATTATTTTCCGTGTTAATAAAATATATGTATTTTTAAAATAACATGATAATTATACAAATTAATCATCTAATAATAAATTTAGGGCAGAATAATTAAAAATAACATTTTAATTATATAACAAGTGTAAATCAGATTTGAAGTAATTATTATGTCAGAAATAAATATATCTTTAAATAACAGTTTAATATTTGATTTAAAGTGAGATAACAGAATAATTATCTAAATGATTACCTAAGTAATTAATTTAAAACAGTAAAATTAGAAATAACATTTTTAAATATTAACATGCAATTTTACAGTAATTATTAGGGCCTTTATATAATTTTTTTGTAAATAATATAGAATTAAAGGTTAATTATAAAATAAACTGATTATAAGGTTTGTTACATAAAAATAACATGCAAAAAAAATATGGTTTCTGGATTTTTATAAACTTAACAAAACATGCATAATATTATAAAAATAATTTCGGATATAAATTGTATAATTAAAATAATTTAACTAATAAAAATTTTAACTTTAAAAACATGTAATCTAACTGTTTTAATTATAAAAATATCAAAACAGTATCAAATATTAGTGATAAAATTATTTTTATATAGCTTACTGTTTAAAATAAATAACATAAAAATTTCATTAATTAATTCTAAATAACATAATTAATATAAATTTTTAAAATTAAAACTGTTTTTAATTAAATAAAACAGTTTTATAAAAAATTTTTGCAGATTTTATATTTTTAATAAATGTATCAGTATTTGAATTATTTACGCTAAAATTTTCAGATTTTAACTGCTTAATATCGATTTATTATGAATTTAATTGAATAAAACTGTTTTTAAAATAAGAAAAATAATTAAATTGAAATATCATCTTCTTCCCCAAACTGGTCAACAGAAGTCAACCGATCAAATTAACCAATCAAAACACGTCTATACTTAAATTAACAAGATCGTAATGTAGACGAAAGTGTACCGAATGAACGATTGAAAAGGCTCCGGTACCGGTTGGATTGTCGTGACGGCTAAGTCCGGCGACCGGTTATTCTGGCGAAAATTTAGAGATGAACAGACTGCTTATACGATGATTTAGAGTGTTTTAAAGGTAGTGTGATGTTCAAGGATCATCAGGGGTTCTATATAACGATTCAATTTCGACAACCAGTCGACAGATCATAGTGGTTCGATTCCACTTAAAATTTTATAAAATTTTCTTGTTTTGGAAACACAATTGCATGTCTTCGGTATAATTGAAGACTTGGACGGTTTGCTTTTGTCACGGAGAACAAGCAGGCATGCACTTCGAAACCTGAATCACTTGTTTGTTAGTGATTTGGAAGGTCTCCGGCAGTTGGTTCGCGGTCCAAAATTTTGAATATATAAAAGTTAATTCAAAGTCACTATATATATAATTAAATCTCATAAAACTACCGGATGAGGCTTACAGCTAATCGGTCACACACACGTTTGGTGAACTTGAGGTCTCGAGTTCGATCCCCCGTGACCAGGTAATGAGACCCTTTTTATTTTGCAACGATTCGGAAGTTTCAAGGATGACCGGATGGTCCCTGTGGTATCAGAAATGGCATGTATGGTCCCTGGAATAGGTAACTGAGTAGTTAACTTGGTTAACCTTTTTATATAGGATCCTTTATAAAAGACTAACTGAGTTAGACTTTTTAGGTTAAAACAGTTTTAAAATTAACAGTAACAGTCCTTGAACTATAGTTTGAGAAAATGACCCAATGCCCCTTGTAGTTTTAAATCAAAAATATATATATTTAGTTTATTTAAAATATAAGTTTCAAAAATTACATTTTTAACCCGAACTTTAAGTTTCAAAAATAACAATTTGGTCCCCGACTTTATATTTTGTAGAATAGTGATGTTTTATATACGGATTTAAAATTAAAGTTTTTAAACAAGTTTCAAGGAATGACAAATAAGTCTCTTAACTTATACTTTCGCAAAATGACACGTTAGGCCCTTGTAATTTGTGTGGCCTTGTTTACAAGTATGAAACTAGAACAAACTGAAATTATTCACGTGTTTGGGTCGGCAAAACATGTAGCAACAATAAAACTAAACATGTATCAAACAAATTGCATCTCAAAATATGATATGTGTATCAAACAAGTACATGTTTGAAAATCAAGGTTGTTACAGTCTCCCCTACTTTAGAAAATTTCGTCTCGAAATTTATTCGAAAGAGACTGTAGAATGTATTTGCAATGATTAGAAGGATAATCAAGTCATTGTTGGATGCTGAAAATTTTGAGGAATTTACGAGAATCATTGTATAGAAATTGTTTTGCATGGCACTATGCTATGCTGGGTTTGTAATGTAAATATTATACAAACAAATATGTGTACAAATAAGCAAATAATGGATGATCACATAACCACATAATGTTTTTATCTGCCACCTTACTTAACAAGGCTTACTATGATTCTCATGCGTCAAACCTCGTAATTAAGTGTGCACCCAAAATTACGCGTTTCGTCACATGGTCCACATAGCACTTCTAGTTAAGTGAGGAGAACAAATAAGATTGAGGTATTGTTTAAATCAAACAAGCATCAATATAACACAACATCAATTGAATCAAAACGTAGAGCATTGTTTGTTTGACAGTCTATTGAACAAATTTACATTTGAAATAAGTCATGTAATGGATCAAATTCAGGATTATAATTATCAGGTAGTACCTTTGGATATCTTGCTTATTCGAGGGTATGGAAGATTCTACGAGGATTTGGATAACATAATTTGGATCACACAAATACATAAAAGGGAACACATAAGCACTTAATCACATAACAACAAAAGTTTTATTTATAAACAACATCAACAACTGTTTCATGGACCATGACAACAAAAGAAAATAATACATAATGCTTGATTATTTCTAAACAGTGTTGTCTTCCAATTTGTCAGATGCTCATCCCTGCGCCGGATTTGCATTAGCAAGCTTTGGGCATTCCCTTTTGAAGTGGTTTGGGTCCCCACAGTTGAAACATGTACCCAAGGGAAATCGAGGAGCTTCCACAGGAGCTGGAGGAGGAGCAGCTTGGTTCGGTGCAGGAAGTGAATGGCAAGTAGCTGCTAAATGACCCGATTTTCCGCATCTTGTACACTTTTGGCAAGGAAAACGGGCAGAGTGATGATAATTGCAGAGATTGCAAAGGGGTGCCTTGCCATTGTAGGGTCGTTTCTCAGGCTGAAAAGGAGGAGCTGGGTCAGCAGGGGCAGGTGTAGCGATAGCGAAATTTTGAGCTGCCTTTCGCTTTTTAGCATTCCTTGACGATTGAGCCTCAGCGTTAGTTGCTTTGGTTGAGCTGGATGAACCCTTCGACGACGTGTTACCATCACCCTTACGAGTTAAGACCTTATCCTTGACCATAGCATCGGTAAGAGTAGTAGAAAGTTCGTATGCATCACGGATCGTGGCTGGTTTGCTCCCAGTCATAATGTGTTTGATGCAGCTAGGTAAACCATCAATGAACTTCTCAATAGTACGTTCAGGAGTCGTCAAGAGGTAGGGGCCACCATGTTAATATAGGCTCAGTTCTCCCCACTATAGGCTCTTCGAAACGGTCAATATAGGCTCGGTTCTCCCCACTAACTTGCTTCAGGTTATGAAATTCTTCCTCGAGTGCTCGCATCTCATTGCGAGGACAAAATTCCCTAAGCATAAGAGTTCTCAAATCATCCCAAGATAAAGCCAAAGCATCATTGGCACCTTGATCTCTCATAACCCCGTTCCACCATGTTAAGGCTCGCTTTTGGAAACAGCTGGTCGCAAACTCGACCTTGCGGGCCTCTGTGCACTGACTATGACGGAACGTATTTTCAATGCTTTCGAACCATTGAAGGAGAGCGGTGGCACCTTCATTCCCAGCATACTTATCAGGGTTGCAAGAGTTGAACTGCTTGAATGTACAAGGGGAATTGTTATTTTGGACTGCCTGATTGAATTGAGCAAAGATATCGGGCAGTGCTCCGGTAATATGTTGTGCAATGAGGTTGGCCATCGCATCATTTGGGTCAATATTCCGAGGCTGAGGACGTGGAGGCATCTATAAGAAGGAAAAACACCAGATCAGAACAGAATACTTTTGAATAAATTATTTAAAATCAATGAAGACGAAAGAAAACACAATAAGAGGGACATCGTTTATTCCACGAATAAACAATAACAGTGACTAATCAAAGTAGTTAGGTCCTTATAACTTAATGAAGTCATGCTTTAGCCTATAAGTGGACACTCATCCCGAGAATTCCCAGGTAAGCACAACAGGTCTCGCATCTGATGAGATATATGCGAAGTGCTTGCATAGACAGAAGACTCAGAATACAGGCACCCACCCTTCCAGATTACACGAGTTCGTTATTAGAGCCCAAGACTTTGACGAGAGTAAAAAAATCAGAGGAGGTTTTGAAAGGATTTTTTTTTAAATCACCTGAGGACAGATGATGAATAACTTGTGTAACCTAAATGTTAAACGAGAGAAATCCGTCGTGACGAGGCTTCGGTTTCAAGAGTAAGAATCGGGGTAAAGACAAAGAAGCGGACAGAGTATCTAGTGGATAGGTGTCCTAGGTAAGTTATAGTCTAGGTTCAAGCATTGCTAATAACCTAATTCCCTATAACCATGGCTCTGATACCAACTTGTGACACCATGACACGGAGGCGGAAACGTCAAGGGAATCACGAAACTTAATAGAATGCATATGAGCACATGGTAATTAAATTAAAGTTGAAGTATGATTAAGTTGATTGATAGGATTGCATTCACATCCAAACTGGTACAAACAAATACAACACATTGTTCACAAAGGTCTTTGTTTTTATTTTAAGCTAAGGCACTTGTCCTGCAATCCTATGTGATCCTTGCAAAAGCTAACTTCAACATCAACACCTGAAACATATGTTAAAAACAATTTGGGTCAACAAACGGTTGAGTGAGTTCATAGGTTTTGGTTAGTTTGGTAGTAAACAAATAATGTGATAATGAAACAAAATGTTTAACAATGTGGCATTTGATATGTTTTAAACAATTGAATGAAACAAGTCCCGCTTGGTGAACATTCAAACCTTGTATACGTAAACACGGCATTGATCACCCAGACTTCCGCATTGAATAACATGAACAACAACAACAACAATAGAGCTGAACTGGAAGTCGGATGGGGCCGTCACCCCTATAGCGCAATAATATTGTCGTTCGGCTTGTACGGAGTTAATGAATGTAATGTTTAAGCATCAAGTAATCAAACAATTGCAAGAAAACAATCAAGATAGCCACAACAATGCAAATGAGTTTGTATCACATTATTACATATGTTTCACCCCGAAAATATTGTAAAACAGAAAATGGGGACTATGAACTCACCTTGTTTGCGAAATAATTCCAAACAAGTAAATGGATAAGAGTTTTGCGGGAACAAGAGTTTTCACGTCACTCTAAAAACATGCACCAAACAAATATAGAACATAGCATCAACAAAAGGCAAAACTGTAACTTTGTATAAACGGGTGACAAGGTTTTGTGTTGTATGGTTTGACAATCTGTTTGGGGAACACTTGGTAACTTGATAAATTTGAGAAGTATTTATATAAAATACTAGGTTATACAAATAATAAGTAAAATATTATTATTATTTGTATATTTAACAAATATATGTATGTAGCTTTAAATTCAATAATTTAAACCTATATATATATGTAAAAATTATGTAAACTGTTTATGTAAATTGAGAGTCTCAAAAATATAATTCAAAAGTTCAAGTTTAATTAATAGGATTATAAATTATTTTCAGTGTTAATAAAATATATGTATTTTTAAAATAACATGATAATTATACAAATTAATCATCTAATAATAAATTTAGGGCAAAATAATTAAAAATAATATTTTAATTATATAACAAGTGTAAATCAGATTTGAAGTAATTATTATGGCAGAAATAAATATATCTTTAAATAACAGTTTAATATTTGATTTAAAGTGAGATAACAGAATAATTATCTAAATGATTACCTAAGTAATTAATTTAAAACAGTAAAATTAGAAATAACATTTTTAAATATTAACATGCAATTTTACAGTAATTATTAGGGCCTTTATATAATTCTTTTGTAAATAATATGGAATTAAAGGTTAATTATAAAATAAACTGATTATAAGGTTTGTTACATAAAAATAACATGCAAATAAAATATGGTTTCTGGAATTTTATAAACTTAACAAAACATGCATAATATTATAAAAATAATTTCGGATATAAATTGTATAATTAAAATAATTTAACTAATAAAAATTTTAACTTTAAAAACATGTAATCTAACTGTTTTAATTATAAAAATATCAAAACAGTATCAAATATTAGTGATAAAATTATTTTTATATAGTTTACTGTTTAAAATAAATAACATAAAAATTTCATTAATTAATTCTAAATAACAGAATTAATATAAATTTTTAAAATTAAAACTGTTTTTAATTAAATAAAACAGTTTTATAAAATTTTTTTGCAGATTTTATATTTTTAATAAATGTATCAGTATTTAAATTATTTACGCTAAAATTTTCAGATTTTAACTGCTTAATATCGATTTATTATGAATTTAATTGAATAAAACTGTTTTTAAAATAAGAAAAATAATTAAATTGAAATATCATCTTCTTCCCCAAACTGGTCAACAGAAGTCAACCGATCAAATTAACCGATCAAAACACGTCTATACTTAAATTAAATTAACAGGATCGTAATGTAGACGAAAGTGTACCGAATGAACGATTGAAAAGGCTCTGGTACCGGTTGGATTGTCTTGACGGCTAAGTTCGGCGACTGGTTATTCCGGCGAAAATTTAGAGATGAACAGACTGCTTATACGATGATTTAGAGTGTTTTAAAGGTAGTGTGATGTTCAAGGATCATCAGGGGTTCTATATAACGATTCAATTTCGACAACCAGTCGACAAATCATAGTGGTTCGATTCCACTTAAAATTTTATAAAATTTTCTTGTTTTGGAAACACAATTGCATGTCTTCGGTATAATTGAAGACTTGGACGGTTTGCTTTGGTCACGGAGAACAAGCAGGCATGCACTTCGAAACTTGAATCACTTGTTTGTTAGTGATTTGGAAGGTCTCCGGCAGTTGGTTCGCGGTCCAAAAATTTGAATATATAAAAGTTAATTCAAAGTCACTATATATATAATTAAATCTCATAAAACTACCGGATGAGGCTTACAACCGATCGGTCACACACACGTTTCGTGAACTTGAGGTCTCGAGTTCGATCCCCCGTGACCGGGTAATGAGACCCTTTTTATTTTGCAACGATTCGGAAGTTTCAAGGATGACCGGATGGTCCCTGTGGTTTCAGAAATGGCATGTATGGTCCTGGAATAGTTAACTTGGTTAACCTTTTTATATAGGATCCTTTATAAAAGACTAACTGAGTTAGACTTTTTAGGTTAAAACCGTTTTAAAAATAACAGTAACAGTCCTTGAACTATAGTTTGAGAAAATGACCCAATGCCCCTTGTAATTTTAAATCAAAAATATATATATTTAGTTTATTTAAAATATAAGTTTCAAAAATTACATTTTTAACCCGAACTTTTAAGTTTCAAAAATAACAATTTGGTCCCCGACTTTATATTTTGTAGAATAGTGATGTTTTATATACGGATTTAAAATTAAAGTTTTTAAACAAGTTTCAAGGAATGACAAATAAGTCTCTTAACTTATACTTTCGCAAAATGACACGTTAGGCCCTTGTAATTTGTGTGGCCTTGTTTACAAGTATGAAACTAGAACAAACTGAAATTATTCACGTGTTTGGGTCGGCAAAACATGTAGCAACAATAAAACTAAACATGTATCAAACAAATTGCAACTCAAAATATGATATGTGTATCAAACAAGTACATGTTTGAAAATCAAGGTTGTTACAAAAAACCACCAAGTGCTAAAATGTAATGAAATTTAGCCTCAGCACACGAAACCATTATGGTTTCATACAAACAGAATGCCATGAACTCGATTAGCATCCGCCAAGTAAGGTAAAGAATTTATCTCCTCTCTCATTTGAACTCGATTCCTCTTTATAACCACCAAATTTATCACCAAAACGAAAAAGACCATCAGTTTTTTCTCTTTCATCCCGGCTCCTGTGTCTTCTCTTTAACTTCTTAATTGCTAGTTGCTGGTCCTCACTATTTAATACTTCCACTGTGTGTGTCAATATATTCACCTGAATCATTACACATCAAACTTATATCATACACGACTATGATGATCTTAGTATCTTATGCTATGTATATGTATGCATGAATGAATAAATAGTTTGGAGCGGAATAATACAGCATCTGACACATCACAATGAAGTTTGGTGATGGAATCCCCTCTCCCAAGTTCTCGGGGAATTACGTATGCAATATATGTCTTGGGCCGAAGATCGTGTTTTAAAACACCAGGTGGTAACTTGACAACAAAATTGAGAAAACCCTTCCTTGGATCGGTGTACTCTTGAAAAGGCAATGCACTGATGAACTCGTCACAATGACGTGGCAAAAGATCCTCCAATACTTATCCCATGGTGGAAAGTCTTTGAGCTTCAGCATCTCTGGCCATGAATTCAGATATTTCCTTCCTTCTGTGTAACCCTTGAAAAATTCCCAAGTGCTGATTTCAACCTACATAATAACTATACTTAGTCAATCGTTAGTTATGCAAGAAACAATCATACGTATGCATAATAAGTAGTAGAATTACCTCACAACCAGCCAAGTAATCAATAGTTTTGACTTGTGACATCTTTGAACTCACATTAGGATCCACATGTTCACATAATGCAAACCACATTACCATTGGCTCCCAGCTTAAACCACTTGTCTACTCTCTAAGACGTTTTTTACAATTACCGGTCCACCTTTAGCCCAGTGGTGACGGAAACGGATAAACTCCTCTTTCCTTGGGACATATTTGGATGAGGGCAATATAGGTAGTTGTCATCTGATCCTTCCATGTTAGCTGCTTGGGAATACATACCACCGCCAGTTTTCAATGAAATTGATTCAAGGCTTGGTTGAATAATTCTGAATTTATTCAAGCTCAACAGCAACACCTGGTTCCTGCAATTCATCTACCAAATCGGTCAAAACTTTGCTACCGCCAGTTTGACCCGACGCTCTAGCGGATGCAAGCTTGTTTAATAGCTTGACCTGCAAATGAAGCAAAATAAAGACAAAAAAATGTTGATATCAGTCGATATTTGACAGAAAAAAAAACATGTTTGGCACATTGATAGCTATACTTGTTTAATTAAACGGGTTAAACACGTCAACCTGAACACAACAATGTTAATTAAATTAGTCAACCCGAAAAAAAAAACGTATATAAACGTTTCGGACACGACAACCTATCACCTAATTATTTCCGTGCCGTGTTAGAATTTACCACCCGTACTTCACCCCGCAACATAATCAGGTTTACTCGATTAAAGGGTATTTAAGACGTTTGAGTAAATATAGACAACATTTTTTAAACTTCATGTCGGGTCAACTATATTTTTTAAGCTTTATGTCGGGTCAATAATAGAGACTTGCCTGTTTCACATGCTCAGGTTTTGAAATGCCAACAGCCACGGGTTTACTCGATTCCTGTGCAAGAGCAAGCAAACATTATATTAAAAACATTATTCAACCACTTAAAAAAATCAATTTCCGTCTTATTTAAATACGAAAAAAAAAACAGTTGATAGTCTCAACAGAACAAACCGCTTTAATTTCCTGCAAGAGAGACTGAACTTTTCCGCTTACTGAAGTACGAGCTCCCGTCACTCCAATAGAACTCACCTGTAGCATATTTTTAAAGTTTTGTCACTCCAATACAACCCACATCAAAAAATTAAAAAGAAAGTGCAATGTTCACCCAATTTTGTGGCTATTTTTAGACAACCCACAGCAAGAAAACCCTTAACAAACCTTCCAGTTTTTGTAAACAATCCTCAAAATATTAATTAAAAAAAACCATTATCGACCATCACTGTCACCAACTTGAACCGCAACCACCACTATCGACCATCACCACTGCTTTCATTTCAGTCGTTCGGTCTCCGGAAACCACCACTACTTCCACTGTGTGTGTCAATATATTCACCTGAATCATTACACATCAAACTTATATCAAACATGACTATGATGATCTTAGTATCTTATGCTATGTATATGTATGCATGAATGAATAAATAGTTTGGAGCGGAATAATACAGCATCTGACACATCACAATGAAGTTTGGTGATGGAATCCCCTATCCCAAGTTCTCGGGGAATTACGTATGCAATATATATCTTGGGCCGAAGATCAGGTTTTAAAACACCAGGTGGTTACTTGACAACAAAATTGAGAAAACCCTTCCTTGGATCGGTGTACTCTTGAAAAGGCAATGCACTGATGAACTCGTCACAATGACGTGGCAAAAGATCCTCCAATACTTATCCCATGGTGGAAAGTCTTTGAGCTTCAGCATCTCTGGCCATGAATTCAGATATTTCCTTCCTTCTGTGTAACCCTTGAAAAATTCCCAAGTGCTTATTTCAACCTACATAATAACTATACTTAGTCAATCGTTAGTTATGCAAGAAACAACCATACGTATGCATAATAAGTAGTAGAATTACCTCACAACCAGCCAAGCAATCAATAGTTTTGACTTGTGACATCTTTGAACTCACATTAGGATCCACATGTTCACATAATGCACACCACATTACCATTGGCTCCCAGCTTAAACCACTTGTCTGCTCTAAGACGTTTTTTACAATTACCGGTCCACCTTTAGCCCAGTGGTGACGGAAACGGATAAACTCCTCTTTCCTTGGGACATATTTGGATGAGGGCAATATAGGTAGTTGTCATCTGATTCTTCCATGTTAGCTGCTTGGGAATACATACCACCGCCAGTTTTCAATGAAATTGATTCAAGGCTTAGTTGAATAATTCTGAATTTATTCAAGCTCAACAGCAACACCTGGTTCCTACAATTCATCTACCAAATCGGTCAAAACTTTGCTACTGCCAGTTTGACCCGACGCTCTAGCGGATGCAAGCTTGTTTAATAGCTTGACCTGCAAATGAAGCAAAATAAAGACAAAAAAATGTTAATATCAGTCGATATTTGACAGAAAAAAAACATGTTTGGCACGTTGATAGCTATCCTTGTTTAATTAAACGGGTTAAACACGTCAACCTGAACACAACTATGTTAATTAAATTAGTTAACCCGAAAAAAAAACGTATATAAACGTTTCGGACACGACAACCTATCACCTAATTATTTTCGTGCCGTGTTAGAATTTACCACCCGTACTTCACCCCGCAACATAATCAGGTTTACTCGATTAAAGGGTATTTAAGACGTTCGAGTAAATATAGACAACATTTTTTAAACTTCATGTCGGGTCAACTATATTTTTTAAGCTTTATGTCGGGTCAATAATAGAGACTTGCCTGTTTCGCATGCTCAGGTTTTGAAATGCGAAAGCCAAAAGCCACGGGTTTACTCGATTCCTGTGCAAGAGCAAGCAAACATTATATTAAAAATATTATTCAACCACTTAAAAAAATCAATTTCCGTCTTATTTAAATACGAAAAAAAACAGTTGATAGTCTCAACTGAACAAACCGCTTTAATTTCCTGCAAGAGAGACTGGACTTTTCCGCTTACTGAAGTACGAGCTCCCGTCACTCCAATAGAACTCACCTGTAGCATATTTTTAAAGTTTTGTCACTCCAATACAACCCACATCAAAAAATTAAAAAGAAAGTGCAATTTTAACCCAATTTTGTGGCTATTTTTAGACAACCCACAGCAAGAAATACCTTAACAAACCTCCTTCCAGTTTTTGTAAACAATCCTCAAAATATTAATTAAAAAAAATCATTATCGACCATCACCGTCACCAACTTGAACCGCAACCACCACTATCGACCATCACCACTGCTTTCATTCCGGTCGTTCGGTCACCGGAAACCATCACTATCATCATCACTTCATCTCCAACCACTGCTAAGCACAATTTCAGTTCTTCCAATTTATTTTCTATTTTAATCCTAAAACTGAAGTAAAAATTAAAGATCAATAGAGATTAGAGAATGCATACCTCCATAACTGATGATGATCTTTTGGTAAATATGAAATTTACATTTGTTTTTGTTAGTAAATTAAGAGTTGGCTTCAATCTACATCATAAAACAACCAGACCGTTAATTTTGATAATTCACCAATGAATCATATCTTGAACTAATAAGAAAATGATGCGAAACAAAACAAAAAGAAAGCATCGAAAATCATGTTGATAAACCGAATACACGTCTTTCTTTGGCTGTTGTATATCCATGAAAGTGCCAAGGTAATATATATAAACCTCAACTGGCAAAATCATCCAAAACAAATAACATTTTAAATGAAGCTTACCTCACTCCATGATCACTTGCTCCAACAGCCTTCATCTTTCTACCAAAGGTGTCGTAATTCCATTGTATGCTTACACTGATAGTTACAATCATAAATGCCCCTTGCACCCAAGTTATAAACCAAAGCAACTGGTCTAATTGATTACCTGTTCGTTTTTCAAGTTAAACTCATAATATAACTTTAAAAGATTACAACTTCAATAAGTAGAATACAATATATCCTATACTCTGATATATGAAGAAACGGGAAAAAGAATGGTTTTATTACATACATACCAACGTACTTCCAATCATGGCAGTTGATCCAATTTGTAATCTTCTATATAATTAGATTGATTTGTACCAAGAAGCTATCATCACTTGTTAAAACCAAAAAAAAAATCAAAACTGGAATATTAGTAATCACTTACCGACACACAACATAGAGGCAAGCAACTGCAACTTGTGCCGTTCTCCGTCCTCTTGTGAACCCACGCTCAACAGCTATCTACAATTACAAACGAATCAATATGCAGATATAAATCTATAAATCTACAAAACTAAAATATATGAAAAGCACGAACACAAACCTCGTAATACTTAGTAGCATCATTAACATCGTTGATTCCATATTTATCTATGAGCCAAAATATTACATCATTCCCTGCAGCATAAGAAAATATAGTTGCGATCGAGTATGCAATGTAACTCACATCGACAAAAAAAAGAAGCAAAAAATGACTGAATGCAAAACGCAAAGTAGGAAAACTCCTAGAAACCCTAGCCGGAATAAAGCAAAAAATGAATGAATGCAGAATCGAGGATCTGATTGACCAAATTGATGAAAAATTGACCAAATTAGCATTGTGTAACTCACATTGACAAAAAAAAGTTCATTGTAATAATATAAGTAATTTCTTAAAATGACAGCCACTAAGCCCCATAACTTTTAGAGTGTTTGGATTTGCGTTTTGGAATTAGTGATCTGATTGCACCTTAAGTCTCAATAGTCTGTTTAAAGTTTGGGTATAAAAGAAACTGCTTCTGGTAACCAAATAATAAGTTTCATATCATCTAAAACGAAACTGGTAATCTAAAGGCAAAATAATGTTAATTATTCACCTTTTCTTTAAGCTAATGTGAGACTTTTACTTCATTTTTACAAGCCATCTACTTTGTTCAGATAAATGATCTTATTGGTCATCTTACCTATTTATTTTAGAGTAAATTTCAAAGTTCGTCCTTTATGTATGTCTAATATATCAAAGTATGTCCTTTGTCTTTAATAACCTCAGAAAACATCCTTAATGTTTGCAAATCCTTACATGTTACGTCCTTTAGTCCTAATCCAGTTACTTTTCATGGTTAAAGTTGACTAAGTCAACCCCACATAAGGGTATTTTAGGCATTTTATCCTAAATGCTAAAATAAGTAATCATAAAAGCCAATAAATAAAACAATTTTAAAATTATACATGTATATGTATTTATAAATATATACAGAGACCCTTCTTCTCCTTCTCTCTCTAACTATCCTGCCTTCACAACCTACCCCCACCACCACCACCACCACCGATCTGCCACCACCACCACCGATCTGTCTCCTCTCTCTTCTCTCTTCACGCACACTTTCTCCCTCTAGAACCACCACCACCCACCCTACTACCATCCACCTCTTATTTAACTAACACCATCGCGGTTGTGGTTCTGAACCACCTGCAATCGAGCCTCAACCACCATCGCAACCACCCACCCCACTAAAATCGAGCCCCAACCAAGAGACGAACAGATCTAGGAATCTGAGATCTGAAAGTGAAGGTGGATAGGGTTGTAGACGACGAATGAATGGGGGTTCTGTTGCGACGGTGGTGTTCGGAGGTTGGGGTTCTGTTGCGACGGAGATGCAGAGAGATAGGGTTCAGATTTGATGGTGAGGTGTATGATTCTTGTCGACTGTTTGGAGTTGTTCGGAGTGTGAATCTCCGATGAAGATGGGCTGTTGCTGATGTCTGATGTAGCTGACCTGGGGTTTGGATGTGTAGCATCGGAAGAAACGGAATCCGGTGGTGAATGACATCGGAGAAGTGGTGGAGGGTAGAAGCAGATTGGACTGAATGTTAAATTTGAATTTGGGGTTTTTGAGTTTGTTCATCGCAGAAAAATGAAGAGAGACAAATGTTTTAACGGCTGCACAAGTATGTTGTTGTAAGGTATTAAGACTGAAATTGAAAGAAAGGATTTGTTCTTCAAAATATGGATTTGTCTTTTGAAGTTTCGAATTGTTTATTTTTTCATTGTGTTTTGAAGATTTGGGTTATTGATGATAATCTGGGTTTTGAAGTCTTGAAGATGTGGGTTATTGATGATAAATTTTTATTTTTTCTTTGTGTTTTGATGTTTTGAAGATCTGGGTTTTGAAGATATGGGTTATTGATGATAATGTGTTTTGAAGTTTTGAAGATCTGGGTTATTAATGAAAATGTGCAGATTATGAAGATTAGAGTCAAAGAGAGAAGATCTGAATTTTTTATAATTTTTTTAGTGTTTAGGGTAAAATGACTAATATACCCTCATGTGCTTCTCACATGACCTGATTTAACTGGGAAAACAAACAAGGTTTAGGGTAAAGGACATAACCTGATTGGTTTTTCAAACATTAAGGATGTTTTCTGAGGTTATTAAAGACAAAGGACATACTTTGATATATTAGACATACATAAAGGACGAACTTTGAAATTTACTCTTTATTTTAAAATAATCAGATTATAACATACTAACATTCAAAGTCTGGTTAACTGAATCTTACATCCGCAAATAGATGAAGGATTTGTTCTACAATTTTTTTATAATCACTATCAAAATGCACCCTTTATAAGCACGTTCGGGGTCCTTCATCTAGACATGACAAATATTGTAAAATCCATGATTACAGCCATAAACAACAAACCACCACGGAACTATATCCACATTACATTACGGAAAAAAGAGGATTAAGAAAAAATAAAACGATGTAATTGTACATTATGAATCAGAGTGAAAAAAAAAATTAACTATTGAGATTTTTAATATCTGTAAAATTACCAAAATATACCTGAGATTTTTCATCCTTTTGACCTAGATCCACAAGAAAGTGATACGCCTTAATCACACATTCCCGTCCGATCGTTCCAAAACAGTTCCTCACCGGTGCACTTATCTTCTTCGACGACGGCACCATCGAAATCAACAAAGATTTGATTGAAAATCTACAAATACTTGATTGAAAAGGAATGAAAGTAACAATAAAAACATAGATGAATGAAATTTAGAACATACCTTTGTTTATCAAACTTGAATCGACGAAAAACGATTGAAGATGAATGGCGTCTTTGGTTTTAGGGTTTGTGGGGAATTGAACGTTTATCAAACCTCTGATCGCCACAACGAAGAATGAAAGTGGCGACGAAGGATTATTGAACGAAAGAACCTGATGAACAACTTTGGTTTTAGGGTTTGTGTAGAATGGCGAAGCTTGAGAAAGAAGGAGAGTAAAAAGGGATATAAAGGATCCGTATTGATCATTGGGTCACCCAAATGCATTGGGATCCCGCCTCTTTTGTGTTAAAATCGTGAATGTAGAAGGAAAATCTCAATTCCCTCCTAAACTCACCAACAAAAGTTGCCACATCAGCAAAAATGGCCAAAATCAAATGTCACCTAGCCCCCAAATCCATCTCATTTATATATATATAGATTATATAACAAATCCTATTGTTGTATTAATATTTTAGGATCAGCTCACGTAATTCAATTCATATCCTTTTTTTTCTCAAATTAATCAATTCATACATGTGTCATCCTTTGTTTGATAATCGGTCTTTTGAATTAGATGAACTGACTCAGTTTCGAGTTTTTTAAATCTGTTTTGTTTGGAAATGGATATTTGAATTTGTTTTGAATCCACAACTGACTAGTGACTACCAACAATAGTTCATTGAGACGTTTCATCAAACAGCTGGAGTGCATACTGAATCAAGACAAAAATTAAACATATATTAATCAATTAAGCTCCAAAATCAGTAATTGCTAAACAATACAAATGTTATTCAGCGGAAATGCACATCAGAATCTGTATAGAATGTGATGAACACCAAGTACAAATTACCTTATTTTGGGGTGAACATGAATTGCGATCATAATTTCATATGATTGGGGGATGAATTGCAATCATATGCTGGATTGATAGGGTTTCATGCAATGAAAGATCCAACTGGTCATATTTGCTCACCCCCACAACTGCCCCTACACCACCTGCACCACAGACCACCCACAACCACCACCGTCGGCCACCTACAGCCATCGCCCTTGCATCATCTTCTTGTTCAGTTGTTCTTTAGAATTAGGATACAGAGAGAGGAGAGAGAGAGAGAGAGAGAGTTTGATTACAAAATTAGAGAGTAACTAGGATTTTGCCCGCCGCGCGTTGCGGCGTCGCGCGACGGGTGGAAACATATAGTAAGACAAAACACGATTCGTAAAACGCAGTGCGTAAAAGACAATTACAAAAAAAAATGTAAACCACAAAGGTAGACACAAAGTGTACAACACAATGCAAAGACATTTCGTAAAACACAATGCATTGGCATTTGCAAAAGTAGGAGTTGTAGTCTAGGGGTTACAATTGCAATTTTTTAAAAGTTGGGTGGGGGTAAAAATGGAGTAATAGTGCAAGGGGTAAAAAAGCAAAGTCTAAAAAAAGAGAAAGTTTAAAAGTATAGGGGTGGTAGTGGAAATGTGTAAAAGATGAGGGGGAGGTTTAGGAACTAAATTTGTCATTTTGTGAAACTTTGAAGATACCAAAGTCAAAGGGCTAAAATTGCAACATCATGAAAGTACGGGGACAGGGAGGCAAAGCCGGTGGGAAACCCACCGACTTTCTCCTTTAAGATTGTAGTAGTATTTTGCCCGCCACGTGTTGCGGCGGCGCGCGATGGGTGGAAACATATAGTAAGACAAAACATGATTCGTAGAACGCAGTGCGTAAAAGACAATTAAAAAAGGTGTATATCATAAAGGTACACACAAAATTTAAAACACAATGCCTAAGACATTTCGTAAAACACAATGAATTGGCATTTGCAAAAGTAGGAGTTATAGTTTAGGGGGTAACAATTGCAATTTTTGAAACGTTGGGCATGTGTAAAAATGGAGTAATAGTCCAATGGGTAAAAAAGCAAAGTAAAAAAAAGACAGAGTGTAAAAGTTTAGGGGTGGTGGCGGAAATGTGTAAAAGATGCGGGGGTGTTGGTAGAAATGTAAAAGAAGGTGGTTGGTGGCGTAACTATGTAAGAGCTAAGGGGTTGATGGTGAAAAACCAAAGTAGAGGGTTGGTGCTGGTATAGTTTGAAAGATGAGGTTGTGGTTTTAGAAATTCAAGTAGGAGGTTTAGGGGCTAAATTTGTTATTTTATAAAAGTTTAAAGACAAAGTAAAGGGCTAAAATAGCAAAATTATTAAAGTTTGAAGACAAAGTAAAGGGCTAAAATAGCAAAATTATTAAAGTGAGGGGGGTATGGAGCAAAGACCAAGTAAAGGGCTAAAATTGCAAAATTATTAAAGTGAGGGGGGTATGGAACAAAGTAAAGGAATTTCCCACCGACTTTGTCCTTTAAGTCTTTAGGGTAATATATTTTAGAGTAAACTTCCGTTTTACTCCCTGCGGTTTGGTCACTTTAATAGTTTTGTCCTAAACCTTTAAAAATAGTCATTTTACTCCTTGATGTTTCGGTTTTTTCACCATTTTGCTCCACGGTCTTAACTCCATCCATATTGTCTCTTAACTGAAAGGGTATTTTAGTATTTTCAACTATAAAATAAGAGTACTTTGGTAATTTATATTTAAATGTAAATTATTAATAGGGAGCCGCTAAAATAGAAACCATCCCTAGTTGTAAGAACCGCGAGAACCACTTTCAACCAATCAGAATAAGAGGTAATTTGGTCATTTCTTTCAAATGTCTAATCTATTTCTCTCTCTTTATTAAAAGTCTTCTGCCTTTTTTAATAGCTCTATCATCTCTCATATATATCACCTTCCTCTCTTCTTTCTCATTTCTTTTAAAATATCAGAGCATCTTTCTTCTTCATCTCTGATGAAGATGAAGACCAGCGACCCTCAAACACCACTGTCTCCCACCTCCACCCAAACTCTAAAATGTCTTCCACTTACACCCCCTCCTTCTCCGGTGACCCATTCCTTATCCGGCGACCCCCTCCTTCTCCGGCGACCCTCTGTCTTTCTCCATGGCTGTAGTTGAAGGTAATAATTTATTAGAGGATTAGAGCCAGCTTGAAAGGCGGTGTAGTGGGTATTTATTTAGGGTTTTTCTGGGGGGTTTCTTCCGGTGGTGGGGGGTGGCCCGACGGTGTTGGCAGTGCTGGTGTTTGGAGGCGGTGGCTGTGTGAGCTGCAGTGGATGAACCATTGGACGACGCTGCCGCACAGGGGGTGAGTGTGGCATAAATCCTCGTCAGTTGTTTTACGGCTGATGATGTTGTTGCGTTTGTTTGGTAAGGTTTTTAATGGTGCTTTTGAAAGTTTTGAATCTGGAAACAAATTTTTTTAGTTTCTTAGGGGTTTCTTGATTTTTGTGGGTTTGATCTGTTTTGATCTGTTGATTCTGTTGATAGGTGTGGAATCAACTGTTGATAGGTTGATTCTGTTTTGTTGGTGCTTTTGATTCTCTGGTGGGTGTTTGATCTGTGTTCTTGATTTTGGGCGGTGATGACGCAAAAAAAAAAAGAAAAAAAAACGCATATTTTGATAACGATGGCGCGGCAAGGATGGTGAAGGGTAGGTTTTTGAACCTGCAACCCCACTTTGCAACCTCTGATTATCGGAAAATCTGAGATAAAACCCCGCTTTTTTCAAGAATCCACTAGGTGTTTTGATTTTTGTTTGTTGGGTTTTTATATTTTTTTTAGGCGTCGATGATGATAGCAATCTATCTGAGACACCTACCGAGTTGCAATTTTCTGGTGCGTTCGTTTTGTGTAAAAAACTTTTAGAAAAAAAATATGTTAAAACCGTAAACTTTTTAACGTAAAACGTAATTTTTTTAACGTAGAACGTAAACTTTTTAACGTAAAACGTAAACTTTTTAATGTAAAAACGTAAAGTTTTTAACGTAGAATGTAAATTTTTTAACGCAAAATGTAAAAAGTTTAACGTAAAACGTAAACTTTTTAACGTAAAACGTAAACTTTTTAACGTAAAACGTAAAACATAAATTTTTTAACGTAAAACGTAAACTTTTTAGCGTAAAACGTAATTTTTTTAACGTAATTTTTTTAACGTAAAACGTAAAGTTTTAACGCAAAACGTAAATTTTTAACGTAAAACGTAAAAAAAAATTATGTAAATTGTAAAACGTAAAAAACGGCGTGTAAAAAACGGCGCGAAATTTTTTTTTGTTTTGTTAAAAAATCTGAATTTAAAATGGTTTTTTAATAAAAAAATTCTATTTAAAAAATAACAATTAATATAATAATACAAAAATAGTAATAAAAAACAATAAAGACAAAAAGACAAAATTGAGTAAATTTACTAAACTAAACTTTTGGATTAAAATATTAAAGACATAATAAGACAAAAAATATTTAATAATACTTTTTAATTACTTTTAATCTCATCCATTGATCTTGAAAATCTAATGGTTGAAAAGTGGTTCTCTCGGTTCTTACAATTGGGGGTGGTTTTCATTTTAGCGGTCTCCTAATAAGTAAAGTCTTTACTCTCTCTCTACAACGTCACTTTCTCTCTTCTACACCACCACCCACCACCTCACACCACCGCCACCCACCACCTAGGCGCCACCACCCCTCTCTCCACCAGCAGCTACCACCATCAACCTCCACGTACCACCACCGGAATACCCTATAAAACCCACAATAAACCTTAGCTGATCTAAGACTGCTTGCATCATCCTTGTCATTATCAAACATTTAGACCACCAATGGATTTCCATCACCATCATCAGCTGTCACCCCCACCAATCGACATCATCGCTATCAGCCACCATCCACACCCCACGCTTTAGACATTAAAACCATAAAATTTTCACGTAACTCCCACTTTCCTTTTATTAGTCCCCTGTAATGTTTCTCCCTCAAATTCACCAAAATTTCAATCAATTTCAATCTACTTCCAAACCATAATCAAATCAAACCAAAACCCATTAATAATTTTCAACTTTTAAATTTGTGTTTCAGTCTATGGGATTTGTGTTTCAATCAATTTCAATCTAGTTCCAAACCATAATCAAATCAAACCAAAACCCATTAATAATTGCACCAAAAGCTCAGAAGTTAGAGCTTATCCATTCAGATGTTTTCGGACCAACACCTGTTGAATCTTTGGGAGGGTCTAGATACTATGTGACTTTCATAGACGACGCCACACTCAAGGTTTGGGTATTTTTTTTTCTTAAAAGTAAATTCGAAGTATTTGATGTTTTTAAGAAATGGAAAACTGATGTTGAACTTGAAACTGATTCGAAGGTAAAATGCTAAAATTGGACAATGGAGAGTACATTAGCACACAGTTCACTAGATATTGTGTTGAGCATGGCATTCGGATGATAACGATAGTTCCAGGCACTCCTCAACAAAAAAGAGTTGCAGAAAGGATGAACATAACAATAAACGAGAGAGCAAGAAGTATGAGAATCAATGTAGGGCTTCCAAATATGTTCTGGGCAGATGCAATTAACATTGTTGCCTATCTTATCAACCGAGGGCTTTCTGTTCCGTTGGGTTTCATAGTACCAAAAGAAAAATGGAAGGGTGTAGATGTCAGTTATGAGCATTTGAAGATTTTGGGGTGTAGTGCATATGATATGGTTCAAGATGGTGATAAGATAAATGCAAAAGCCAAGAAGAACATCTTCATTGGTTATGGTTCAGATAAAATGGGCTTCAGACGTTGGGACTCAGAAAGCATAAAAGTAGTTAGAAGCAAGCATGCTACATTCAACGAGGCTGAATTGTACAAAGATGGAAAGGATTCAAACTCAAGGGTTCAGAAAAAGTATGTCGAGGTCGAGATTGGCAACCAAAAACTGGCTTGGAACCGGTCACAGAACTCAAAACTGATACTAGTGTCGACATGGTTCCTGAGTTTGAATATGGTGGAAATTAAGAGTTAGTGGGAGTTAAGGGTATTAAGATGAACAGTCCTCACATCCACCTGACCAGATTGTTAGGCGGTCCACCAGAGCAAAGTAAAAGCCTGACATGTATAGTCCAAGTCCTCCAATTAATTATATTCTCTTGACAGGAAACAGTGAACCCGAAAACTATTCTGAAGTAGTTCAAATGAAAGATTATTGCCAGTGGGAGATTACTATGAAGGATGATATGAGATCTCTAGAAAAGAACAAGACGTGCGTCTTGGTTAAGCTTCCGACAGACAAGAGAGGGTCACAAAAAAAAGGTCTTTAGGGTTAAGTGTAACGCCCCAAAACCCGAATGTTTAATTCAGCAATATGTTTCCTTGTTTTATAGCATGAAGTGGGTTAACTAGTTTCAAATAACTTAGTTAGAGTATGGGTTAAATAGTGCGGAATGAAGTTTGTGACAAATAGAAAAGAATGGCAAACTTGAGGGACTAAATTTGGTGGAATGGATTTAAGTTTTATAAAAACAAAAAGTCTAGTACGTGTGTGTGGTGTGTGTCATGAATGGGGAGAAAGAGAGAAGAGAAGAGGTGAAAACCTCTCAAGAACAAATGGAGAATTCACCAAATTGAAGGATGCTGGCTTGATAATCAAGATGTATAGGTCAAAAATTAGCATCATCTAGCTCTAACAAACATTTGGTAAGTTATATAATTTGATTTGATGATTTTGATAGAAATTGGTGAAGATGGCGACATGGGTGTGTCACCATGTCCAATTCTTGTGAAAAAATTTGATGTATTATGTAGTATGTGATGAATGCTTGTTAGATAGGTTGAGTATGGTATAGGAATTAATTTTATGTTTAGTTTTGTTGATGAATGAAAGAAAGAAATAAGATGGAAATCATGAAATACTTGTACATTATGCTTGGATAGTAGTGCTCACACCAAGTGTTTGATGAAATGCCTAGTATAGGTTAATATGTGAAATTGTATGCTAGTAATGGATCAACATGTGTAGAATGTGATAATGACATGATTGATAGTAAACTAACATGAGGAATGTGCCTTAGGTGGAAATATAGATGATCGTATGATTCGGTAAGAAGCATGCATTAGTAGCTTATGTTATATGCTTGAATAGTATGATGCATGCTATGTGTTTGTTTGATTGTTAGTTGAGACTCAGAAGAGAGTTAATGTTAATTGTGAAGAATGAAAATGCACTAGGAAGGGATAATATTGGAATGATGTTGGGTTAGCTAAGCATGAGTTATGGTGCTAAATGTAGAACTATGAAGGTACTAGTGTGGATGGAATTGACTATGTGTATGTAACTAGGTGATTACATTGTTGTATGTGTCTTACGGCATCAGTATGGAATGTATATGGTGTCATTAGTATGGTCTACTACATCAATATGGACATATTTTCCTAAGTTGGAAGTTTGTATGCTTGACTATTGACTTTCTGAAAAGTGAACGAATATATGAGTAGCATGGTTAGACTTATGAATATGATGGTAAGATTAAAGAAAATTATGCGATATGTGTTAGACCATATGTGTTATGGATGATGATGAATTGAATCGCGTGGATGTTAAACAATGTGATTGTCAATTCATGGCTTATGCAAGTTAATGATTTGACCAATCAAAGTCAATGTAGCTAAGAGTTGGTAATTGTTAGGGGTGGATTTCTAAATGATCAGTGATCCTCATTTACTGTTGGGTTTAGTGATCCTCAATTCTGTCTGAAGTAGTGATCCTCAGAAGTGTTGCAGGATCAGGATCATGGATCATCGTAAGGATCCTTGTACTAACGGTTGTCTACTTTGAATTCGAAATTGTTTTGCAGGAGTATCAACTTGGACTTGGTCTTGGCGATATTCCTGGAGCATATTCTATGTTTATTCCGCACGTGCTTGGCCAGAAGTGGACGTTATGGAGTCGTGGAGGACTTGCACCATTTGCGGAATGTTAGTTAGAGTAGATATTTTTCTATTTTTAAAGGGGTAGCGAGCTAATTAGAAAACACTTGGCTATTTTTGGCTACACACACACTCTTACAACTGCTCTTACTCGCTCTCGTGAACTCACTTGGCGATTACACACTTTCCTACACAATACACTATAGTAATCCTTGTACTTAGCTCGCTATCATCCGAAGTTGTAATACATTTCTTAGTTAATTTGAGTTGGTGATCGTTAGTTTCCATCACCCGAGATTTTTTATGCCGGAGATCATTCATTGATCAAGGGCTTTTTCCTCGTATAAATCTTCGTGTCACTTGTTCTTTACATTTCATAGTGATCCTTATTGTTGTTCATCAATTCAAGCATCATACCTCACAACAGAAAGTTTGGTTGCATTATCATTGCTTGATTTTTTACCAAAACAGTTTGGCGCCCACCGTGGGGCAATTGGTGCTTCATTCCTAAAGAGATTCGTGTTTTCGTGGTCATTTCGGTTCGTTACAACCAAGCAGATGGCTTCCTCAGCGAAGAATACTTCAAGTTTGATGCCCTCATTCAGTTCTTCACAAGGCGTTCCTCCTTTGCCTCCACCACCTTCTGGATCCCAGAAGAATGCTGAGAATGCTGCGAAGAAACCGACCCCCATTTTCCAAAAACCACCAACTTCTTCTGTTTCAACTAATCCTACTACTAATGATCTTTACACTCTGATTTTGCAGATGAGGAAACATGCACAAGAGCAGGACAAAACCAACGAAAGGATCCTCCGGGAGATCGATGAGATCAAGAAACAGAAGAAATCAGTGGAGGATCACTCTCCTCTGATGCCAAGATCGCTGAACTTTGACACTCCAGTCATAACTTCCCAACACTCAGCGGTTCCGGACGTGCAATACTTGGGTGAATTACCAGGAAGGCGTTATGGAACAGCAACTATGAGTCAGGCATTTGGCTCTCACTTCTAGCCTCAAGGATTCTCTTCTCAACCGTCATGATCCTCTTCTCAGCATCAGGGATACTTCACGTCAGGAGGATATTTGGGAATGCATGCAGTTCAAGGATCCTCCCAGGTCCAAGGATCCTCCCAGGTCCAAGGATCCTCCCAGGTCCAAGGATCCTCCCAGGTCCAAGGATCCTCCAAGGTCCAAGGATCCTTCCCGATCCAAGGATCCGCCCAGGTCCCAGGATCCTCTCTGGTTCCAGGATCCTTTCAGGTTCAAGGATCATCTAAACTTCAAGGATCCAACGTTCTTCAGGATCAAGGATTCTTGAGAAGTATGCAGCCTCAGAACTCGGACGTTCATCAAGGAGACTTCATACCAATGCAGACCATTGCTCCCTCTGGTCCTACAATCATGCCAGAGTCTCGTCAATATGGATACACATCTGGGATTCCAAACACGAATCCCGTGGGAGGTAACACTTTCAATAATTTATACAACACTAACCATGGCTTAATGCAGGATACAGGTATCAATCAGGCTATGGCCAGGGAGTTACAGAAGCTCAAGGATATGATATCCAGTGTTCCAAGAGTGGTTAAACCCATTCCTGAAATTGCAGATGGTAGCCATAAGATATCTCATTTTGCACCACCCTTATGTGATGCTGAGATACCCAAAAGATTCCAGATACCATCCATGAAACTATATGATGGTTCGACGGATCCAGAGGAGCATGTAGCTCAATACAGGGAGAGGATGGAGATCAATCCAATTCCTAAAAGGTTAAAAGAAGCATGTCTATGCAAGGGATTTGGATCCACACTTACAGGATCTGCTCTCAAATGGCTGCTAAGTCTTCCCCCTTACTCTATTACTTCATTTGCTAATCTAGTTAATTTGTTTAATAGCCAATTCTCTTGTAGTAGGAAATTTGAACGATTAACTAGCGATCTATATAGGGTAACACAAGGTCAAAATGAATCACTTAGAGATTACATCACTAAGTTTAGTAAAGAATCCTTAGATATTCCTAACTTGGATATTGCTACGGCTGTAGAAGCCTTTAAAATG
Organism: Helianthus tuberosus; assembly: GCA_030545235.1. NCBI lineage: Eukaryota > Viridiplantae > Streptophyta > Magnoliopsida > Asterales > Asteraceae > Helianthus > Helianthus tuberosus. The sequence goes on from CM060367.1 coordinate 97,945,000, forward strand.
GGATTACTTAGGGATTCATTATTCTATGATGATCTTGTCATGACACCTTGCAGGAATCTTGATGAAGTAAGAACCAGGGCCCTTAGGTTCATCCGCCTAGAGGATGACAAAAGGATCCAGGATAGATTGGCAGGATCCTCAAAACAGGAGAAACAAGGATCCTGCTTCAGGAACAACAAATCCAAGCTCTACAATAAGTCTGATAACCAGAATGTGCATTCAGTGGAACAAGAAGAGGATGATGAGGATTATCCTCCTATTTCTGAATATTGTTTTTCTGTTGATAACAATGAACTAATCCTTGCAATGCAGAATTTAGGTGAGAAAGCTAGGTGGCCAAGGAAGAATGATAAACCGGCTGCTACAAAGGATAAGTCCAAATGGTATGCATACCATGAGGATTTTGGGCATCTCACTGAAGTGTGTATTGCACTAAGAAAGGAAATTGGTTACTTGTTGAGCAAGGGGCATTTGAAGGAACTCTTGGGACGGAAGAAGTCAAGGATCCAGGATTCTGAAAGGATCCCAGAAAAAGCTCCTGCTCCTCCAGCAGATGCACAAGTCATAAACTACATATCCGGTGGATCAGACATTTGTGGTACTTCCTTTTCAGCAGCAAAGAGACATGCTAAGGAAACCAAGATGGATAATGGAGATAGACCCGTCCGGACCTCCGTTGTCACCCAGGATAAAGTCATAACTTTTGATGAGGATGATCGTGTTGATATCCAGGATCCTCATCATGATGGTCTTGTAATTACATTATTTATTTCTAACCACTTTGTTCGTAGGATCCTTATAGATGGAGGAAGCTCTGTGAACATCATCTAGCTTGATGTCCTCAAGAAGATGAATATCCTGGAGTCTGATATTATCCCAAGATCCTCAGTACTTGTGGGATTCAGTGGAGAAACTAAGAATACATTGGGGGACATCAAACTCCCAATCTATATTGAAGGATTGCATTCTTATCAAAAGTTTTGTGTTATAGATTGCTTATCATGTTGTAATGTTATCCTTGGCAGGCCATGGATACATGACATGAAGGCAGTCCCATCCACCTATCATCAATGTGTAAAGCTTCAAAGTCCTTGGGGAGTGGTGAAAATTGAGAGTGATCAACAGGAGGCAAAAAATTGCTATACCTCATCAATGAAACCAGCCTCAAGACCAAGGGAGCAATAGCAATTAAAGTATCCTTCAAGAGATGTCTTGGAGGCAAGAGAACAGGATTTGAAAGAAATCCTCATGGATCCTGATGATCCTGAATCCAAGATCTTCATAGGATCAGGGATCCTTAGCGATATTGAACAAGAGCTAGTATCCTTCCTCAAAAGAAGGAAAACCACCTTTGCCTGGAAACATGAGGATATGACAGGTATATCTAAAGATATAATTACTCATAAACTTGGCATTGACAGGTCATTTAAGCCAATTCATCAAAAGAGGAGGAAATTTACACCTGAAAAGAATGCCATTATCCAGGAAGAGGTAGATAAACTACTTCGGGCAGGTATGATTAGAGAGGTTAAGTATCCAAAATGGTTAGCCAATGTGGTTGTTGTTCAAAAGAAAAATGGAAAGTGGAGGGTATGTGTCGATTTTACAGATTTAAACAAGGCATGTCCCAAGGATCCTTTCCCATTACCCCACATTGACTCCATGGTGGATGCTACCGCGGGTCATGAGTTGTTAACTTTTATGGATGCTTCATCTGGATTTCAACAAATTCAGATGGAACCATCCGATCAAGAGGATACAGCCTTTATGACCCCAACTGGTATATACTGTTATATTGCTATGCCGTTTGGACTAAGGAATGCAGGTGCTACTTACCAAAGGCTTGTCAATATGATGTTCAAGGAACAAATTGGACACACTATGGAAGTCTATATTGATGACATGGTGGTTAAGTCCAAGAAAGCTGAGGATCACCTTAAAGACTTGGAGGAAGCATTCAATATCCTTGATAAATATAATATGAAACTTAATCCTTCTAAGTGTCATTTTGGTGTGAAGGCAGGTAAATTCTTAGGATATATGGTAACAAAGAGGGGCATTGAAGCAAGTCCAGAACAAATCAAGGCTATAGTGAATATCAAATCTCCTGCCAACGCTAAGGATGTGCAAAGATTGACGGGTAGGATCGCAGCCTTGAACAGATTCATATCCAAATCCTCAGACTAGTGTAAGGAATTCTACGATATCCTGAGGAAAAACAAGAAATTTGAATGGACTGAGAAGCATGAAGGTGCCCTCAGAGCTCTTAAAGATTACCTATCCTCAGCCCCAGCCTTGATGAAACCAGAAAAAGGAGATGTGTTATCCTTATATTTGGCGGTATCCTCAAAAGCAGCAAGTGCGGTCCTTGTTAAGGATCACCAAGGTACACAACATCCTGTTTATTATGTAAGTAAGAGCTTACTTGATGCTGAATCCAGGTATTCACATTTAGAAAAACTTATCCTTGCATTAATTATGGCACCCACTAAATTGAGACATTATTTTGAAACTCATGCCATTATTGTTAAGACTAATTTTCCTATTAAGAATGTTCTCAGGAAACCTGAAATGTCAGGAAGGATGGCTAAGTGGGCAGTGAAGTTAAGTGCATATGATATAAGATATGAACCAAGGACTGCCATCAAATCCCAAGCCTTAGCTGACTTTGTGGCAGATTTTAGTAGTGATTTGCAAAAGGAGGCTGAATTAGAAGTCCAACAGCTTGAAGAAACCAAGGATCCTTGGGTACTGTTCACTGATGGATCCTCCAATGTAAACGGAACAGGGCTTGGAGTACTACTAAAATCGCCACAGGGGGACATAATACCCCACTCCATAGCCTGTGAATTTCAAACTACCAACAATGAGGCTGAGTATGAAGCCTTGATAGCTGGTTTGCAAATTGCAAAGCATATGAGGATCAGGTATCTTGAGGTACATGTAGATTCTTTACTGATCACTAATCACTTTAATGGATCCTATGCTGTTAAAGGTGAAAAGCTAATCAAATATTTGGAGATAGTCAAAGAATTGGCACTCTCTTTTGTATCCTTTAGTTTGACACAGGTACCAAGGGAAAAGAATGCAGAGGCAGATGCATTAGCCAATTTAGGATCATCCTTGAAGATCCCGGAGGATATCAAGATCCCAATTATCCATGTCCTGACCCCGGCTATCGAGGATCATGTAGCTATGGAGATAGGAGAGGATTCTGCAATCATCCCTAGTGATGATACTCAATCTCATTCAGGATCATGGATCCTTCCAATCATGAGATACATACAACATGGAGAGATTCCTACAGGAGAAAACCCTAGGGCTTTCAAAATCAAGGTATCTCAATTTACAATATTGAATAATATGTTGTACAAACGATCTCTTGCAGGACCATATTTAAGATGCATTGAGGATCTTGAAATCCAAGAAGTCCTAAAGGATTTCCATGAAGGAGATTGTGGAAATCACACTGGGGGCAGAGCATTGTTCTCAAGGATCCTGAGGACAGGATACTATTGGCCCACTATGAAGAAGGATGCTGTGGAGTATACCAAGAAGTGTGATCCTTGTCAGAGGCATAGTAATATCCTTCACCAACCAGCAGAGCTCTTGCATCCTATATCCTCTTCTTGGCCATTCATGAGATGGGGAACGGATATAGTTGGAAAGCTTCCTAAGGCACCTGGTGGAAAACTATTCATGCTTGCTATGACTGATTACTTCTCTAAGTGGATAGAGGCTGAAGCCTTTGCTCAAGTCAGAGAAAAGGAAGTTATATCCTTCATTAAAAGAAACATTATTACTAGATTTGCTGGGGGATTAAGATGATAACATCAACACCAGTCCTCCCACAAGCTAATGGTCAGGCAGAATCATCCAACAAGATCATCATCAACAATTTGAAGAAGAAGCTTGGATCCAAGAAAGGAAAATGGGCAGAAGAACTACCTTATGTGCTTTGGGCTGATAGGACAACTCCCAAGAATGCTACAGGCCAAACTCCATTTTCTTTGGTATTTGGGGCAGAATCAGTGATCCCTACAGAGATGGTAGTTCCAACTGCAAGAACAAGCATTCGTGATCCTGAAGAAAATGTTGAAAACCTGGTTCAAGATCTGGATACTATAGAAGAACTTAGGGATTTGGCAAGGATAAGGATGGCCAGTTATCAACAAAGGATGGCTGGAGCTTACAACAAAAATGTCAGGATCAGGAAATTCCAAGTTGGTGATATGGTGCTAAGAAAAGCATTTCAGAATACCACCAATCCTGCTGATGGAAAGTTGGCACCAAAGTGGGAAGGCCCTTATTTGATTGAAGCTGAAGCGGGAAAGGGGGCATATCGATTGCAAACAATGGAAGGTGATTTGCTACCAAGAGCTTGGAATGTTGTCCATTTGAAGAAGTATTTTATGTAACTAGGATCCATGATCCTCATTTGACAAGTATCTTTGAAGGATCCTTACAGACAGATGATCCTCTTTCTGGTAACATTCTAATCTCAAACTATTTCATTCTTTTATTCTCTTATATAAGGATAAGGATCCTGCATCTTTTATCCTCCGTTTACTTGATTCTGAGTTTTGAAGGTTCAGGTATCCTTAACTAAGGATTGAGTATCCACAGAAGTATCCAGTTATTTGGGCTTGACCCCAGTTATTTGGGCTTGACCCCAGTTATTTGGGCTAGTCCCCAGTTTGGGCCTGTCCCCAGTTTCGCCAGTAGCGCACGATGATCCTGGTATAGCTCTTGGCAATGGGACCAGTACTTGCTTTAGGGGCTGACAATTTCATTGTACTGGCTATATTCAGGATCCTACGTATAATGGTAGACGTACCATACATCCGTTCCTAAGGTTTCTAACGTTTTCACGTTAGTTAAGGTTTTGGCATTTTCATGTCACTAAGTTTGGATAGTCGCCAGTGAGGGCCATACTCCAGTTTACATACGATCCTTTGGGATTGTCCCCAGTTATCCTTTGGGCTTGTCCCCAGTTATCCTTTGGGCTTGTCCCTAGTTATCCTTTGGGCTTGTCCCCAGTTATCCTTTGGGCTTATCCCCAGTTATCCTTTGGGCTTGTCCCCAGTATATTGGGCTTGTCCCCAGAATTGTTGGGCTTGTCCCCAGTTACTAACTTTCATCTTATATTGGCTTAGTCCCAAGTTGTATCCTATTTCAGGTTTTTGAAGTTAAACGACTAAGGATCCTTGATCCTTACCTTTTACTAAGGTTTGTCTTCTGGGTTATCCTGATATTAAGTGTTAAAAGATAGGATCCTAACTTATATTCTCAGGTATGATCCTTAACTATTTTGATTTTATTCATTATTTATTAGAATGACCCTTATCCTTTGACAACTGAACTTGTGATCCTTAAACTATATTACTTTTCAGAACTTATCGATTATAGGATATGTGATTCTTAATCATATCCTAAAAAATTTTGAGGATATTTCTTAAATTCTTTCTTTACTTGATAAGTTTAAACAAATTGAACAACACAACAGTTAGAAAGTAAAATACTAACAAGGATATCAACACAGGATAAGCCAAAAAGTTAAGGTTATTTTATTCACAAAAGCTTAAACCCTTTTAAGGTTGTCAAAATTGCCAACCCACGTTTCTACCAGCAAAACGTGGCCCGTCCACATGGGTTGGCAAAGGGTGTCCATTGTTCATAGGTCTAACAAGTGCAGGAAATTAAAGACGGAAGGATAACAAGTGGCTTCATCCCCCAAACAGAGGATCCATCCACCACCTATTATCCTACCTATTGTTCAAAGGATCATCCATGATCCTCAACCCTAATTACTATTGTTTAAGTACAGACCAACCATTGTTCATCAAAACATAATCAAAATAAAAACCATAGCCAAACTAAAAAATGGGCTCCGGCTACGTCTAGAAATGTCCTTCATCGCCCATTCATGCAGCCTACGCCTTCGCTGCATCATCATCCCCTCCAGCTCCAATATCCTTCGCATGATCCTTGCCACTACCACTAGCCTCGGTTGCCAGGACCTCGTCAGCCTCATCCTCATCCTCCAACTCAGCCAGCCTGGCCTTCCAGCCTTCCATGTCCCAGCTGCTCCTATCAAATGCGGGATCCTGAGCTTCTTGAGCCATCTGTAGCTTGGTCTTGTACATGGCAATGGCAGCGGAGACCTTAGCATCCTCTGTGATCTCATGCTTCTCGTAATCAAAGTTGATCAGAATGGCAGCTGTTTGAGCTTTGGCATCGTTGAGATCCTTTTCAAGGGAAGAGATCTTGAGGTCTTTGAGCATGGCTACTTTTTGGAGGTCAGAGTGTTTCTCCTCTAGCTCTTCAACATTCCCAACATAGTCCTCGATCTCCGCAAATTTCTACAATAAAGACAATGCAAAGACTAGGATCAGGTGATCCTCAAGTGGATAGGGTAATTAAACTGAGTCAGTGATCCTTACATCATTGAAGTACTCGAGAAATTGATGACGAATTAGAGGTAAGCCTTGGAGGTTATCAGCTTCAGAGGTTTTTCTCTTCTTTCCACCTCTTCCCTTTGAAGTGGTAGCTTTGGGGATTACAACGGAGGGGTTAGCAGCAGACTTTTTCTTGGATCGGACGGTGTCAAGCTCAGTGACACTGAATTTGGATGCAGATCTTGATGACTTTCCAGCGCCTACACATCCAAAACAGATAAGTATCCTTATCCTATTTCTTTTTAACTATCTATTCAAACATTTAAATATAAAAAGTACAGGATACTTACTTGACATAGTAACAGAACCTGAGGATACTTCCTGTGAATCCTGGGTGTTTGTTTTGAATGATCTTGTTGCAGGATCAAGTTTTCTGAAAGCAGCAAGTCTCTCCTTGGTGGTAGGTGAAGGTATAATATGTGAAATTGTGATGGCTGTACAAGAGAAACAGAAGCATATTAGTAATCATCATAAAAAATGAGCTTACTCAGTGATCCTTCTAAGGATCCCCTATCCTACCATGAGTGCTCCACTTCCTTGGCAAATCCTTTCCATCCGGGATAGAATCCCTTCTGACAAAGAAGAACCGCCGTTTCCAGCTTTAAAGATGGGATGTTCTTCTCCGGGTTTACGCTTGAATAAATATCGGTGGGATCCAAATGTTGTGAGATCATACATGTCGGCCAATTCCGACATTCCCAGGTTAATTCCTTCTTGCTCAATGATCCTTTCAAGGGTATATAAGACCCTCCAGATCATTGGCATAGCTTGAATATAGGAGATGCCGGTGAGGGAGAAAAAGGATTGGGTGAATTCAGGGAAAGGATACGAGTATCCTATTGAGAAAGGAGTGACTGGGAAAGCTACCCAAGTTTCGGAAACGTAATCACTCAGAACAGTGGGATCAAATGATTTGAAAGTGGTGTTCGCCGGGAAGCAATGCCGGATTCTGTCTATTTGTGGGTCAGAGAAGCAACATCTTTCTTTCGGTGAATCTTTGATGATCCCCTGGCTCTTGAGAGGACTGTCCTTCTTATGATCCTTGGCTGGTGAGGATCTTAGCATCATCTTGGTTTCGAAGAAGGTAAAGAAAGAAGGAGCAGAGAAAGAAAACGTAAAGGAAGAAGAGGAAGAGAAATACCTGCTTAATCGTCGGATGTGAATTTAAAGGGAGTTCTCTTGAATTTAAATGTGAAATGATCCCTATCTCTAACTCCTATTTATAATGATGATTCTGCAGGATAGTCACCTCAGTGACGTCATGTTCGCAACGGCTAGTCCGATTATAACGGCTAGTTATCCGTTGGTTAATTGCGGATAAGAACAAAATATAACTCATTTATTTACATAATTACTCCTTATATTTTGGGGGCAATTGTTAGGGGTGGATTTCTAAATGATTAGTGATCCTCATTTACTGTTGGGTTTAGTGATCCTCAATTCTGTCTGAAGTAGTGATCCTCAGAAGTGTTGCAGGATCAGGGATCATCGTAAGGATCCTTGTACTAACGGTTGTCTACTTTGAATTCGAAATTGTTTTGCAGGAGTATCAACTTGGACTTGGTCTTGGCGATATTCCTGGAGCATATTCTATGTTTATTCCGCACGTGCTTGGCCAGAAGTGGACGTTATGGAGTCGTGGAGGACTTGCACCATTTGCGGAATGTTAGTTAGAGTAGATATTTTTCTATTTTTAAAGGGGTAGCGAGCTAATTAGAAAACACTTGGCTATTTTTGGCTACACACACACTCTTACAACTGCTCTTACTCACTCTCGTGAACTCACTTGGCGATTACACACTTTCCTACACAATACACTATAGTAATCCTTGTACTTAGCTCGCTATCATCCGAAGTTGTAATACATTTCTTAGTTAATTTGAGTTGGTGATCGGTAGTTTCCATCACCCGAGGTTTTTTATGCCGGAGATCATTCATTGATCAAGGGCTTTTTCCTCGTATAAATCTTCGTGTCACTTGTTCTTTACATTTCATAGTGATCCTTATTGTTGTTCATCAATTCAAGCATCATACCTCACAACAGAAAGTTTGGTTGCATTATCATTGCTTGATTTTTGACCAAAATAGTAATGAATGTTGATATGAATGAACATGCATACTAACAATGTTGTGGACATGATAGAATGAAAGAAATAGGAATCACATTAGCATGGAGTCAAGCACAGAAGGTTAACGGTTTAAGGGGAAGCAAGGAAGCTAGCATGGACGTAGAAAGCTCAAGGTAAGTGATTCCCAACTCACGTCTTAGTGTTTAAAGGGAATTTTGTATGTATGAATATTGGGAATTATGTAAAAATGTACAAATAATGGTAGTACTAAGGTAAGTATCGTTTTAGTGGGTCAGATGTAGTTATCTATGTCGGAAACTACAAACGGGTCAAAATCTAGAAAGTAAGATAATAAATATAGGTATTGGTTTTTATGAAATGGGGTTTAGAGTGAGAATGATTTCGGGGCTTGGAAAAATGTTATTTTACGATTTTGGACTTCTGGAATGCGCGAAAGGTGGTCAAAACGAGCAAAGGAATGAAATCTGGGCGTCAGTGCTGCAGACGGAGTCTCCGACACCGTAATATGGAGTCGCCAATGCAATGGGGTGGTAGACGCCCCAAGTAGCTGTCTACACCCCTATCAACACCGTAAACCCCATTTCTTCATTTTCCTTAATCCCAGACCCCATAAACCTATTCCCAAGCCCCGTTAAACTTCCATAATGTACCCTAACCTTACCAAATAGTTCAGTGAGGTACGAGTGAGTACGAGGCTCATTTTTAAGCACCCATAATGTACCCCAAACCTACCAAAGAGTATTTATGAGGTGCGGTAAGAATGGAGCCTGTATGCAAGTATGTGTGGGAATGAAATAAGTATGTAAGCATGTATATATGGATTTAACTGAATGCTAGTAGATGGAACCATTGGTAAGTATGAATAGTAATGAGCTATTATGTAGGCTATATGTACGGATTTGTTATAAATGAATGTTTGTGGCTAGGATTTGCAAATATGAATATGTAGAATAAAGATGTATGTAAGAGTAAGGATAGAAAGATATGTATGCACGTATTGGAAACTATATATATACATGAATGAATGGGACTTGTATGCATGTATACGTGGTTATTAATACATATGAGTATTAGCAATGTTAATCAGGTTGCTTTTGAGAACGAAATGAAGTGCAGGTACATTATTGTTGGCTCTTTGAAGGTTAGACAATGGAATGCAATGATTGAATTCAGAAAGATAGCCAATGGAATGTATAAGTAGATAGAACACAACGTGGTCGTTTAATTATGTATGTTTAATTTATGGTGTCACTAAATACTAATGATGTGGATGTGTATGGTGACAGCAGGTTACACCAGTCATCCTCATGGAATGCAGAGTGATGAAGATCGAGTCAGAGTATGGATTGTATAAGAGTGAGATCTTGTATATTTATCTATTAAATGAGAATGAAGGACGTTGTTCTTGTTAAAGAGTCATTATAAATATTTTCCAAGTATGCTCGAATGATTATATAGAAAAAAAATTATGGTTCGCATTTTCCGCTCAGTGCTTTTGGTTAAAACCGTTTAGGGTCTTCCATTAAGGAAGAACATGATGGGTCTAAATGGTACAAAGCTCGTTTAGTGGTCAAGGGATTTCAGCAGAAAAAGAGGAGTTGATTATAATGAGATCTTCTCTCTAGTAGTGAAAATAAATACCATCGTATTGGTTCTAAGTCTTGTACCTGCAGGAAAATTTGCATCTAGAGCAGCTAAATGTGAAAACGGCATTTCTACATGGTGACCTAGATGAAGACATATATATGGCATAACCTGAAGGGTTTCAGGTTGTTGGAAAAGAAAATTTGGTCTGCAAATTGAAGAAGAGCTTGTATGGTCTTAAACAAGCACCTAGACAGTGGTACATGAAGGTTGATAACTTCATGGAAAGGACAGGGTTCAAGAGATGTCGGATGGATCATTGCTACTATCCGAAGGAATTCAATAGCTCTTATATCATATTGCTACTTTATGTTGATGATATGTTGATTGCAGAATCTGATATGAAAGAGATAAGCAAGTTGAATAACGAAATAGATACTTGAGATGAATATCATCAAAAATAAGAAGGATGGTTCTTTAACACTATCCCAAGAGAAATACATAGGGAAAGTGTTAGAGAGATTCAATATGAATGATGAAAAGACCAAGCCTAGAAATATTCCATTGGGAAGTCATTTGAAGCTTACCAAAGACCAGGCTCCTAAATCTAAAGAAGAAAGATCAGAAATGTCTAAGGTTCCATATGTATCAGCGGTCGGCAGTCTCATGTATGCCATGGTCTGCACTCGACCAGATATTGCTCATGCCGTTGGGGTTATTAGTCGATTTATGTCAGAGCCAGGAACAGAACATTGGGAAGCGGTTAAATGGCTGCTCAGATACTTGAAGGGTACACAGAAGATGGGGTTATGTTACATAGGGAAGGATGTCATTCTAAGAGGTTGTACGGATGTAGATTTAGGTGGATGCAAAGGGACATTTAAAAGCACTACAGTGTATGTTTTTACAGTGGGAGGAACATCAGTAAACTAGAAGTCCGGACTTCAGAAAAGTGTGGCTTTATCAACAACAAAAGCCGAGTATATGGTTGTCACTAAGGCAAGCAAAGAACTAGTTTGGTTGAAGACTTTTCTTGAAAAGATGGGTAAACTGCAGCTTGATTACTCATTGTACTGTGACAATGAGTGTTAAGTAAAACTTGCTAAGAACCCAATGTATCATGGGAAAACTGTGACAACCCTCACCAAACCAGGTATCCGTACGAGTTAATTAATATTTAATTAATGCTTAATTACTGTGCTTGCTTACAATTGTGATTAAACTGCTTACTGATTTCTGATATATACATGTTCATGCATCACATCTTATACTGTCACTCTATTATTTACACACAAACCTATGCACAAAAGCACAGTGAGCACACTATAAGGATAACCCAGTAAACATGCTGACATAGCCAGCATCAGACAGTCACTGTCTCTAAGGCCAGTATGAGCTGGGAATAGTTTACTACACTAGTAGGGAGTGTAGGGAGGTGAGGATTGTAGAATTGCGTCACTAGGTGATAGTTATAGTGACCGGATGTGCCTAAAACGTACTTTGAGTACAAAATTCTGCACTCTAATACAAAAATTCAGCTTTTAAGCTAACTAGTAAAGTGCAAAAACATGGAAAAATATTACTAGACACTTTACAAAGTGTCGGGAATTCATTGGGTCACTAAAAAAATAAAATATTAATGACACCTTAAATATTTATTTAGCACATTTACGGATTAATATCCAACCGAACAACCGGACTTTACCCGGAACACAAAAATATTTACATAACATTGTTTTTCTTTTTCTGAGCCAGTTAGGGTCCTCGAATACCCTAACACCCGTTACAAATTATAACACACTAGAAATTGGTTTAATCACCTAACTAACTAACTTAAGCTCTAACTATCTAGTTAGATTACAAATCCCAACCCAACCCCCCTTATTTAATCGATCTCCCCCATTAGGAGACAAGGTCTTACAAGTTTGATTATTTTAATATTTGTCAAAGATGTACTAGACATATAAACTTTTGGTTAATCACATAAGATGGGTTATAAAAGAAACCATAAGGCCACCTCACTTCCATAATCCACTTATCAAAATTTCTTAAAGCTCTCTCCCTTCTTTTGATTCTCGGCCGACCACCTAGCCACACCCACCTACATTTTCCAAATTTGATAAATTCATTTTACATAACTACAAGCGTGTTAGCGCTCGTATAAGGAAGCCCGGTGTTCACGGAATCGCAAGGACCTCACCACAACGCTATTAACCACCCGTTTTTCGTCTAGTTTCTTCCCTAGCCACGAGCTAGTTGTAAGTGACTCTAAACGCCTTCTTGATCTATTCTAAAGTGGTTAATAAGATATTTGTCGGATGAAAATCATAAACACTAGAGATCAAAACTTAAAAGCCTACTAAAAAAATAATAAGCATGGTGGTTAATGGATGAATATTAGTGTAAAACTTTTGAAACTAGTTTTGTGATGATTATTTATTGTTGTTGGATGCTAGTAGTAGTTCGGATCGTCATCTAACCCGGCTAAGGCATGTTCAAGAAGCATGAACTAGTGTATGTTAAAGTATGAAAGTGGTTAGATGATGAAAACTACTACATATGAACATGAACTTGTGTAAAAGAAATTTTTCTTGTAAAATGGAGTTCTAAACTAGTAGATCTAAAGATCTACAAGTGGTATTTTCGAAGAACCAAGTGTAAAATGAAATCATGTTTTAGAAGCCGGATCTTTCTTGAAACAAAGGTGTTTTTGTGAGCAAACTAGTGCGTAGACACTTATGTAACAAAAGGTTTTACCAAAGAAATATGTTCGTAACTTTTGACCGAGAAGTTGTAAACTTACACTTTCTTTAAAAATAAGATTTTTCAAGAAACCGATTTTATTTACAAAGACAGAAAGATCTACTAAGAATATTGGAAGATTACTACGCACTTTTACATAAACCACAAGTTCATGTGTTTTGCGATTTATATCTATTTTGATCTAGTTAATGTTGAAATAATGTTTGTTAATGTTGGGAACATTGTTGATTTGAATTCTTAAAAGAAAATGATACGCTTGAGAGCGTGGCCACCTCCAGTTACAGGGGAAACTCTGGCGAAATTTTTCCAGAAATATAACACTTGGAAAATATTTTTACAACAAGTGTTATGAACATATTTTCAACTTACTTTCAAAGTGTAAATTTCGCCACAATTTTATTACAAAACTTCCAAGTGTCGGAGGTGGGATTTTCACAAAATAAAACTTGCTAAAATATATATTTAGAATACATACTTTCCATAATAGCACTTGTGTAATTTTTATGATTATTTTGTGAATTATACAAATATTATTTTTAGAGTAAAAATAATATTACTGGGACACACTGAATATTAACGGCTCCAAAATAATACAAACGCTTTCACAAATAAGTGTCTAAGTTACACCGGTATTATTTATACCACCCGAACCTTACAACGTAACTTACGTATTTTCAGAAAATACTCATAAGTGTGTATTTTTACAAGGATATTATTTTGGAAAATTATATGGAATAAAATATAATATTTTTGGGAAAAATATTTATATTTTGGAAGTAAAGTATTTTGGTCAAATGAAATAAAATATATTACATTAAGTGAGACTTAATAATATATTTCGAAGTTATACGAACGCACATGTATTAAAACCCCCATCCTTGGGAAGGAATATATTTACAAAATAATTACGAAGTGTAATTACGAAATTGTTGCCTAACTATTTCCCAAAAACGATAAACCTTAAGCCAAGGCACGACCGTCCGTCTAATAGAAGTTAGTACGTGTAGGTCATCACGCAACAGGTTACTTTGGGACAGACTATTTCGAGACGCACTACTGTGAGTTCATGTCCCCCTTTTCTTTTAACTATTTTCAGTTTTTAAACTGCGGGGGTGAAATACATGTTATTATGATTACGAATACTTTTTACATGGTATGGTTAGCTTAAGGAGGGTTAGGACGTACAGATCATGTGAGTGAGTAGGCGCAACTTGAGGCCATTAATCCTCATTGTAGGACCGAGGGACGTAAGCGGTAGATCTATCTGGGTGTAGCGAGCCCAACCCCTGAGCCCGCGTAATGGACCAGGTGGTGACTTTGTACCTGACGCAAAATCCGCTAGGTTTGAGTCTTCCTATGGCACTTCACACATATCATTGGCTTTGCAACCCAATGGTGATCTCTTTTTCCTTAATTGCTACATACCAGGGACTTTTATACATACTTACAACATTTTCAAATGTTTGTACATACTCACTTACACATGAACTCGCTCAACTTTATGTTGACTTTTCAAACTACATGTATTTCAGGAAACTAACGGATCTGGCACGGTATGCACGTATTTTCAAGCTGCGTTTGAATAAAGAAGTCATCCAGGGTTTAGAAGGTGTAACCTCTTCCTGGACGGGTTGCATATCTCTAAACCTAGTATTGTTTAAAGTCTTTTGCTAAGTCTTTATAAACTCAATTAAATCAAGTTAAGGTTTGTAACTTATTTTGTGATTATTGAAAATGGGATTTTTCTAACTTTATTAATGGATGAATATCTCATGTTTTTATCATATAGTATGGTTATGATTGTCGCTGTGGTATTAAGAAGTCACACCAAATAAACCCACGCTTCCGCAAAGCCAGGGTGTGACAGCTTGGTATCAGAGCCTCGATCATAGCGAACTAGGATTCTTTCTCGAGTCTAGACTATGATCACCAGGGCTCTCACGAAAACGTTTTCAAACATTTTTACACTGCATACCACTTAAGTCCAGATCCAGGTCACAAAACGTGTTTACAAACTAATGTTGAGCACATTTTATTTGTTAGTTATGGCTCAGTCTGGGAGGCTGAGAGAATTATCTAGTGGGACTAGGGAGTCAGTCTGGGAGGCTAAGAGAATTATCTAGTGGGACTAGGGAGTCAGTCTGGGAGGCTGAGAGAATTATCTAGTGGGACTAGGGAGTCAGTCTGGGATGCTGAGAGAATTATCTAGTGGGACTAGGGAGTCAGTCTGGGAGGCTGAGAGAATTGTCTAGTGGGACTAGGAGATTCAGTCTGAGAGGCTGGGAGATTAATCTAGTGGGACTAGGAGATTCAATCTAAGAGATTGGGAGATTATAGTCTGAGAGATTGAGAAATTCAATCTGAGAGATTGGGAGATTATAGTCTGAGAGACTGAGAAATTCAATCTGAGAGATTGGGAGATTATAGTCGGAGAGACTGGGTAGGATAGTCTGGGGAAGACTAGGATGATTACATGCTTGCACTGTTATTACTTACACGCTTAATTGCTGATTATGGATATACGTGCATCTGAGGGGAGTATTTGCATACACTAATTGTTAATAATTACTATGGCTATACATGTTACGCACCGCCACACATGCCACTTCAATTAGAAAGCGAGTTATCAGACATTGATAACCCTATGGCCACCGCCACGGATAAGGAGACTGCATATGTGCCAAAGATATTTACGTCAGATACTAAGAGTGATCCTGGTATGATGACTAAGGGTGAGGACGACTTCTAACAGTCTGTGCTACCAGATTGTGGTGATACTTCATCTTTGCTGATGGTTTCTCTGACAAGAATCTTTCTGTCACTCTTGTTTCGATCCATGACCACTTCATCACTGGTCATCCCGATGGTGAGCACGCTATGGATCCGATCCTAGACAATGCGCCTCTTGTGGACATCCCTTCCGAAGGATGGTTACTCGACGAGCAATTGATAACGATATTGACGCGATATTGATGGTCCTCCTGCTGACGCCCATGACGATAGAAAATTAGACGAGGACACTGTTACTAACTTCACTTCTTAAGACCCCTGTCAACAAGCCATCTTCTGATTCTAGCGTGCATTCAGACTCCTTTGAGCCTGTGACATCTGCAGCCCTACAGACAGCCGGATTACAGCTTTCTATTACTGACACAAGACGACGACGACATGGCTGCTGCACTATCACCTGCTTGAGGCACCACACCGTTACACGACCCAGGGCCTGCTGTTAAGCTAGCTTCTGCACCTTTTGAGTCAGCCTGATGTTGCAACTGCTGGTCCTACACCCTTACTTAGGTCATGACCCTATTCCCCTTTTGGTTTACTAAACATTGCACCCCTATACCTGACCCAGTACCAGCACCTGAAAATTTCCTTATTGGTTGAAACGTTTGTTTTTTCACCTATAACCGCTGATGTTGCTCCTTTTTCCCCTATGGAGACCGACGCCCATTGCACTGGCATACTTGCCGGACTTGCCCATACCCCGGAAGAGTACTCTAGGTCGGCACCAGCATAACGATCCTTTTTGCTACAGCAGCACTTTCCTCGACCTCACAGGCCGCACCGTTTGCTATCTTCGCCTCAACACAGCCGGACGAGCCATTTCGATGATTCCTATTGTACACTGTGCTGAAGTTAGACCCTTACATGATGAAGGCCCCGCACGAGATGAGTTGCTCCTGTAACATCAACTACAGTTTAAGGATATGAGTCGCAGAATGTTGGAGCTTGAGCTGACGCCACAATTGGTAACTTCAAATGCAAAACATTACATAACCAAAAACATAATTTAAGTGTCTACATCACAAGACATCATTTTATCACAAAAGTTTATGTAGGACACCACGTCCTCCACCCTATCTATTGGCAGCATACTTTGATTCGCCACATACATCAAGGTTCCTTTTGCGCTCTCGACCGTTGCTATTACACCGTTCCCAGGATTCTGATACTTATTTCTTTACTATCGAGCGGCAGAGCAGATAATTACTTCAACGTATACACAAGCTCGAGGAGGGACTCACACATGTTAACAGTTTACCTTTCTTTCCTCCCCCTCCTCAGTCACCAGTATAGTTGGTTTCTGGATTATGCGGATTGCATTACGCTTGGGTAAAGGCACTAATGATAAGCCGGGATTGCGGAGATTTTTGAGGACCACTTCTGATTACGAAATTTTGATGCACTAATCTACTTGTTGGACAAGGGTAGGGTGAACTTGTGTCCCTTTCGATGTGATACATTTTGTTAGACGCAGTGATTGTGGCCGAAGGATAATGAAAGCCCAATCATCTTTAAACATGCGACAACACTTTGTGGCCAATAACCAATGAAAGCTCAGTCGCCAGGTCTTCGCTAAGCACGTCATTGATCTATGTGTGTGCTATAATTATAATACTACGTGCTTACTTGCTATGCTCACATTAAACATAATTACCGAATTATTTGGTCATACTATGATTATACCATTACTTGATTGGTTGATATGGTAACCTGTTAAGTGTATGTACTTATGACCACTAAACAACCAAATGTACGCACGAAGCAAATTAGACCTAACCTAACCGACCTTCTTCTAGGAAGATGTCGACTCAAGGGAACACCGATATCAACAACCCCCTACCGACAACAGAGGCAGAAATGCAAGAGCGCCTCTTACAGGCCATCGCACGGTACGAGGCCTGTCGCTCCGATTGCAGCGGAGGTACCTCAGGAAATAACCCCCCTAACGGTAATGTCTAGTCCTTTAAGACACATTACAAAATGTTTGGACATTTCCATGAGTGCCTTGCTAAGGCTTTACGCGAATAATGTTGCCTACATCGCAGGCTGCACCTACAAGCAGTTCTTGGACCACAAACCCCGAGAATTCGACGGCACCGGGGGTGCCTTAGCCTTCGTGCGCTGGGTTGAAAAGACGTATTCTATTTTACGATTGAGCAAATGTGACCCCGAACATCAAGTCAAGTATATAACTGGACTATTGGTGGATGAGACTCTGTCATGGTGGAACCATCAAGTTCGGACAATGGGCGAGACCGCTGCGTATGCTATGACATGGGACGAACTAAAAGATCTGATGCGTAAGAGATATTGCCCGAGGGCAGAAGTCCAGAAGTTGGAAACAGAACTGTGGAACTTGAAAATGGAAGGACCAAAGATAGCGGAGTATGTGTAGAGATTTAACGAATTATCACAAGTTGCCTTACTCCTGGGGGCACCAGAGTTTAAGAGAATTGAACAGTTCATAAGGGGATTGGCAGGTCAGATTCTAAGCCTGGTAACAACATCTAAACCTTCAACGATCACCGAGGCTATCAACATAAGCATGGCACTCACGGAAGAAGCAGTTAGACGAGGAGAATTTTCCACTGCTGAGGAGAAAAAGGAGACTGCTATAGAGGCATCTGGGGATAACAAGAGAAAGCTCGCAAATTTCGAGATGGTTACTCGGGTAAGTAACAAGAAGAAGGCCAAGAAGGGAAAAGATTACAAGGGTATCCTACCTAAGTGCGACAATTGTTTACGTTATCATGTCGGGTGATGCAAATATGGAAATTGTGGTAACTGCGGCAAGGTGGGACATGTCAAGGAAACTTGTTGGCAAAATACTGAACATAGTAATGGGGGCCAAGACGGTAGTGAGAATCACGAAGGGGACAACGACAATGATAATTGTCAAGGCAGAATGAGTGATAAACAGAAACGTGCTCGAGGATGTTTAAAATGTGGAAGCAAAAAGCATTTCAGAAGATATTGCCCTAAAAACAATCAGGCGCAAGGATGAAAGCTCCCCACCGGAGCTAGGGAGACACGCCAGGGATCCAAGCATGGATATCGGTACGTCCCATATTACTCAATATTATGCATCTGTATTGCCAAATACTGTTGCAAATTTTACGATTCGCACCTCTAGAGTTCGAGAGCATAATTAGTTTAAGTAGCGGGTAAGTAGATATTCCAGTACCCGTTAGAACTAGCTTAGGGGAAGCTAGTGGAAGCCAACGCAGTAACTGGAATCGGCACGATAGAACCCGGAGAGCGTAAGTTTACGCTAGATCTATTGCCAGTTGAGTTGGGAAGCTTCAACGTGGTAATCAGAGGTATTAGTTGGCAAGCGTTCGAGCGGAGGTTGATATCCGCACCTCAATGACGAATGACGAATGAAGGAATGATTGTGACTCACGAAGCAGGATATGCCACCACCGATCACGAATTGCTTAAGGCACGAAAGTTGTTGTGGGAAGGATGTGTTGTTTCCTGGCTCATGTCAGGGACAAGGGAGCCGAAGAACTAAAACTTAACGATACCCCCGTAATTGGAGTATACCCTGAAGTCTTCCTCGAAGTCTTGCCAGAGTAATCTCCTCGACGACAAGTCGAATTTGTGCATCAATCGGATTCCAGGTCTCGCGCTTGTAGCCAAAGCACCATGAGCGACTAACACCTTCGGAAATGCAAGGATTGACAGTGCAACCTTAGTGGTTGATAGAGAAGGAAGATAACAGACCAAAACTTTTGTTTTGGATAACCTCAGTTCTGCTCGCCAAAAGAAAGGATGAATAACTTTCAAATGACCGGGAGTCGGACGAGCTAGCCAAGCAGAGTCGGTGGCTCTTGCTGAGGACTGACGAACTCCTTACATAACTGACCGTGAGGACCCAACTACTATTACACGACTGGTCGACAATCGAGCGTCGTTAACAGTGAATTCAAGAAGAAAGTTTACCGGTGAAAATTGTGGGACAATGATTAGTTCTTAGACGTACACGAAATCTGGAGGATTTAGAAAACATATATTTAGGACCTTTGGGAACCTAGGTCCAAACTCGTAAGGGTTTTATTTAGGAACCATATCTGTCAACTCAATCAACCATCATTAATCGGGCGCATATGCCAGTTCCGTTGACCAAACAGAGAGTACTCGGATTTCTTTTACTCCTGGCGAGTAGATCTTTGCATCTCTACTCCCCGTAATGGTAGTTACTTCACAATAATTTTCTCGCTGAGAGCGAACACACATTTGCTTCGATATCTGGTCATTTCTTCACTTTAGCAGATACTCGTTGCTCCTTTTCTTGGAAACTTACCTGACATACATGCATCATTTGCTACGTATGTGATTTCGTTTTGAACAAGCACTTCATTGGAATTTACACATTATTTTGCTAAACCTAATTACTGATTCCTGATTCAAGTAACCTACATTATTGTTATTGCTGGCTCTTTCGTTACCAAGCCAACACACTTTCTTGAAACCGCTTTCTTTCAAGTTACAGTCATGGTTTATTTTTGCTACCATGCCGAGAATTCCTTTGTTGATACATACGTTAATTGTCGGGTTACGTTGAAACCAAGTTCAATTGCTTGAACTTATCCAGTTCACAGGTTTAATTTGAAACGCTATATGGTGTGTTGGGAGCATCATATTCAACTATTTTTGCAGAGATTCTTTCATTTCGAGTCGTAGCAGATTTGGTTGGTCTACGACTCCACTAAAACGTTTGATTTGTTTCGATACCTTGCGGTGATATTTTCACAAAATTGAAGCTTGCGCTAATTTGGTTACTCACTTCGTACACGGAATTCAATTCCCTATTTGGTTGTTAACAATCCATTTTGGATCTTCACAATCAAAGCGGTCTCAACACAATTGTGTGTTAAGGCAATGGTACATATATTCATTTCATAAGCACAATGTACCTCCTAACGATTCTTTCGTTGACAATCAAATGCCTTGCGATACTCATTACTTTTCATTTTCGATTGGAAACAGTGGTCCTTTGATGTTTCGTATTTAACTAGAAACTCTATAACATGGTATAAATCAAATCTTCAGATTGTCTCAGTACACTTTCATTTGATTTCAAACGCGGTGAACTTGTTCAGTCACCACTATTATTAGATAATACCATTACGACACCTTGTGGTGTCATCATAAACTTGTAGCTTGTGCTAATCATGGTTAACCGTTTCACACGAGACCACACATACTTTTGTTTGATTTATCATTTAAACGTTTCTGATGCAACTACGAACCGCGACCATGATACACCAGATTCGCTTGTATTTCATTCTGTGTACTTCCGAAATTCAAAAATGTCAACACACTAAACCTTACCAGACATTTATTCAGGAGTTGACAGATCATTTTACTATTACGTGGAGTTGCTGCTTTTGAGTTCATATAGCGGGTGCTATGGTTTGTGAAAACTCGTTTGCATATTGCAACCGATCGTTTAAAAATCTTATTAGTCAAAACCCCACTTTTGTGGAACCCCTGCTAGCTGGATTACACTAGACTATACGTCAAATGCGTCTTGTACCTTTGACACCCAATGCTAGCAGCACACACCTTTCAACCCTAGGATTCGGGTTGTTATATATTCTTGGACTCACTTAATGTGAGTAATGTTTGTTTCGATTTGATGATTATCTACTTCGATATTATTCATATACATACGTGTGTGACTTAACCATAAGGAGTTAAGGTAGTACAAATTTCGAGGACGAAATTTCTTTAACGGGGGGAGAATGTGACAACCCTCACCAAACCAGGTATCCGTACGAGTTAATTAATATTTAATTACTGTGCTTGCTTACAATTGTGATTAAACTGCTTACTGATTTTTGATATATACATGTTCATGCATCACATCTTATACTGTCACTCTATTATTTACACACAAACCTTAGTGACAGCCTTGATGCACAAAAGCACAGTGAGCACACTATACGGATAACTCAGTAAACATGCTGACATAGTCAGCATCAGACAGTCACTGTCTCTAAGGCCAGTATGAGCCGGGAATAGTTTACTACACTAGTAGGGAGTGTAGGGAGGTGAGGATTGTAGAATTGCGTCACTAGGTGATAGTTATAGTGACCGGATGTGCCTAAAACGTACTTTGAGTACAAAATTCTGCACTCTAATACAAAAATTCAGCTTTTAAGCTAACTAGTAAAGTGCAAAAACATGGAAAAATATTACTAGACACTTTACAAAGTGTCGGGAATTCATTGGGTCACTAAAAAAATAAAATATTAACGACACCTTAAATATTTATTTAGCACATTTACGGATTAATATCCAACCGAACAACCGGACTTTACCCGGAACACAAAAATATTTACATCACATTGTTTTTCTTTTTCTGAGCCAGTTAGGGTCCCCGAATACCCTAACACCCGTTACAAATTATAACACACTAGAAATTGGTTTAATCACCTAACTAACTAACTTAAGCTCTAACTATCTAGTTAGATTACAAATCCCAACCCAACCCCCCTTGTTTAATCGATCTCCCCCATTAGGAGACAAGGTCTTACAAGTTTGATTATTTTAATATTTGTCAAAGATGTACTAGACATATACACTTTTGGTTAATCACATAAGATGGGTTATAAAAGAAACCATAAGGCCACCTCACTTCCATAATCCACTTAGCAAAATTTCTTAAAGCTCTCTCCCTTCTTTTGATTCTCGGCCGACCACCTAGCCACACCCACCTACATTTTCCAAATTTGATAAATTCATTTTACATAACTACAAGCGTGTTAGAGCTCGTATAAGGAAGCCCGGTGTTCACGGAATCGCAAGGACCTCACCACAACGCTATTAACCACCCGTTTTTCGTCTAGTTTCTTCCCTAGCCACGAGCTAGTTGTAAGTGACTCTAAACGCCTTCTTGATCTATTCTAAAGTGGTTAATAAGATATTTGTCGGATGAAAATCATAAACACTAGAGATCAAAACTTAAAAGCCTACTAAAAAAAATAATAAGCATGGTGGTTAATGGATGAATATTAGTGTAAAACTTTTGAAACTAGTTTTGTGATGATTATTTATTGTTGTTGGATGCTAGTAGTAGTTCGGATCGTCATCTAACCCGGCTAAGGCATGTTCAAGAAGCATGAACTAGTGTATGTTAAAGTATGAAAGTGGTTAGATGATGAACACTACTACATATGAACATGAACTTGTGTAAAAGAAATTTTTCTTGTAAAATGGAGTTCTAAACTAGTAGATCTAAAGATCTACAAGTGGTATTTTCGAAGAACCAAGTGTAAAATGAAATCATGTTTTAGAAGCCGGATCTTTCTTGAAACAAAGGTGTTTTTGTGAGCAAACTAGTGCGTAGACACTTATGTAACAAAAGGTTTTACCAAAGAAATATGTTCGTAACTTTTGACCGAGAAGTTGTAAACTTACACTTTCTTTAAAAATAAGATTTTCAAGAAACCGATTTTATTTACAAAGACAGAAAGATCTACTAAGAATATTGGAAGATTACTACGGACTTTTACATAAACCACAAGTTCATGTGTTTTGCGATTTATATCTATTTTGATCTACTTAATGTTGAAATAATGTTTGTTAATGTTGGGAACATTGTTGATTTGAATTCTTAAAAGAAAATGATACGCTTGAAAGCGTGGCCACCTCCAGTTACAGGGGAAACTCTGGCGAAATTTTTCCAGAAATATAACACTTGGAAAATATTTTTACAACAAGTGTTATGAACATATTTTCAACTTACTTTCAAAGTGTAAATTTCGCCACAATTTTATTACAAAACTTCCAAGTGTCGGAGGTGGGATTTTCACAAAATAAAACTTGCTAAAATATATATTTAGAATACATACTTTCCATAATAGCACTTGTGTAATTTTTATGATTATTTTGTGAATTATACAAATATTATTTTTAGAGTAAAAATAATATTACTGGGACACACTGAATATTAACGGCTCCAAAATAATACAAACGCTTTCACAAATAAGTGTCTAAGTTACACCGGTATTATTTATACCACCCGAACCTTACAACGTAACTTACGTATTTTCAGAAAATACTCATAAGTGTGTATTTTTACAAGGATATTATTTTGGAAAATTATATGGAATAAAATATAATATTTTTGGGAAAAATATTTATATTTTGGAAGTAAAGTATTTTGGTCAAATGAAATAAAATATATTACATTAAGTGAGACTTAATAATATATTTCGAAGTTATACGAACGCACATGTATTAAAACCCCCATCCTTGGGAAGGAATATATTTACAAAATAATTACGAAGTGTAATTACGAAATAGTTGCCTAACTATTTCCCAAAACGATAAACCTTAAGCCAAGGCACGACCGTCCGTCTAATAGAAGTTAGTACGTGTAGGTCGTCACGCAGCAGGTTACTTTGGGACAGACTATTTCGAGACGCACTACTGTGAGTTCATGTCCCCCTTTTCTCTTAACTATTTTCAGTTTTTAAACTGCGAGGGTGAAATACATGTTACTATGATTACGAATACTTTTTACATGGTATGGTTAGCTTAAGGAGGGTTAGGACGTACAGATCATGTGAGTGAGTAGGCGCAACTTGAGGCCATTAATCCTCATTGTAGGACCGAGGGTCGTAAGCGGTAGATCTATCTGGGTGTAGCGAGCCCAACCCCTGAGCCCACGTAATGGACCAGGTGGTGACTTTGTACCTGACGCAAAATCCGCTAGGTTTGAGTCTTCCTACGGCACTTCACACATATCATTGGCTTTGCAACCCAATGGTGATCTCTTTTTCCTTAATTGCTACATACCAGGGACTTTTATACATACTTACAACATTTTCAAATGTTTGTACATACTCACTTACACATGAACTCGCTCAACTTTATGTTGACTTTTCAAACTACATGTATTTCAGGAAAACTAACGGATCTGGCACGGTATGCACGTATTTTCAAGCTGCGTTTGAATAAAGAAGTCATCCAGGGTTTAGAAGGTGTAACCTCTTCCTGGACGGGTTGCATATCTCTAAACCTAGTATTGTTTAAAGTCTTTTGCTAAGTCTTTATAAACTCAATTAAATCAAGTTAAGGTTTGTAACTTATTTTGTGATTATTGAAAATGGGATTTTTCTAACTTTATTAATGGATGAATATCTCATGTTTTTATCATATAGTATGGTTATGATTGTCGCTGTGGTATTAAGAAGTCACACCAAATAAACCCACGCTTCCGCAAAGCCAGGGTGTGACAAAAACGAAGCATATCGGGATAAGGTATCACTGAACATTCAACTTGAAGAACATCTCAAGTACTAAGAATACAACAGATATGTTTACCAAGGTTGTGGTGCTGGATATGTTGAAGCTTTGCATAGCTTCAGCTGGCCTTAAGGAATAGTGATGAGAAGGCGGGGTAACTAGGAAGATTTGCAGATCAGGGGGATTTTCATTTACAAAAGTACATAAGAGATGGTACAGTTCGTGATTCGAAGACACCAAGAGGGAGATTGTTGGCAATGTGTGTTGTCATTGGCCCACTAAGCCTAGTCGATAATTAGAGGGTAAAAGGGAAAGGGTTCAACCGGCCCTAATCCTAATTATCCCAGTTTACTTTGTATCTTGTTTAGCAAGTTTAGTAAAGGGTTAAACCCTAATAAGCTAGTATAAATATATCTTTTGTACTTGTAACTCTGTAATCACTCAATAATACGAAAACCCTAGTTACTCATGTGGACATAGGTTACACATCGCGACTGAGCCACGTAAATCTCTCGTGTCAGATTTCTTGCTTTTATGTTCATTTGTATTTGTGTGTTACTCGTTCGATCCTAACAAAAGTAACACATTTAATTATTAGAGTTAATTGCCAAAATCGTCCCAAAGGTTTGGGCATGTTTGCCATTTTCGTCTAAAATGACACTTTTGTACCAAATTGCCCCCAACGTTTGTAACTTTTTGCCATTTTCATCCAAACCACTAACTTAGTTTATTTTTTATGTTAAGTTGAGGATACTTGGATGAAACTGGCAAATATAAAACCATAGGGACGATTTTGGCAATTTACTCAAACTCTTTTAAATTTATTTTATTTAATAAATTTTGTTACATATATAATAAAAAAGAATATACATGCAATTTTTATATGAAAAAAATTATAGCTTTGTCATATAATGTTTATAAATTTTCATCCAACCACTAACTAAGTTAATTTTTCTATTAAGGCGAATGATGTTTATAAACTAAGACGTAAATTAATTTCTAAATTTTGTATAGATCAGTTTTATAAAAATAAAATCTACTTAAACATCTAAATTTTATAAAACTAAAATGCTGGTGACCTTATTGAAAAAGGTCAAATAAAAAAATCTTATCATATGTACATGGTTGTAAAACAAGGTCTCCAAGGCCGAGTACTCTCCGAGTAGTCGCTACAAGGTAGGCTGCCGAGGCGACTTTCTTCAACTCCGACTAATGACTCGGAATCCATCAAATGCGGTCAACATTGGCCAAAATCGGATCTAGTAGGTCAACCCGGGCCGAGTTTGACTTAAAATAAAATAAAACATAATTTCTAGGCATATCATATTAAAGAATAAATATCAATTTCACGTATTTTGTTATAAATATTAGTAAATTTATGTTATTTGACATATATTTAATTTCCGAAAACTAATTTCTTTATAATTTGGCATCTCCGAGTACTCCCCGTGTACTCTCCGCCTAGGCCGAGTACTCTCAACTCCCCGGTCGACCGACTATGGAGCGCCTAGCGACTTTTACAACCATATATGTACCAAGTTTGTAATTCATCTTATACTCTTTTAAATTCGCTCCTAAGGAAAAACAGAAGTCAATGCCCCCCTCTATCAAACAATGTATGGTTACCAAACTTTAAAATTACCCACCAAATTGTAATTATAATGCTATGAACCAAAAGTTTCTTTACTCAAGCCACTCAGAATAAGTATTATTAGTTACCCTCATAATCTTAATTAAATAAATATTTTATTTTTACCAACATATTTCCTAGGTGCTCAACACATTTAAAAAATATGTAACATTTTACAATTTTTTTTCTATCTCTACAACTGATAAATACCAAAAGTTGTAATCGATTGTTATGTGTTACACACCAATGACGTTTTCTCTTTATAAAACTGATTTATATAAAGAAGCTATAAATTCATTTCTGTCTTAATTTATAAAATTTAAAACATCCTTCACCTTAACAGAAAAATAAACCGAGTTAGTGATTTGGATGAAAATTTATAAAAATTATGTGACAAAACTATTATTTTTTTTTTCAAAAAACTCCATGTATATTCTTTTTTATTATATATGTAACAAAAATAATTAAATAAAAGAAATTAAAAAGGGTTTGAGTAAATTGCCAAAATCGTCCCTGTGGTTTTATATTTGCCAGTTTCATCAAAATATCCTCAACTTAACAGAAAAAATAAACTAAGTTAGTGGTTTGGATGAAAATGGCAAAAAGTTACAAACGTTGAGGGCAATTTGGTACAAAAGTGTCATTTTGGACGAAAATGGCAAACGTGCCTAAAACTCAGGGACGATTTTGGCAATTAACTCTAATTATTATATGTTTTAGAGCCGAACCTTTTCTATATGAAAGGCCAATCGAGACATCCCTTGAGAAGTTTTTTAAAAACTTAACATATACACTTTGACACAAGACTTTACCATCTAGGTGTTGGCACAAGTTTAACTTTTAAGACATAACCAAAGAGTTTGAAAATACTTTCCAAATAAGTGATCAAGTTTGTTGCGTTCTACTATGTCAATTTCCATTCAAATTGTTGGAAAGGTGCTTGAAAACTCATAAACAGTAAAAAAAAAAATGAAAAATACAAGTGTTGTGAGGATGGTTTGAGGGTGGCAGGGGCGGATCCAGGGGTGTTTTGGGGGTTTTCGGGAACCCCCTTGGTTTGAAAAAAGTGGAAAAAAAAATAGTGGAAACCTTATATAAGATTTAGAAAAAAATTAATGAGAATCTATCAAAAGGAACCTTGTGGAAAATATTCCTGGATCCGTCACCATGGACGTGCCATGGTTCTTTCTAAAAATTTTACTAAGTTTTTTTTTTTTACTTTATTCAATAAAAAATTCTTCTCATATTTGTAATTGAAATCACTCGCATACTAAGGCCGGAGGGTGTGGGAGGCGCCACCACCGCCACCTCAGCACCTATAGCGCCGCCGGCGCCATCGACCCACACCCACCACTTTAAGTTGGGGCGCTATGGAGGTGCCGCCATCATGGTAACGGGGAGGAAGAGGTGTTCAGGTGGGGCCCACGTCAATTTCAACCAATGAAATCTTTTTTTGATTTTTTTTTTTTTTTTTTTTTTCAAATATAGCGCCTAGACCACACCCTCCATATTAAAGAGGGGGCGCCATCAAGCTTCAGCCCACGTGGCGCCTACGTGGCGCTGAGGTGTCCTTTATAAAGCCCCAAGGGGGTTATCCCACACCCTCCAGCCTAAAAGCCTAGAGTTTTAATTTAAGTAGTATTTTTATGAAGATATCATCCATACAAAAAGTGTACTTTCTACCTAATCAATTGTTAAGGAAAGGACATGCAATGATGCGAAGAAGAGTTAAAAATGAAAAAACCAGACGGAGATGATTATCCCCATTCCAAAAAGAAATTGCAACACTTGGTTATTAAAGGATAAATAATTGTAATCTTTAAACTCTATAGTGATCAAAGCATTTGAGTATGCCCAAAAGTTTTTTTTTTAGTTTTGGTGCTTAAATACAAGTTTCATCTCATTTTTGGTATTCTTTTTGTAGCCTTATACTTTTCGTATTTTGTGGTGATGCATTCTTTTACTGAGAAAACAATTGGCACACATATAAAATCTGTTGAAGTATGCACTACCCAGGTGTTTGAAACCCTCGAAAAACCAAAGGTGAAAGGCCACATAAACAAACACCAAAAGTGAAACAAAAAATTGCTCAAAATCATCTTAACTACAATTCATGAAGATTTCTCAACAGACAATACAACGATTACGAGCATCCGACACCATATCATCTAGCACACGCTCAAAGAAACTCTTCAAACTTCAAGCCCGTATGTATAAAGACTCCGCCAAATCTCTTTCCTACAAAAAGGATTTTTCAAAGATTAAAAGAAGAGAGACTTGTTTTTTATTAGAACTAATTAACGTGTCTAACTTATCAAACTATAAGATATTATCATTCTGAGTTACCAAAAAAGTTATCCAAGAAATGGTTTTATTATCTTGAGTTCAAAGTGACCAGACGAGACAAAAAGATATGCAAATTTAATGATCTTGAGCTAATGCATCTCAGTCCCTAAGATCTAAAAAACATGAGATTCTTTTCATGCCAAAATGAGCAACTTGAATGCGGATTACGATTTATTTCATTAGTATTTTTGAGTGGTTTGGAACTTATAGAATTGTATCTCTCAAGCTATTTGTAGTTAAACAAATTACATTTGTGGATTTTTAAAATGTATAAATATGTTATTAACTATTAAACCAAATACATATCAGTATTTAACAACCGGTATGAATTACATTATATTTAAGAAGTATCTAGTTGGAACTTTAGCTATTTTGAAGTTGTGTATGATTTTGTTAAAATACGCATGCGAACAGTTTAAATTATCCTGTTAATTAACTTGTGGTTCAACTAAATGTACTTAGGCTTGAAAGCCTTTGCTGGGCCTATTTACCATGGGCTTTACAGAAGTCAAGTCCACCAGAGGTGGGCTCATCCACATATCATTCACTCACACCTAGCAGTTTTTATATTTTGTATTAAACTAGAATTAAGCACTTTCGCGTTGCGGCGAGGGCCTAAAATTATGCCAGATAACATCAATGCCACACCGCTGGTAGCGACCACCAACACTGAAGTTGCGGTGTGAGAAATAAGACTTAAACATATAACATATAAAAAATAACTATGTCGATTTAGGACCCACGCGTTGCGACATACTTGTTAAATGGAAAAAATAGACGTAAAAACGTTGAACCACACACGCACGTTGTGCCGTGTTAAGTCGCAAAATAACGTAGAAAAGAATAACTAAGTCGATGTATGATCCGCCCGTTGCGGCGAACTTGCCAAAAGGGGAAAATAGACACGTTGCGACATACCTGTCAAATGTGAAAAAATAGACCAAAAACGTTGAACAACACACGCACGTTGCGACGTATTAACTCACAAATTTTAGAACGAAACGTAAAACAAAAAACTTGCGAAAGATAAAAAGTATGGGGGACCAAAGTTGTAAATAAAAAAGTTTTGGGTTAAATTACAAAAGATGAAAAGTTTGGGTTAAAAGTAAACAAATTAAGAGGGTTAAAATACAAAAGATAAAAACATTTTGGTTAAAAGTGAAAAATAACAAAAAAAAATTTTAAAAACACCCCATGCTTGAAGTACAACAACATAATGCAACAATTTGTTGCCAATTTATATTTGGGTAAATTACTTTTTGAGTCCCTGTGTTTTATGAGTTTTAACTAGTTGAGTCCAAAAGCAAAAAGTTTAACGACCTGAGTCCCCATAAGCATTTTCTTTAACCATTTGAGTCCAAATTTCTAACGCAGTTAGAATTTTGTTGTTAAGTTTTGTTAAATGACCAAATTACCCCTATAAAACACAGGGACTCAAAAAGAAAAATAATATATAATCCCCCAATTAACACAAGTTGGTGAAATCGATTGATACCGCTGATACCGCCTTACTGCTGCAGATCAGAAATCGATTTTGTTTTGAACCTAACAGATAAAACAAAAAAAAATAGATTTTGTTTTGAACCTAAGCCAGTATCCCCATCTGTTACACCACCACCACCCTCAGCCTTCTTCACGCCATCTCCGATGAAAAACGCCGTCGCACACCTCCGCCTTCAAATCACCCTCCACCTCCTAATCAGCCATCCTCCCCACTCCACCATCTTCAACTGCCTTCGACACCCAACACCGGCGACCGTCGTCGCGGGTTCACCCTTCTCCATCGTACACATTACCGTCGCCGGTTCTCACCGAAGACACACCTTTCATCTCCGCCGCCGGACATCGTCTTCAAACCGACGTCTGTCAACCGGTGCTCCTCCGCTTCTAAACTCTGGTATGTGTCGATTATCTTTCGTTCTCTTCCTATCTGTTGGTTCAGGCCCCCTGATAATACACACTACACACTCACGTAAAGAAATAATATGCAGTGACTGTCGAAGAAAGAAGTTGTATCAAATGAAAAGGGTTACAATTTACTGAATAAGCAAAGACTATAAATAGTCATACAATACACAACGTGATAATATTAAAAAAACTAATTCTTCCTAAAAACTAGGACTTGATAAACATGGCAGACGAAACCCACGTTCAACAACTACCAAGTCTTCCACAAACTCTAACTAGCATGTGACTAAATACATTTTCAGCTGCTCCAAATCCGGCTCCTGACCCGCTACACGTGACCCGATAACGTACAGACCCATGTGACCCGCGAACCAAACCCGATTAACCCAACAATCACCCCCTTAATCGGTTTGTTCACACCCGTCACCGCAGCACCGAATCACCGTTGTTTTTTTTTCCCGAACCATCTCGACTTCTACCGGACTCCCAGGGACCTCAACCACGGTCATGCCCAAAGCCTTCTCGATTCAACCCGAAAAAAAAACCAGTACACTTTTAACATCTCACATGGCTTCACGTTGGAAACGTTCACTAACATCTTGACTCATCACGGATCAACGACCTCTACCCGGTCACATCCGAGTCACCCGATTTGAACTCCAACGCCATTAACTTGACACCCGTACCTTTTCCCGATCAAACTTGTTCCAAGAGGCCTCTCCACCGACCAAGAAAACAAAGCCACCCGCTTCTTCCGTTTTCTCACCTTGCCAAACGAGACGAATCCAAAGCCACCTGCTTTGACGGATCCTTTCTGCCCGCTTTTCACGCACTACGCTGGTCTCCTCTTATCACGAACCAAGCCGATCAAGGCACTTCAAATCCTGTTGTTGTCACCGGATATATGCCAGTTGCTCAAACCCGCAACTAATAACCGAACAGCCCAGTATCTTAACAGCCACGAACACCGATGTTCATCACGGTCACCCCCGTCATCTCAACCGGTTCTTACCCGCAACAACGGTTTACCCGAACACCATAACGTCTTCGTCTAACGCTGCAACACAGTCCCGAACAGCCACCGAACACAAGTGTTTATCACCGGTCACCCCCGTCGTCATAACCGGTACGTCTACCGCAACAACGACCGACCGAAACATCTTAACGCGCCCGTCTTCTGCTGTTAAACGATCCGAAAACAGCCACCTGCCGTCTCGAACCTTCTTCTACGCCTGCCCTCCACCGACCGACACACCTGCCGGCGGCAGAGGCTTCCTCCGATCTTCTCGAGCCCTAGGCTCTGATACCAAATGTTGGTTCAGGCCCCCTGATAATACACACTACACACTCACGTAAAGAAATAATATGCAATGACTATCGAAGAAAGAAGTTGTATCAAATGAAAAGGGTTACAATTTACTGAATAAGCAAAGACTATAAATAGTCATACAATACACAACGTGATAATATTAAAAAAAACTAATTCTTCCTAAAAACTAGGACTTGATAAACATGGCAGACGAAACCCACGTTCAACAACTACCAAGTCTTCCACAAACTCTAACTAGCATGTGACTAAATACATTTTCAGCTGCTCCAAATCCGGCTCCTGACCCGCTACACGTGACCCGATAACGTACAGACCCATGTGACCCACGAACCAAACCCGATTAACCCAACACTATCGACATCCCGTAGCACCCGTCACTCTTGCCCCTGTGACAGCACCCATTCTATATATAAATACACTCGCACCTATACACAAACTCTGTATCTTCTTCAACCTCCATCTCACTCACCTAACCAAACCCCATGGGGACTGTTAACAAGACATTGAACATCAACATCAACATCAAACAAACAACGTTTGTACAAACAAACAACGTTTGTACAACAGTCAAACAAACAACTGTCTCTTTACATTCTCTCTCAGTTGACCCATCCTTTCACCTTCTTTGGGTGTCATGAAAGGCTTGTTTTGCGACAGTTTGGGTGTCAGGAAAGGCTTGTGTTAATTGAGGGATTATATATTATTTTTCTTTTTGAGTC
Source organism: Helianthus tuberosus (assembly GCA_030545235.1). Lineage (NCBI taxonomy): Eukaryota > Viridiplantae > Streptophyta > Magnoliopsida > Asterales > Asteraceae > Helianthus > Helianthus tuberosus. The sequence continues at coordinate 97,977,876 of CM060367.1, forward strand.
CCTGTGTTTTGTAGGGGTAGTTTGGTCATTTAACTAAACTTAACAACAAAATTCTAACTGTGTTAGAAATTTGGACTCAAATGGTTAAAGAAAATGCTTATGGGGACTCAGGTCGTTAAACTTTTTGCTTTTGTACTCAACTAGTTAAAACCCATAAAACAAAGGGACTCAAAAAGTAATTTACCCTTTATATTTTGGAAATTGTGGGTGTTTTTTTTTATTTTTTATAATCATCATCCTCACCCCCTCATCTATCTAAAATATCTAGTGATCATTTAATTTAACAGGAGAAACGACACTAAATATTTAGTGCATTACTTAATTGATTAAAGTGGGAGGAGGGTTGGGTTTATAATGCAGACTCAATTTCGATTTTTAACTGTGTCATTTTAGAGTGGATATAGAAAATGAATGATTTGAACTAGGCCTTAGAATTTATGAAATATTGGATTTTATAAGTATATATACAAAAAATATATAATGTTATATAGTATTAGAATTTATGAAATATTGGATTTTAATACTCCCAACTATTCGTCGTTGGTCGTCAAAAGTCTCAACTTAATAACCATTGGCAGTCCCAACTATTGACATATTGGCCACCAATGGACCCTGACTAACAGAACCCTAACGCCGTTAGCCTGCGGTCGCCGGAAAACCGTTTTGGCCAGAAAAAGGTTTCTAAAAGTCCGATCTAAGATTGCAAAGTGGTTTGGGACAAAAATTTTAAGTTTTCCGGCCAAAACGTTGAGTTTTCCGGCCAAAAAGAAGTTTTCTAGCAAAAAAAAATATGAGTTTTACGACAACTTCAATAATTGAGGCTTTTACTAGAAAAAGGTTCCTAAAGGTCCGTAATAATGTTACAAAGATGTTTGGGACGGAAATGTTGAGTTTTCCGGCCAAAAATAAGTTTTCCAGTCAAAAACGGTTTTCCGGCGATCGAAGACTAACGGCGTTAAGGTTCTATTAGTCAGGGTCCATTGGAGGCCAATATGTTGACTGCCAGTGATTATTTTTGAAATTTGGACTGTTGGCTGCCAACGACGAATAATTAAGATTATTAAAATCCAATATTCTTATATTTATTTAAAAACTTATCATATGATCACTAGAGAAAGGTTCGAATACATAATCTTCTAAAACTAGGAAGTCACAGGAAGGGTACCAAACCTACTTTGATTGAACTCATTCAAACGACTCTAGAACCGTCTCCTCGAACTCTACGATATGAGATTTTAGGTTTTTGTTTTTGGATTTTTAGATTGTAGATTTCAGAATTTTGGTTTAGATCTTTATGTCTTTTTGTTTAGCATTTTGTCTTTTCTTTAGGTCATTGTGTCTTTTTTCGACTCATTATATCTTTTTCCTCTTTATTGTGTCTTTGTATTCTTCATAAATTTAGAAGACTTTGTAGGATAACTTTACCTACCCATGATCACTAATACTCACGGTGAGGAGACTTTGTGCCATATTCAATTTTAACAGGATGTTGTTTGCCACACTAATAATAATTGTCAATTTTAGAAGAGGATTCAAGGTAGGTTTGTAAACGAACTGAACGTTCAGTGAACCGTTCTTGAAGCGTTCGACAGGAAATTCGTTCATGTTCGTTTATTTAATAAATGGACGAACATGAACAAAATGTTTTGTTCATTTAAATAAACGAACGAACATGAACAATGTCCCGTTTGTTCATTTACGTTCATAAACGATCGTTTATGTTCGTTCATTTAAGTTCGTTTATATCCGTTCATTTAAATTCGTTCGTTCGTGTTCGCTTATATCCGTTTGTTATGTCCATCTTTTAAATTTAGTTATTACTAATTAAATTTAAAATCTATTTAATTTTCTTTATCATCCCATAACTAGCTTTGACTTTCCTATTTCAAAACTTTCTTTTACATGATATTAGTATATTGGATTTATATTTTCCAATTTAAAAGCAATTTTTTTTATCATATGAAACGTGAATTAAGGTTTACCTATATTTAGGTTCTTTTTCTCCTCTACTATTGCTATACAATTCAAAGCCTTGTTCAATTATGATTTGTTATGTTCAATTATGTGTGTTTGTGTGGGTTTATGTTCGTGAACCGTTCGTTTATACTTTTAGCGAACGATCATAAACGAACATGAACATGTTCATTTTCTTAACGAATGAACACGAACAAGAAAATCTGTTCATTTAAATGTTCGTGTCCGATCGTTTGGTCAGTTAAAGGTAAATGAACGAACATGAACATGCCTCGTTCGTGTTCATTCAGTTCATTTACAAGCCTAATTCAAGGTTAACCCTAACACCAAATACATATAGAAATAATAGATTAACCCTAACACCAAATGGGGGACACCTTAATTATAGTTCTTTTAAAGGTCAAATTGACTTAAGCCGACCTATGCACCATGAAACAAGTGATATACGAGTCTCATAGGGGCTTTAGTATCACTTCAAAATATAAATGAAGACGAAAGATAATTAAAAAATTGAAATGTGGAGGTACCAAAAAAGTATAGCATATCCGTGACATCGTAAACAAGTATTGACGACACGTGATATTCAGATAATGTGTACATAGTAAAATATGAGTGAGTGTAAGAGAACGAAGAGAGGTATATAAACGAGAGACCAATAGAGAAAAGATGAAACGTATTTTCTACTTGTTTGATGTTTACTATTTTTTTTGGAAAGGAGGCACTAAACGATGGAACGATTTATAAGTTGACTTGAGTACAGACAATAAATGACATGAAACAATACTGAATAAGTTGGTTCTAATAGATAGGTCTGCAAATAAACCAAACGTTCGGCGAAAAGTTCGTGAACTCTTTGGCGGGAAGTTCATTTGTGTTTATTTGTTTATTAAACAAACGAACATGAACAAGAAATAAACGAACAAACATAAACAGAGGTCGCATTCTTTCATTAATTATGTTCATGAATGTTCGGTAACGTGTTCGTTTGTGTTTGATTGTGTTCGATATAGTTCATTAGTGTTTTTAGTTTTTATATTTTATTTAAATACTACAAAATTCCGACAAGTAAAATATTTAATAAGTGTCAGTGTGTTATATAGTGTGTTTACGAACGTTTGTTTGTGTTTGTTTGTTTCCATTTGTGTTCATCAACATTAGTTTATGCCCATTTGTGTTCATCAACATTCGTTTTCCTTCGTTGTCTAAAATTAACAAACGAACATTAACAAGTTCATTTCCCTAATATAAACGAACACAAACATAAAATCTTGTTCGGTAGGTGTTCATGAACAGTTCGTGAACACATATATTTCTTAACAAACAAACACAAAGGTCTTGTTCGTGTTCGTTCGATTCAATTGCATCCCTACTAACAGATACTCTTTCTATATGTAATTGAAGGGATAAGTGATTCTATCAAAAGACTGACTTATCTTTTATGCAAACGAGTTATTTAGAAACAAGAAATTAACAACTCAACAAGACACAAAGAAAGCAATATTAGAACAAGAATTTAAAAACCTAAACATTTAATGTGTCAAGTCCATTACAAAAAAAAAAAAAAAAAAAAAAAAAAAACGTGTAAAAATCTATTTTCCATACTTTACACATATTTCACTTAGGTGAGTAGGTGACATTCATTTTCAGTAATATTTTCATACAAGGAAAAGAACAATAACATATAACAACTAAAATAAATATTTTAACTTAGTTATATGAAAGGTATGATTGTGTTTATAATAGTTGTTTATTAATGTTGTATTTTTTGTGACTACATGCATCGTTTGTGTGATTGTGTTTATACGCTTAATTCAGTCCACCCTGGTTATCATGCAGCTCAATAATGTAGTGACTGTTGTGGAGCTAGTTTCCAAAAAAAACTCCAGTCACGGACATTTGTGTGACAGCTCAGCCCATCAATAGACAACAGCCTTCTTTAATCCCCACAAACACATGATGTTCATAATTCCGAATTTGTGATTAGCGACTATAATTACATAAATAATTTGTGGTTTTAAATTTATTTTATGAAAAGATTAGTGAGATAAATCATGTTCCAGCCCACTTAAACTTTTCATTCTTGCAAACTATGTGTGTGTTCGAAGGGGGTTGTATAAATGTAGGAAGCACTGACGAGTCGACATGTATTGGTGGGGTGGTTTTCGTACTAAGCGTTTTTAGTATATAAATGTAGGAAGCAATAAGGAGTCGACATGTACGTGTGAGTTTTTGGGGGAAGGGTATTTGCATTCATTTATGTATGCAGATTTCTAGTACACATAATCACACAATGTAAACTAGGTTAACTGCAATGTGGTTAGAGAAATATGAACCCATTCAAACCTGGACATGCATCAATGTGTAAATTTTGTAACACCCGAACTTTTGGTTTAATATGACAAGGGTTAAATGTAAGCTTTTTTACAAACATGGGGAGAAAGGTTCGGGAATTAAAACCCCTAATGTCCTAAACATCTCAATTTTTTTTTTTTTTTAATTTTTTTTTGAGATGATCTCGCATTGAGACGTTTTTTATATGTGGTTTCTAAGTAAGGTTTGTGTTTACCCGCTTGATTCGTTTCTAGTCGGGTTAAGGTATCAATCAGTTGCCATTGACGATGATGGTTTAATAAATCAGTCCCATATGTTATGTATTCGATACTGATATACAAGTCCCTGATAATTTAGGCTATAATGGTCACCTTTTTGCATACGTATAAGAATAATATTGTCCAATTATATGTTAAGATTGTCAATCGATAAACATGTACATAGGAAAAGACGGCAATGATTTTATTATAAATGAAAAGTGAATACATAAAACAAAGAAAATCAAGACTATAAATAGAGAAATTATCTAAGGTTACTAGCTAAATGGGCTAAATAACAAACCCAATATAAAAGGAACTCACTATCTTTATTATACTAACATCCCCACCTCAAACTGACAATGTAACAACAATATGCATTGAGAGTTTGTTACACAAGGACCGAACCTGACACACTGACTAAGGCTTCGCGAACATATTAGTACTCTACAAGGCTGATAGAAGATATGGAAGCGAGATGATCCCAAGTTGTAGATAATGACGAGTGAAGTGGAAATCAATCTCAATATGCTTCATCCGCTCATGAAATACGAAATTCGTTGCAATCAATATCTCACTTTTGTTATCATAATGTAAGGGGGTAGGTTGAGAGATGTTAACCCCCGAATCAACATATGCCAACGTGACCAAACAATCTTACATGTAGTCACAACCATAGTACAATATTCAGCCTTATTAGAGGATCTAGAAACAACATCATGTGTCTTACTCTTCTGTCACACCCCGACCAGGTAAAACATCAAATCGTGGCGGAAACGTCGGGGAGTGTTGTAACAGAATTATTGTTCCACAACCATGGTAATTAAAAGTTATGTTTTATTCATCAAACAAAGAGTTACATTGTCTTAAAATAACTGAAACGAATAGTTCATCACATAATTAAACTAGTTCCATCTTTATTTTAAGTCTCTAAGGCACAGCCCTAGTGTGTCACGAACATCCTAAGCAACAACTCCTGAAAACACATGTGAAAGTAGGTACGCCAGCATAAAAATGCCTGTGAGATACATAGGTTTTATGAAAATAGGATTCATGACTTGAGTTTAAAGAAATGTTTAATAAAAGCTAGTCACGAATCTCGTAAATTGTTTTGTTTAACCAAAGTCTTGTGAAAAATATGTTGTTTGTGTAAGATGTATAAGTCCAAATTGAATGATCTAAATAACGCTACGACATGTAGTACAATACAAGCGCTTATATATAGGAAGTACCAGCGGCGTATCCACCATGTTTGTATCATACTACACAGATCACGTTACTTAAGTCACTTAAACAAACCACCAAAGTAATAAGTCCATGTTTAAATCAATTATCAAAGAGTCCTTGCATAAACCATGTCAAATGTTAAAAGTCCAAATGTAGTCAAGTAATGTGTAACAAATGTTATGTATGGTAAGTAAGTGGAGTCACATAAATCAAATGTAAAAATGTGCAAAACGAAGTAATTCGAACATATCAAAAAGTTATGTTTTGCAAATTAAATGCATGTTATATTGATACAAACACTTAAGTGGTAAGTTAACGCATACATTCAAGCCTTGAGACAGACGGATAACATTAGAGTAAAGATTACCAAAGTAAAATGTTTTCGGATTCAGTCATTCTTTACACCCAAACAAACCTAGGATGTTAGGAACGGGATTTGTCAAGTCCTATGGTACCATTACTTACTACCGAGCGGCGTAGCTAATGTTAATGAATGTAGTTTAGTCCCGTTTGTACAAACCAAATGTTATACCAAGTGTAAACATGTTATATGAAAACAATGTACTAAGTATGCTAAGTTAACATACAAAGCAAAAAAGTCATGTAAATCAATGTGCTAGCATGCTCAGTCAACATACATAGCGGAAATGTAAAGTAAAACTACGTACTAAATATGTTCAGTCAACATACATAGCAAGACAATGCAATGTAAATCATGTACTATAAGTGTACTAATGAACATAGCAAGTATATGATGTGAAAAACAGGAAAGCATGTAAATAACAAGTATGCACACGTGTTTCACCCCAAAACGTGTGAAAAACAGTAAAAGAGGGGTCTATGTACTTACATTTGGGTGCGTTTTTATACGTTAACACAATCCCTCAAATTGTTTATTGTCCTAAATTAAATAAGAATGATTAAATAATCAAAACTCATAAAAATACATGAGTTTCTCCGACACTTGGAAATTTTCACATAACTTTGTGATTTTTTTCTAAAGGTTATTATTTTTTTATTATTTTGGTGTATTTGTATATATGTACTCGAGCGTAACACACATAATCTTGTCAACACTAACACATGATCATACACATATTGTAAAACATATAGCACATTGTAACATATAAAATAACCTATGAACAACTCATTCTAGTGTGTGTCGAAAAACACTTATTTTTGCGATTCGTTAACATTTTTGGGCGTCGGAAGTCACGTATGACTAACCAATCACCAAGTAAACTTAATATAAGTTAAAATACTTATTTTTATACCAAAAATATCAGTTTGGTTACTGATCTAAAACAGTTTTGCAAAAATACTCCGAAAAGGCGAGTTTCGACCGTTTTACCGCATAGTTTTGCATCATACGTTACCCGAACCATCCGAAATCAAAACGACTTGAAATTTTGGCACAACCCATGTTATTTACTGAATAAAATAGTGGTTATACTCATGATAGTGCAAGTCTTAAATAAAGCACATAAATCATGCAAATTTCACATAATTTACCACTTTTTAAGCTATATGTACAACATGCAAAGCTATCAAACCTATGTCAAAGTTTCATGCCATTATAATACATCAAATAATGTTATTTTTAGTGTTTGTAACCTGATCTAAAACAGTTTTGTCATGTAGCCATTTTTCACCATCTCTTGAGCTTTAAATCAACATATTTTCACATGTACAAGTGCCTAAAGCATACTAACATTTCATCATCTTTTTATATGGGTTTAGATGCATAAAATATGTGATATATTCAGATGTATTTGCTGATGTAATTTATATCTAACATATCTTACATAAATCACCAAATACTTGCATTTTTCCCACCATTCAAGAACATGTAATAACATAAACAAGTACTTAACAAGAACTAAACTCAAACTCAAAGGAAAACTCATAAACCCACATATATATGTACGGTTATACATACATATATGTACATCACCATTTTTAATTGTTTCAAGACCCATTTCATTGTTAGATTTCAAGTTTAGTGAAAATCCCAAGATTCAAGAGAAACTTCAATCATCAAAAACAACCAAGAATCTAAAGTATGATTTAAAAATAAGTGTTTTACCTTCAAGATTCAAGTGGGTTGTGGGATGAGATTTTGATGATAGGAAGCTTGAAATTACTAGAATGCACCTTGGAAACCTCTTTAGATCTTCATACTAACTTGAAAGTTGCTAGAAATGGAACTTGAATATGAAGAATGGAGTTTGAAGAAGATGAAGATAGAGAGAGGGAGAGGTGGACGGTTGGGAGGAGAGAGAGGAGGTTGAGTGATGATGATTCTTGGAATTGGAAGATTATGTAGAGATTTAGAAGGTAAGAGAATGAAGGCATGTATGACACTTGTCCAAACTAGATCAAAGAAGATATTGAGAAATCTAGCCAAAAATTTGGTGGGGCCAACATAATGATGACCGAAATTTGAAGGGGGAGGGGGTCCATGTGCAACTTTTTATATAAATATGCTATATGTAGGCTAAAACGAGTGTTTAACTGGATACCGGGTATTTTATCTAGCGTTTAAACCCCGGTTTATGGCGTTCTAAATTATTTTTATTATCTTACAAAAATGAACCTGCCAAAATATTGCTGAAATAAATTTCAGTTGTCAGGACTGGCTGCGTTGTCCGCGTTTTGCAGTAGAAGCACTGTGCTGTGCAGAAACACGCAGTACGTGCTTAAACTTGAAAAATAACGTTTTTAGGCGTTTTAATTTATTTTTCATCACGAACCTGAATAAAATAAAATTTTAATCATAACAGAATATTTTTGGGATTTAAATATTATCCGGGCGGTCACCAACGTTCGTTTCGCAGTTTTGTCGTAAATAGTTTTTTAGTTCAAATAAACATGTTTTTGCCATACCGAATCCTTCGAAACTTATTTCTAAGTTATGTAAAGGATATTTAGGGTATGTTTAGCTTACGTCACAGTTCCAGGATATATGTCGCGTTAAACTGATTGCGTTTATGCACCAGTTTGCGTATAACCTTCTAGAAAGTGATTTACAGCTTGAAATCGGAATCGAATCAAATTGTAAACTCATCAAACATAAATACATAGATAATAACACCAAAGCACATAGTTTAATTGATAATCAACATTGTTTTACATTATACGATGCTTACAGAACACAGTTGTCACAGTCTCCCCTACTTTAGGAAATTTCGTCCCGAAATTTTATTTGGAGGAAACATGTGAGAAAAGATGCGGATACTTTGCCTTCATTTGATCTTCACGTTCCCAAGTAAACCCAGGTCCACGCTTAGATTCCCAGCGAACTTTAACCAAAGGAATGCGCTTGCGTTTAAGCCATTTGACTTCACGATCCAAAATCTCCACCGGTTTCTCAACAAAATGCAGTGTTTTATCAACACGAATTTCGTCAAGCGGCATGTGGAGGTTCTCGTCAGCTAAGCACTTTTTGAGATTGGATACGTGGAAGGTTGGATGAACATTCCCAAGTTCAGGAGGTAACTCGAGTCTGTAGGCTACCTTACCGATTCTTTCGACGATCTTGAATGGTCCAACGTATCTAGGTGCGAGTTTTCCTTTCTTTCCAAATCTGATCACACCTTTCCAAGGTGAGACCTTAAGTAATACACGATCACCGACTTGAAATTCCAAGGGCTTGCTTCATTGGTCCGCGTAACTCTTTTGACGGCTTCGAGCTGCCTGAAGGTTATCACTAACTTTCTTAACCTTATCAGTTGTTTCTAGAATGAGGTCAGGTCCAGTAAGTTGAGCCTCACCTATCTCATTCCAGCAGACTGGTGAACGACATTTTCGACCATTAGAGCCTCGAAAGGAGCCATGTTGATGCTGGAATGGTAACTGTTGTTGTAGGAGAATTCAATCAATGGAAGATGTGAATCCCAACTACCACCAAAATCGATCACACAAGCCTCCAAAGTCTGGATTGTTCTTTCAGTTTGGCCATCTGTTTGTGGATGATAAGCTGTGCTCAGATTAAGTTGGGTCCCCATAGCATATTGCATGGTTCTCCAAAAACGAGAAGAGAAGCGAGCATCTCTGTCAGAAATAATGTTCAAAGGAACACCATGTCGAGATACGATTTCATCCACATAGATTTTAGCCAGCCTTTCAGCAGAAAAATCCTCACGTATTGGCAAGAAATGTGCTGACTTAGAAAGACGATCAACAACTACCCAGATGGCATCATGACCTTTCTTAGTGCGCGGAAGTTTGGTAATAAGATCCATAGCAATGTTTTCCCATTTTCAAACTGGAATCTCTGGTTTCTCCAAAAGGCCAGAAGGATGTTGGTGTTAAGCCTTGACCTTAAGACAAGTAAGGCATTTTGAAACATACAACGCAATGTCTTTCTTCATACCGGGCCACCAATATTGAGTGTGAAGATCCTTATACATCTTATCTGAGCCAGAAGATATTGAGAAATCTAGCCAAAAATTTGGTGGGGCCAACATAATGATGACCGAAATTTGAAGGGGGAGGGGGTCCATGTGCAACTTTTTATATAAATATGTTATATGTAGGCTAAAACGGGTGTTTAACTGGATACCGGGTATTTTATCTAGCGTTTAAACCCCGGTTTATGGCGTTCTAAATTATTTTTATTATCTTACAAAAATGAACCTGCCAAAATATTGCTGAAATAAATTTCAGTTGTCAGGACTGGCTGCGTTGTCCGCGTTTTGCAGTAGAAGCACTGTGTTGCGCAGAAACACGCGGTACGTGCTTAAACTTGAAAAATAACGTTTTTAGGCGTTTTAATTTATTTTTCATCACGAACCTGAATAAAATAAAATTTTAATCATAACACAATATTTTTGGGATTTAAATATTATCCGGGCGGTCACCAACGTTCGTTTCGCAGTTTTGTCGTAAATAGTTCTTTAGTTCAAATAAACATGTTTTTGCCATACCGAATCCTTCAAAACTTATTTCTAAGTTATGTAAAGGATACTTAGGGTATGTTTAGCTTACGTCACAGTTCCAAGATATATGTCCCGTTAAACTGATTGCGTTTATGCACCAGTTTGCGTATAACCTTCCAGAAAGTGATTTAAAGCTTGAAATCGGAATCAAATCAAATTGTAAAATCATCAAACATAAATACACACATAATAACACCAAAGCACATAGTTTAATTGATAATCAACATTTTTTTACATTATACGATGCTTACAGAACACAGTTGTCACATTTTCCATGAGGTTAATGAATCTCCAAGGAATATAAAGAAGCTAATGGTGGATTTACGATCATTAGGGCTGATAACCCAATGGACGTGACTATAGTCATGCAACTCTAGAAAAGACGTCAATAGAAATTAGAGGGTCTGAAATTAAGTGCCACGAAGATATCTCAAAATATGAATAACAACTCCCCAGTGAACATAAATGGGAGCAATAACAAATAGGCAAACTACATGAACACCATAAGCAATATACAGCCAAATAGTTGTAAGATAAAACAAACTCCCTAAAATAGTACGATACAAGCTCGGATCCGATCCAGGAACACCATCAGTAGAAGGATACTTTACATTGGTTTCAAGGGGAGTTTCTAAAGTATTGTTGTTAGAAAGTCGTGCCCGTTGAAACAAATAGTATATATACCTTTTTATTTGAGAAAGGAGGTATCTTTTCTGAGACTGGGCCACCTCAATACCAAAAAAATATAATGTAGCAAGCCTAAATGCTTCATGGCAAACCGATGAGCTAAATCACGCTTCAATGACTCAATGCCATCACAATCATCACATGTAATAACTATATTATCTACATATAAGGACAAAAGAATCCTTTATCACTCGTACATCTAACAAACAATGTTGAATCGTGCTTACTTGTAATAGGACCAAAATAACTAATCATTATAAAGAATTTCTCAAACCAAGCATGAGGGGTTTGTTTGAGACCATATAGAGTTTACCAATGCTAAAAAACTTCACCTGGTTGGTGAGAAATACCCGGGGGAGGAGTCATGTAAACCTCCTGATGAAAATCACCATTCAAAATCATTCTTGACATCCTTTAAAAAAAATTCACTTATGAATGGATAGGACAGTTAGAATACGACTTATCGCCATTTATACCACCGGGACAAAAGTCTCATCATAATCCTTACCATACCATTGCGAGTACCCTTTAGCAACAAATCTAGCCTTGTATCACTCAAAATAGCCATCAGATTTTGTTTTAATCTTATACTAGTTGTAAGACCCGTGTGAATACACGGGCATGTTTAATAACGATCGAAATCAAATACTAAAAAACATATTATAATATATCATTTAAATTCTTTGCGTTTAGTTACATATCTTTATAAAACAATGTTAAAGACAGTATGTGTTAGTGTACATGTTTGATATAGAAATAAACTAAGTAGTTTATGATGTGCAAAGTTTTTGTCTACATCTATATGTAAAATATGATGTGAAATTATTTAATGAATTCACATTCGCATTATACTTATGAATTGACAACAACATCAGGCATAAGTCATAAGTGAAGCTACAAAACATTCAGAAACAAAGGTCCTCTGTCTCTGTTTCAAGCCAATAATTGACCTTGAAATCGTATCTGCAAGCGGCGCTGAATTTCTTGGTCTCAAAAGGCAATCTTTGTATAGTCTGAAACATAAGTCATCCTTGAACTTGGGTCATTGGCCAAATCAAATACTAAAAAACAGATTATATCCCTGCATGAAAAAACAAAATGGATAAATTTAGGGAAAATGGGTTTGAAAGATGATAACCCAACAATAGAGGATCTCTTTCTACAACTTCGATAAATGTAAGGGTGTTCTCAAATAATGGTTCCTAGATGTTTGAAAACCAACAAAGATCGACAAATGTCAACAGTATTGATATTCTTTGGACATTTGTTGGTCTTCAAACATCTAGGAAGCTTTATTTGAAAACACCCCTGAATTTATCGAGGCTGTAGAATGAGATCCTCTACTGTTGGGTTATCATCTTTCAACCACATTTTCCCTAAATTTATCAATTCTGTTTTTCATACCTCCCAAAGCCAACTATTCTCTTGCAAACAGATCGAGAAAGCTTGAAGTATAACCTGGATTTGTTTATATGGCACCGGATTTTCACTGATTCAAGAATCTCAACATCAGCTGACAACAAAGAACTAATTAACAAACATCTTAATACCAATCCATAATTCAGATTATTAACTTCTGAATGCACTAACTATTATTTCCTGAATAATTGTTGTCCAGTCTATGTGGTGTGGTGTAAATTGTTGTCCAGTGGATCTAATTCACCAAGATCTGTTGGTAAAACCACCATAGCCACACGACCACATGTAAAACAAAACACAGGAATCAGGTCCAAACGTCAATTTATATGACCGATCTACAAACGAAAAATTGGAAAACTTACCAGCGTCCTTACATACAGCTAAATAGGCATCTCAGACCAACCAAACTCCATTTTCTTGTATACATGTGACAACAATTATACACGATCCCTTTTCAAAACCTTAATCACCAACACAGCGTCAGCGAAGGTCATTCATGGTGAAGTTGCAAAACATTTGTATTGTCAGAATGCCAGGCTAAGATTGTGCATAAAGATGACAACACCATGGCTGCAAGAGAGGTTGCATGAACAACTGCCATCCTACAACCTTGCCAGACCATAATGCTATCTTCATTCAATTTTTACTCAGATCTACAAAATCATCATAGCCTCATGTTGAAAGGACAAGAAAAATCCACTTTGCATTCATTTGTATTCATCATCACAGTCAACACTAAATGATTTACTAAATAATAAAAATGATTTGAAAATGTCAGACCTCGCGTGTATTCGGGCCGACGTTTGCTTCATCATAGTTTTAGTCTCAGGTGAGAAGCATCTCATCAACATCATTGACTGAATATTCCTTAGGTGACATCGATTTCATCATCATCAACCAAACATCGATTACACCCAACGCTACCTAGAACAGCCGCGAACGGCAATCGGCAACGATTAGGGCAGGTTGTGTGACAACACGAACTTTCAAGATTAGTGCTGTTTAGATTTGTGATTCTAACCTTTAGTGATTCGCTCATTTTACGTCTTTGTTATATATTAACTTTCGTTGAATGTGTTTCTATAATATGATTGTCGAACGTATAACGGATTGGAAATTTGTTGGAGCATGTAGTCTGGCCATCTTTGGTGTCCGCATATGTTTGGGCCGTATTTATTCACCTCGGCACACACCCCATTAACTCACACCCTCTAATCAGGCCTACATTATGTAACCCACATTAGGTTGATCCGGCCCACAGTTAGATGGGTCCGTAAATCGTGGGTAGATTAGGTAGAACTAGATTACGTATAACTTGATGAGTTAACAAAACAAAACCCTATTCTCCTCTCAAGAATTCGAACGGTTGTAGCAGACCCTCCCCCCCTCTCAAAGAACTATCTGATTCGATCAAGGTTAGTAGGTTAGTAAATTCTCATGTATGTAATATTTGTATTATTAGTGATCTTGTTTGTGTGTGATGTTGGTCAACAAAATCTATATATGATAAAAATCAAACTGAATGAACAGTAATTTATTATTTATTTTTAAATTAAAATTAGAATGAATCAAACTGAATGAACAGTAATTTATTATTTATTTTTTAAATTAAAATTAGAATGGAATGAATAGTAACATCATTATGAGATGAGCAAATGGTATCGGGTATAGGTACCGGTCTCAAATTTACCAAACCGGTGTATTTTCGGTACCAGTTCTGCACAGGTATTCACCGGTTTTTACCCTCAAATACCGGTGCCGTACCAGTACCGACCGGTATCGAACCGTACCATACTAGGTATATTCGGTACCGGTACCCACTTTTGGGGATTTCGGTAACGGTATTTTTGGTACCGGTTGGTACCGAGCTCATCAAATCCTGTAGCAACGCAGCAATGCAAGTAATTGCACCATTCAGATTACTTTTTATACACACAGTAAGTAAACTGTATTTCGTTTGAATGAGGTTTTATATACACAACAACTTATTTTGCTTTCTTTTTTGTCTTTTTCTGTAACGAATGAATTGTAGCATGTAAATTTAACTTGGATATTTAGAATATTGATGATCAAATCGTATCAAATCCTGTAAACGAACCGGTATCGTATCGGTACCAAATTTACTATACCAAATCATTTTCGGTACCAATTTGGTACCCACCTTTTGGCGTTTTCAGAATCGTTACTTTCGGTTCGACACCGGTCTAGCACCATACCTGTATTTATTGATTTTTACCTTCAAATACCATACCGTATTGTACCGATCATTTTCGGTGCCGGTACCTAATTTCGATGATTTTCCGGATCGGTACTTTCGCTGCCGTTACCGGTACCGAGCTCATCCATATTTTAACGTGTTAGCACCGTAATAACTTAACTGAAAACAACCGAATTTCCAACGTGTAGGACGTGTGGGTCCTATTATTATATATTAGGTTATTTAAAATCGCTTTTTTATGACAGAGTGACTATCCTTACCACGTCATTTTATTTATGTTTTGATATTCGGTATCTGTTTGCCGTTGCTGACACGCCTTTTGTAGTCATTGGGTCCCGCCGTAACGTGCGGGCGGAAAATAACTAGTTAATATATATGTGCATGTTCTATGAAATCATGAGGTGAAGTCTTGTCGGCCACTTTGATAAAATATTGGATAAAGTATGTGATGGATGGATATGAGTTGAAAATCAATTGGGTAATGATCACTTTATGTTGTCGGTCATTGTGATTATAGTTGTATGAGTGATCTGATCAGACATGCTATAATATTAAATTGATGAATGGTGACAATTGCAAACAACGAAGAAGATCAGCTGATGTTGATATACATATTTGTTAAATGGGGTTAGGTACTTGGGCCGCATACAACTGTGGGACATACACATACACATAAAGTTATCTATTAGTTTGGGCTTGGTGATTAGTAACTAGGCTGGGTTTGGTAATCGAATGGACTGTACACATGGGTAGATGTTATAGTGTTTTGGGCCATGCACTTCAATAGGCCGTGTATTGTTTTCTTAATTATATTGGGCTGCTTCATGTGTTGAATTATCAGTTCAGTAATACATGTTGTAGGATCTAGTTATCTTGACCTGATTGAATGTGTATGATTTGTGTCATAGGCACTAGAGATAATTATAGGATTAATTGACAGACAATAGGGTTGCATGATTGGTGATGTTGATAGAATGATGATTATGTTATATTTATTTGGAGTAATACTTGACGTTTGTCACTTGACTTTTTAGAAGGGTTCAGAACACAATGACTGTAATCCATTTGGGCCGGTTGTGATAGTTGGGCCGCGATGCTGGATAAGACGCCTGATGGGCTTCGGGTCCCTGAACCACACACATACTCACATTTATGGTGTAGCCTGATATCATATTGTGTTATTGTTTGAGTAAATGTCTAGGTTAAGCTGAACAAGTTTATGGCATGAATATACAATATGGATATGCGTTGGTGTGAATATTTGCTACGACTTATGTGATAGTACGAATTATACTCGTGATTACTTATCCCATGTGCACGATAGATCGTGATTTACGTAAACGTGAAAAATGATTATCACTGGTAATCATAATAGGATTTGATTGACCAACTGTGAACAAGAATTTAGTCTAACCGAGCAAACCGAAGGTGAGTTCATCTCTTCTGAGCATGCGTCCCGGTGGTTGGGACAGTCAGTGGGTATCCCGGGGAGGGATAAGTCTTTTGGGTAAAAACATGAATGTTGGATAATATACTCTTCCTATCACCTTTAAAGTCCCTCCGTGTTGTTTGGTTACCTGGGAGGTAACATGGTATTAGTTAGTAGCGCTACTTAGGTTTGGCAACCTCACCCCGTTCCTGGGAGGACGGGTGTTGAACTAATGACCTAGTCATGACCAATGCTTTGATAGGAGCATTGGAGAAAGGGCAAAATAATCAGAAGCCGTCTTGTATTCGGGGTATTATCAACATTACTTTCGGAATTAAATTCAATGGATTAACTAAACACTTGGTAACCAACGTTTTTGTAAAACTATGAACTCACCAGCGTTGTCTGATACACTTGTTGCATGCTCGCAGGTCGTTAGATTATATGGATTTGGGAACTTGCTGTCTGAAGTAGCTGGAGTGGTCATGGGTCGTGCTGATTGGATACGAATGATGGGTTTATTGATTACATACATTTAATTTGAAACAGTTAAACTATGATTTCTTTTATTTGCTTCCGCTGAACATGTTGGTTTTCATTTAAACTTATTGACGGTACTTTTCATTAACAATTGATGATTTTATTTTGAAACTTGTACGTGTTCAATGTAATTAGTGGCTCGTTGTTGGTACATCACACGCCTAACAGGGACATTCCCTAGGTGGTATTTTGGGGGTGTGACAGTTTGGTATCAGAGCCACTGGTTATAGTGAACTTGGTTTTAAAATGTTTTTATAAAACCAGACTATAACCGAACAGTACCAAAATCGACCATGACACTCAGCTCCAGACTGCAAG
Organism: Helianthus tuberosus; assembly: GCA_030545235.1. Lineage (NCBI taxonomy): Eukaryota > Viridiplantae > Streptophyta > Magnoliopsida > Asterales > Asteraceae > Helianthus > Helianthus tuberosus. The sequence goes on from CM060367.1 coordinate 97,995,216, forward strand.
GTTCGTTTCTGATTTACTATTGCATAGTATATCTAGTGTAAACTTACGTATAACATTACACGTGAATGCACACTTGGCACAACAGTATGAACCCTTATGTTACCAACCCCTGTTATGTGAACTGTTAGTGTGACACTACCCTTCGACTATTGTGATTCTTGATCCTTTAAAACCTTTCGTTTGTTATTTGAATGTGGCGAACCATTTAGCGTAAGTTAAGAGGCACTGAGATAAGCATGCAAATCGCCTTATTATTATGGGTGCACACATAATAATAACGTGAGGTGCATGTGAGTCCCAGTGAGGCTTAACGAGTGTGAAAAGGGTTCTGCTCGGCTAATTGGTATTATATTAGAACTCAGTAGTCTATAGAGGTCATAGTAATACTTGACTCCTACTAGAACTTGCATTTTAAATCCTTCCTCTTCTTGTATAGAAACATGAGCGGACGAGGCCATGGACGTGGCTGCATTGCTATGACGCAGGCCGAATTAACCAACTTGATCAACACTCGTGTAGCTAAAGCCCTAGCGGCTTACCGGGCTGGTACGATATGTGCCAATTAGTTTCTATCCTGTGTCATATACTCGAATCTTACCTGTGCGTTGTACATTCTTTCGTTTTAGGTCAACCTGCGAATCAAAACAATCCACCTGCTCCACCTGCTTGTACGTTCAAGATGTTCATGGATTGTAAGCCACATACCTTCAGTGGGACTGAAGGGGCTGTAGGACTCCTGCGATAGTTTGAGAAGGTAGAATCGGTATTTGCAATGTGTAACTGTCCTGCTGGGGACAGAGTGAAGTATGCTACGGGCACACTCAAGGATGGTGCCTTGACATGGTGGAATGCCCAGGTTCAGATGTTGGGTATTGAGATGGCGAATGCCACTACTTGGGATGATTTCAAGGAGTTGATACGAGAGGATTATTGTCCTCGTGATGAGGTTCAAAAGCTGGAAAACGAGTACTACAATCTGAAAATGGTGGGATCTGAGATTGAAGCATTCACTAGGAGGTCTAATGAATTAGAAACCTTGTGCCCCAACATGTCTCGACCTCCACATTGGCGAATTGAGTTGTATCTCAAGGGCTTAGCACCAGCTGTTAAGGGGTACGTTACTGCTGCAAACCTAGACAATCTGCCCCGTATCGTCCATTTGGCACATAAGATTACTGACCAAGAGGTCGAACGTGGCAACTTGCCGCCACATGTTTCTGCTACTACCTTGACTGCTACAGCTACCACACCTGCCAGTGATAACAAGCGCAAATGGAACGATGCTGACAAAGCAACCAGTGCCAGCCAATTCAGAAAAGGGCAGACAACAGCATCCACCGTAGTTTCGGCCAGTCATCTTCTGTGAACCAGAATCAGAGCAGCAATTCAAACCAGGGTTCTTACGCGGGAAAGCTACCAAAGTGTGATAAGTGTACGTTCCACCATCGCGGGCCATGCACCCGGGTATGTCATAGGTGCAACAAGGTGGGTCATATGGCTAAAGATTGTAGGGTCTGGCTTCCTAAGCAGCCGCAGCAGCAGCAGCCACAACAACAGGAGAGGCAGCAACCTCAACAGAATTAGGGTAATCGAAAGGGGTGCTTTCAGTGTGGTGATGAGGGTCATTTTAAGAGGGATTGCCCTCACCTTAATCAGAATGCTGGCAACAACAACAATACTGGGAATAACAACAATGGGAACCATGGTGGGATCGGGGCAAGTGGAAGAGTATTCACTATTGGCGCTGGGGAAGCTCGTAATGAAGGGCAATGCTGAGACCGGTACGTCTTCTTTGAATGATATTTTTGTTTCTGTTTTATTCGACTCTGGTGCCGATGGGGGTTATGTGTCTTTGGAGTCCAGTCGTCAGTTAGGACTGACTCCCACCACTCTTGTAAAATAAGCATGTAGTAGAATTAGTTGATAGTACATCGATATAAGCTTCTCATGTTCTTTTTTATTGTAAACTTAATCTCATGGGTCAAGTGTTCGACATTGACCTACTTCCCGATACTCTTGTAAGTTTTGACGTGGTCGTTGACATGGATTTGGTTATCTATGCATCAAGCGGAAATTCTCTGTACAGAGAAAATCGTGCGTATCCCACTCCCTAGTGGGAAATCCTTATCAGTACAAGATCATCGTAGTGGTGCCATGGTTGGCATCATCTCAGCCATGAAAGCCCAGAAGTGTCTACGGAAGGGCTACCCTGCTATACTAGCTCTCGTCACCGATTCGCAACCCGAAGAAAGGAAGATCGAGGATCTTCCAGTTGTTCTTGAATTTTCTGACATGTTTTCTGAAGAGTTACCTGGTTTACCTCCACCTTGTCAGGTGGAATTTCATATTGATCTTATGCAATTTCAGATTCCTTCGGGAATACAGCAATTTCTTGGTTTCGCTTGATACTATCGCAGATTCATCGGGGGATTTTCGAAGATAGTGCAGCTTTAACCTCCTTAGCATAGCAGGGTGCTGTGCATTCGTGGAAGGCAAAACGGGAGAACGTCTTTTCAGCTTCCGAATCCAAACTCTACAACACACTGAACATTGTCCTTACCCAAGGGTGAGGGTGATTTAGTGGTATACCATGATGGTTCGAATCAAAGTCCTAGGTATACGTCGATGCAACACGAGGAGGTGATAGCTTACGTGGTGGACTTACAGAAAGAACTGCACCAGTTACGACCTGCGGTGGAAGCCATGGTCTTTGGATTTAAGTTGGAGGCATTACTTGGACGGTGCCAAATGCACTACCTAGACCGATCACAAGGGCCTCCCGTATACCCTTGTTTCGAAGGAGCTAAACATGTAGCGACATCGCTGGATGGAGCTATTGGATGAATCCGACTATGAAACCTGGACGTGCACAAGCGTTGCAGCCTGTTATCGACTCTAACATACCTGATCAGATCCGCCTTGCCCAAACTAAAGAACTGAAGGAAGAGAGTTCTCAAGATTAACCCACGCGGGGCATGGAGAAGCAACCTTTGGCAGGTCGGATGATATTCGCTACCTCATAGAACAAACGTGGATCTCATTATACGGCAACTTTAGGGAATTTGTGTTGAGCAAAGCGCACCTGCCTCGATATACCAGTCGTCTGGATTTTGATGAGAGATATTAGGGTCTATGAATCTCGTACTGGTGATCGGACATAAAGGCCCGCATAGCAAAGTATAGGAATGATGTTTGACTGGTCGGAAAGTCGAGGTACAGTATCAGCAACCAGAAACACCCATATGGAAATGAGAACAGACTGCCATGGAATCTGGCACTAGTCTACTTGCAACTCGAAACAGAAACAATATCACTTGGGTGATCGTTGATTGTCTCCCGCTACCAGCACGCCTTCTTGCAATCAAGAAAACTGACGAGTCTTCACAGTTGTGAATGTTCCTTTGAAAGAGGCGGCTTCTAGGTACGAGGTACCAACTCCTGTTACCTCTGAGTTTGATCTATGCATGATTTATGTCAGGCAATACACAACACCCTTGGCTCACGTCAAGACCCGAGCATCGCTTATCGTCGTTGGACAAACGGTCAGAGTAAACGAACTCTCCTGGCACTCGAAGACATGCTGCGAGCATGTGTGTGACTGGCTTTGGTGCAAATTTGAAGAACTCTTATCTATGGTTGAGCACTACTACGGCAATTATCATTTTGGTAACCAGACAGCTCTGTTGAGGCATTACATAAACTGAGATGGTTGACAACTTGAGTACTGGAGATGATTGGCGGCAACGTGTGACTGTCAGGAAAGCTGATAAACTTGGGAAACACTGGAAGATCGCTGTAGGAGATCGTATCATGTTGAAAGTCTCACCCTGGGAGGGTGTAGAATGCTTGGGAAGCGTGGCGAGCTTAACTGACGTCACGATGGACCATTCAACAGTCTAGGAAGAATCGATAACGTAACCTACAAACTTGAGTTACCTTCTGAGCTGGGTAACATTCATGATGTCTTTCATGTTTCGCAATTGAAGAAGTGTTGGTCTGATGAAACACTGATTGTGCCATTTCAAGAGCTCAAGATTGACGATAAGTTACAGTTTATCGAAGAACCCATAGAGATCATGGACCGGGAGGTTAAGGTGCGTAAACATAGCCGTATTCCTGATGACCAATCTAACTCTGGTGCTACTGGAGAATTTCGGGACAAAATTCCATTTCAAGTTGGGGATGATGTGGCACCTGGGGAAAACCTGCAACAATCTTGATTTCTCATTGCACTCCTTTGTGGTTACTTGTCAAATTTCGGGACGAAATTTCTTTCAAGTTGGGGATGATGTGACAACACGAACTTTCAAGATTAGTGCTGTTTAGATTTGTGATTCTAACCTTTAGTGATTCGCTCATTTCACGTCTTTGTTATATATTAACTTTCGTTGAATGTGTTGCTATAATATGATTGTCGAACGTATAACGGATTGGAAATTTGTTGGAGCATGTAGTCGGGCCATCTTTGGTGTCCGCATATGTTTGGGCCGTATTTATTCACCTCGGCACACACCCCATTAACTCACACCCTCTAATCAGGCCCACATTATGTAACCCACATTAGGTTGATCCGACCCACAGTTAGATGGGTCCGTAAATCATGGGTAGATTAAGTAGAACTAGATTAGGTAGAACTAGATTACGTATAACTTGATGAGTTAACAAAACAAAACCCTATTCTCCTCTCAAGAATTCGAACGGTTGTAGCAGACCCTCCCCCCTCTCGAAGAACTATCTGATTCGATCAAGGTTAGTAGGTTAGTAAATTCTCATGTATGTAATATTTGTATTATTAGTGATCTTGTTTGTGTGTGATGTTGGTCAACAAAATTAATATATATGTGCATGTTCTATGAAATCATGAGGTGAAGTATTGTCGGCCACTTTGATAAAATATTGGATAAAGTATGTGATGGATAGATATGAGTTGAAAATCAATTGGGTAATGATCACTTTATGTTGTTGGTCATTGTGATTATAGTTGTATGAGTGATCTGATCAGACATGCTATAATATTAAATTGATGAATGGTGACAATTGCAAACAACGAAGAAGATCAGCTGATGTTGATATACATATTTGTTAAATGGGGTTAGGTACTTGGGCCGCATACAACTGTGGGACATACACATGCACATAAAGTGATCTATTAGTTTGGGCTTGGTGATTAGTAACTAGGCTGGGTTTGGTAATCGAATGGACTGTACACATGGGTAGATGTTATAGTGTTTTGGGCCATGCACTTCAATAGGCTGTGTATTGTTTTCTTAATTATATTGGGTTGCTTCTTGTGTTGAATTATCAGTTCAGTAATACATGTTGTAGGATCTAGTTATCTTGACCTGATTGAATGTGTATGATTTGTGTCATAGGCACTAGAGATAATTATAGGATTAATTGACAGACAATAAGGTTGCATGATTGGTGATGTTGATAGAATGATGATTATGTTATATTTATTTGGAGTAATACTTGACGTTTGTCACTTGACCTTTTCGAAGGGTTCAGAACACAATGACTGTAATCCATTTGGGCCGGTTGTGATAGTTGGGCCGCGATGCTGGATAAGATGCCTGATGGGCTTCGGGTCCCTGAACCACACACATACTCACATTTATGGTGTTGTCCAATATCATATTGTGTTATTGTTTGAGTAAATGTCTAGGTTAAGCTGAACAAGTTTATGGCATGAATATACAATATGGATATGCGTTGGTGTGAATATTTGCTACGACTTATGTGATAGTACGAATTATACTCGTGATTACTTGTCCCATGTGCACAATAGATCGTGATTTACGTAAACGTGAAAACTGATTATCACTGGTAATCATAATAGGATTTGATTGACCAACTATGAACAAGCATTTTGTCTAACCGAGCAAACCGAAGGTGAGTTTATCTCTTTTGAGCATGCGTCCCGGTGGTTGGGACAGTCAGTGGGTATCCCGGGGAGGGATAAGTCTTTTGGGTAAAAACATGAATGTTGGATAATATAATCTTCCTATCACCTTTAAAGTCCCTCCGTGTTGTTTGGTTACCTTGGAGGTAACATGGTATTAGTTAGTAGCGCTACTTAGGTTTGGCAACCTCACCCCATTCCTGGGAGGACGGGTGTTGAACTAATGACCTAGTCATGACCAATGCTTTGATAGGAGCATTGGAGAAAGGGCAAAATAATCAGAAGCTGTCTTGTATTCGGGGTATTATCAACATTACTTTCGGAATTAAATTCAATTGATTAACTAAACACTTGGTAACCAACGTTTTTGTAAAACTATGAACTCACCAGCGTTGTCTGATACACTTGTTGCATGCTCGCAGGTCGTTAGATTATATGGATTTGGGAACTTGCTGTTTGAAGTAGCTGGAGTGGTCATGGGCCGTGCTGATTGGATACGAATGATGGGTTTATTGATTACATACATTTAATTTGAAACAGTTAAACTATGATTTCTTTTATTTGCTTCTGCTGAGCATGTTGATTTTCTTTTAAACTTATTGACGGTACTTTTCATTAACAATTGATGATTTTATTTTGAAACTTGTACGTGTTCAATGTAATTAGTGGCTCGTTGTTGGTACGTCACATGCCTAATAGGGACATTTCCTAGGTGGTATTTTGGGGGTGTGACATGTTGCAACAACACGCCAGATCTCGCCATCATAGCCTCAGATGACAAAATCATATTGTCTGAGTGACAAAAGATGGTGATTCACCGACGAATTTCTTTATGGAAGAAGATGGTTCGTGTGGAAGATGAGGAAAATAAACCCTGAAATCGCTTGTGAGTTTGAAATGAGAAGAAAGCGAAAGATGGAGATTAAAGTGTGAAGAAGAAAGAGAGAGTTGAGATATGATTACTTCTCACAGGTGCATTAAATGCACAGTTCAACACCCCATGCATTTTCAAAAGTTCCCTCCTAAAAAACCAAAGAATTATATAATCCAACGATAGGCAACATGAATAACCTATATATAACGAATGCCAAGGATTATGACAATCTATCCAAATTTCTCATACCTACAAAACCACAACCAGACTTTTCAGCCAAAACAATAGAAACTCATTAAATAAAAAACATAATACCAACAAAACCACAAGCAGACAATTCTACCAAAACTATGGAAACTCGTTAAATAGAAAACCTAACCGTTTATAAAGAACTACAGTCGGATGTGTAGTTCATCTCCATCGCCAACCCGTTGCTGTTACCCTGAATCGGTTGCGAATTTGCCCCAACTCACCGTTAGAAAAAAACAAAATTTATATTATGTAGTAAACAATTTGAAAATTACCTTGAACATTTTTATTGGTCGGTGATGTGTGCAAAATGCAACATATAAATTACATCAATTGTGGCATAAAACTAACCCTTTTTTAGTACTAATGTTGGAAAAAGTGTGTTTTTTCTTCCTTTTGTATTTTCATGATTAAATGAGTTCAAATTAACAAAAGAAGCAAAAAGGCAGCTAAATCTAACATAAATACAAGAAAAGGAACAAACGTGGCATGCCCGACCTCCCCGAAAGCATCTTCCCAAGCAAAACAAGAGAGCAGAAGGTTGAACACGCCCCGTGCTCAGTGAGCACGGGGGCGTGCCCAAGTGTCAGCATAAAAGACAAAGTTATAGAAGCTCCCATTGCCCACCACGGGGCCGTGCTCAGCGGACACGGGGTCGTGGTCAACTATAAGATTCGCAGAATCCAGGCAAATCTTGATAGTACAGATATGCTTCTGCACACGGGGTCATGCCCAGCGGACACGGGGCCGTGGTCAACTAATACAGACAAAAGCAATTAATGAAGACAGAGAAGATGATGGACACGGGGCTGTGCCCACTGGACACGGGGCCGTGCCCGAGCTTCTGTTCAGCCTATAAATAGGAGTGCTTGGCTCAAGTTCAAACCATCCCTTGGCACACCACCTCTCTCACACTTCACCCATCACCCACCACCACCATAACACCATCATCCACCACCATCATCCATTGTCCATCATAGAGTGTGTGAGTTATCTCGAGATCCAAGATTGATCATAAGAGTTCTTGACAATCAAGGCCATGTTTGCCTAAGTCTCTTACATCACTTGGTGAAGACAAAGTGTCTAGTGTAATACTTTTTATTTTTAATCTTTTCGCACTTTTTAATTGGTTATGTATTAATGACTTTAATAACTAGTTTCTTATGTTGAAGGTGATTCTTCCTTATCGTTTGTCCGTGGTGTCTTGGCATTATTTTACTTTCTATATAAAATAAAAGATTTTCACCATTCATATCTCCACGGTCTATATGGAGGTATGTTGGCTACTTGGTCGGGGGTTAAGGGAACGATTTGGTAAGAGTCTTGCCATTGTTCAGTCTACAGATCCTGCAAAGGACCTGGGACAAATTTAGTAGGACCTCCTTCAATACTTAACGGTATTGGATGGCGGGGGTCCAAACTCTTTGATCCCCTCATAAGTTAAACTACTATTAATACTTTAACCCGGCTACTTAGGACTGTATCCCTGCTGACTCAGACTACTTAGCCGAGGGTAACGTCACCTTCAAAAGAGGGGCCTACCACATTATGCATTAATAACTTAATTAATTATCTTTCAATAATCCGACCCTTTAGGATTGTATCCTTGCTGACTCAAACTACTGGGTTGAGGGTAACGTCACCTTCAAAAGAGGGGCCTACTACAATAACTAAGATAATCTCTTAAATAGTGCAAAAGTGCGGAAATAATCAAAGGTTACACTAAACATGAGTCGGAGCCAAGTGATTCATCTTGTCTATCTGTTTTTCTTTTTATTTTTATTTCAGCATTTTAGATAGTTTTTATTTTCTTAGTTTAAAACATTTTTCTAAACTTTTGATTTGATTAGACGTTGAGGATAAACCGGTACTAAAAGCTCTTGTGTCCTTGGACGACCTCGGTATCTTACCAATACTATACTACGTTCACGATGGGTGCACTTGCCCATATGTGTGTTTAGTGTTAGTAAATATCGTGTTTTATAAATTTAAAACTTGGCTAAAAAGTGTTAAAAAGGGCTTAACATATACATAAAAAACTAACGACACTTCACACGCATCAAGTTTTTGGCGCCGTTGCCGGGGATACAAGGATTTTAAGAAAGTTAGGAATCAGCGGCCTAATTGTTTTTCTCATTTTTCTAATTTTTTTAGGATTTTTTTTAGTTTTTCAGCTTCTGCAGAGCTCAGCACGTGTCGTGCCTGGTCGGACACGGGCCATGCCCAGCCTTGTTACTGGCAGTTGTTATTTTCCGAGTTACAGAGAGCTAAACACGTGGCCGTGTCGGTGCAACACGGGGCCGTGCCCAACTCCCAGCAACAGGGATCCGGAAAACAATCACTGTATCTCCGACCACGGGCCGTGTTCGCTGAACACGGGGCCGTGGTGAACCTTCTGACCAACGTTCTTTTCTGTTTTTGTTGCAGGACTTGGAACCCAGGCGCCACGTTTGAACTTCCTACATAGTGCATGAGCTCCAGTTCCAGTAGAGACATAAAAGAATCTCTAGAAGAACCCGAACGCTTTCTCGGAAAAAGACTTAAAGCTAAAAACCAAGAGAAAGTTTCGGGGGACCCACTTCCAATGGCGGACCAACGTACCCTCATGGATTACCTACGACCCACTGTAGGTAATCTCGGCGCCGTTATCAATGCACCAAATGTCGAGGCCAATAACTTCGAACTTCGGCCGCATTTGATACAAATGCTTCAAAACTCCGCAACCTTCCATGGGCTTGCGGACGAGGATCCCCATCTACATATTACTAATTTCTTAGAAATATGTGATACCTTTCGGATCAATGGAGCAACAAACGACGCCATTCGACTTCGGATGATTCGGTTTTCACTAAAAGACCGAGCTAAGGCTTGGCTTAACACCCTCCCAGTTGGCTCGGTAAACACCTGGGATGAACTAGGCCAAAAGTTCCTATATAAGTATTTCCCTCCGGCTAAAACGGCTAAATTAATGACCGAAATTAATACATATTCACAAGAGGATGGGGAATCCTTATATGAAACTTGGGAAAGGTTCAAGGAGCTACTAAGAAAGTGTCCTCATCACGGTCTTGCAGTATGGCAACAAGTATCCGCTTTCTACAATGGATTGTTGCCACACACAAGACAAACACTTGATTCTAGCTCCAGGGGACTTTTAGGTAATCGTCACCCAAATGAAATATATAATCAAATTAAGGAAATTGCTCAGACCAATTTTCAGTGGCACACTCCCCGAGGTAATAAATCTATTGCCCCGGGCGCCCATAAGGTTGATGAAAGCACTTCTCTACAAGCCCAAATCGAGGCCCTCTCTTCTAAAATCAAAAAGTTAGAAATGGCAAAAACGGCCTCTGTTATGGCTTGTGAGGGGTGTGGTGGACTACATGAAAATTGGAGTTGTATGAAGGAAGTAGACGATCAAACAGAAACGGTAAACTACATTGATAATAGACCTAGGCCGTCAGGTCCACCAACGGGTACCTACAACCAAGGATGGCGTAACCACCCTAACCTTGGTTGGAGAGATCCCGGCAATAGTAGTAACCAACAAAACCAACGAACTAACTTCCAACAACCACAAAACTTTTCTTAACAACAAGGTGGACGAGAAAGGCTCCAAGATACTGTATCTCGCCTCATCTCCGATACCGAAAAGAAAAACTTGGATCGATTTCAGCAATTGGAATCGAATTTTAGAAATCAACAAGCTAGCATTCAAAACATTGAAAAACAATTAAATCAAGTAGCTCAAAATTTCTCCGAGAGACCACAAGGCGCGTTACCAAGCAATACCGAAACCAACCCAAAAGCACAAGTACATCTCATTACATTGAGAAACCGAACTGTGGGTCCCGAGGAGGCTCCATTACCACCGGCAGAAATAAGCCAAACCACGACTACACCCACACCCCAACCAGAAAAGGCTTCTCCAACGAATCAAGAGCCCACCAAGACTCCTCCGGTGCCATACCCCGGTAGGTTAAATCGTCAAAAGACCGATGAGCAATTCGCAAAGTTCGAAAATCTACTAAAACAATTGCATGTTAATATTCCTTTTATCGTGGTCCTAACCCAAATGCCTAAATATTCAAAATTTATGCGGGACTTCCTCACTCATAAAAGAAAAATTGAATCATTGCAATTAGTTAACTTAGGCGAAGAATGCTCCGCCTTAGTACTCAACAAACTCCCGTAAAAGAAAATTGATCCTGGAAGCTTCACGATCCCTTGCTCGATTGTGGAATCCCCCATTCGTAATGCTCTAGCCGATCTTGGGGCTAGCATTAACCTCATGCCCACATCAATGTTTAAACGACTCGGCCTAGGAACAACGAGCCCTACAAAGATGAGCATACAACTCGCCGACAGATCCGTTAAATTCCCACAAGGTGTTGCTGAAAATCTATTGGTCAAAGTTAACAATTTCGTCTTCCCAGCCGACTTTGTCATACTAGACATGGAAGAAGACACCGACGTCCCCCTCATCCTCGGGAGGCCATTTCTAGCCACCGCCCAAGCAGTGGTAGATATGAATGACGGAACACTAACATTGAAGTTTGGGGACGAGGAAGTGAAGTTTGGAGTTGGAAAGAGAGTAGAAGACGAAGACCCGGTCAACTACATGAAGGTCATAGACTCAAGCTTGGATGAAGCTCTCCGATGGTGCAACATGGGATGCAAAACATCCCACTTGAGTGACATATGACCATGCTTTGGGTCTAGCCAAGGACCCTTATAAACGTGGCACACCACGGAGGCATTCCGCGGAACTATCCTTAGTTTAGTTTAGATTAATTTTTATGTTTTCTAGTTAGTTTTAATTTTCAGGAATAAAACACGCTCAAGATGGCAAAGGATGCAAGGGAAAACTTGGACCAGCACCCCATGCAGGAAAACAGGGCCATCCGACAAACTTTCTTGATTACAGCAAACTCAGCACGGGCCGTGTCCGCCCAACACGGCCCCGTGCTGCACAATCTGCAGAAATGACCCAGTTCAGGTAAACTGGACACGGGCCGTGTTCACCCAACACGCCCCCGTGTCCAGGCTTCTGTTTCTTTTGCTTAACTATTGTTACTGGCACTTGAACACAGGGCCGTGCCCGGACAACACGGGGCCGTGTCCAGCGCCCAGTAACACAAAATTTTGCTTTTTCACACCCTTTTACACATTCAATCAACCTAAAAACTTATTTTTGGGACACATTGAGGACAATGTGTAAATTAAGTGTGGGGGGATGCTAAAACCTTGAATCTTGCAAGTCCTAATAACAAGCCTTACACAAAACTCTATTGGAACCGCTAATCACCCCAATTTTTTTCGAAAATTTTCAATTTTTTTACTTGTCTAGGTTTAACTTGGGAATTTCAAAATTCTAAAAAGGTTATATTTTTACAAATTTACAACCGATAGCGTCGTGATAAAAAGAACCAACATAAGAAAATTATAAAAAGGCATGACAAGCTTAGTTAAAATTCAATTATATATACTTGATTACATAAAAACCCATTCCCAAAAAAGTGAGTTTTGAGCCTTTATTGAGCACACAAATACATATCTTTAAATTAAATGCTCATTTTTCGTTTCTTGTGTGAATAGCCGCTTGGTTCTTACAACTCTAGAACTTGCCACGACGATACATTCCCGGTCCTTACCAACTTAAACCCGAGTAAGTAAATGATGGAGGCATTAGGACTAACCCTTTTTATTTCTACACCATTATTTTTTTTTACCACCTACCCAAAATCCCCCTAGTTAACCCCTTTGAGCCTAAACCTTTTCATTTCATAACCCAAACCAAACACCCTTTCAACCAGCAAAACCTTTTTATTCTTAACCCCTTGTTTTAATAACAAGTTCGGTTTTTCGTATGACTTAAAAAAATGTGTTGATGATGAAGCAAAAGAAATAAACAAGCAAGTTCATCAAAAATAACTTTGTTTGGATTTATGGCTTCATCAAAATAAAAAGTCGAAAAATAGAGAGTCTTACGAAAACCGATGCTTTTTACGCTTTTTCGCCCTTTTCTACTAACCACTAACCACTAACCCAACCACCTACTTTAACCCAAGCCTAATCCTTCACCCAAAAATTCCTCTTGATATTCACAAAGGTATATAGTTAAAAAGGAGGAGGATTGATTGCTTGGCAATCCTATGGTAGGAGTAAGTTCCATGCCGCTCTCGAGTGATTCACTAAAATATATCTTCGTCCGAGTGTTGAGTGATCCCCCGTGAGGTATGTGAACTTGTATATAAATAAAATTTTAAAGAAGCATGTTATGCCCTAATAAGTAATTTATCTTATGAAAAGTTTTAAATAAATCATGACGAATAGGATTGTAAATAAATAAAATAAAACTTAGTAGAGAATCTTGGAAATCCCGACACTCTATGACAAGCCCAAAAACCTTCTCTTCTACCCATTCCATTTGGGAGTGTAAAGCCATATTATAAAGAGTTTTGCTTGAGGAAAAGCAAAGATTCAAGTGTGGGGGTATTTGATGTGTGCAAAATGCAACATATAAATTACATCAATTGTGGCATAAAACTAACCCTTTTTTAGTACTAATGTTGGAAAAAGTGTGTTTTTGTCTTCGTTTTGTATTTTCAGGATTAAATGAGCTCAAATTAACAAAACAAGCAAAAAGGCAGCTAAATCTAACATAGATACAAGAAAAGGAACAAACGTGGCATGCCCAACCTCCCCGAAAGCATCTTCCCAAGCAAAACAAGAGAGCAGAAGGTTGAACACGCCCCGTGCTCAGTGAGCACGGGGGCGTGCCCAAGTGTCAGCATAAAAGACAAAGTTGTAGAAGCTTCCATCGCCCACCACGGGGCCGTGCTCAGCGGACACGGGGTCGTGGTCAACTATAAGATTCGCAGAATCCAGGCAAATCTTGATAGTACAGATATGCTTCTGCACACGGGGTCATGCCCAGCGGACACGGGGCCGTGGTCAACTAATACAGACAAAAGCAATTAATGAAGACAGGGAAGAGGATGGACACGGGGCCGTGCCCGAGCTTCTGTTCAGCCTATAAATAGGAGTGCTTGGCTCAAGCTCAAACCATCCCTTGGCACACCACCTCTCTCACACTTCACCCATCACCCACCACCACCATAACACCATCATCCACCACCATCATCCAATGTCCATCATAGAGTGTGTGAGTCGTCTCGGGATCCAAGATTGATCGTAAGAGTTCTTGACAATCAAGGCCATGTTTGCCTAAGTCTCTTACATCACTTGGTGAAGACAAAGTGTCTAGTGTAATACTTTTTATTTTTAATCTTTTCGCACTTTTTAATTGGTTATGTATTAATGACTTTAATAACTAGTTTCTTATGTTGAAGGTGATTCTTCCTTATCGTTTGTCCGTGGTGTCTTGGCATTATTTTACTGTCTATATAAAATAAAAGATTTTCACCATTCATATCTCCACGGTCTATATGGAGGTATGTTGGCTACCTGGTCGGGGGTTAAGGGAACGGTTTAGTAAAAGTCTTTCCATTGTTCAGTGTATAGATCCTGCAAAGGACCTGGGTCAAATTTAGTAGGACCTCCTTCAATACTTAACGGTATTGGATGGCGGGGGTCCAAACTCTTTGATCCCCTCATAAGTTAAACTACTATTAATACTTTAACCCGGCTACTTAGGACTGTATCCCTGCTGACTCAGACTACTTAGCCAAGGGTAACGTCACCTTCAAAAGAGGGGCCTACCACATTATGCATTAATAACAATTAATTATCTTTCAATAATCCGACCCTTTAGGATTGTATCCTTGCTGACTCAAACTACTGGGTTGAGGGTAACGTCACCTTCAAAAGAGGGGCCTACTACAATAACTAAGATAATCTCTTAAATAGTGCAAAAGTGCGGAAATAATCAAAGGTTACACTAAACACGAGTCGGAGCCAAGTGATTCATCTTGTCTATCTGTTTTTCTTTTTATTTTTATTTCAGTATTTTAGATAGTTTTTATTTTCTTAGTTTAAAACATTTTTCTAAACTTTTGATTTGATTAGACGTTGAGGATAAACCGGTACTAAAAGCTCTTGTGTCCTTGGACGACCTCGGTATCTTACCAACACTATACTACGCTCACGATGGGTGCACTTGCCCATATGTGTGTTTAGTGTTAGTAAATATCGTGTTTTATAAATTTAAAACTTGGCTAAAAAGTGTTAAAAAGGGCTTAACATATACATCAAAAACTAACGACACTTCACACGCATCAGTCGGCCAAATACGAAACATATATCTGTCGAGATCTCGGCAACGGTACAGAGCGTCTGGTGCATCTTCAATTTTTAGAACGATTGAGAATCCATTTAGGTTAATGATCATAAACACAAAACATAATTAAACAAACCTACACATCCATTACAAAATCTGATAATAAACATACCTGAACTTCAACAGCTTGACGGTTAACATCTGCACCTGATACATAAACAAATCAATCAGATTTAATCATCAACAATTTTCATCAGAAATTTTAAAACAGAGATCTTGTACCTGATAGAAGACAGTTGACTGTAGAGCAGTGGTTTCAAACCACAGTCTTTGTAGGTCACCCATACTCTGAACCATGTAAAAGATCCATTAGCCGACTCGTAATTAATCCCTCTCTCATCAGAACTCTGTAGCTACCATATTGACTTACAAATCCAATCAATATCATATAAAAGTGTCTATAATATCCCAAAAAAGGTTCCGAAATTTGCTTATTGTTTTTTGACACATTATCTTATAACAGGATACCCAATCAAATTTATATGAACATCGCATTGAATAAATAAGCGAAAAAATCTATGTATTTTTTATAGCCTGAGTCACATATTGATTAATTAAAGGAAAGGAGGAAATTTCTTACCATTGTATGCGTTTTTATTAAATTCAGTTGGACCATATGCAAAGATGCAAACATTGTAACCATCTCGAGCATAGCGAATGAGGGACTTGGTACCAATCTACACAAACCCCAACTGCGTAAAGGAAAAAAAACATATTCATATTGGAAAAAATTAAGAAATAATTACATAACGCCAACTAATTTCCATGGAGAAACCCTTTCTGGTCTCATCATCAACGTGGATTCATCCCAATTGACCTGGAGTTAACGGGGCTTAGGGTAATTTTCTATGAATTCTCTGTGGGCCATTTAGTTATGAACATGTTAATTTGGGTTATGAAGTCTCTAAAGGGGACAATCAGATAAAAGAAACTAAAAAAAATACAACTTCGAGACAAACTATAATTTGTTTGGGGGAGGCCAACTTGACCCGAACAGTACAAATGATTACTCGTTTTGATCCCTATGTGTTAGTAGATATGTTCATCAAGACATCTTTACCAGTAGGTCGATTACCTTAAACCCTCAACCCATTTTTAAAAATAAACCAATTTCGAAGCTAAACTAATGTTGAAATAAAGCCAATATTTGGGACCAGAACATGATGGTTTACCGGTATAGGCAATGATGTAGAAGTTTATTATGAATATATTCATTTGAAACACAAACCATTAAAACAATTGTAACAAAAGATTGTCAAGAGCAATACCTGCGGTGAGATCATCTGCGCATCTTAAAAATGTCAAATTACCTAACCTTTCACGCTCCCCATCAGCATGCTTGACCTGGATGGGACACACTCCCTGTAAAATAAACTCAAATCATTATGCCTTTTAGTAGAAAAAGTATCACCAATTTCTTAAAAATGTACCATCATAGTGAAAGAACACACTGACCCTTAGCAATGTATGCTGATTATGTAAGGCATGTATTGCCCTATCAGCCTCTTTGGCTATCATTTCACCAAAATTATTTACTAATGTAATACAAATGATTTGAAAATGTCAGACCTCACGTATATTCGGGCAGACGTTTGCTTAATCATAGTTTTAGTCTCAGGTGAGAAGCATCTCATCAACATCATTGACTGAATATCCCTTAGGTGACATCGATCTCATCATCATCAACCAAACATCGATTACACCCAACGCTACCTAGAACAGCCGCGAACGGCAGCCGGCAACGATTAGGGCATGTTGCAACAACACACCAGATCTCACCATCATAGCCTCAGATGACAAAATCATCTTCATCGGTCTGACTGACAAAAGATGGTGATTCACCGACGGATTTCTTTATGGATGACATGGTTCGTATGAAATGAGAAGAAAGAGAAAGATGGAGATTAAAGTCTGAGAGTTTGACACGTAATCAAAATGAGGTCAGCGTCTAATCCCCTTTAATAGATAGTGTAGATTCATGACCTCTGCATAATAAATTTCCATCTAGAAACCCTAAATAACCATACATATCTTAGAAATAAGATTCATAGTTTCAAACGTATGAAGCAAACAACAATTTCTTAAATTGTAAAAGTAAAATCTTAGAAATAAGAACATAGCCGGAGATTCAGTAAGAAGAGTTCGACTTGCAGAAAACAACATTTCTTCCCATAATTGGAAACACTTCTTCATATGTGCATTGGGCTGTCAAGAACAAAATTAAAAATTATAATTTAAGATTTCATAAGTACAAATAAACGTGTTAATGTAATACCAAGCATATCACTGGTTGTGTGATTTGACATTGCAATGCAACTGTTGTAATCTTATTGAAGTAGACAGGAACTCATCTAATTATTCTTAATTGTGAATCCACAATCAAAATGAATAAAAGGTGATAATAACCAATGGTGAAGTGCCTGCAGCTTCAGCTACATGTGCCTTTGCAGTAAAACTGCAGTTGCCTCGGTCCTCCAAGATAACTTCACCCGTAAGCTACAGACAATAAGACCTCCGAATGCTGAGTTCTGATATAAGTAGCAAACTCAAATAGCTATCAAATAACCATCTTCACACTTACCGTTGACATGTATCTAACTTGTGTGTATTAATCTGTGTATGTGTGTGTGAGAGAGAGAGAGAGAGGTGAACCTTGTTTTTAGGCGTACTACAACAATCCAGAGGGTCTGCAAGAGCGACTCTGCTTTTATTAGAATCCTTCTCCTTCGATTCCAAGGTAGGACCGAATCGGGCACCAACACCTACAAACTCTTCTTCTTCACTATCACCAATAATCCAAGTAGGCACTTTGACCTGTTATGCAACAAAACAGCAAACAACAACAAAATATTGACTATAATCATAAAATATCATTTACATCAGAAAATCAAATTTTCATTCTGCAAAACCTCTATTAAACATGTAATTGCTTATATCCATAACAAAGAATTTTTAGATCACACTTTTCCAAAATTCCATATTCTACCCTAAATCCTAGATCACAACTTAACAGTCTTCAATTTTATACCAAA
The DNA here is from genome assembly GCA_030545235.1 of Helianthus tuberosus. Classification (NCBI taxonomy): domain Eukaryota; kingdom Viridiplantae; phylum Streptophyta; class Magnoliopsida; order Asterales; family Asteraceae; genus Helianthus; species Helianthus tuberosus. Next base: position 98,013,575 of record CM060367.1, read on the forward strand.
AATACATCAACAAAAAGACAAAATGACAATTGCAAATAAAAAATCAACAAATTTCCACATAAGAAATTAATTCTTCTAACCACATATCGTATTCTACCAAACTGATAAGAAATCTAATCAAATTTATTCAAAATTCAACTTGCTAAAAAACAATAAACACATATAGTCAACTCATCACCGTTTAATCATGTACAAAAAGTCAAAAAAATACCTACACATGAAAACCTAAAGATCAAAACCAAAACAACAACATTACAACAATGATCTAAAACCAGAACTGAAAGTCTGAAATTGAAGCATACAAGAACGAAATTGTTGTCACATCCAGGCCATTTAGGTGCTATATCATCCGGATGAACAATATCTCCAGTGAAAATAAAATCCTTAAGAATAGGGAAACGAAATTGGAAATTAGTGCCAGTGATATACCTTTAAATTACCATTACTAATGCTGCACTCTAATCATCAGGAATTGTCCATTCAATTTGCCAATTATCAAACGCTAACATCTCAAATTTCACAAAATCAACTTCCTAACTTAATATCCATTCCCCATATTTCAGTATTCGAAAATAAAACACAGAAGAATCATACCATAATGTATCCAGACGGTCTGTGACCACCGCAGCCATCTATGTTTCCACCCACGACCACCATCCTCGATGTCTTCAGTCACGGGGATTATATCACCACCACCACTGTGTTTGAGGAAAAAAGGTAGAAAATATGTGAGATTTGAGGTTAGATGAACTATTAGAGAGACAGAAGCAAGAACTAACAGAAGCAACTAACCCATAAAACCAAATCGTTGCCACCTGATGACCAAAACCCAATTCTTGCCACCTTCAAATTTCACCCTCCCATAAATTAAAATGCAGTATGTGCCAAGAAGAATGGAACAAACGACCGATATGCATAAACGCATGACACAAAGTCAGCCACCGAGCTGTTAGAACATCAAAACACCAAAAAAAGAGAATATGAGCGAGGAGACATAAATTTGAATAGATACACCAAATAAAAGTTAAACATGTTTATTATTGTGAATCCATTTCATGTCACATAAAAACTTTGCTACATATTACAAACTAATCTAGAGCCATGACCAAGTTTGGTATGTGCATAATAGCCATTAATTTGCATCTTTTGAGCCAGCCTTTAATCGGGTGTCCATTTTTTTTATAGAATATAGTGTTGGATTCTATAAAAGCCCAGTGCAATAAGCTATTAATATAAGAAAAAGTTAAGTAGGCTTAAATTTCTAAACACGTAATTAGAATAATAATATAAACCTATGGTGTAGTTTGTATGAGCATTAGTTGACGCAAGAATAATATCACCAACAATAGTTGCTTGTATGATTTGTGCAGTTATATCTTTATATCCTTGTTGGCCTGAAAATTTTGATAACGGGATAATGGCCAAATATACAAAACACCAAATAACTCTTAAAAAGTAATAACAATTTCAACTACAACAACATAAAAAAATTAAAGAAAGTAAATTATGCTAGGTTGTTAATCATATCTCAAAACTTTACCATCATGTTAGACCCAAATGGTGAACTCAGTTAGCAACTGTGTCATATCTCAAAGTAAACCGTTCTTTTTTAGTAGGGGTGTGCAGTTCATGGTTACCTTTCACAGTCAGTTTAAAAATTAAAAAAGTTCAGCAAAAAGGTGATAAAAAAGGTGCACAACTAACTCACACAATTTTTTACAAATCATTGAGTGCACAACTGAACACATAATGAATGAAATTAGGGTTACCTGTGTTGAGATGCAGAGATCACCACCGTATATTTTTTGGTGTCTAATTATTGAAATTGATTCTGCCCTAACGTGAAATACAACACAACCACCTTTAAACCCCCAATCGTCCACCTACGATTCCAGTAAAAAAACTTTAAAAAGCCCTAAATCATAACCATGTAAGAAACATATGAAACGATCAAAAGATTCTGACTATACACATAACCTTATATGAATCTGGAATCAGTTTTTGTAAGGCATTCATCTTCTCATTATCCGTCTTCTTCTCCTCTGTACAGTAAATCAATTTCAAAAACCCTAAATTACAAAGCAAATTGTAAGTGCAAAATGAAGATGGATGAAATCAAGCAAACATGTATAAATCGGAATGAATATTACAGATACACAATCAGAATGTATGGCTCAACAACAGACGTAGACACCTGAGGCGAATGATAAACAGTGAAACCGAGTTTTGATTTCTTTCCGTAATCAACAGACAGCCTCTCAAGAAGCAGAGAACCTAGACCAGATCCAGTTCGACCTCCTACAGCATGGAACACCAAAAACCCTTGCAAACCGGTACAATTATTAGCAAGATTGAATGATTGAGGATGAGTAAATTACCTTTTGCATATCCAGATCTGAGAGAAAGAGAGAGGCGGCAGATCTGAGAGAAAGAGAGAGAGAATGGAATGGAAAGGGTTTGAAATTTGAAATGGTATTTAGGGATTTGAGAGAGCCAGGATTCAAATAAAGTTGAAAATTTTGAATTTTGAAAATCTTATTATATTACAATATTATATTTAGATTAATATTATATTTAAATAAAAAACGGAATTATGACATCAGCAAAGACTATGTGGCATAGCTAAGAAGATGACACGTAGTCAAAATGAGGTCAGCGTCTAAGCTCCTTTAATAGATAGTATAGATATCCAGTGGCAACCAATTTTATGCTTACCATATCGGAGTGGAATCAGATCCCATGTATGTGTTTAATAAAGAGTAGTAAGCTCCCCATCCATAGCATTCTGCTAAAGGGGATCATAAATAACCTCTTTATACGAATATTGTTAAGATAAACAATGTATGTTTTCAATAAATGAAGCAAACGAAGCTAAGTAAGCAAAATCTGGCAATTTTGTGGACTTACATACACGAGTGGAACTCCTCAGAGAGGTGGAGGATCTCCAGTCCCAACAAACGAAGGAGTAGCCTCAGGCATAGATGGAGCTTAAGTAGTGTCTAATGATGTTGACATCTCATGAACTAGTGTATCAGGTGCAGTAATGTATCAGGAACTATGCATTGGATGTATCAATGTCAATGCCAAAGGGATCAATAGCCTAAAGATCTGACTTTAGTACATTTCATGACTTAGCTTGAATGAAGAAGAAAGGAATATGCTCCAAAAGTTTACATGTCGTGATACATATAGTTTCTTACTTGCGGGATCAAAGCTACGGTATCCTTTATGTGTGCTACAACCCAAAAATACAAATATATTTGATCTAGAGGCAACTTATTATCTTCAACATGAGGATAAAGGACAAAGCAAGTACATCCAAAAACTCGTAATTCAGAGTAATCAAGTAATTCACAATGTAATTCTTCAAATGGAGACATCTCTGAATCTTTGTGTGGTAGGAATTCTATTAATTATATGTATAATAGTTAGAAGTGCTTCTCCCTAAAAGACACTAGGAACCTTAGCAGAAAAAGCAAAGAACGAGCAACCTTCATAAGATGACGCCGTTCCCTTTACGCAAGTTCATTGTCGGTACAAGATGACTGTTGTACAATACCATCAGACTTAAGAAACTAGATAAAATCGTTTCGAGATACATTCATCCATAAACCACAACTGATGTTATATCTTAAAATAGGCTTTAAAGTTTATGCCAAAGAAATCAGATCCCCCCCCCCCCATTTCATAAGATACGCCCAGGTATAATGAGTATAGTCGTCTATAAAAGATAAATAATAGGTCGAGGCACCCTTTGTGGATACTAGTGGCGGACCCCACACCTCACTATGCACAATATCAAAAGGACTAATAGGGTGAGAAAATATTTTATTAAAGTGTAAATAAAAAAATTTCTCTTGTTTACAACCACTAAAATAAAAAAAAATATCACAAGTAAACGACCCCAAGTGTTTGTAGAGACTAAAACAGTTAAACGTAAAGCTGAAACATGTACCAGACGAGAAAACCAAAGGTAAAACTCAAATGGCAAATGACTCAAAGGAAAAGAAGACAAATGAACACTAGAGCCAGCAACATTAGCTACTTTGAGTTCTTCCAAAATATATAGTTCCCCCAACGTACGACATATCCCAATCACCCTCTAAGTACATTGATCATATACAACATAAACATAATTAGAACAGAACACCCAATGACCATATTTACTGTCACAACCCGACCAACAGCGGATTATCAGTCGGAGCGAGTTGATTGTCCAAAGCTTATGACAACTATTATAAGTTCAAATATTTAAAGCATGTCCAAATTAAAATGGCACATAACATGAAAATCTCAAATAATTCATACATTTACCATAGTTATGTAACATATGATAAAATCCAATTTATTAACCTAAGGCATGTCCTAAGTATCTTCAACTCAATCACACCTGGTTACCTGTATCATGCGTAAAAATAGTTTTTGGATTAACATAAAGTTGGTGAGTAATATTACATTTAAATAAAATAATTTTTTTATTATTTTTAAAAGATTAACATGCAAACAATGTATTAACGAGAAATCACAACCAATAATCACAACATATACTCAAACACAACAAGTATCACAACAACAGATATAGTAACCAACGATCATCCTATAGTCATAGGGAAAGAATCAGCCTAAGAATAATGAGGTTTTTTTCCCACATCCCACAGTCACGAGGGACCAAATATTGGTGGTGATACCAGGCTCAACCCATGGTCGTGGGGAACTTGGTCAGCCAGTGGATCCACGTGAAACAAAAGACTCAAATCAAGTAATAAATAGATACAATTAAATGTAACACATAACAACACATCGAGTTTTGCACGTTGATGATTTAAATAAGACACATAGGAAACAGTGACACACGATACACCCCAAAAATGTTTAGTGATGAAAAAGGGAAAAGAAATTGATCTATTCATAGTTTGCGAAGATAAATCCACGAGAATTACCGCACGAGTGTAAAGAGGTAAACCCAAATAATCAAAGTATCCTAAAATCAAATAATAATAATTCTAAACAAAAGGAATAACCTAAAAGAATCTAGGAAATTGGGTTATCCTATATGGGGACTTGAACTACGCCAAATAATCATCCAAAATAATATATAAATATGTATTTGTGTTTTCTTGAAGGCAAATTGGATTTAAATAATCCCAACTTTCTCAGTTTGGCCGATAATAATCCCAACTCAGTTATTTTTCGATAATAATCCGAACTAGTCCATTTTTGGCCGATAATAGTCCGCCGTTAAAAATAGCTTAATGGAGTTAAGTTTTTTCCGAATTACAAACCGATGTTTTAAGGATTTTGATCAGAACGAGGATACGAGTCGATTTATGTAAAATTTATCTCGAAACGGTGCTCCAAACGACTTGATTTTTGTTAATTGGAAGTTTAAACACCCGAATTGAAGCACTATTTCCATCGTTTGGGGTAATATTTCGAGGTAAATTTTACATTAATCAACTCGTATCCTCGTTCTAATTAAAATCCCTAAAACATCAGTTTGTAATTCGGAAAAAACCTAACTCCGTTAAGCTATTTTCAACGCAGACTATTGTCGGCCAAAAGTGGACCACTTCGGATTATTATCGGCAAATAACTGAGCTGGGATTATTATCGGCCAAATTGAGAAAATTGGGATTATTTAAATCCCATTTGCCTTTCTTGAATAAATGATCGTCATTAATTTTAATAATAACCATTTAATATGTTATTATATTTTATAAGTACTAAAATTTAGATAATTTAGTAAAATTCCCCAAATAAATTTACAAGTCTAATTTTTTACAATTATCTTGTATTTTTATTTAAATTAATTAAATTTATAAAGGATTTTATTTGTGTTACACTTTGATTAAATCCTTAATTACAAAATATACTACCAACAGAAAAATTTAGAAAAATTCCATAACACATTCGTATTTTGTAAAAGTAACAAAACTTATGGAATTTAATATTGATATTTTTGTATTTTTATTTGATTCTCTAAATAATATAAACATGTAAAATCCATATATTATCCAAAAAGTTCCCAAAGTATTCTAACATGATATATAATAGAAACATATTTCCAATTTCATCAAAACACATGTCTAAGATCAAAATCACTAGATCTATGAACTAAGAACCCTAATTTGAACAACAATCAAATTCGAATTCAATTTCCCTTCTATCACATAACTAGATAGTAGGGTTTTCTTAGAGCATAAAAAAATATTGAGAATGGGCTCAAGAATCACCAGAATTGGTTTTGAATTAGAGGAGAAATCATTGATGAAAGTTACAAGCCCTAATTTGTTCTTCACTTGAATTCGTCAGATTGGAGAGGTGTTAATAGAATTAATGTTAAGAGATGTTGAGAGAAATTGTTTGGTACCAGTTTGGAGAGCTAATGGTATCGAATTGAGTATAATCCGGTTGGTGTTCTTGAAGTGTTTTAATGGTGATAAATGATACGCGCCAAATGCAACATATAAATTGTATCAAATAAGGTATAAAAACAACCCTTTTTAGTACTATTGTTGGAAAAAATGTGTTTCTTTGTTTACTTTTGATTTTCAGGATTAAAAGAGCTTAAATGAACAAAAGGAACAAATTAACAGCAAAAACCAGCATAAATACATAAGAAGGGAAGTTGATACACTATACCGACCTTCTGAGCTAGAAGCCAAGCACGGGGCCGTGCCCCACTCAAGATTCCCTGAAGTAAGAGACAAACAAAAGCCGACAAGGGACACGGGGTCGTGTCTCATAGACACGGGCCATGGTCAACTCTCAGATTTGAAAATCTGAGTTCGTACAGCAAGTACAAGGGCCATTGGGCCGTGCCGTTGACACACGGGGTTGTGTGCAGATGGACTGACAAGTGCATTAAATGAAGACAGAGAAGGAGAAGGACACAGGGTCGTGCCTACCGGGCATGAGGCCGTGTGAACCTATTGTTTCCAACTATAAATAGAGGTGCATGGTTCAGTTGCAACTCATCCCTTGGCAAAACATTTCTCACACTTCCACCACCACAACACCATATCTTCCACCACAATAGTTAGAGTTAGAGTGGGTAGTGGTCTCGGGATCCAAGATTGATAGTAAGAGCTTTCGTCAAACTATGGCCATGCTTGGCTAATCTCTTAAATCACTTGGTGAAGACGAAATGTTTTATGTATTACTTTTAATTACCAACCTTTGGTCATTTTTTAATTGGGTATGTATTAATGACTTTAATAACTAGTTTTTTATATTGAAAGTGAATTTTATTCTATCATCTCTTCATGTTTCGTTGACTCACTCAATTGTGTCTTTACGGTCTATATAAAGCGCGTTAACTGCCTGGAAGGGGGTTAGAAGGGTGGTTTGGGTAAAGTCCTTGCCTCGTTTAGTGTATATATCATGCGAGGACTTGATTCAAGCTTATTTGGGCTTCTTTTGAGGCAGATAGCATCAAATTGTGGGATGTAAGAACAGGTTGAATCCCTTATAAATAAACTACCATTAAAAATTTAAACCAACATTGCGGGACTGTATTCCTACTGACTCAGACCAATATGGCCGAGTGTAGCGTTGCCTCCAAAAGAGGGACATGCCACATTTTGCATTAATAATTTACTTAATCATCTTTCAATAATTCGGCCTTGTGGGACGGTATCCCTGCTTACTCAAATCAATATGGCTGAGGGTAGCCTTGCCTCCAAAACAGGGACATGCCACTATAACTAAGATAATCTCTTAAAAAAACCCACGGTGCGGAAATCATAAAAGGATACATAAAAGATGAGTCGGAACCAAGTGATTCTTTCTTGTTTATTTGTTTCTTTTATTACTTTAGTTCTTTGTTTATTTTTACGTGTTTAAAAACCTTTTCTCAATATTTGGGTCGATTAGACTTTGACGATAAACTGGAATTAAAAGCTCTTGTGTCCTTGGACGACCTCGGTATCTTACCATCACTATACTACGCCAACGATGGGTGTACTTGCCCTAACGTGTTGTAAAGAGTGATAGTGTTATATTGTGTTTTATAAATTTAAAGCTTGATAAAAGAGTAAAAAGTACTAAAAATATAGTGAAAACCCGTACACACTCGCAATCACGTCAAGTTTTTGGCGTCGTTGCCGGAGACACAAGGATTTTAAGAAAGCTTAGAATCAACGGCCTAATTGTTTTCTTTAATTTTTCTGTTCAAATTTATTTTTGTTTTACAAAAACTTTCAGTTACAGTAGCTCAACACGGGGTCATGTCCAGTTTACAGTAACTGAAAATCTTTTACAGAAGGCTCACACGGTGTGACAACCGGCAATTTAGGCCAGTACGGTACTGTTGTGACACCTGTAGTGACTAAATGATAATAAGATTTTATTAGACATGTTATTTAATAATAACAGAAGTTTGGTAAATCCAAAATAAATTAGAAAGTCAGTTGGCAATGAAAAGATAAACGTTTATCGCGTAACGAACAAAATGCGAAACGAACGTCGATGACCGCCCGGATAATATTAAAATCCTAATAATATCTCCGTTATGATTGAAATCCTTTTTCTAATCATAATCATGAAGAAAAATTTATTAATGCGCTTAAAATTCTTATTTTGCGAATTTAAGCACATACCGCGCGATACCGCGTATATACTGCGAAACGTAGATAACGCAGTCAATCTAGAATGAAAAAATATTATTCAGTAATATTTTAGTAGAATTATTTTTATAAGTGTAACACCTCGTAAAATCATGACCAATATAATGAAGACACGTGTCATGGACTTTAAACGTGTAATGAATTATTTCCGAGGGACTAAAGTTGTTAAACAATGTAAATATGTTAATAAAAGGATCCAAAGTGCCAACATGCCATTCTTGTGCCTCTGATTGACCTCACACGATGTTTGTATTCTTTGAAGAATAATTTGACGAACATTGGAAGTCGTTTGCGCTTAAAATAAGGATCTTATGAAACATAAGGGTTAAAAGTGTCAACATGTTGAAAGTAACCTCTTAGTGACCTTTTGACGATCCCAAAAACATAGTAATAATTGTATATTTTGATCTCAAGAATATTAGATATTAATTCTGTGGAGTTTTGAAGAAAACAAGACTTTTCGGGTGATCGTACAACTAACCGGGAGCTTAACGGAGTTAGTTTTTAACCTAAGGTCCTTAAAAGTTAACTATGGGGGTCCAAAATGCAATAAATGAAAGATAAATAAAGATTATATGGACCAGGGACCAAAACTGCAAACTTTGAAAGTTGGAATCCGGTCACCAGGGGGCGTCGCGTCACGCGTAGACTCCTTAAGAGTCCTACGCGCTACGCGAGGGACTGCCAGAAAGATGTGGACAGCTGCATGTCCAGCCAGTTCCACCGCCTTAGATAGCTTGTTTTCGATTCCAGGGACTGAGCCAACAGTATTACATGCATAGGGGACACCTGGAATCTTCAGAAATCAGTTGTAGAGTTATGTGGATTGATCTTGTGAAGTTTAAACTTCTATATAAAGGCCCTTTGTTCTTTGTTCATATGCACATTTGGTTGCAACAACTCAAAAACCCATCTCTGGGGATAGCAAGCATTAGGAGAAGATTAAGAAGTGTAGAAAAGATAGCAAGGACCTTAAGTAAGTGTTTTAGTCCATGCTTAGTCCATTTTATTAGCTTAAAAACCGAAAAGTCAACTATATCGTAATTAAACTTTGACTTTTGGTTTAATCATAAATGGTCCAGCCACTGACTGAAATAAAAGTGGTTATAGGACCATTTTAATGTAGGTGACTAAACCTTAAAAGGGCACCTTCTAATTATTTCGTTTGACTAGTTAATTGTCGGGTCAAACTAGTTAGTCAAAAAGTCAATCTGGACAGAAACTTTAAAAATGATTTAAACTAATAAAACAAAAGTTATAAATTATATTTTAACATTCTTATGACTTGGTAATTAGTATTAGAACATGTTTACTGAGGTCTAACCCGACAATTATCAGTCTAAGGTCAGTTTATAACCGAAAGTCGCAAAAGCTTGACTTTTGCTTTGACTTTCAATTCTGACCCGTTTAAGCTTAATTCTCCCATGTTTTAAGTTTCCATTAGGACCATATTATATAGTAGTGTAACCCCCTGGAGTTATATTGCTTGGTCCTTAGTGGTTTGAATTATATGCTCTTGTTTGTTAATATGCTTATAAATGCCATAATTGCCCTTTTGACATATAAATGAGATTTTTAGAAATGTGAGTGGACAAAAACCTTTGTTACTGATATATATGTATGTCTCGAAAATTTCACATCAGTTCTTGGTCTCAAACAGGAGTTATGCTCGATATCGTAAATATAAGCTTTTTATTAATTAAATTGCGATATCTTGCATAAAAAGGGTAATTGCACGGTACCCCTGACCGCGGAAGGGATCTCCCTTCCCAGTTCACCACCCGACAAGGATCCCTGGCGGCAAATACCCATAGCCATCAAAGAGGGGTAAGAAACATGTTTCAAACCCGAGACCTCGAGTGTCCTCGGTCCGGCTTTAAAGCGGGTGTCGGTGGCCACCAAAGTGGCACTAATGGGAATTGAACTTGGGTCTCCATTGGAGAACCCAAGTCACTCCACCACTAGGCCACTTGTGGTGGTTCGATATCTTGCATAAGGCGTGTTTAAACTTGGATTTTGAACCAAAACTCATTACCTACTGTTAAGATATTATTTTTAAGGATTTTTAAGATTTTTGGACAGATTATAATCTGATTAAATCATAGAGTTCTTGTGTAATTCGGTAAATGACTATAATACCCTTTTCATGAATAAAATGAGATTAACAAATGATTTGAATGCCAAACCTTTTTTCTACTGATTTCATACATTAAATAAATTATTTTGGGCAATTAAAACTGATCAAAATCTCAGATTTACATAAACATCTTGATTATCGTCAATTAACGAGTTTTACACTAATTAGGTGCATAGTATGGTTTAAAACCATATTTAACACCTAAGACTTGTTACCTACTGAATTTAAAAAAAATAAAAAATTATTACAGTAGGTATAAGTCATGAACTCAAATTTCCAAAAATGTCCTTAAAAGCTTATGTGAAATAACCAAAATGACCTTCCGGGCCATAGTTTGGCCATAAATGGTAAACCTCACATATATATAATATCTTACTGATGTAATGGGATAAAATAAATATTTTTACTAATTACCAAAGACCAGAACCTCAGTTTATTATAAAATCTCTTTTATAATTATTAAAATGACCAAAATGCCCTTACGGGACTTAAATTGGTTTTAAATACTTTTTGGGCATATATGTTAACATCCTACTGATGTATAAACATATTTTAAGCATAATAACAATTGAGACCTGCATATAATTCAATTGGTTACCCGTTACGCATTTATGCGTTCGGATCAGTTTATGTGATTAGTTTACGTAAAATAGTCGAAATGGGTTTAACCTTATCATTAAATCCTCAAATTCCAGAATGTGTTTAGTTTACCCATATTATACAAGTATCCAAACTTGTCGGGTCTAAATCACGTTCTAATCCAGTCTTCGCTTCATCTTGCGTTTTGAACCGTAAACCTTTCATTAAAACTAACCGGTCTAAGTTTAAACTTAAGTAAGACCCGTTAGGAATCTAATAGGTTATTAAAACCTTCGTTCCAGATTTAGGAGCCCAGTAAAAGATATTTGCACTTGCTGATTGTTATACGGCTGAGATAAATTTGTATTTTGCTCAGGTAAATACTTTTAACTTATTTTCCGTTATACGGGCTTGGGATACGGTTTTTAATAATACCGCTTGGTCGGGTATGAAATTATTTAATCGGATTGTGATTGGTAAATTTACATAACCCATTTTAATCTGTCTTGTTTGATGCAAGGCCTTTGGGGGGTTAATACGACCATGTCCTGGATATCCTCGGCTCATTCATTGAAATGGCCACGGCTTAAGCACGGGGTGTAGGCATACACCTGACAGTTGCATATGTATAAACGGTATCCCGCAATAAGGAATTTCCTTGTGGGCATTATACTTGTGGTGTGTCTATTAATCTTGTCCGGCTCTTCTAACCGGCCCTGATGGATGGCAAACATGTAAAACTGTATACAAGATTATTTTTTTTTTATAATTGTCCCAAGTTATAAAAGAATTTTGTGCCTTGTGCATCTAAATCAATTATCTTAAACATTTTCAAAATGAGTCAGTTAATTATATTTACCAGTGTAAACTGCCGTATTTTCCAAAAAGGTTAAGTGCAGGTTCTAGGCGAAATGGGCTGTCGCGCCCGCAAAATCCACACGCGGAGTATCACCGATTGGAGGCGTGACATGACCAGGATCCAGCCACCAATCTTATTGAACAAGCATGTAAGTAATATATAAAATCCAACACAATACAATTGGTGTCTAAACAAATCATAGTTTAAGTTGCAAGCGGAAGCATAAAGTTTAAAACCAAGTCATAAGTTTAAACGTCTCAAATGTTTAGCATGGCACATAGCTGTCCATGTCCCACAACGACTCTTCCCACTCCAATGCAAGCTCCAAGAGTACCTAACGACCTGCAAGGCATGTAACAACGAGTCAACAACAAAGTTGAGCGAGTTCACAGTTGGTTGTTTAGTTATTTTGTTCGTAAAACATATGTTTATTTCATAAACCATGTACTGTATTAATCTGTATCACGGTTTCCCAAACATGTTTCCGATGATTAGTGGGGGCTTCCTATGTGTATCGTATTAATCCGTGTCGCGGTTTCCCAAACATGTTTGCGATGATTAGTGGGGGCTTGCCATGTGTATTACTTGACTAGTCATATCCGTACGTGCCCTTCATGATCCAAGGACCGTAGCAAGTATGAGTGTACGTAGAATTTACGTACGTGCCCTTCAATCCGAAGACAGTAGTAAGTATGAGTGTACGTAGGTTTTACGCACGTGCCCTTCTATCCGAGGACAGTAGTAAGTAGTCTAGTAGTGTCGATAGTATAAATAGTTATTCAATCCTATTCCCAACCCACCGGGAATCCCATGCCTTTGGAGTGTGAACTCACCTTGGTTTGCTCGGCAGATAAACAAAATGGTCACTTGAGCTATATATGTGGTCAACCACGTCCTAACATGGTTACCATACAAGTCAGGTCTAGGTTCAAGTAATGCACGTATGATTTTCTACATGTATACTAACACGTTGCATACACGTATTGATCATGGCATATACGTAAAATCATGGCGGTCTAATAAACAGTACACGACATAAGAGTTCAACAGTAACGTATAAAGTCCAGGTATACGGCCCAAATACTTGGGTTTGTAACAGTGCAAGTCCAAATAGAATATGTGATTATATGGTCTCGAGTCGAGACTAGGGATCTCGAGTCGAGATAGTGCGGTCTCGGGTTGAGGTCTTGGTATTCTCGAGTCGCAACTAAGGGTCTCAGGTCATACATTTATCACTCGAGAGTGAGTGGTCTCGAGTCAGGTCTCGAGTCGCAACAAGACCCGCAACCGTGGTCTCGAGTCTTGTTGCTTGTGTGCTGATGATGTGTGGTCTCGAGTCGAGACTGTGGGTTCTCGACCCGCAACCTGTGTCGAGACTAATTATGCAACAAACTTCCTTATTTGCAGCTCACTAAATCCCGTAACAATTGCTAACATGTTTGGCAGTTTCAAATCGGATCAAACAACATTCAATTCAGCAATTATGCATATTCATACCACACTAATTGTAATCAAATCAAGAACATCAATCATCGAATCATTCGGATCAGTGATTTCAATATCTAATATGCAACCCTAATCATTCCAACTTGATTAATTAAGCAACGATCATACGCATACATACAGCAGATTATATTACATCCATTCGGTTCTATATCAACATTAAAGCATTCATCAATACCTATAGTGATCTAACAGACTTGCTCATCATGTATTTTACAAGCATAACACTTTAAACATCAAGCATCAACTAATACCTAGTTACTCGATCAACAAACATCAATCATATCCAAAATCAAACAATGATATAACACTAACCGGTTAGAGAAGAGAGCAAAGATTGATCTGAATCACAAAAGCTTCGATGGAAAGGGGAATGTTTGCCGTCGCACAAGGGTGAGAGAGAGAGCTTAGGGTTTGTGTGTGTTATGTGTTTGCAAATTATGAGGATCAAAACCCCATAATGGGTATATGCATACGCATAGGGAGTGGGCCGAACCCATTCCTTGGGCTGCCCTCTTGGTCTCGAGTTCCATAAGTGTGGGCCGAGAAACAGGTGTGACAAGGCACAAAGTGTACAGCCCTAAAGGCTTGTGCGATTAGAAGTCGTTGTGTGACCAAATTTATTATACATACCTACTCACAACACATTCATGTAACACATAGCATAACAAAACATAATATTCCATTAGAATCAAACACGTCAACTAGTCACGTAATGTTCAAACAAGTTACATCAAAGTACACGAAAGGTTCTGAAATACGAGTTGTCACATTATCCCCAAGTTGAAAGAAAATTTGTCACGAAATTTAGCACGTACTCACTGAAGAATCTAGTTAAGTTGTATGGTTTTCCTGGGGTGTCACATCATCCCCCCGTTGATTTGGAATTTTGTCCCGAAATTCTGCAGTAGCTTCAGCCTGAGTAGTGGTTTTTCCGTTTTCGAACAATTGAGGATACTTGTGTTTCATCTGGTCTTCTCATTCCCAGGTGAACTCTGGGCCACGACGGGAGTTCCAACGAACTCGAACAAGAGGAATTCTGGTACGCTTGAGAATCTTAACATCTCGGTCAGTAATCTCTACTGGTTCCTCGATGAATTGCAGCTGATCATCGATAGTGAGCTCCTTCAAAGGAACTATGAGTGTCTCATCTGACAGACACTTCTTCAGATTCGACACGTGGAAAACGTTGTGAACTGCACTGAGTTATGTGGGTAGGTTTAGTTTGTAGGCCACTTTGCCTATTTTCTCTATGATTTTGAACGGTCTGACATAACGCGGATTGAGTTTGCCCCTCTTTCCAAAACGAACCACACCCTTCCAGGGTGATACTTTAAGTAGAACCCGGTCCCTGACCTGAAATTCTAGGGGTTTCCTACGCTTATCAGCGTAGCTTTTCTGACGGTCGCGAGCTGCCACCATGCGTTGTCGTATCTGAGCAATCTTTTCCGTTGTATCTACTACAAGTTCTGGGCCAGTGATTTGGCTGTCGCCAACTTCTGCCCAACAAAGAGGTGATCGGCACTTACGCCCATACAGTGCCTCAAACGGAGCGGCTTGAATGTTGGTGTGGTAACTGTTGTTATACGAGAACTCCACTAAAGGGAGGTGTTTTTCCCAGCCGTTGCCAAAATCGATTACACATGCACGAAGCATGTCTTCAAGAGTTTGGATGGTGCGTTCAGACTGCCCATCCGTTTGTGGGTTATAAGCTGTGCTCATGTCTAATCGAGAACCAAAAGATTTGTGCATAGCTTGCCACAGTTCTGAAGTAAAACGTGCATCATGATCGGAAATAATAGAGGTTGGCACCCCGTGCCTCGAGACAACTTCCTTAAGATAAACGTCTGCTAGAGTGGAGAACTTATCCGTTTCCTTGATAGCCAGGAAGTGTGCAGACTTTGTGAGTCGATCCACGATTACCCAAATTGTATCGTTTCCTCGCTGACTCTTAGGCAGGCCAGTAACAAAATCCATGGAAATCTGTTCCCATTTCCATGTCGGGATCTCTGGTTGTTGGAGTAGCCCTGATGGTTTCTGATATTCGATCTTGACTCTCGCACAAGTCAAGCATTTGCCAACGTAGGTTGCTATATGAGCTTTCATGCTAGGCCACCAATACGTAGTTTTAAGATCGTGGTACATTTTATCCGAACCCGGATGTACCGAGTAACGAGACTTATGCGCTTCATCCATTACAAGTTCTCGTAGATTGCCATAGAGTGGGACCCAGATGCGTCCTGTTACATAGTAGGCGCCGTCTTCCCTTTGTTCTAACCGTTTCCTTGATCCGCGTAGGGACTCAGCCCTGACTTTTCCTGGTTTCAATGCCTCTACCTGAGCATCTCGTATCTGGGAAGGAAGACTAGATTTAATAGTGAGTTGTAACGCTCGCACACGCTTAGGTGTAGTATCCTTTCGACTGAGGGAGTCGGCCACAACATTGGCTTTGCCCGAATGGTACTTGATTGCACATTCGTAATCATTCAATAGCTCGACCCATCGACGTTGTCGCATGTTCAACTCCTTCTGCTTGAAGATATGCTCAAGGCTCCTGTGATCGGTGTAAATTGTGCACTTGGTACCGTACAGGTAATGTCTCCATATCTTAAGCGCGAAAACAACTGCTCCCAGCTCCAAGTCGTCAGTAGTGTAGTTTCTATCATGAATTTTAAGTTGGCGTGATGCGTAAGCTATGACCTTGTCACGTTGCATCAACACACAACCAAGTCCTTGGATCGATGCATCACAATAAACCACAAAATTGTCTGTGCCTTCAGGCAATGAGAGAATAGGTGCGCTACAAAGTCTATTCTTTAAATGTTGGAATGCTGATTCTTGAGCATCACCCTAATGATAGGCGACACCCTTCTGAGTTAGTAAAGTTAGTGGCTGCGCATTCTTTGAGAAGTCTTTGATGAACCTTCTGTAGTAGCCTGCCAAACCCAAGAATTGGCGAATTTCTGTATGTGTGCGCGGTGCAGGCCAGTTCTTGATCGAGTCGACTTTGGATGGATCAACGTGAATCCCATTCCCGTTTACCACGTGGCCTAAGAAATGGACTTCTCGAAGCCAGAAGTCGCACTTGGAAAACTTAGCATAAAGTTGCTCTGTTCGAAGAAGTTCCAGGATAAGTCGCAAATGCTGCTCGTGTTCCTCCTGACTCTTAGAGTAGATCAGGATATCATCAATAAATACGATAACGAACTTATCCAGGTATGGTTTGCACACTCGGTTCATAAGATCCATGAAAACCGCAGGTGCGTTGGTTAACCCGAATGGCATGACTAGAAACTCGTAGTGGCCGTAACGAGTTCTGAATGCTGTCTTAGAGATGTCCTCATCCCGGACTCTTAGTTGGTGGTAGCCTGATCTCAGATCAATCTTTGAATAGTAACTCGACCCTTGCAACTGGTCGAATAAGTCATCAATGCGTGGAGGAGGATAGCGATTCTTCACAGTCACCATGTTGAGTTCGCGATAATCTATGCACATACGGAAGGTACCGTCTTTCTTCTTTACAAACAAAACTGGAGCTCCCCTGGGCGAAGAGCTAGGGCGTATGAAACCCTTGTTCAAGAGTTCTTGCAGTTGCTTGGATAGTTCTTCTAATTCTGATGGAGCTAAACGATAAGGTGCTCGAGCTATGGGCGCTGCCCCAGGAGCTAGCTCGATTTGGAATTCGACCTGGCGATGAGGCGGTAGACCAGGTAAATCTTTAGGAAACACTTGAGGAAAATCTCGTACAACAGGAATATCCTCCAACTTCTTCTCTTTCGTTGATGCGTTAGTAACAAGGGCTAAAATAGCAGTGTGGCCCTTTCGCAAACACTTCTGGGCCTTAAGGAAGGAAATGATGCCCACAACAGCACCACTCTTGTCGCCTTGAATCTCAAGAGGTTCTTTACTAGAACGGGGAATACGAACGATCTTCTCTTTGCAAAGGATCTCTGCTTGCTGTTGAGATAACCAATCCATCCCAATGACGATGTCAAAACTACCCAAGACTATAGGAATAAGATCGATAGAGAAGGTCTGACCAGCGAGAACAAGATTACAACCCTGAACTATGTGTGTGGCCTCTAAACTTTTACCATTTTCTAACTCTACGACATGCTTGGTGTTCAAAGGTGTTGGTGTGCGTTTAAGCATTTGACTGACTTTTAGAGACACATAGCTAGTATCGGCACCCGAATCAAATAAAACAGTAACATAAAAGTCGTCGAGAAGAAACTTACCCATCACTACGTTAGGATCATTCCTTGCGTCACCCTGACCCAGCACAAATGCTCGACCCCTGGCACCATTGCCGTCGTTGTTACCCCCATTGTTGTTCCCGTTGCCCTGATTATTGTTGTTGTTGTGCTGATTTTGATTTAACTGGGGGCAGTCCTGCTTGAAGTGGCCTTCAGCGCCACACTGAAAGCATCCCCTGTTGCCTCGCTGTCGTTGCTGCTGGTTCTGTGGAGCTGGTGGTTGTTGTTGTTGGTTCTGATTCGCAGGTCGTGAGCTCCTGCAATCCTTAGCTTCATGACCCATCTTGAGACACCTCTGACAATGACCCTTGTTGCACTGACCATTGTGGTGTCTGTTGCATGTGTTGCACTTCGGAAGGTTTCCTCGATATCCACCCTGCCCTTGACTACCAGAAGATTGTTGACCAGGGCTCTGATAGTCATCAATCTTTCGCTGTTGTGCCTGGGACTGAACTGAAGTCGAACCCTTGCTGGAGGCTCCATCCCATTTTCGCTTGTTGTCACTGGGAGTAGCAGATGTAGTAGTAGTAGTGGTAGCACCGATACGTTTAGGCAGCTTGTTCTGTTCCACTGCCTGGTCTGTGAGACGATGAGCAAGGCGAGTAACATCCTGGATGGTAGCAAGGTTAGCAGCAGTCACATGGCTTTGAATCTCCGATACTAAGCCTTTGAGGTACAGCTCGATACGCTTAATGGGAGGATCCACCATAGTTGGACACAAGATGGCCAGCTCGTTTGATCTTTTCGTATACGCCTCTATCTCTGACCCCGTCATCTTCAGATTAAAGAACTCCACTTCCAGCTTGTGGATGTCATCACGGTTACAGTATTCTCGCTTGATCATTTCCTTGAAGTTGTTCCATGGGGTGGCATTAGCAGCCGCCAACCCCAGCGTCTGTACTTGCGCGTTCCATCACGTAAGTGCCGCGCCTTCAAGAGTACCGGTGGCATACTTCACCCTACGTGCTACTGGGCATTCACACATTTCGAACACAGATTCGAGCTTCTCGAACCAATGGAGGAGTCCAACGGCCCATTCAGTGCCACTGAAAGTACTAGGACGACAGTCCATGAAGGTCTTGAAAGTACAAATAGGTGGCTGAGCATTCTGACCTCTTGCTTGAGTGGCTGCAAGTGCCGCAGCAACTTGTTGGTTGATCAAAGCCATCAGCTGGGCTTGTGTCATGTTAACGCGTCCACTCATGATCTTCACAAGTAAGAGAACACAAGTGAGAAGTGCGTCGTATCAATATGCAAGTGTGGAATGACAGAAGAGTGTGAGCAAACAAGGTTTTCAAATAGTAGTTGATACGTTATCTAAGCATACCATGAGCAATGTAATATGTATCTAACAAGTAGGTAATATAAACATGAATCATATCACCTATAGTGTCGAGTCTTGCACGTGGAGCGAAGCGTCGTTGTGGATCGTTGAGCACTGTTCAGGTTATAGTCTGGTTTTAACAAAAACTTTTTCCTTTATTAAAACCAAGTTCACTATAACTAATGGCTCTGATACCAATCTGTCACACCCCCAAAATCCACACGCGGAGTATCACCGCTTGGAGGCGTGACATGACTAGGATCCAGCCACCAATCATATTGAACAAGCATGTAAGTAATATATAAAATCCAACACAATACAATTGGTGTCTAAACAAATCATAGTTTAAGTTGCAAGCGGAAGCATAAAGTTTAAAACCAAGTCATAAGTTTAAACGTCTCAAATGTTTAGCATGGCACACAACTGTCCATGTCCCACAACGACTCTTCCCACTCCAATGCAAGCTCCAAGAGTACCTAACGACCTGCAAGGCATGTAACAACGAGTCAACAACAAAGTTGAGCAAGTTCATAGTTGGTTGTTTAGTTATAGTGTTCGTAAAACATATGTTTATTTCGTAATCCATGTACTGTATTAATCTGTATCGCGGTTTCCCAAACATGTTAACGATGATTAGTGGGGGCTTCCCATGTGTATCATATTAATTCATATCGCGGTTTCCCAAACATGTTTGCGATGATTAGTGGGGGCTTCCCATGTGTATTACTTGACTAGTCGTATCCGTACGTGCCCTTCTTGATCCAAGGACCGTAGCAAGTATGAGTGTACGTAGGATTTACGTACGTGCCCTTTAATCCGAGGACAGTAGTAAGTATGAGTGTGCGTAGGTTTTACGCACGTGCCCTTCTATCCGAGGACAGTAGTAAGTAGTCTAGTAGTGTCGATAGTATAAATAGTTATTCAATCCCATTCCCAACCCACCGGGAATCCCATGCCTTAGGAGTGTGAACTCACCTTAGTTTGCTCGGCAGATAAACAAAATGGTCACTTGAGCTATATATGTGGTCAACCACGTCCTAACATGGTTACCATACAAGTCAGGTCTAGGTTCAAGTAATGCACGTATGATTTTCTACATGTATACTAACACGTTGCATACAAGTATTGATCATGGCATACACGTAAAATCATGGCGGTCTAATAAACAGTACACGACATAAGAGTTCAACAGTAACGTATAAAGTCCAGGTATATGGCCCAAATACTTGGGTTTGTAACAGTGCAAGTCCAAGCAGAATATGTGATTATATGGTCTCGAGTCGAGACTAGGGATCTCGAGTCGAGACAGTGCGGTCTCGGGTTGAGGTCTTGGTGTTCCGAGTCGCAACTAAGTGTCTCAGGTCATACATTTATCACTCAAGACTGAGTGGTCTCGAGTCACCTCTCGAGTCGCAACAAGACCCGCAACCGTGGTCTCGAGTCTTGTTGCTTGTGTGCTGATGATGTGTGGTCTCGAGTCGAGACTGTCGGTTCTCGACCCGCAACCTGTGTCGAGACTAATTATGCAACAAACTTCCTTATTTGCAGCTCACTAAATCCCGTAACAATTGCTAACATGTTTGGCAGTTTCAAATCGAATCAAACAACATTCAATTCAGCAATCATGCATATTCATACCACGCTAATTGTAATCAAATCAAGAACATCAATCATCGAATCATTCGGATCAGTGATTTCAATATCTAATATGCAACCCTAATCATTCCAACTTGATTAATTAAGCAACGATCATACGCATATATACAGCCGATTATATTACATCCATTCGGTTCTATATCAACATTAAAGCATTCATCAATACCTATAGTGATCTAACAGACTTGCTCATCATGTATTTTACAAGCATAACACTTTAAACATCAAGCATCAACTAATACCTAGTTACTCGATCAACAAACATCAATCATATCCAAAATCAAACAATGATATAACACTAACCGGTTAGAGAAGAGAGCAAAGATTGATCCGAATCACAAAAGCTTCGATGGAAAGGGGAATGTTTTCCGTCGCACAAGGGTGAGAGAGAGAGCTTAGGGTTTGTGTGTGTTATGTGTTTGCAAATTATGAGGATCAAAACCCCATAATGGGTATATGCATACGCATAGGGAGTGGGTCGAACCCATTCCTTGGGCTGCCCTCTTGGTCTCGAGTTCCATAAGAGTGGGCCGAGAAACAGGTGTGACAAGGCACAAAGTGTACAGCCCTACAGGCTTATGCGATTAGAAGTCGTTGTGTGACCAAATTTATTATACATACCTACTCACAACACATTCATGTAACACATAGCATAACAAAACATAATATTCCATTGGAATCAAACACGTCAACTAGTCACGTAATGTTCAAACAAGTTACATCGAAGTACACGAAAGGTTCTGAAATACGAGTTGTCACATGGGCTGGCTACTCCTAGTATCAATAAAGAGTCTTGCAAGCTTTAGATGCTTAAATCTGTTGAACAATATTTTCTTTTGTTTAGATCCGCATGTGGATCCTTTTACAATCTGTTTGTAATACTTTATGTTACTTTCGAATCGGTTTGTATAATAATTTACTTTTAGACTTCCGCTGTGCGTTAAACTGTGATTACTTGACTATGATGATATCAACTACGTCACGATACTCCCCACCGGTAATACGTGGAAATATCGGGGTGTGACAGGTTGGTATCAGAGCCAACATTGAGTGAATTAAACACTAGCCTTTTGTGTTTAATCTCAATGACACATTAGCACATTCCTTGACTTCCGAGTCTAGACTTGAACTAGGAATGATCTCATCCCTAATAAGTATATATTGTTTTTGATATTTGTGTATTCTAGGAATATGTCGTCGAGCAAAGTTGCTATTGGTGGAAGCTCTCCAAACCTGAAGCCTAAGAATGTTAAGATTCGTACCACAGCTCGAATAAGCGTACGACCAGTATGGAGGAAGGACCTTTTTGGACCCATTCCAAAAATCAAACCAGTTGAAACCATTAACCATACTTCAGATTCTTTGCCTAAGACTTTTGAAACTTCAAAGGAGAAGCCAATTTCGGAGGAGTCCATACCAGCGGTCCCTGAGGCTCCCACTCCAAAGATGATACCTATGGACCTAAATGATTCATATTTCTTACCTCCAAGTCTTGAAATCCCAAACTTGGATTATACCTGTCCTGACCCTATCCGTGATCCATATTATTTGTTAACCATAGAATCCTTGGATTCCACTTTTACAAAGGTTCCTAATAAGGAATATTTCGACTACCCGCCAAAACCTTCAGTACCCATACCGCACAAAGTGAACCAAGGAGGAGACTTTCAGAAATAAAGTAAAGAAGAAACTCCTTTTGTTGAATTTCATTTCTTTAGTAGTCCTTATAAGGACATATTTATCTTTTAGTCCCTTCGTGAACAATGTTTTATTTAAATTTCATTTTTATCATTATATATGAATATAATATATGAAATAAATCAAAATATCATTCCTTTTTGTAATTGATCTGCCGTTATATATTAAATGGAATCTTAAAGGTATGACCTAGCCTATACGTCATTTTAGACATGGCCATGATGGTAAAACCTATTTAAAAGATTCAAATCCTTGTTAACATCTGAAAACATGTTAACACTCCTAGCAACTGTGATTCGATAAAATCACACAAGTCATCCTTATATTGGATTCTTCCAATTCCTTTCTTTAGTTAAACATCCATTAGTAATGAAGTGCCTACGGGCCATAATAATTGTCAATTAAGACAAAAGACAGTTGTAGTCTATGACTTCCTGTCAGAAAAGGTGGTGAACTATGTTCAAGCCTTAATGCCCCGATCATATAAGATCATGGCTTACAATTTAAACTGTCCTTGTGACTCGGCCGTTCGTGCCACTCTTGATATCTTTAATGATTAATAACAAAGGATAAATTATAATGAAAATCCTAAATAAATATAGATAGCAAATTAACCGATGTGGTTTCTATTACCATGGTTAATGAATTGCCATAAAAGACAATTCCATATTAAACTTCTAAATAAATCATTGTCAATATTTTATGTAGCAATCAAGCTACATGGCAGAATCAGAAGAAGTCAACAGTCACCCGAGGGGGAATGATGATACTACCAGGGTTAATATAGCTGGTGCAGAACTACAGGCATTGATAGACAATGCCATTACTCGAGCTCTGGACAGACGAGATAATGAATCAACTGGTACTCATAGCAAGACACTATCTGTACCTCATACAAAGCAACCCTCCAAGACTCATACAGCTCGCAAGAGCGATTCTCATCATTCTTCGAATCCGAAGAGTGTTCCGTCTAGACAGGTCGTGCTTAACCAAGAACCACGTGTTAAAACCTATTCATATAAATATTTTGTCTCCTGCAAGCCCAGAGACTTCACAGGGGAGAAAGGAGCCATCGATTGTATGACTTGGCTCGATGAGATGGATACAGTGGTTGATATTAGTGGATGTGCAGAGAAGGACATTGTGAAGTTTGTGTCACAATCGTTTAAAGGAGAAGCTCTAGCTTGGTGGAGGTCATTGATCCAAGTTACTGGGAAGATCCCGTTATATAATCTGACTTGGGATCAGTTTGTTGCTCTTATCAAAGAAAATTTATGTCCTCAACATGAAGTTGAGAAAATTGAAACTGACTTCTTGACCTTGGTCATGAAGAAATTAGACTGTCAGGCTTACCTTACCAGTTTCAACACCATGTCAAGATTGGTTCCATAATTGGTTACGCCGGAACCAAAATGAATAGCTCATTTTATTGGAGGTTTAGCTCCGGAAATTAAGGCAAGTGTGAAAGCATCAAGACCTACTACCTTTAGGTCAGTGGCTGATTTGTCGTTATCTCTGACTCTCGATGTGGTCAGGCAGAAATCGCTTAAGAGTTCTGAAGAAGGGAAAAGAAAACGTGAGGATGAGAACTCACGTCGTTTTGATAAGAAACATAGGGGAAACTCGGACCACAAGAAGAATTTTGGGTCTAACAAGGGTAATCAGCAAACAGATGAGAAGCCTAAATGCAAAACCTGCCAGAAACGTCATTTTGGGAAATACAGGTTTGAATCAAAGTCGCAGTCGCAATCAAAGCCTATTGGATGTGGGATCTGCAAGTCCAAAGAGCATAAGACTTTGGATTGCAAGAAATTGAAGGACGCGACCTGTTATGGTTGCAACGAGAAGGGGCACATTAAGACTAACTGCCCAAAATATGCAAAGAAACCTGAAGAAAGTAAAAAGACTAATGCTCGAATTTTCCAGATGAATGACAATGAAGCAGTGCAGAATGATAATGTGATAACAGGTATATTTCTTATCAATGATGTTTATGCAAGGGTATTGTTTGATTCGGGTGCAGATAAGTCGTTTGTGGATAATAAATTTTGTAAGTTATTAAATCTGCCTGTTAGAACCCTAAGCATAAAATACGAAGTAGAATTAGCTGATGGAACCATAGAAACTGCTTCAACAGTGTTAGATGGATGTTTTATATCAATTAGGAACCACTTTTTTCCCCTATCCTTGCTTCCGTTGAAATTAGCCGGATTTGATATAGTGATAGGCATGGATTGGTTATCTTCTAACGAAGCCCAGATTGTATGTGACAAAAAGCAAGTAGTTATCAAGACTCCGAATGGAGAGCCCCTTACAATACAAGGAGATACTCAGTATGGGTTACCTAAGCAAATATCCTTGCTTAAGGCTTCAAGATGTATGAAGAAAGGTTGTGTCATTTATATAGCACAGGTAACCATTGGTGAACCTAAACCCAAGATCGAATACATCCCTGTTATTTCTGAATATCCAGATGTATTCCCAGAAGAGCTACCAGGCCTGCCTCTAGACAGGCAAGTAGAGTTCAGAATCGATATTATTCATGGGGCAGCACCGGTTGGAAGAGCACCTTATCGGTTGGCTCCGACTGAGATGAAAGAGTTAAGGACTCAATTGGATGATTTGTTGGCAAAGGGTTTCATTCGACCTAGCTCGTCCCCTTAGGGAGCACCAATTCTGGTTGTGAAGAAAAAGGATGGATCAATGCGTATATGCATTGATTATCACGAACTGAACAAGGTTACTATCAAAAACAGATATCCATTGCCCAGGATCGACGATCTGTTCGATCAACTGCAAGGGGCAAGTTATTTCTCCAAGATTGATTTAAGGTCAGGTTACCATCAACTGAAGGTTAGAGATGAAGATGTGCATAAGACTGCATTCTGAACTCGTTATGGTCACTACGAGTTCTTGGTGATGCCTTTCGGGCTCAATAATGCACCAGCAGCGTTCATGGTTCTCATAAATCGCGTTTTCAAGCCATATTTGGACAAATTTGTCATTGTATTTATAGATGACATACTTATTTACTCAAGGAACTAGGCTGATCATGAAAAACATCTTCGATGTATCCTTGAACTTCTTCAGTAAGAGAAACTTTATGCCAAGTTTTCAAAATGTGAGTTTTGGCTTCGTGAAGTCCAATTTCTTGGCCATGCGGTTAGCGAGCGTGGTATCCAGGTGGATCCCGCTAAGATTGAAGCCATCATGAATTGGCAAGAACCCAAGACTCCTACAGAGACACGCAGCTTCTTGGGTCTAGCAGGTTACTATAGACGCTTCATTGAGAACTTTTCAAGGATTGCTGCACCCCTAACTTCGTTGACTCGCAAGAATATCAAGTTTGATTGGGGTCCTAAACAACAAGAATCCTTTGATATTCTTAAACAGAAATTGAGAAATGCTCCTGTGTTGACATTGCCTAAAGGAATAGAAGAATTTGTTGTTTATTGCGACGCATTGCACACAGGTATGGGTTGTGTGCTCATGCAAAGTGGCAAAGTTATCGCATATGCTTCCCGATAATTAAATATGCACGAAAAGAATTATACCACCCATGACTTGGAACTGGGTGCCGTTGTATTTGCACTAAAGCTTTGGAGGCAATATTTATATGGTACCAAATGTGTGATCTATTCTGATCATAAAAGCCTACAGGATCTGTTCAACCAAAAGGATCTGAATATGAGACAGCGTCGATGGATGGAGACACTGAATGATTATGATTGTGAAATCCGATACCATCCGGGCAAAGCGAATGTAGTCGTCGATGCCTTGAGCATAAAGGAAAGGGTTAAGCCTATCAGGATCAATGCCAAGAGCATTGAATTAAAGAATAGCTTGAATGAAAGGTTGTTAGCCGCTCAGAAAGAAGCAGTATTAGAAGCTAACTATCATAATGAAAAGCTGGGCGTGACTGCTGAACAATTATCATATGGCAAGGATGGAATCCTAAGACTGAATGGTCGAATATGGGTTCCAATTTATGGAGGACTTCGAGATGTGATTCTTCAAGAAGCCCATAGCTCCAAGTATTCTGTTCATCCTAGCAGTGATAAGATGTACTAGGATTTAAAGGCAAGTTATTGGTGGATAGGTTTGAAGAAATCTATATCCACTTATGTGGCAAAATGTTTGACGTGTGCTCAAGTTAAAGCCGAACACCAGAAGCCGTCAGGTTTGCTGCAACAGCCTGAACTTCCCACCTGGAAGTGGGAAATGGTAACCATGGATTTTATCACAAAGTTACCAAAGACAAAGCGAGGAAATGATACTATTTAGGTTGTAGTCGATAGGTTGACTAAGTCAGCCCACTTCTTGCCGATTAAAGAAACCCACAGCTCTGACAAGTTAGCTCAGCTGTACGTGGATGAGATTGTATCTCTCCATGGAGTGCCAGTGTCTATTATCTTCGATAGGGATACTAGATACACGTCTCACTTTTGGAAAAGCTTTCAGCAATCATTGGGCACTCGATTAAACTTCAGCACTGCGTACCATCCTCAGACGGATGGTCAAAGCGAGCATACAATTCAAACGTTGGAAGATATGTTACGAGCTTGTGTTATCGATTTAGGTGGAAGTTGGGATGATCATCTTCCGTTGATTGAATTTTCATATAATAATAGCTATCATTCGAGTATTCAAGCTGCACCATTCGAAGTTTTGTATGGAAGGAAGTGTAGGACGCCTGTTTGTTGGGCGGAAGTTGGAGATGTCCAACTAACAGGACCTGATATAGTCCTGGAGACGACATATAAGATTGTGCAGATACGTGATCGTCTCAAAGCTGCCAGGGATAGGCAGAAAAGCTACGCAGATAAAAGGCGTAAACCTCTGAAATTCGAGGTAGGTGACAAAGTGTTACTTAAAGTATCACCCTGGAAAGGGGTGATGCATTTTGGAAAGAAGGGCAAGCTAAGCCCAAGATACATAGGACCATTCGAAATCATCGAATGTGTCGGGACTGTAGCTTACAAGCTAAATCTACCTGAAGAGCTCAGTGGAATTCACAATGTGTTCCACATTTGCAACTTAAATAAGTGTCTAGCTAATGAATCACTAGTCATGTCACATAAGGATGTGCATATTGATGAGAGCTTAAAGTTTGTTGAAAAACCTTTGTCGATCGAGGATCGACAGGTTAAGAAACTTCGAAGAAAGCACGTACCGATTGTGAAGGTTAAATGGGATCCCCGTAGAGGTCCCGAATACACGTGGGAGGTTGAGTCCACAATGAAACAGAAGTACCCTCATTTATTTCAGTAAATCTCGAGGTCGAGATTTCTTTTAAGGGGGTGAGGATGTAACACCTTGTAAAATCACGACCAATATAATGAAGACACGTGTCATGGACTTTAAACGTGTAATGAATTATTTTCGTGGGACTAAAGTTGTTAAACAATGTAAATATGTTAATAAAAGGATCCAAAGTGCCAAAATGCGATTCTTGTGCCTCTGATTGACCTCAAACGACGTTCGTATTCTTTGAAGAATAATTTGACGAACATTGGAAGTCGTTTGTGCTTAAAATAAGGATCTTATGAAACATAAGGGTTAAAAGTGTCAACATGTTGAAAGTAACCTCTGAGTGACCTTTTGACGATCCCAAAAACATTGTAATAATTGTATATTTTGATCTCAAGAATGTTGGATATTAATTCTGTGGAGTTTTGAAGAAAACAAGACTTTTTGGGTGATCGTACAACTAACCGGGAGCTTAACGGAGTTAGTTTTTAACCTAAGGTCCTAAAAAGTTAACTATGGGGGGTCCAAAATGCAATAAATGAAAGATAAATAAAGATTATATGGACCAGGGACCAAAACTGTAAACTTTGAAAGTTGGAATCTGGTCACCAGGGAGCGTCGCGTCACGCGTAGACTCCTTAAGAGTCCTACGCGCTACGCGAGGGACTGCCAGATGTAGAAAGATGTGGACAGCTGCATGTCCAGCCAGTTCCACCGCCTTAGAAAGCTTGTTTTCGATTCCAGGGACTGAGCCAACAGTATTACATGCATAGGGGACACCTGGAATCATCAGAAATCAGTTATAGAGTTATGTGGATTGATCTTGTGAAGTTTAAACTCCTATATAAATGCCCTTTGTTCTTTGTTCATATGCACATTTGGTTGCAACAACTCAAAAACCCATCTCTGGTGATAGAAAGCATTAGGAGAAGATTAAGAAGTGTAGAAAAGATAGCAAGGACCTTAATTAAGTGTTTTAGTCCCTGCTTAGTCCATTTTATTAGCTTAAAAACCAAAAAGTCAACTATATCGTAATTAAACTTTGACTTTCGGTTTAATCATAAATGGTCCAGCCACTGACCGAAATAAAAGTGGTTATAGGACCATGTTAATGTAGGTGACTAACCCTTAAAAGGGCACCTCCTAATTATTTCGTTTGACTAGTTAATTGTCGGGTCAAACTAGTTAGTCAAAAAGTCAAACTAGACAGAAACTTTAAAAATGATTTAAACTAATAAAACAGAAGTTATAAATTATATTTTAACATTCTAATGACTTGGTAATTAGTATTAGAACATGTTTACTCAGGTCTAACCCGACAATTATCAGTCTAAGGTCAGTTTATAACCGAAAGTCGCAAAAGCTTGACTTTTGCTTTGACTTTCAATTCTGACCCGTTTAAGCTTAATTCTCCCATGTTTTAAGCTTCCATTAGGACCATATTATATAGTAGTGTAACCCCCTGGAGTTATATGGCTTGGTCCTTAGTGGTTTGAATGATATGCTCTTGTTTGTTAATATGCTTATAAATGCCATAATTGCCCTTTTGACATATAAATGAGATTTTTAGAAATGTGAGTGGATAAAAACCTTTGTTACTGATATATAAGTATGTCCCGAAAATTTCACATCAGTTCTTGGTCTCAAACAGGAGTTATGCTCGATATCGTAAATAGAAGCTTTTTATTAATTAAATTGCGATATCTTGCATAAGGCATGTTTAAACTTGGATTTTGAACCAAAACTCCTTACCTACTGTTAAGATATTATTTTTAAGGATTTTTAAGATTTTTGGACAGATTATAATCTGATTAAATCATAGAGTTCTTGTGTAATTCGGTAAATGACGATAATACCCTTTTCATGAATAAAATGATATTAACAAATGATTTGAATGCCAAACCTTTTTCTAATGATTTCATACATTAAATAAATTATTTTGGGCAATTAAAACTGATCAAAATCTCAGATGTGACACCTGTGTCACTTCAATCATCAAACAAATACAAAACCAATGAAATATTGTATTTCATACTTGGGAATTGTATAAATATGTGTATCGTTTGCACATATCAACTCTTGTTCGATTTCAAGCTTTAAATCGCTTTCTGGGAGGTTATACGCGCTCTGATGCGTAAATATAACCAGTTTAATGCAACAAACACTACGAAATAGTGAAATAGGCTTAACATACCTTAAATAACCTCCACATAACTTAGAAATAAGATTTGGATGGTTTGGTGTGTTGAAATCAAGTTTGTTCGATCGCAGGGAGTAATTGTGTCAAACTGCGAAACTACACCGATTTGTATAGTAACGAACCTTCCAGAACTTGATCATAAGTTAAACATACCCTAAATATCCTTTACATAGCTTAGAAATAGGCTTTGAGGGGTTCGGTATGCTAAAATAAACTTTATTGATCAATAGGGACTAAAAGCGTCAAAAAGTGCATAAGTTTGCATTTTCGCGCATATCTTACGTTCCGAGTATATCCGGACATCCAAAAATTTATGTAAGCATTAAAATATTTTGTTTTAGTGTTTGGCATGATAAAATTCCATTCGTCGCTTAATTTGGATCGTCTTTGCGTTCGTTACGACTTCCGTCGTAATTAACCGAACAACGCAATCAAACGGCCAAACGAATCGACATCCAACATATTTTTGAGCATGTTTCATGTCCCCTATGCTTAGGCATCATTGTAGAGCCTTGAAAATGGCTTAACGGGCTTTAAACGCATCAAAAATGGCCTTAAAAGCATGCAGGGACTGAAACTGCAATTTGTGAAACTTGTTTACTGATCAGAACGCTCTGGCGGCCCGCGTAACCCCCATAAAACCTTATGCGGCCTGTGTAAGCATGTCAGACCTGCAAAAAACCATTTTTCCAACTGTTACCAGCTGTTCCAACGGTTTTGGTAACTTGCAAATGTTATTTTAAGCTTTCTAGGGGCTATTTTAAGTGCCCATGGTATTCCAAATCAAGGGGCACACTTGGATGGTTAAGATTGAAGCTTGATTTTCGATAAACGATCTTAACGATTCAAGGAATTCTATAAATAGCCTACCCCACTTCACTTCTTCCTCACACAAATCTGATCTGAAATGCTCTAAGTTGAAGCCTTTGCTTCATACCTGAGCTACTTGGATCAAGATTTGCTTACAGGGACCCTCTGTAAGTATTCTTTCGTTCTTTTCATTCGTTTTTAGCATTAAAGTCAAGCTGCGTTTGACTTTCTGCATTGACCAGTTTATGGTCAACACGAAGTTCGTTTGAACTTCATAACGTGAGCGTAATCACGATGGTTATAGTCCCTAGTAACTATACCTACTGATTACCACGTTATCTAGGTTAGTGACGAGTCGTAGTTTCGGCCAAAATGCGTATTCTCGCGTATTTTGTAACCAAACTACTTTAAGGTATCAAAACCGTTTGTTTTGTTACCAAACCTGTTTTCTAACTTAACTAAACATGTTTTAACATGTTTAGCTCGTCACTTTTTAGTTTTGTGCTTATGTAGAGTCGTAAGTCAAGCGGACTAAACACCCGCTTAGACTTTCGAACACGACCCGTTTGGTCGATCATTAGGATCCGACCAAACATGTTTAGTGACCATAGTTGTATAGGGAATAACCTTCCGAGGTTATACCTTATGGTCACCTAGTTTAAGTAGTTGTATGATAGGTAGTTTATATGCCTTAGGAAAATGACCAAAATGCCTTTTTTATGCATAATTGATATTTAAGCATATGTAACCAAAACTTTCATCACGTAACTGATTATGTAACATATTTAAACATGTCTTGGCATATAATACTTGTCATAGGACTAGTTAGACGTCTCAAACGCGTTTTACGCGAACGGCGCGTTAAAGTAGCGTATGCTACCTAAGCGGGTCGTGATGGGTCGTAAGCACTTAGGATATGTTTCATTTTAGTATGTAGGCCTTGTTAAACCATATCATATGAGTTACCATGCTCATTTGGTTCACGAGACCTCATACTATCCGATCTCCCGATTTAGGTCCGGTTTATTTATGTAGTTACCTATATTAGGTGCCGTTTGATTCCGTGCTCCCTCTAGCTTGCTTGGTAGTTGTTCAAGACTCCTAAGCACTCTCAAGTGAGTACATAGTCCCCTCTTTTATTGTTTTCAAATGTTTTGGGGTGAAGCATGTGTACCTATTTGTTATGTTCTTGTTTTCAAAAGTATAATTGATTATACATATTAGTATTTATCTTTTTACAAACTAAATGATTGTTTATGGTTTAAACTCTAATTTTTCCAAAGATTTTAAATTAAATTGTTGGATAGTACTTATTTTATGTTCACCAGACTGGTTGGTAGTATGATATAGCGCTATAGGATTTGACACCCCATTCCTGTTGTCATGGAATGTCTGAAACCAATTTATTTCTCCATCCAAATAGGGATTGTCTTTGTGGTATTCCTATAGTCTCAAAGGTGTATTTTGATGCATTAGGTCTGAATGAATTCTTAAATCACATTATTTTAGTATATTTTGATATGCTCTCATATGTGATATTGTACAAAACCAACATATATTTTGTTAATCATTAAAACATAGTTTGATATGTTATTCTCAAAATCCAAAGCATAATTTAATATGTTATTTTCATAACCAAAGCATAGTTTAATATGTTATTTATAAATCCAAAGTATACTTTTGATATACTACTGAATATTTATTTATTTTAACAACTAAAGTATATTTAATATACTATTTACTTAATGACTGGTTTTTGGTTAGTGTTTAGATAACGGGATGGGTGTAATGTGATGAAAACATGGTAGATACGCGGCTGGTACTTCTTATATATAAGTGTTTTCATCACATTACATACCATGGCGTTATTTAGTACACTTGGGTTAACGATTTTGGAACAGAAATATATTTGAATATATTACTTATTCGACTTTTTTAAACCAACGTATATTTTTATATATACTATGAATCTTTTTATCAAAATATTGTTTTTCAAACAATATATTTTTATACAAACTTATTCTACTTGCTTATTTAATTTCCTATGTATTATTATTTTATATCATCTGATTTCTTATAAATGATTTATAAAAGAAAACCTTTTTACAAGGATCATGACTACTTTTATTAAAACTTTTTCTTTAAACTCATAAGTCATGAATCCTAATTACAATAAAACATATGTATCTCACAGGCATTTTTATGCTGACATGCCTATTTTTACACATGTTTCAGGTGCTGCTTTGTGATGATTGATGATATATGCTACACTTAGGATGGACTCGTGCCTTAGCGACTTTAAAACTTGAAAGATAATAGTTGTACTTATTTGATTGTATTAAAACAATGAGTTCATTTATTCAATAAAACGAAATTATTTATTCCATTGTTGTGAAACAATAATTCTGTTACAACACTCCCTGACGTTTCCGCCACGTTTTGTTGTTTTACGTGGTCGGGGTGTGACATCAGATTTACATAAACATCTTGATTATCGTCAATTAGCGAGTTTTACACTAATTAGGTGCATAGTATGGTTTAAAACCATATTTAACACCTGAGACTTGTTACCTACTGAATTTTTAAACAAATTTAAAAATTATTACAGTAGGTATAAGTCATGAACTCAGATTTCCAAAAATGTCCTTAAAAGCTTATGTGAAATGACCAAATTGCCCTTTCGGGCCAGAGTTTGGCCATAAATGGTAAACCTCACATATATATAATATCTTACTGATGTAATGAGATAAAATAAATATTTTTACTAATTACCAAAGACCAGAACCTCAGTTTATTATAAAATCTCTTTTATATTTATTAAAATGACCAAAATGCCCTTACAGGACTTAAATTGGTTTTAAATACTTTTTGGGCATATAAGTTAACATCCTACTGATGTATAAACATATTTTAAGCATAATAACAATTGAGACCTGTATATAATTCAATTGGTTACCCGTTACGCATTTATGCGTTCGGATCGGTTTATGTGACTGGTTTACGTAAAATAGCCGAACTGGGTTTAACCTTATCATTAAATCCTCAAATTCCAGAATGTGTTTAGTTTACCCATATTATACAAGTATCCAAACTTTTCGGGTCTAAATCACGTTCTAATCCGGTCTTCGCTTCATCTTGCGTTTTGAACCGTAAACATTTCATTAAAACTAACTGGTCTAAGTTTAAACTTAAGTAAGACCCGTTAGGAATCTAATAGGTTATTAAAACCTTCGTTCCAGATTTAGGAGCTCAGTAAAAGATATTTGCACTTGCTGATTGTTATACGGCTGAGATAAATTTGTATTTTGCTCAGGTAAATACTTTTAACTTATTTTCCGTTATACGGGCTTGGGATACGGTATTTAATA
This sequence comes from Helianthus tuberosus, assembly GCA_030545235.1. Classification (NCBI taxonomy): domain Eukaryota; kingdom Viridiplantae; phylum Streptophyta; class Magnoliopsida; order Asterales; family Asteraceae; genus Helianthus; species Helianthus tuberosus. Next base: position 98,047,842 of record CM060367.1, read on the forward strand.
ATACCGCTTGGTTGGGTATGAAATTATTTAATCGGATTGTGATTAGTAAATTTACATAACCCGTTTTAATCTGTCTTGTCTGATGCAAGGCCTTTGGGGGGTTAATACGACCATGTCCTGAATATCCTCGGCTCATTCATTGAAATGGCCACGGCTTAAGCACGGGGTGTAGGAATACACCTGACAGTTGCGTATGTATAAACGATATCCCGCAATAAGGAATTTCCTTGTGGGCATTATACTTGTGGTGTGTCTATTAATCTTGTCCGGCTCTTCTAACCGGCCCTGATGGATGGCAAACATGTAAAACTGTATACAAGATTATTTTTTTTATAATTGTCCCAAGTTATAAAAGAATTTTGTGCCTTGTGCATCTAAATCAATTTTCTTAAACATTTTCAAAATGAGTCAGTTAATTGTATTTACCAGTGTAAACTGACGTATTTTCCAAAAAGGTTAAGTGCAGGTTCTAGGCGAAATGGGCTGGCTACTCCTAGTATCAATAAAGAGTCTTGCAAGCTTTAGATGCTTAAATCTGTTGAACAATATTTTCTTTTGTTTAGATCCGCCTGTTGATCCTTTTACAATCCGTTTGTAATACTTTATGTTACTTTCGAATCGGTTTGTATAATAATTTACTTTTAGACTTCCGCTGTGCGTTAAACTGTGATTACTTGACTATGATGATATCAACTACGTCACGATACTCCCCACCGGGCCCAACGGTAATACGTGGAAATATCGGGGTGTGACAATAAGTTGATAAAATAATTTTTAAAAGTGTTATGTGTATATATTGTATATATATGTGCGTAATGTGAGAGAGGTGAAAGATGGCGGCAATATGAGTACCCACGTCTCTCTTGAATTGTGTGAAATGGACAAGTGTTGAATACATGCAAAAACTAATCATTCAAAACCACTTAATCTTTCCAAAAACCATCAAACAACTTCATTCGTTCCTTCCTTCACACCTCACAGCCGAGACCTCCTCACCATACACCCACTTTCAAATTTCAACTCATTTTCATGAAGATCATGGCCATTTCAAGCTAGTTTTGATTCACTTTGAAGATCTAAAGGTGATTCCAAGGCGATTTCAAAGAGGAACAAGCTCATTACCATAAAAAATCTCATCATAATTCCACTTTTATACTTGAAAGGTATAAAAATTTCATTTCTTTAAAAACTTGTTCTTGATGATGATGATTAGCATGGTTCTCGAATACTTGGAATTCTCACAAACAAAACAACAAATGGTTTTTACAAAATTAAAAATGAGATGAATGTGTGTGAAGCCGTGAGTATGTGTGTGTATGTTAGGTTATATGTTTTGATTTTTGATTAAAAGTGTTCTTGAAGTATGATTGTTTGAATGATTTAAGTAACATGCATGTGAAACTTGAATGATAGATATGATGAAAGTAACTTGAAAGTTCTTGAAATAATATTTGTTACATGTATGATAATATGGCCGAAATTTATAGGCTAGTGTGATGATGATTGTGTTATGATTAAGTAGTTTAACTTTCAATTGTAAGAACTATGGGAAGCATGCATGATTAATCAAAAGGTTCTCATGAAAAATACTTGTAAATCAGAATGTAAACTCATAAAAACAATGCTATATGATGTAATAAAACTATGTCATAAATTTAGTAGTTTCACATGTTGTACATATAGCTTAAAAAGTGGTAAAATGAGTGAAATCGCATGATTTTTGTGTCATACATGAGACCTGAATTATCATGAGTAAAATTATCATTTTGATCATTATATATTGTGTTTTATGTTAAAATATCAAGTTGTGATGATTTGGGATGGTTACGGTAAAGTTCGGTATGAAACTATGCATTAAAAACGGTAAAAATCGGCTTTTAAAGTGATTTTTTGAAAATGTTTTAAATCTGATCATAAACTGATGTTTTTATGATAAATATAGGTATTTTAACTTATAATAAGTATCTTTGGTGTTTGGTTGGTCATACGTGACTTCCGACGCCCAAAAACGCTACCGATCGGAATGGTAAAATACGCATATTTCAACGTACGCAAAAACGGGATGTTCAAGAGTGAACTTTGTGTGTTATAGTTTGATATGTGAATATGAGTATGTGTAATGTGATTTGCTAAGTGATTTCATGATGCTATGTTTAAACGTTTGTACGGTAGAAACGGTAAATTAGATCAGAAATTGCATTATGCGTAAATATTTGTGATAAACATGAGAAATATATGCTCGAAGTAACTTGATAAGTTATTTGATATATATTAAGTGTTTAAGTATTATATATTTACGAAATAGCGTGATACGTGAATAACGATGTGTGTGTATATCTATAATACTATATAAAGGAAAAGTGATGTACAAGATTGTAATTATACATCGAGTACAATTTTTGATGCAACATGTACAAAGGATTGCAACACATTTAAGAGGGATAGAATAGGAAACAAACCAACATTTTAAGACACTAGAGGGTTAACATTGGGATTTCACATGGAATTCTAATAGTTTAAGCAACTGAATCATTTGTTCGTTCAAGCAAGTGGTGGCGATTTCGTGACCAGGAAAGTGAAGAGACGGAGAGACATAAGGAGAAATCGAAAGAGGGTGGAGGATGAAGATCAGGAATTAAGAGAGGGGGCCTATCGGTGATGGAGACGACCGTGAAACTGCCGTCTTCAGGCAGCGGCGATGATGGTTTGATGAACACCTGTTACAGGTTCTACTTATTTTGATATCAGTTGATTTTTAGGTTTTCCTCATATCACTGAACCCCTTTCAGATTAATTCATGCACCAACCCTAATTACTTGTTTAATAATTTACTTTATTTCATCTTCTTTCTCCATTTGATCTGTTTCATTGCAAATTGATGCACCCCTATAGTTTAATTTGCTTGTATATTATTGCAATCTGATAATCTTTCTGATGCCCACCAACTGTTTGTTTGAATGTTTGTGATTATCGCAACAAGGTGGACCTTTATTGAGCTTGGAGTCATGGATTCAGATCACACAGGTCCCTAATCTTTTCTTCTCTTTAATAATCTGTCAACTGTATCTTCAATTATTGTTGCTTCAATTCATCTTTTAAATTTGTAGGAATTGCTGTTGTGTTGATGGGAGTTAGTGGCGCCAGAAAATCGTGAGTTTCATCTTGATTTTGGTGTAATTTGTTTGAAATTCTTTATAAAAACTCTTAATTTTCATGGGTTATGTAGAACTATAGGTGAACTGCTTGCAAAAGCTCGAAATTGTAGCTTTGTTGATGCTGATGACTTCCATCCGCAATCAAACAAAGGTAATAGTTTTCGAAATGGGCTCTTGTTGCACATATTGTGTGATGATCTTGGTCATTTGTGAAGATAGAAATATGTGTATCAATAAACAGAGAAGATGATGAAGGAGATTCCTTTGTCGGATGAAGACCGGACCCCATGGCTTAAAGTGCTTCGGGATGTTGTGAATGCGAATTTGGTCAGTGGCAAGACTGTATTTCTTGGGTGATCTGCCCTCCAAAAGCAGTAGAGGGAGATTCTTAGGTCATTGCTGACAATCGTTCAAAAAAAAGATTCATTGCTGACAGGTAAGGCTGTCTATATCTTATCCTCCTCAGACCCACCATTAGCTTTGCTATTGGTGGGATTTACTGAATATGATGATGATATGAGTCTTTCGAAAACTAACTTATACATTGGTTGCTTGCAGTCCTCATGTTGTGACAGGGTTGATCGGTCTAACGCTTTTAGCCATACAAACAACATTGCCAACATTATTTGAGGTAAACCCGACTCTCAACCATATTTTCAGCTATTTTTATTTTCATTTTTACACGATTTAAGTTGAATTAAGTGGACTTAATTGGAATATTGTTAGCATCTCAACCTACATTTAGTTACTGTGATTATTGATACATAAATGTGTAACCGAATGAAGTTCGAGCATCCGTCACATAACAGCAGTGACCCGCATACGAAGGCAGATCATGGAGGAAAGAGTTTCTCAGGATCTGAAGATGTTGAGACATTGGGTTCCTGATGATTTAAAACTTTATTATTAGCATTTCTTTTGTTAAAACATTATAATCTTTAGCTCCATTTTTAACAAGTTTTATATTATAACCCGCATTTTAGGAGCATACCTAAATGCTTATGTTGTACCATGCAATCGAGATCTGGTAAACGGGTCGGTTTGGGTCGAGTCGGGTCGGGTCGGGTCATAGGTCAAAACGGGTTCAGGTCAAAATGGGTCAATTACAAAAAAGGGTTGTTTTGGTTCGGGTCTAAACGGGTTCAGGTTGAAACGGGTCCGGGTCGAAATGGGTTTCGGGTTAGGTCGGGTCGGGTTGGTTACAAATTGCTTTCTTTAAAAGGGTTGTTTTGATTGTTTGCATAGGTGGATAATGAGAACCACACCTAATATATTATAATTTTTTATTGTTTTAGGTTTGAATTATATTATCGTCCCGTATTATCGACTCCGCAATAACGCACGGGTTTGTGAGAGCTAGGATCACAGATTCAAGATTACATGTTCTACACCCAGTTTGCTTCCAATTCGTACCACTCGCGATTAAGGTAACCATTGGTCACTAATTAACTATTTCATTTCCGGTTTTCCAACTAGATAAAATACATAGTTTCATTTTCGCCTTCCGCAATCATTTTTGTTGTAACTATGATTAGAACTGATTATATGCAATTCAAGTCACATAAATCATGTCTGTTGAATGCTTTGAAAAAGAATAATTTGATTCGCTTTTGACTATTTGTGAAATTAACAATATTTCTGTCATGCATACCAATTGTTTGATAGAATGCTTGACCCATGTTTTCTTGATTTCAGTTTTGGTACGGGCCCTGATAAAATAAATATATATATATATATATATATATATATATATATATATATCTTGATAGTATTTTTACGAATAAGGTTATTGACCAGGTAGTGATTGAAATTCTTCGACTTTTGATGGTGTAGACCAAATGGATGAAAGGCAGCTCCCACAATCAAGATGAAGACCAATTAACGTTTCAGGTGTACCAGAGACCTGCAGAATGTCATCAAGGTACTAAAACAACTTTACAAATAACGGGCATTAATCAATCCGAGAGACTTTCATAGCTCCTACATGCCCTTCAACAATAATCATATGATGTTTCATGGGATTCTATGCTTATATTTTAATTATAATATAAACATACATGATGAAATTCTAACAATCATCTTGGCAGTAATGGGCCCTTTCATATGATATTATATCATTCCCTTAAAATTTTTTATTTTGATCTCACACTATATAAATGGAACCCAGTATGAACATTTACGAGTTCATGCGCATGTTGGTGTTTTGTCACAGTTAGGTTGACGGGTCAGACAACTTCTAACATTCCCCGAACATAAAATCTTGGTTTTAAGCACGAGAAGCGAGTCGCAAGGTGCTTATAGTACCGAAAACGTCCGATTCGGTACAATATTGGTGTTTAGAGGTAAAAATCGGTAGAACACGGGTACCGTACTGAACCGGTACTCAACCGAAAATGCCGGTAACGAAAACACCAAAAAGTCGGTGACGGGAAATTCGGTACCGGTACCAAATGCTCATTCCAAGCTATAAATAAGCTTTATATATGAATTAATATAGAAATCACCTACGTATACAACCTAAAAAGCCGATTGTTCAACATCTTGATGCACAAAACCTATCCCGTTATGAAAAGCACGCCACAAGTTCTTTTATCTACGTATACAACCTAATAGTCACTTTTAATAGTGATCAAACAGTTTTCTTTTACCTTTTAAAATTGTGTTTTTCTTGTTGCACAGATAGCAGAGATGATGCAGTTAATGGGATGGCATGGATGAGAGGTTAAACCGGGGATCAAGGACTCAAATCCCTGAATTTTCAATCGCCCAACATGCTTCTTTGGATGCAACAAAGAGTCGACCCGTCGTACGTGATTCCAACCAAAATCGGTAGCGCTATAATCGGAACTGGTACCCGTAATATTTTTTTATGGTTCTCGATTGATCGATGTAAAACACGTTTTGATATCCTTTTTGACGTATTACACCTTTATTTTTTTGGATTTTTCAGTATTGTAATGAATCGAAACAATGTTTTGATAAAATTTCTTAAGGTTCAATAAACCTAGCTCTTTATATGAAAATTATAGACTTTCTTCGCATGTTTGTGACATTATAGGTTCTACAACTATTTTTCCGTTGAGTGGAATAAGATGTTAGAAACCCGGAATGGGCTGTGGTTCGTAATAGACATCATATCGGGACACCCGCCGCAACGCGCGGGCATTCCCACTAGTATATATATATATACCGAATATGTCCATACTTATGCACATATATTACGAAGCGCAAATAGTAGATATATTGCGAATAAGTAGACATAATAATGTATAAAAAGGTCACCTATAAAATCGTTCAAAACGCAAAAATCTTAATATGTATGTGTGTGTATATATATATGTATGTATGAACATATATGTATAAATTGCCAACTTAATCAAAATAAAGATTTTCTTGAAAATCTTAGAGATGTGTGAAAATTCGAAATATCTGAGAAACTAAATTTTTTATAGAATAATTAGTTATTAAATCATTCCTATTTAAATTAGGATACGTAGATTCAAACTAAGGGATTGCGATAAAAAAAACGCACCCAAATGTGAGTGTCACGGAAACCACTCTTTTTACTGTTTTATATACTGTTTTCGGGGGGAAGAACACGCCTTTAAAAAGAAAAGTATATGTTTTCTTGTAAAAATATGCTTTTAAATTACATAAAAATGTATTTTCATTGAAAATGCGATTTTTAGAGTATCATAATATGTTTTATGAACTCAGAAAGATGTATAACTTAACTGTTTTCAAGGAAAACGAGTTTTAATGTAACATATAGGTTTCGGGGAGAAACTGGGTAAAATGACGATGTTATGGGTATAACGGTCGTAAAAATTAAAAACATTTTTTTTAAATCTAACTTGGGACAAATTCGACAAAGTCTCAAGAGTGTAAGTAGCGGCAATACATTGCGTGGGAAATGGCGGGGATTTGTACAACGCCAAATATTAAATTGTTATTCAGTAGGTTATATATATTGTTGTATTGGGGAATGCAACTGGTTTCCTAAATTTGGGAAATTGGGCGCAGATTTTGGCATTTAATCATTAAGTAATGCACATGTGGAATCGTTAATAGATCTATTGGGTTGACTACCCTGTCGTGACCGGTCGCTCCGGTCTACATAGCGGCGAATTTGAATTCTTGAATCGTTTAGCATTGATTAAAAACCCAATCTTAGTATATAGCTCGTAATGTCTAGCTAACTTACGAAACCGAAGTTATAACGAAAAATTTAATATTAAAATTGAGTGATGGGTATAAGTTTCCATGCGGATGCGATACAGTGCGATTCGAATGAATTCTTCCATGACATTTTTATACGAAATGTGGTACAGTGCCAATTTCCAATAATATTACAATGACATTTTTCTAAAATAAATGTCTTTCTTAAACATATGTAAATGTTTTCAAAACCGTTAAGGGTTGAAATATGGAAGTTTTCCTTAAATAAATCGTTACGAAAATTATACGTGAATCACCTTCCATTGTGTTGACACTTGATTTTTACGTGTTCTTTAGGTTCATGAATTCGGCTTCAAGGATTTTGGCTTATGTTGTCATGTCGTTGTTGATGCTTGTTGTAATTAAATAATTATGTTGGACACTTTTAAAAACTGTCATGGGACCGTGTGTACTACGACCTCTAAGGGTCAAATAATCATGCTATGGTTGTGGACTATGTTTACAACCTTAAAACTTAATGTTTTTAAATAATAAATTGTCCAAAATAAACAATGCATCGACCACTAAGACATTTTATGGGTACCAATCTCTGTAACCGCCACGTTTGTATTTCCGCTGCGATGTTTTTGGGGTGTGACAAAAGTTGGTATCAGAGCCAATGGTCGTTAGCGAACTAGATGTTTTCGTGGAAAACACTAGATTTCAACCAAGAGAATTTTGAAATATAAATTCCAAAATTCACGAAGCCAAAAGTTGAAATAAAAACATAAACTATAATCATGTGAGAGAATTATAAGAGTTTATGTGTATACATGCTAATTTCTTTTATTTAGACACACACTCACTTTGTACGGTTACATTATGTCACAAATGTCGCACTCACATGAGACTATCGATATTCATGACTCAGAGAGTGAGCCTGAATTCGAGACTTCTCTGACCTCAGTTTTACCAGACTCACCTCGCACTATCCCACCGTCTATTGACACTGTCACACCCCCAAAATCCACCTGCGGAGTACTACCGCCTGGAGGCGTGACTGACCAGGATCCAGCCACCAATCATATTGAACAAGCATATAAGTAGTTATAAAATCCAACCAATACAATTGGTGTTCAAACAAAACATGGTTTAAGTTGCAAAGCGGAAGCATAATGTTCAAAACCAATACATAAGTTTAAATGTTTCATAGTTTAACATGGCACACTGTTGACCATGTCCCACAACGACTCTCTTCCATGCAAGCTCCAGCTAAGTACCTATTGACCTGCAAAGCATGTAGTAACGAGTCAACAACAAGTTGAGTGAGTTCACGGTTGGGTGTTCGTTTTAAGTTGTTTCGAAAACAGTTTCCTTTATCTGGCATCCTGCCGTGGGGGTTACCCCATAGTTAAAAACGTGACTTGTTTATTCCCGGTTACTCTGGCAATCCAGCCGTGGGGGCTACCCCGTGTTAGTTATCTGGCATTTCGGCCGTGGGGGCTACCCCATGTATACACTAGACTCGTTACCATATCGACTGCTGACTGTAGTCATGTTTAAGTGCCCTGAAACTGTCAATGTCTATCATCATTGACGTGCCCCAGATCCATTAGTTCACGCCCGTCCTCTGCGGTACGGTGTGAGGTTTGTCAGACCTAAATAGCGCTATCTAACTAATGACCCGCTCGCCATTGGCCCGGCGATTAAGTCGATATAAAAATGAGGGACTTCATGATAGAGTTTTGGTCTAGTACGAGTTATCTGTCCATGAGGACGAGGAATTACATTCCTGAACCAATGCTGTCCTACCCAAGAAGGACGAGGAACCCAAGTTCCTTAACCCCAATTCCCGACCCCTGGGAATCCTATGCTTTGTAAAGGGTGTGAACTCACCTTAGTTTGCTCGGCAGATACACAGAAAGTCAAGTCTAGATGCTAGTGGTCAATCACGCCCTAACATAGTTGTATCATACAAGTCAGGTTCGTATTTAGGTTGTGCACGTATGTTTCTACACGTATGCTAGCACATTGCATGCAAGTATCATTCATGGCAGCCCAACCATATTCATGTTCAATCAGTAACGTATAAGGTCCATGCATTAGGCCCAAATACTCAGGCCCGTAGCTATGCAAGTCCATACATGATCAAGTGGTCTCGAGTCGAGACTGTGCGGTCTCGAGTTGTAGTGTACAAGTTCTCGAGTCGCAACTGAAGAGGACTCGGGTCATGCACGCACTGATCTAGAGTCGCAACCGGACCCGCAACCATGGTCTCGAGTTGTTGTGTTTGTGTGCTGATAATGGGTGGTCTCGAGTCGAGACTGGAGGTTCTCGACTCGCAGCCTTGTGTCGAAACCGTGATCTCGAGTTGTCATGTTCATGGTCTCGAGTCGAGACAGAAGGTCTTGACAGGCACACCTGCTAAATGTCAGCGCATGTACTATCCAATGGAAATCCGATTTCATGCAACAGTGTACTATCCACACAAACATGTTTTGTTGTCTAATAATTAACTAAAATGGATCAAACATAGCAATTTTCAAATCTCCATATCACATTCAATAAGTTCTTCACATATTCATCATGTTCTTCATTTTAGGGTTTTTAGCATCAAGCTCTATGAACTTTAACATGATTATAACGTGAACACTAATCAAAACACTCAAATAACTAATCCGATTTCCACATATATGCAGCCTTTTAACAAGCATTCGATTCTTAGCATAAGAGTATTCAATCCGATTAACATGGACATTATCTAATACGCATATACAAGCCGCTTTCATGAACATTAACAACTAATGGTTTAAACTTCATTCAAACACAAGATATCATTAACCCATCATGCAATATATCCGAAATCAAGACATGTTAACCGATTGTCATCATCATACACATCAAGAACATCATCATGCTATTTCATCAAGGCAAGTAGCATCATTAGTCACATAAACACCTAGTGAGCATCTAGAAACACTAACCGATTGTGAAAGGCACCGAGATGGTAAAGAAGATGAATAAAATGGAGTGTCCGAGTGTTGATGGTGAGCTTGACCGAGTCCTTGTTGATGCCGATTTGATCCGAGAGACAGGAGGGGGAAGATGATGTTTGATCTCTAGAGTTTTAGTGAGAGGATGTGGGAGTGTGTGTGTGGATTGCCCAAAGAATGGCAAGGTTGGCTATCACTAAGGATTATATACTTGTTCCACATTGGTGCACCCTAATGGGCTTCGGGAAGACTAAAGGGGTGCGTGGCCCGATCCGGCCCAACTGTTACTGTTCACTCGAGACCGCATGGTCTCGAGTCGGGTCCTTGGTTCTCGGCTCACTTAAACATATACACATACTATACATACAAGCATACATATAAATATAACACATAATCGCATAGAATGTTCACTTATATCATTAAACCGACAAGTTAACTAGTCACACGTTTAAGCATGTTACATCGAGATACAAATGAAAGGTTCTAAATTCCGAGTTGTCACATCATCCCCAAGTTGAAAGAAATTTCGTCCCGAAATTTGGTAAGCACTCACTGAGGAAGCTAGTTAAGTTGTATGTTTTTCCCGGTTTTCCTGGGGTGTCACATCCACCCCCCGTTGATCTGGAATTTCATCCCGAAATTCCGTAGCTTCAGCCTCAGTAGTGGTTGTACGGTTTGCGAACAGTTGGGGATACTTTTGTTTCATCCGATCTTCGCGTTCCCAGGTGAACTCTGGGCCGCGACGTGAGTTCCAACAAACTCGAACGAGAGGTATTCTGGTGCTCTTGAGGACCTTAACATCCCGGTCCGTGATTTTGACTGGTTCCTCGACGAATCGTAACTGCTCGTCGATAGTGAGTTCCTTCAGAGGAACTACGTGGGTCTCATCTGACAGACACTTCTTCAGATTCGACACGTGGAAAACGTTGTGAACTGCACCGAGTTCTGCTGGTAAGTTCAGTCTGTAGGCCACCCTGCCTACTTTCTCGATGATTTCAAAAGGCCCAACGTATCGTGGGTTAAGTTTGCCTCGTTTACCAAAACGAACCACACCCTTCCAGGGTGAAACTTTGAGTAGTACCCGCTCCCCAACCTGGAGCTCAAGTGGTTTCCTGCCCTTATCAGCGTAGACTTTCTGACGGTCACGAGCTGCCGCCATGCGTTTTCGTATTTGAGCAATTTGTTCGGTTGTGTCTACCACATGTTCTGGACCGGTGATCTGACTATCTCCCACCTCTGCCCAACAAAGAGGTGACCGGCATTTACGTCCGTACAATGCCTCAAACGGAGCAGCTTTAATGCTGGTGTGGTAGCTGTTATTGTACGAGAATTCCACAAGTGGCAGATGCTTTTCCCAGCTGTTGCCAAAGTCGACTACACATGCACGAAGCATGTCTTCTAAGGTTTGAATAGTGCGCTCGGACTGCCCGTTCGTCTGAGGGTGATACGCTGTGCTCATGTCTAATCGTGAGCCAAAGGATTTGTGCATTGCTTGCCACAGTTCTGAAGTGAAACGTGCATCTCGATCCGAGATAATAGAGGTGGGCACCCCATGCCTCGAAACAACTTCCTTGAGGTATATCTCTACTAGAGTGGAGAATTTATCCGTTTCCTTGATCGCCAAGAAGTGTGCGGACTTTGTGAGTCGATCCACGATCACCCAAATAGTATCGTTTCCGCGCTGAGATCTAGGCAGGCCAGTAACGAAATCCATGGAAATTTGCTCCCATTTCCATTGTGGTATCTCTGGTTGCTGGAGTAGGCCTGAGGGTTTCTGGTATTCAGACTTGACTCTCGCACAAGTCAAACACTTGCTGACATAGGTTGCTATGTGGGCCTTCATGCTAGGCCACCAGTACGTAGTTTTGATATCGTGGTACATCTTATCCGAACCAGGGTGTACCGAGTAGCGAGACTTGTGTGCTTCCTCCATCACGAGCTCTCGCAAGTTGCCATAGAGTGGGATCCAAATGCGTCCCGTTACGTCAAATGCGTCCCGTTACGTAGTAAGCACCGTCTTCCTTCTGTTCTAAGCGTTGCCTTGATCTGCGTAGGGCTTCTGCCCTGACCTTTTCTGGTTTCAATGCCTCTAGCTGGGCGTCTCGTATTTGGGAAGGAAGACTAGAATGTATAGTGAGTTGTAAAGCTCGCACGTGCTTAGGCGCAGTGTCCTTTCGACCGAGGGCGTCAGCCACAACATTGGCCTTGCCTGGGTGATACCTGATAGAGCACTCGTAGTCATTCAGTAGCTCGACCCATCGTCGTTGCCGCATATTCAGTTCCTTCTGCTTGAAGATATGCTCGAGGCTCCTGTGGTCGGTGTAGATGGCGCACTTGGTACCGTACAGGTAATGCCGCCATAACTTAAGTGCAAAAACAACAGCTCCCAGCTCCAAGTCGTGTGTAGTGTAGTTTCTTTCATGAACTTTAAGTTGGCGTGAGGCGTAGGCTATAACCTTATCTCGTTGCATCAATACACAACCAAGACCTTGAATTGATGCGTCGCAGTAAACCACAAAGTCGTCTGTGCCTTCCGGCAAGGAAAGGATAGGTGCGCTGCAAAGTCTATCCTTTAAGTGCTGAAATGCTGATTCCTGTGCATTTCCCCAACGATAAACAACGCCTTTCTGCGTTAATGAGGTGAGGGGCTGTGCTATCTTAGAAAAATCCTTTATGAATCTCCTGTAGTAACCTGCCAAACCCAAGAATTGGCGAATTTCCTTTGGTGTACGAGGTGCAGGCCAGTTCTTAATCGAATCTACCTTGGATGGATCAACGTGAATCCCATCCTTGTTTACCACGTGGCCTAGGAAATGGACTTCTCGAAGCCAGAAGTCGCATTTCGAAAACTTTGCGTAAAGTTGTTCTGTTCGGAGGAGTTCCAGAATAAGTCGTAGATGTTGCTCGTGTTCCTCCTGACTCTTAGAATAGATCAGGATGTCGTCGATGAAGACTATAACGAACTTGTCTAGGTAAGGCTTGCACACTTGGTTCATCAAGTCCATGAAGACCGCAGGTGCGTTTGTCAGCCCAAAAGGCATGACCAAAAACTCATAGTGCCCATAGCGAGTTCTAAAGGCTGTTTTGGGGACGTCCTCTTCTCGGACTCTCAGCTGGTGATAACCCGATCTCAAATCGATTTTCGAATAGTAGCTCGACCCTTGCAGTTGGTCGAACAAGTCGTCAATACGCGGTAGAGGATAACGGTTCTTCACCGTCACCTTGTTGAGTTCCCGGTAGTCGATGCACATTCTGAAGGTACCGTCCTTCTTCTTTACAAATAGTACTGGAGCTCCCCAGGGTGATGAGCTTGGAAGAATAAAACCCTTATCCAGGAGTTCTTGTAGTTGCGTAGAGAGTTCTTCCAACTCTGATGGAGCTAAACGATAAGGTGTACGAGCTATAGGCGCAGCTCCAAGAGCTAGTTCGATCTGAAACTCGACTTGGCGATGAGGCGGGAGACCAGGTAATTCCTCAGGAAATACCTCGGGATAGTCGCGTACAACTGGGAGATCTTCTATCTTCTTCTCTTTCTCCGAGGTGTCAGTAACGAGAGCCAAAATGGCAGTGTGGCCCTTTCGCAAGCACTTTTGGGCCTTAAGGAGAGAGATGATGCTCTCAACAGCGCTCCTCTTGTCGCCACGAATCATGAGAGGTTCACCACTAGAACCAGGAATACGAACAATCTTCTCGTTGCAAAGAATCTCTGCTCGGTGTTGGGATAACCAATCCATCCCAATGACAACGTCGAAACTACCCAAGACAATAGGAATAAGGTCGATAGAGAAGGTCTGGTTAGCAAGGACAAGTTTACAACCCTTGACTACGTGTGTGGCCTCTAAACTCTTACCATTAGCTAGCTCTACTGTGTGCTTGTTGTTCAAAGGTGTTGGAATACGCTTAAGCATCCGACTAACTTCTAGTGACATGTAGCTAGTATCGGCACCCGAATCAAATAAAACTGTAACGTAAAAGTCGTCGAGAAGGAACCTACCCGCCACAACATTGGGGTCATTCCTTGCTTCACCTTGGCCAATCACGAACGCCCGCCCCCTGGCACCATTGTTGTTGTTGTTCCCATTGTTACCATTCCCCTGATTGTTGTTATTGTTGTTGTTGTTGTTCTGGTTCCTGTTCAGTTGGGGACAATCTCTCTTGAAGTGGCCCTCAGCTCCACACTGGAAGCACCCTTTGTTATCACCTTGCTGCTGCTGCTGGCGCTGGTTCTGTGGGGCCTGTTGTTGACGGTTCTGGTTTGCGGGGTATAAGCTCCTGCAATCCTTCGCAGCATGACCTGGCTTGTTGCACCGATGACAGTTACCCCTGGTGCATGGCCCGCTGTGGTGCAGGCTGCAGCGATTGCATTTGGGGTGGTTCCCTTTGTACCCACCATGACTTTGACCACCGGATGATTGCTGACTAGGGCTCTTGTAGTCGTCAGTCTTTCCCTGCTGAGACTGGGACTGGACAGAAGTCGAACCCTTACTTGAAGCTCCATCCCATTTTCGTTTGTTGTCACTAGGGACACCAGAAGTAGTTGCAGCACCTATACGCTTTGGTAACCTGTTCTGCTCCACCGCTTGGTCAGTAAGACGGTGAGCCAACTGAACAACCTGCTGGATAGTAGCGAGGTTTGCTGAAGTCACATGGATTTGGATCTATGGCACCAAGCCCTTGAGAAAGAGCTCAATACGCTTAAATGGAGGGTCCACCATAGTAGGACACAGTAAGGCAAGCTCATTCGATCTCTTAGTGTACGCCTCAATTTCTGACCCCGTCATCTTGAGGTTGAAGAACTCGACTTCCAGCTTATGAATGTCATCGCGACTGCAGTATTCTTCCTTGATCATTTCCTTAAAAGTTTCCCATGGGGTGGCGTTGGCAGCAACCAACCCCAGCATTTGGACCTGAGCGTTCCACCATGTGAGGGCTAGACCCTCGAGAGTACCGGTAGCATACTTCACCCTGCGCGCCTTAGGGCATTCACACATTTCGAACACAGATTCTAGTTTCTCAAACCAGTGGAGGAGTCCTACTGCTCCTTCAGTGCCGCTGAAAGTAGTTGGTCGGCAGTCCATGAAAGTTTTAAAGGTGCACACGGGTGGCTGAGCATGCTGACCTATTGTGGGTGAAACAAAAGACAGAGTTTAACACAAAGGTTGGTTCACGAGAGTAGGATTCTAAAGATCCTAGAATGAGTTTGGACTGCAGGATATACCTCCTGCGTGTGCAGCTGCAAGTGCCGCAGCAACTCGTTCGTTAATCAGAGCCGTCAACTGGGCTTGTGTCAGGTTAACGCGTCCAGACATGATCTTCATATCAAGAGGAACGTGAGTTAGAGGGGTTTGCGAAAATGCGATGACAGAAGTGAGTAAGTACACACGTGTTCAAGCAACAGTAGTTATACTAACCAAGCATACCATGGGCAATGTACTACGTAACTAACAAGTAGGCAGTATATACACAGATCATACCACCTAGAATGTTGAGCCTTGCATGTGGAGTGAAGCGTCGTTGTGGATCGTGGAGCACTGTACATGTTATAGTCTGATTTTAATAAAACCTTTCCCTTATTAAAACCAAGTTCACTATAACCAATGGCTCTGATACTAATCTGTCACACCCCCAAAATCCACCTGCGGAGTACTACCGCCTGGAGGCGTGACTGACCAGGATCCAGCCACCAATCATATTGAACAAGCATATAAGTAGTTATAAAATCCAACCAATACAATTAGTGTTCAAACAAAACATGGTTTAAGTTGCAAAGCGGAAGCATAATGTTCAAAACCAATACATAAGTTTAAATGTTTCATAGTTTAACATGGCACACTGTTGACCATGTCCCACAATGACTCTCTTCCATGCAAGCTCCAGCTAAGTACCTATTGACCTGCAAAGCATGTAGTAACGAGTCAACAACAAGTTGAGTGAGTTCACGGTTGGGTGTTCATTTTAAGTTGTTTCGAAAACAGTTTCCTTTATCTGGCATCCTGCCGTGGGGGTTACCCCATAGTTAAAAACGTGACTTGTTTATTCCCGGTTACTCTGGCAATCCAGCAGTGGGGGCTACCCCGTGTTAGTTATCTGGCATTTCGGCCATGGGGGCTACCCCATGTATACACTAGACTCATTACCATATCGACTGCTGACTGTAGTCATGTTTAAGTGCCCTGAAACTGTCAATGTCTATCATCATTGACGTGCCCCAGATCCATTAGTTCACGCCCGTCCTCTGCGGCACGGTGTGAGGTTTGTCAGACCTAAATAGCGCTATCTAACTAATGACCCGCTCGCCATTGGCCCGGCGATTAAGTCGATATAAAAATGAGGGACTTTATGATAGAGTTTTGGTCTAGTACGAGTTATCTGTCCATGAGGACAAGGAATTACATTCCTGAACCAATGCTGTCCTACCCAAGAAGGACGAGGAACCCAAGTTCCTTAACCCCAATTCCCGACCCCTGGGAATCCCATGCTTTGTAGAGGGTGTGAACTCACCTTAGTTTGCTCGGCAGATACACAGAAAGTCAAGTCTAGATGCTAGTGGTCAATCACGCCCTAACATAGTTGTACCATACATGTCAGGTTCGTAGCTATGCAAGTCCATACATGATCAAGTGGTCTCGAGTCGAGACTGTGCGGTCTCTAGTCGAGACTGTGCGGTCTCGAGTTGTAGTGTACAAGTTCTCGACTCGCAACTGAAGAGGTCTCGGGTCATGCACGCACTAATATCGAGTCGCAACCGGACCCGCAACCATGGTCTCGAGTTGTTGTGTTTGTGTGCTGATAATGGGTGGTCTCGAGTCGAGACTGGAGGTTCTCGACTCGCAGCCTTGTGTCGAAACCGTGATCTCGAGTTGTCATGTTCATGGTCTCGAGTCGAGACAGAAGGTCTCGACAGGCACACCTGCTAAATGTCAGCGCATGTACTATCCAATGGAAATCCGATTTCATGCAACAGTGTACTATCCACACACACATGTTTTGTTGTCTAATAATTAACTAAAATGGATCAAACATAGCAATTTTCAAATCTCCATATCACATTCACATATTCATCATGTTCTTCATTTTAGGGTTTTTAGCATCAAGCTCTATGAAGTTTAACATGATTATAACGTGAACACTAATCAAAACACTCAAATAACTAATCCGATTTCCACATATATGCAGCCTTTTAACAAGCATTCGATTCTTAGCATAAGAGTATTCAATCCGATTAACATGGACATTATCTAATACGCATATACAAGCCGCTTTCATGAACATTAACAACTAATGGTTTAAACTTCATTCAAACACAAGATATCATTAACCCATCATGCAATATATCCGAAATCAAGACATGTTAACCGATTGTCATCATCATACACATCAAGAACATCATCATGCTATTTCATCAAGGCAAGTAGCATCATTAGTCACATAAACACCTAGTGAGCATCTAGAAACACTAACCGATTGTGAAAGTCACCGAGATGGTAAAGAAGATGAATAAAATGGAGTGTCCGAGTGTTGATGGTGAGCTTGACCGAGTCCTTGTTGATGCCGATTTGATCCGAGAGATAGGAGGGGGAAGATGATGTTTGATCTCTAGAGTTTTAGTGAGAGGATGTGGGAGTGTGTGTGTGGATTGCCCAAAGAATGGCAAGGTTGGCTATCACTAAGGATTATATACTTGTTCCACATTGGTGCACCCTAATGGGCTTCGGGAAGACTAAAGGGGTGCGTGGCCCGATCCGGCCCAACTGTTACTGTTCACTCGAGACCGCATGGTCTCCAGTCGGGTCCTTGGTTCTCGGCTCACTTAAACATATACATATACTATACATACAAGCATACATATAAATATAACATATAATCGCATAGAATGTTCACTTATATCATTAAACCGACAAGTTAACTAGTCACACGTTTAAGCATGTTACATCGAGATACAAATGAAAGGTTCTAAATTCCGAGTTGTCACAGACACTGCCAGTGTTACATTGTTAGTCGTTGTTGGTCTTCCTGCTTACATATGACAGGCAAACCCACATTATGTTCACGCTATTAATGAACAAAGAGACGACGATGATTCGACTGTCCCTCCCTCAGTCTTTGAGATCGGGCAGTCATCTGGCACCGTACCCGTTATAGATGGCAATTTATCCATGACCGTAGGATCTCTTAGGGTAGCACCTGCAGTGGACGCCACTATTGTCACGACTCGACCTCTAGAGCCACTGATAACTCCACTCGCTACTACTGTTGAGCCTACACCTGAGATCCCTTCGTTGGTAAAATATGAGTCTTCTAATCTGTAATCGGAATCACGAGCCTCTACTACACCCATACTGGTTTATACCCGCCGTAGGAAGAGAACTCGCCCCGCAAAAGATGTCGCACCAACCTTTAGAGCTGCTGTGGAATCATTTCTGTTGAGACATAGGGACATCTCCATGGAATGATGCTCACGTTGCGATCGTCAGATTGCTACCATGCAAAGAGACTTAGAAATGACCTGAGACAAAGTGAAGGATCTCTAGGGTCAAATGGAATGGTATGATGAGCTTCAGGATTTAAACGATAGTGCCATGAACCAGATGCATTGGAGGATAGTAGAGCTTGAGGAACTAGTAAGGAGACTCATGGAGTTTTTGGATTTCAAGTGATAGATGTTTGTATTGTGTATTTGTCTCATTTTATGACTCTATTTCTGGTTTGTACGAACAATTTGATATTTCGATAGAAATCTTGTGAACATATTATTGGGTGTTTTATTTCTTTGAGCCTATCTTTACTAGTGCCTAGTGTGACACCTGTGTCACTTCAACCATTAAACAAATACCAAACCAATGAAATATTGTATTTCATACTTGGGATTTGTATAAATATGTGTATCATTTGCACATATCAACTCTTGTTCGATTTCGGGCTCTAAATCGCTTTCTGGAAGGTTATACGCGCCCTGATGCGTAAATATAACCAATTTAATACAACAAACACTCCGGAACAGTGACATAGGCCTAACATACCTTAAATAACCTATACACAACTTAGAAATAAGTTTTGGAAGGTTTGGTATACCGAAATCAAGTTTATCCGCTTACAGGGACTAAATTCGACAAACTGCGAAAGTATGTCAATTTGTATTGTAACGGACATTCCGGAACTTGATGATAAGTTAAACACACCCTAAATATCCTTTATATAGCTTAGAAATAGGCTTTGAGGGGTTCGGTGAGCTAAAATAAACTTTATGCTCATTCAGGGACTAAAAGCGTCAAAAAGTGCATAAGTTTGCATTTTCGCGCATAACTTACGTTCTGAATACATCCGGACATCCAAAAATTTATGTAAGCATTAAAATATTTTATTTTAGTGTTAGGCATGAGAAAAATCCATTCGTCGTGCAATTTGGATCGTTTTTCGCGCTTATGCGCATTCCGTCGTAATTAAGCAAACATCGCGATTGTACGACAAAACAAACCGACATCCGGCATATTTTCGAGCATGTTTCATGTCCACAATGTTTAGGCATCATTTTAGGGCCTTAAAGTTTGCTTGACGGGCCTTAAACATGTCGGAAATGGCTTTAAACACCAACAGGGACTGAAACTCTCATTATGCAAACTTGTTTCTGAACTGTAACTCCCAGGCGGCCCGCGTAAGATTCTGTACATGTTTACGCGGCCCGCGTGGCCCTCCCAGATCTGCAAAAATCTGTTTTTCCAGGTGTTAACAGCTGTTATACTCTTGTAACCCACTTGCAAATGGTTTTTGGCAAACAAGGGGCTTAATCTATGGGCTCTAATGGTTTTGTAAAACAATGGGCCCAAGTGGAGGGTCTAGATCAAAGCTCGTTTCCTGATAAACGATCCTAACGGTTCTAGCTTTTCTATATAAACCCCACCCCATTTGTTGCAACTCACAATTTGAATCTGATTCATGCTCTCTAAGTGGAAGTATATGCTTCCTACCTGAGAGAGAATCGGATCAAATACTTGCGGGGACCCTTTGTAAGTGTTCCTTCGTTCTTTTATGCGTTTTTAGCTCGAAAGTTAAACTGCGTTTGACTTTCTGCATTGACCAGTTTATGGTCAATGCGAAGTTCGTTTGGACTTCATAACGTGAGCGTAATCACGATGGTTATAGTCCCTAGTAACTATACCTACTGATTACCACGTTATCTAGGCTCAGTGACGAGTCGTAGTTTCGGCCAAAATACGTGTTCTTGCGTATTTTGTAACCAAACTACTCTAGGGTATCAAAACCGTTTGTTTTGATATCAAAACCTGTTTTCTAATTTGACTAAACATGTTCTGGCATGTTTAGCTCGTCACTTTTAGATTTGTCCTTGTCTAGGGTCGTAAAGGTAAGCGACCTAATCAATCGCTTATACTTTCAAACCCGAACAATTTGGTCGATCATTAGGATCCAACCAAACACTTTAGGTGACCATAGTTGTATAGGGAATAACCTTCCGAGGTTATACCTTATGGTCACGTGTTTAAGTAGTTGTATGATAAGTAGTTCTTATGCCTTAGGTAAATTACCAAAATACCCTTTTTCACACCTAAATTCATTTTAAGCCTATGTAACATAACTTTTGACATCTAAACTGATTTAGCAACAATATTAAACATGTTAAGGCATATCTTACTTGTCATAGGGCTAGTTAAGCGGCCCGAACGCGTTTTACGCGAACGACGCGTTAAAGTAGCATAAGCTACCTAAACGGGTCGTAATGGGTCGTAAGCACTTAGGTTAGGTTTCATTTTAGTATGTGGGCTTTGTTAAACCATATCATATGAGTTCCAATACTCATTTGGTTTACGAAACCTCATACTATCCAATCTCCCGATTTAGGTCTGGTTATTTATGTAGTTATCTATATAGGGTGCCGTTTGATTCTGTGATCCCTCTAGCTTTGCTTGGTTGTTGTTCAAGACTTCTAAGCACCCTCAAGTGAGTACATAGACCCCTCTTTTACTGTTTTTCAAATGTTTTGGGGTGAAACACATGTGCCTACTTGTTATTTTCATGCTTTCCATGTTTTCATATCATATACTTGCTATGTTCATTAGTACACTATTAGTACATGATTTCCTTATGTTTTGCTATGTATGTTTAATTAACATGCTAGCACATTGTTTTACATTACATTTCTTTTGCTATGTATGTTTACTTAACATGCTAGCACATTGTTTTACATGACTTTTCTGCTTTGTATGTTAACTTAGCATACTTAGTACATTGTTTTACATTGCATCTCTGTTGCATATGTTCTCGTAACATATGGACACATTGTTTTATATCTCTACCTTGTATGTTCACTTAGCATACTAGGTACATTATTTTCATAAAGCATGCCTACATTTGGTATATCATTTGGTTTGTTTAACGGGACTAAATTACATTCATTAACACCGATCATGCCGCTCGGTAGTAGGTAGTGGTACCATGGGACTTGACAAATCCCATTCCTAAAACCCTAGGTTTGTTTGGGTGGAAGGAATGACCGAATCCGAAAACATTTCTTTTGATAACCTTCACTCTAAGGTTATCCGTCTGTCTCAAGGCTTGAATGTAGGCGTTTAACATTACCACATAAATGGTCGTATCAGTAAAGCATGCATTATCTTACAAAACATAACTTTTGATTATATTTTATCAAATGCATTGTTTTGTACATTACTTCCTTATAGGGTTGAATAAATGCTTTTAATCAATAAATGCTTTTATTCACTCTACATAACATTTGTTTACACATTACATGATTTACATATGATGGTTTTTACATAAATATTTGATATTTGACTATACATAAACATTTTTACATTGATGGTTTGTTTTGGTAAGTGATTTAAATAACGAGGCGTGTGTAATAATATAAAAGCATGGTGGATACGCCGCTGGTACTTCCTATATATAAGTGCTTTTATAATATTACATATCGTAGCGTTATTTAAACCACTTCAGTACTTGACTTATTACATTTTACACAAACAACATATTTTCACTAAACATTTGTTTTACAAAACAATTTACTTCATACAAACTCATTTTTTACTTGGTTATTCATTTAACCTTACATTATTCTTTACATATCATCTATTTTAATCATCGCTTTTCAAATAACTTTTAAAATAAAACATTTTACAAGGATCATGACTAACTTTTCTTAAACATTTTTCTTTAAACTTATAAGTCATGAATCCTAAATCAACAAAACCTATGTATCTCACAGGCATTTTTATGCTGACGTACCTATTTTCACATGTGTTTCAGGAAATGATGCATAGGATTGATCAAGATACACTAGGCGGACCTTGGGCTTTAGTGAGATTTAAAAGATGCAAGACTAGTTAATTATGTCATGTTTCTTTGCTGTTAAGACATTGTAACTCTTTTAAATCAATAAAACAAAATTTCAAATTTCCATGTGTTATGAAACAATGATCCTGTTACAACATTCCCCGACGTTTCCGCCACGATTTGTTGTTTTACGTGGTCGGGGTGTGACATAAAAGTTGGTATCAGAGCTCATGGTTATAGGGAATTAGGTTATTAGTAATGCTTTGACCTAGTCTATAACCTTCCTAGGACCCTAACACAAGATTCTTGTGTTTAGATCTTAAAACAATACCGTCACCTATCCTTAGGTGACAACCACAACAAGAACATAAATTTCAAAACCGCCTTGAAAACCAATCATCTGTTCTAGGATGATTGATTACTAGGTTTTGAACCCTCTAAGTTTTCAAAATTTCGTCAAAGTTTGGGTCTTATAATGTGAACACGTGCAAACTGGAAGGGTGAATGCCTGTACCCTGAGTTTTCTGTCTAAGGCTAGAGTGTTCGTACAAATCCGCAGTATCGGACCAGTCACTCTTACCTGGGAACTCTTGGGGTGAGTGTTCACTTATAGGCAAGCATGTCTTCAGTGATACATTAATATGACCCGTTTACTTTGATTTGTCACCATCTCATTTGTTTGCCTTAGGTAACAAACAAATGATCGCAATTCTTATGCATTGCCATTCTGTTTTGTTTATCCGTTAACATTTCACTTGTTTCTTCCCATGACTTTCATCTTCTTCTGGAATGTCTCTTCATCTCAGCAACACTCAAATGTCCGAGCAAACTGCCAAATTTGCCGAGCAAATAGGCGAAGTAATTCTGAAGTCCGTGGATCTAGGTATTGCCATGTCTCGTCTCAACAATGAAGCCACTCAAGAGTCACCGAAGGAAGCAGAAGTCAAGCCTGCACCAAAATCAAGGAAGCGTAAGGCTTCAAGGAAACCCGCAGCGGGTGCACCAAATCAAGCGGGACCTAGCCAAGTGGCAACGCCACTAGCTAGGAAGCCGTACTTAGGAGCTGCCCCATGGTGCAAACGATGCAACCGTCATCATTAAAACCTCATACCCTGCTTCAAATGTACCTACTATGGACGGTGGAGACATTTGGTTAACATATGCCGCTTTGCTATCCAAAACAAAGCTGCTATAACCCTTGCTGCTACCGAACTCCAAGTCAACCCTACTCAAGCTCGTTTTCCGTCTGGTACTTGCTACAACTGTGGCGAGACGAGCCATTTCAGGAACAAATGCCCAAAGATTGTCAATGCAAATCCAACCCTTGGATGAGCATTTGGCTGATTAGAAGAAGCTGCTGCTTTAAATAATTTGTATTTGTTGCTTTTGTTTCTTTTGTTGAACTCGAAAACAATGTGTTCAGTTTATAAATAAATCATTGATCACAAATTCTGATATACAAGTGTAGTTACATGTGTGTATGGCATTTCCCTATAATACCTACATTAAGGAACTATGTCCCTTACAAACTACTCTTTTGAATTTTTCCCATTCTTGTGTTTACTCATGATTCCCTTAGAAAATTCTAAGTACTCGTTTCATTCTAAGAAACGAAGTACAGAAAATAAAGTGACATTATGAGTAATCATGCTTCTGCACATCTGTGCCTTTGAATCCTTGGTTAGATAACTAAGGGTATTTTCAAATCTCATACCCATTACGTTTTGATTTTTCAACATACATAGTATGAGTAATTCAAAAACAACCTTCATGATTTCAAAAACATTTTATATATAGTTCGAAAACGTTCTTAATATAGTGTATTTACTTAACTTAACATATCAAATGCATGATTTCAAAAGCATTGTCTATATTTTCAAAAACAACCTTCATGATTTCAAAATGTTATTAATACAGTATAATTACTTATATCAAGTGCACGATTTCAAAAGCATCAATCATGTTTTCAAAAACCTTATACATAATTTCAAAATTCATCTCGCATGATTTTAAAACATTTTTATAAATATACTTACCAAATACACCTACTTTATGATTTCAAAAGTATTATATATAAGGTTTCAAAAACATTAAACACATTTTTAAAAGAAACCCCATGCATAGTTTTCAAGATATTTTCCTCATACATTGACTTAACCTTCAAATTATGCTTCATATGTCGCCTTGACATATCTAGCATCCCAACTTCATAAGCATTTTTTTTACTTCATGTTTTGACTTAAGCACATCCAGTGCAAGGTTTCAAAACATCTTCAACTTATAAAATCCATATGGGATCTTTTTTTTTTATCTTCACAATTAGACCCTTGTGGATGATTATCTTTCGAATCAGAGTCCTTAATTGGATTCCTTGTGTACTTTAATTCGAACATTTCGGTTCCTTATAATCGAAATCGAATTTTCTCTTTAAGATCTTTCTATCTTCATAGTTAGATTATTGATAATGTTTAAAGTACCAAATGAAATCCATGGAATGGATTCCTAGTGTGCTTTAAATGCCTGTGCGCTATTAACAAAAACAAATTAACTAAATGATAACAAATCAAGTTAAACAATTATGTGATTGGGTGTTTATGCATTTTGTGTTTTCATTTATGCATTTTTGTGTTTTTGTATACTCTGGATATTCATTATCCAAATCCTCGTAGAATCTTTCATATGAGGGATTCGTAGAAGGATATTCAAAAAGGTACTACCTTAAATCCTTATTGGGCTTCTACATGATAGTCAAGACCCTTGGATTATATAGTACCACTCCATGATTCATAAGAGACCCTTTTAGTGGTCTAGTAAAAAAAGATTGAGTCAGAATCTGATTAAGAATGACATGTCGTGATGTAGCTGAACAGACTCCTTGGTAGTCTATTTAAATCATTTATTGATTTAATTAAAAGGACCCTATGGTGGTCTAGTCACAATCATCACAAGTTCGTTCATTATTTTTTCCCCTACACATTATAAGATGCACTACGTGACTATGAAAGGAATTACGTAATTATGGATGCATACATAATTGCGAAGTTCAGTGCATGGAAACCACAGTAAGACTTATTATGTGTAAGAACCGATAGTGGCAACCATAACGGAATGTGAACAATGTAATAGAGGTACGGTGGACGCACCAATAACACTTTATATACTTGTATATAAGTGTCCCTCTCACATTGCAAGCGTGATGTTATTTAAAGTTACTAGAAGTTCAGAACTCTAACCAGTGTTGTTTGATATTTTCAACTTCATGTTTTAAGCTCTCACAAGTTTCCTCTAAATAAATTTCGGGACGAAATTTCCTGAACTAGGGGAGACTGTGACACCTGTGTCACTTCAACCATTAAACAAATACCAAACCAATAAAATATTGTATTTCATACTTGGGATTTGTATAAATATGTGTATCATTTGCACATATCAACTCTTGTTCGATTTCGGGCTCTAAATCGCTTTCTGGAAGGTTATACGCGCCCTGATGCGTAAATATAACCAGTTTAATGCAAAAAACACTCTGGAACAGTGACATAGGCTTAACATACCTTAAATAACCTATACACAACTTAGAAATAAGTTTTGGAAGGTTTGGTATACCGAAATCAAGTTTATCCGCTTACAGGGACTAAATTCGACAAACTGCGAAAGTATGTCAATTTGTATTGTAACGGACATTCCGGAACTTGATCATAAGTTAAACACACCCTAAATATCCTTTATATAGCTTAGAAATAGGCTTTGAGGGGTTCGGTGTGCTAAAATAAACTTTATGCTCATTCAGGGACTAAAAGCGTCAAAAAGTGCATAAGTTTGCATTTTCGCGCATAACTTACGTTCTGGATACATCCGGACATCCAAAAATTTATGTAAGCATTAAAATATTTTATTTTAGTGTTAGGCATGAGAAAAATCCATTCGTCGCGCAATTTGGATCGTTTTTCGCGCTTATGCGCATTCCGTCGTAATTAAGCAAACATCGCGATTGTACGACCAAACAAACCGACATCCGGCATATTTTCGAGCATGTTTCATGTCCACAATGTTTAGGCATTATTTTAGGGCCTTAAAGTTGGCTTGACGGGCCTTAAACATGTCGGAAATGGCTTTAAACACCAACAATGACTGAAACTGTCATTATGCAAACTTGTTTCTGAACTGTAACTCCCAGGCGGCCCGCGTAAGATTCTGTACATGTTTACGCGGCCCGCGTGGCCCTCCCAGATCTACAAAAATCTGTTTTTCCAGCTGTTAACAGCTGTTATACTCTTGTAACCCACTTGCAAATGGTTTTTGGCAAACAAGGGGCTTAATCTATGGGCTCTAATGGTTTTGTAAAACAATGGGCCCAAGTGGAGGGTCTAGATCAAAGCTCGTTTCCCGATAAACGATCCTAACGGTTCTAGCTTTCCTATATAAACCCCACCCCATTTGTTGCAACTCACAATTTGAATCTGATTCATGCTCTCTAAGTGGAAGTATATGCTTCCTACCTGAGAGAGAATCGGATCAAATACTTACGGGGACCCTTTGTAAGTGTTCCTTCGTTCTTTTATGCGTTTTTAGCTCGAAAGTCAAACTGTGTTTGACTTTCTGCATTGACCAGTTTATGGTCAATGCGAAGTTCGTTTGGACTTCATAACGTGAGCGTAATCACGATGGTTATAGTCCCTAGTAACTATACCTACTGATTACCACGTTATCTAGGCTGAGTGACGAGTCGTAGTTTCGGCCCAAATACGTGTTCTTGCGTATTTTGTAACCAAACTACTCTAGGGTATCAAAATCGTTTGTTTTGATATCAAAACCTGTTTTCTAACTTGACTAAACATGTTCTAGCATGTCTAGCTCGTCACTTTTAGATTTGTGCTTGTCTAGGGTCGTAAAGGTAAGCGATCTAATCAATCGCTTATACTTTCAAACCCGATCCATTTGGTCGATCATTAGGATCCGACCAAACACTTTAGGTGACCATAGTTGTATGGAGAATAACCTTCTGAGGTTATACCTTATGGTCACGTCGTTTAAGTAGTTGTATGATAAGTAGTTCTTATGCCTTAGGTAAATTACCAAAATACCCTTTTTCACACCTAAATTCATTTTAAGCCTATGTAACATAACTTTTGACATCTAAGCTGATTTAGCAACAATATTAAACATGTTAAGGCATATCTTACTTGTCATAGGGCTAGTTAAGCGGCCCGAACGTGTTTTACGCGAACGACGCGTTAAAGTAGCATAAGCTACCTAAACGGGTCGTAATGGGTCGTAAGCACTTAGGTTAGGTTTCATTTTAGTATGTGGGCTTTGTTAAACCATATCATATGAGTTCCAATACTCATTTGGTTTACGAAACCTCATACTATCCAATCTCCCGATTTAGGTCCGGTTATTTATGTAGTTATCTATATAGGGTGCCGTTTGATTCCGTGATCCCTCTAGCTTTGCTTGGTTGTTGTTCAAGACTTCTAAGCACCCTCAAGTGAGTACATAGACCCCTCTTTTACTGTTTTTCAAACGTTTTGGGGTGAAACACATGTGCCTACTTGTTATTTTCATACTTTCCATGTTTTCATATCATATACTTGCTATGTTCATTAGTACACTATTAGTACATGATTTCATTATGTTTTGCTATGTATGTTTACTTAACATGCTAGCACATTGTTTTACATTACATTTCTTTTGCTATGTATGTTTACTTAACATGCTAGCACATTGTTTTACATGACTTTTCTGCTTTGTATGTTAACTTAGCATACTTAGTACATTGTTTTACATTGCATCTCTGTTGCATATGTTCTCGTAACATATGGACACATTGTTTTATATCTCTTCCTTGTATGTTCACTTAGCATACTAGGTACATTATTTTCATAAAGCATGCCTACATTTGGTATATCATTTGGTTTGTTTAACGGGACTAAATTACATTCATTAACACCGATCATGCCGCTCGGTAGTAGGTAGTGGTACCATAGTACTTGACAAATCCCATTCCTAAAACCCTCGGTTTGTTTGGGTGGAAGGAATGACCGAATCCGAAAACATTTCTTTTGATAACCTTCTGTAACACCCGTCTCAAAGAATCATGATTATAATAATAAAACACGCATTTTATACTAAAATACGACTTTACAAAAAAACTTTTCCAAGTTAACATTCTTACATGTCAATAATATTCAAATATAGTACCAAGTGTTTTACATAGTTCACTTAAAACAAAATCATATTAGATTAACGCGGAAGCTTTGTTCGATAGTGTGTTCGGTTCTTGTCCATGCTTGAACTTCATCCGGGAATCCCATGACATAAACCTATGACCAAAACCAACTTAAAAGTTAGCTTTGGTAGTTAAATAACACGATTAAACAAGTCATATAAGTCAAACAATTAAAATAACAACCAAAAAGTCCCACCAGACCGTGGCCTATGGTCTGAACCGTGGGTCAGGCTGCAGCCCACAACAACCAAACAGCCCCTCTAGACCGTGGCCTACGGTCTGAACCGTGGGTCACGCTGCAGCTCAAAACAACCAAACAACCCCTCCAGACTGTGGCCTACAGTCTGAACCGTGGGTCACGCTGCAGCCCAGCTATTCCTATTTTTCAGTTTTGGTTATTTTTACGAAAACGGCAGTAACTTTCGAACCGTTTATCCGTTTAACCTAACGTTTCCTCCTACGTGATCGTAATTTAATTCTCCATCACATGGAGTTAAATTCCGACATCCGGATTACAAATTTTCTAGATTTTAAGCCCTCGGCCTCATTTTAACTATTAAACCTTTAGCAAAGCTTTTGACCCGTTTCATACTTTCATCAAACCAACTAGTTTGATACACCTAAATTACTACGGACATCATATATTAAAATGTTTTCTATCACAGGAAGTTCAAATCACGGGTTGTTATACATCATTGACCCATTTATACTTATGCACTTATTTTGACCCGTTAAAGGTATTTAAGCGCTTTAATGCATAAACCTCACTCATTCACTTCTAACTTCATATTTTCACATTGTTTTTCGAGGGGTCTTCCACCACAACTACTATTGTGGTGGATTTTATGTTATTCTATTGTTTATCCCGAATTTACCCCTTTCGTATTTTCAATTTACGGCAAAGGCCATTTTGATACATTTGACCCAAAAAGGCTTATGCCTATAACTTTTAAGCTTCTGTATAACTTACATGATCACGACATATGTTCTTAAACCATCCCTAAGGGTCGTTTGCCTGATTTACCCATCAAGGACATTTCCGTCAACTTTAGCCCCTCATTTTACGTCGAAGGACTTTCGCTACCCATTTGACCAAATTCGTATTTTTAACTAAAAGTTAGTCATGCATACCTGGCTCAGGTCAACCTATTGACCCGTTTCGATACCTTGCCTCCATAATATGCTAATTCGTAGCATTTTTAATCCATAAACCATTATTATCCTGTAAGCATAAGACTTGACAAGTACTTATTAGTCGTCATTTGTCAATTGGCGCTAAAAATCACTCTTTGAACCGTTTGGTCTAAACGACCAAACATTTTGCATTTGTATTTAGAATGGTATACATATATGTTTACCATTTCGTTATTTAACCCATTTCGGCTTACGCCGTAGGTGTCTTATAACTTTAACTTATGTTTGTCGACACGCGACTAAGTTACCATTTTATCCCTATCCTTATTATGAGTTACCCCATACGGTAACATCTCAAGATTCATTGTATGTTTGTCATTCCATGGCTATATTACCATTTACCCATGTTTACCATTCATCATGGTTTTTTTTTATCAATTATGTATCTGTTCCGACTCATATCAATCGCGTCGGAATCCATATTTCCAATATTATCTTTATTGAGTTTATAACTTATAGAATAATTAAGTATTCTACAAAAAGGTGTAAGTTTCACTTACCTTGCATCAGAAACACGCTTTTACTTCACACTTGATTCGTTTGACCTGCTCACTCATCAAGCTTCCACCTAGCTCGTTAGGCGTCAAACTATCATCATAATTTATGAGATGGTTAGATTAGTCATTATCAATTATGACTACTCCATCTTACGTGTCTTATGTTGACTCAAGTGTGAAGTAAAAGCGTGTTTCTGATGCAAGGTAAGTGAAACTTACACCTTTTTGTAGAATACTTAATTATTCTATAAGTTATAAACTCGATAAAGATAATATTGGAAATATGGATTCCGACGCGATTGATATGAGTCGGAACAGATACATAATTGATAAAAAAAAAAAACCATGATGAATGGTAAACATGGGTAAATGGTAATATAGCCGTGGAATGACAAACATACAATGAATCTTGAGATGTTACCGTATGGGGTAACTCATAATAAGGATAGGGATAAAATGGTAACTTAGTCGCGTGTCGACAAACATAAGTTAAAGTTATAAGACACCTACGGCGTAAGCCGAAATGGGTTAAATAACGAAATGGTAAACATATATGTATACCATTCTAAATACAAATGCAAAATGTTTGGTCGTTTAGACCAAACGGTTCAAAGAGTGATTTTTAGCGCCAATTGATAAATGACGACTAATAAGTACTTGTCAAGTCTTATGCTTACAGGATAATAATGGTTTATGGATTAAAAATGCTACGAATTAGCATATTATGGAGGCAAGGTATCGAAACGGGTCAATAGGTTGACCTGAGCCAGGTATGCATGACTAACTTTTAGTTAAAAATACGAATTTGGTCAATTGGGTAGCGAAAGTCCTTCGACGTAAAATGAGGGGCTAAAGTTGACGGAAATGCCCTTGATGGGTAAATCAGGCAAACGACCCTTAGGGATGGTTTAAGAACATATGTCGTGATCATGTAAGTTATAGAGAAGCTTAAAAGTTATAGGCATAAGCCTTTTTGGGTCAAATGTATCAAAATGGCCTTTGCCGTAAATTGAAAATACGAAAGGGGTAAATTCGGGATAAACAATAGAATAACATAAAATCCACCACAATAGTAGTTGTGGTGGAAGACCCCTCGAAGAACAATGTGAAAATATGAAGTTAGAAGTGAATGAGTGAGGTTTATGCATTAAAGCGCTTAAATACCCTTAACGGGTCAAAATAAGTGCATAAGTATAAATGGGTCAATGATGTCTAACAACCCGTGATTTGAACTTCGTGTGATAGAAAACATTTTAATATATGATGTCCGTAGTAATTTAGGTGTATCAAACTAGTTGGTTTGATGAAAGTATGAAACGGGTCAAAAGCTTTGCTAAAGGTTTAATAGTTTAAATGAGGCCGAGGGCTTAAAATCTAGAAAATTTGTAATCCGGATGTCGGAATTTAAATCCATGTGATGGAGAATTAAATTACGATCACGTAGGAGGAAACGTGAGGTTAAACGGATAAACGGTTCGAAAGTTACGGCCGTTTTCGTAAAAATAACCAAAACTGAAAAATAGGAATAGCTGGGCTGCAGCGTGACCCACGGTTCAGACTGTAGGCCACAGTCTGGAGGGGCTGTTTGGTTGTTTTGAGCTGCAGCATGACCCACGGTTCAGACCGTAGGCCACGGTCTAGAGGGGCTGTTTGGTTGTTGTGGGCTGCAGCGTGACCCACGGTTCAGACCATAGGCTACGGTCGGGAGGGACTTTTTGGTTGTTATTTTAATTGTTTGACTTATATGACTTGTTTAATCGTGTTATTTAACTACCAAAGCTAACTTTTAAGTTGGCTTTGGTCATAGGTTTATGTCAAGGGATTCCCGGATGAAGTTCAAGCATGGACAAGAACCGAACACACGATCGAACAAAGCTTCCGCGTTAATCTAATATGATTTTGTTTTAAGTGAACTATGTAAAACACTTGGTACTATATTTGAATATTATTGACATGTAAGAATGTTAACTTGGAAAAGTTTTTTGTAAAGTCGTATTTTAGTATAAAATGCGTGTTTTATTATTATAATCATGATTCTTTGAGACGGGTGTTACAAGTATGGTAATATAGCCGTGGAATGACAAACATACAATGAATCTTGAGATATTACCGTATGGGGTAACTCATAATAAGGATAGGGATAAAATGGTAACTTAGTCGCGTGTCGACAAACATAAGTTAAAGTTATAAGACACCTACGGCGTAAGCCGAAATGGGTTAAATAACGAAATGGTAAACATATATGTATACCATTCTAAATACAAATGCAAAATGTTTGGTCATTTAGACCAAACGGTTCAAAGAGTGATTTTTAGCGCCAATTGACAAATGACGACTAATAAGTACTTGTCAAGTCTTATGCTTATAGGATAATAATGGTTTATGGATTAAAAATGCTACGAATTAGCATATTATGGAGGCAAGGTATCGAAACGGGTCAATAGGTTGACCTGAGCCAGGTATGCATGACTAACTTTTAGTTAAAAATACGAATTTGGTCAAATGGGTAGCGAAAGTCCTTCGACGTAAAATGAGGGGCTAAAGTTGACGGAAATGCCCTTGATGGGTAAATCAGGCAAACGACCCTTAGGGATGGTTTAAGAACATATGTCGTGATCATGTAAGTTATACAGAAGCTTAAAAGTTATAGGCATAAGCCTTTTTGGGTCAAATGTATCAAAATGGCCTTTGCCGTAAATTAAAAATACGAAAGGGGTAAATTCAGGATAAACAATAGAATAACATAAAATCCACCACAATAGTAGTTGTGGTGGAAGACCCCTCGAAAAACAATGTGAAAATATGAAGTTAGAAATGAATGAGTGAGGTTTATGCATTAAAGCGCTTAAATACCCTTAACGGGTCAAAATAAGTGCATAAGTATAAATGGGTCAATGATGTATAACAACCCGTGATTTGAACTTCGTGTGATAGAAAACATTTTAATATATGATGTCCGTAGTAATTTAGGTGTATCAAACTAGTTGGTTTGATGAAAGTATGAAGCGGGTCAAAAGCTTTGCTAAAGGTTTAATAGTTAAAATGAGGCCGAGGGCTTAAAATCAAGAAAATTTGTAATCCGGATGTCGGAATTTAACGCCATGTGGTGGAGAATTAAATTACGATCACGTAGGAGGAAACGTGAGGTTAAACGGATAAACGGTTCGAAAGTTACGGTCGTTTTCGTAAAAATAACCAAAACTGAAAAATAGGAATAGCTGGGCTGCAGCGTGACCCACGGTTCAGACTGTAGGCCACAGTCTGGAGGGGCTGTTTGGTTGTTTTGAGCTGCAGCGTGACCCACGGTTCAGACCGTAGGCCACGGTCTAGAGGGGTTGTTTGGTTGTTGTGGGCTGCAGCGTGACCCACGGTTCAGACCATAGGCCACGGTCTGGAGGGACTTTTTGGTTGTTATTTTAATTGTTTGACTTATATGACTTGTTTAATCGTGTTATTTAACTACCAAAGCTAACTTTTAAGTTGGTTTTGGTCATAGGTTTATGTCAAGGGATTCCCGGATGAAGTTCAAGCATGGACAAGAACCAAACACACGATCGAATAAAGCTTCCGCGTTAATCTAATATGATTTTGTTTTAAGTGAACTATGTAAAACACTTGGTACTATATTTGAATATTATTGACATGTAAGAATGTTAACTTGGAAAAGTTTTTTGTAAAGTCGTATTTTAGTATAAAATGCGTGTTTTATTATTATAATCATGATTCTTTGAGACGTGTGTTACAAGTTGGTATCAGAGCCTTGGTTTAAGAGATTCAAGTATGGCGGGGGAAACCATGCTTGGTCTTAAACCTTATGCTCTTAATAAAGATTAGTGTTCGGTTCGAGGCTTGATCGCAAATCCGGTAAGTACAGGTATGTTAATAGTTTAGCATGCTAAGGTGTTGTAAAGAACACATAGGGTTATCGTGTGATACACGTTACCCCAATTAAAATGATTGATATAGTTGACGAAAATACGCACGTTGACGCGTATAGTAGAAAAAGCCTTGTATTATAATACGGGCGATTATTGAAGTTGACGTTACTAACTTTTGTGAATGTTTTAATTGAAGGACACTCGTGTTTGAAGACGACGAGAGTCAAACGAATTGTGGATATGATGATGGAACGGTCCGAAGTATGACAAGAGGAGCATGCTCACCGAGGACTAAATCGCGTAACGACCGCGAACAAGGTTAATGGCAAGGAACGCCCGTCGGGGCAAACATTACCAGGTGCACATTTTAAATAATCGCACAAATAGTAATATGCAACAAATAAGCAGAAATTGAAAGTTGCATATGTAGATAAAAACTTGGAAAACCCGAATAGAAAATGTATTCGGGATATTGTTTCCAAGAGAAACAAATAGAGGCGTTACTTACATAGGGTGTGATGTGAAAACTATAAAGAGGTCATGTGTGTCATGTGTTAATCGCTTACTCTGGCCAAGTAAGTAGTGGCATATGATACCATGAACTTCTTATGGCGGACACGTTTACATCCGATGTAGTAAGGGCGGGGTGAATGTGACTAACTTAAAAGTACCCAAATGAATCAAATGAACAAAATATTTGATAATAATGTAAACGCACAGCCGGGTGACGGAAGCGTATTACATTAGAATGACGAGCCCGAGTGAAGGGACAAAGATTAATGTAAAAGGATTAAGGTATGCAATTGGGAGGGGTGTGCTCACACTCGAACCCGGAGAATGCAAATATGACCCTTAACGGGCTGATTTTGTAAAACGCCAAATTTGAGAACAAAGTAGGAATATAAAAGTGAAACGAAGTCATAATGCATTCTGTAAGGGTTGCAATAATAATGACTTCGGTAAAACACCCGGTTGGTGGGTAAGGATTTAAACGCGTGCGTAGACTGAGAAACAGGAACGCGAAATAGAAAGTCAAAAGACTCGGAATATGAGTCATGACTAAAAGATGACAAGAATTTTCGCAACCATAAATTTTGATGAAAATTACGTTCGACTAGTTACAAGTCGAACGGGTTGAACAAAGAATGAAATTTGACGTTCGCCAGTGATGAAATTTCACACGAACAAGTCAAACGAATTAAATAAATGATGACGCTTGCTAATGTAAGTAGGCGCGGGTTGAATAAGTAAAAGTGTGAGATGTTAACTAACCTATGTAAAGGGTTATGGGCGTTAAGAACGTTAAGATAAAAGAACCCGGGTAATGGGTTGTATAGAAGTATAAGTATGAACCGGGAGATGGTAAGTGTAGAACAAACTGACGCGTAAATAACGTCAGAAGTCATAAAGTCGGAGGATTAGTCCGGAAATAAACAAATGAAGCCTTAGACTACGGTCAAGGTCAATTGAAGTTCAAGAGCGAAAATAAACGATTCCAAACATAATAAGAGATGCTTTGAAGCTATATATGTATATATATACATTGGAATATAGACAAGAATAAAAGATGATATACGGGATCATCATAACCTACGGGATTAAACACAGTGTTAAGGTCTACGGGACCAAAAAGACCCTCGAGTCATAAAGAGAAGGAAACGAGTTGTTAATGTCTCACCTTAAAAAGGTGAAAAATTTAAAGAAATAGCCTATGAGGCTAAGTGAAAGAACCTACGGGTCAATAGTGTAAAGCAAGGGAACTAGCTATGATTCCCCGCGTAAAATGAGAACGGAAAAGAATAAATTATGGGTTGTCAATTTCCTTAATATGAGTAATTGACATAGTTAAAAGGAAAAACGTTAAACTAAAATACAGTTTTAGTAAGAAACAACGTTTTAACAAATATGAATACTATAAGACGAATTTGGAAATAACAAATATCAAAGAGTATGGGTCTTAACATCAATAGGTGCAAGACGATATATTCAAAAAAGTGGTATTTTCGAAAAATGAAAGGTTGATATATATTAAACATGACGTGACACGATCACGGTCAAGAAATGCAATGTGAAGTGGAATCACATTATCACTAAGCGAGCGGTAAAAGTAACTGGACTAACAAGTCTAGTTAGTGAGACCGGTTAAGGTCATTAAAGTAAAATTTGGTTGTTTGTAAGCGGTGGATTCGGTATAACTGAACCGAATAAATGACTTTGAAAACAAAAGAAATTGTTGTTAAAAGTGAATGATTTCACTAAAGACCTTTAAACGGGTCAAAGTAACGGATCCATAAAGAATTCGATAGTATATGAAAGTGATGAATAGCGCTAACTAACTAAACTAGTGGAAATAACGAGATTACGTTATTTCGAGTTGCACTATGTCGTAAGAGATACGTAGACAATTAATAGCCAAAAAGATGTTAACATACTTTTCTGGTAATACTAACAATTGGTTAAAAGTATAAGTAATGTTTAAAGGATTTCTCGGCTCAAATACATTGAGTTTAAACTCAATGAGTTATATCATAAAAGGTTTCGAGGACGAAACCTCTTTAAGGGGGGTAGACTTGTAACACCCCGAAATCGGGTTTGGTAATTAAACCCAATTAATACTAAAGGTGGGGAAAATACCGTTAGTGGTAAAAGTAAACCGACAAATATTAGGAATTTAAGTGAATAATCCTAATATTTATTTATAGTGAATAAGAGCTTTCAAGAAAATAGGATGGATAAAAGGCCCGATTTAACGGGACTTAAAGTAAACGGGTTACGACTTCCCGAACCTACTAAACTAACTAGGAGTGACACTAACTAAGTTAGTTAGTCACTTATGAGTAGTTAAGAGTTCAAAAGAATTAAGAGTGAAAAATGAGGGACCATATGTGTCTAAATGAAAACTATTGTATAGAAATAACAAAATAAAACACAAAACACAATTGTCTGTGTTTTGTGGAAATCGATCAACATCAGGGGCGACCCCCAGGCTCCATCTAAACCCTAAACATTCACAAAACAACCAGATTGAAGGTCAATTCCTGTCCCAAATCGAAATCTGAACATAGATTCGCGATCCTCATCACAAGGGGGTTACAAGGTATGTGAAATTTGGTGTTAATTCTCTGTTTGAATTTCTCATGATATTGGGAAATCTGAAAATTTATGTTGCATGTTAGCTATTTGGGTAGAATAGGGTTGATATGGTGTCTAGGAGTAAAACCTAGACAATAACATGTGAAATCATGGCTAAATTCTGAAAAATTTCATGAACACATTGAAGGTGATTCATGGGTTTTGTGAGAAAATGATAAACACTAGGATGTAGAATGATAATCTAGTGTAAATTGATGCATAGAAACTGATTTCTGAAAATATGATGTGTAGTTCATGAACACTAGACATAAAGGTTTGATTTGTGATGTAAATCTTGGTAAAAAAAAATAACTAGTTATGAACTAGTTAGTAAATATGTAAAATTATGCCCACTAGGTGTTTGTTAAAATGCCTAAATGAAATTAAAATGTTGAAATTCCATGTGAAGTGTGCATTTGAGTATGTTAATAGATCAATTGACTCTAGGAAGTCAAACTAGCCAATGATTTACTCAAGTGATAAAGTCAACATAAGACACGTAAGATGGAGTAGTCATAATTGATAATGACTAATCTAACCATCTCATAAATTATGATGATAGTTTGACGCCTAACGAGCTAGGTGGAAGCTTGATGAGTGAGCAGGTCAAACGAATCAAGTGTGAAGTAAAAGCGTGTTTCTGATGCAAGGTAAGTGAAACTTACACCTTTTTGTAGAATACTTAATTATTCTATAAGTTATAAACTCGATAAAGATAATATTGGAAATATGGATTCCGTCGCGAATGATATGAGTCGGAACAGATACATAATTGATAAAAAAAAAACCATGATGAATGGTAAACATGGGTAAATGGTAATATAGCCGTGGAATGACAAACATACAATGAATCTTGAGATGTTACCGTATGGGGTAACTCATAATAAGGATAGGGATAAAATGGTAACTTAGTCGCGTGTCGACAAACATAAGTTAAAGTTATAAGACACCTACGGCGTAAGCCGAAATGGGTTAAATAACGAAATGGTAAACATATATGTATACCATTCTAAATACAAATGCAAAATGTTTGGTCGTTTAGACCAAACGGTTCAAAGAGTGATTTTTAGCGCCAATTGACAAATGACGACTAATAAGTACTTGTCAAGTCTTATGCTTACAGGATAATAATGGTTTATGGATTAAAAATGCTACGAATTAGCATATTATGGAGGCAAGGTATCGAAACGGGTCAATAGGTTGACCTGAGCCAGGTATGCATGACTAACTTTTAGTTAAAAATACGAATTTGGTCAAATGGGTAGCGAAAGTCCTTCAACGTAAAATGAGGGGCTAAAGTTGACGGAAATGCCCTTGATGGGTAAATCAGGCAAACGACCCTTAGGGATGGTTTAAGAACATATGTCGTGATCATGTAAGTTATAGAGAAGCTTAAAAGTTATAGGCATAAGCCTTTTTGGGTCACATGTATCAAAATGGCCTTTGCCGTAAATTGAAAATACGAAAGGGGTAAATTCGGGATAAACAATAGAATAACATAAAATCCACCACAATAGTAGTTGTGGTGGAAGACCCCTCGAAAAACAATGTGAAAATATGAAGTTAGAAGTGAATGAGTGAGGTCTATGCATTAAAGCGCTTAAATACCCTTAACGGGTCAAAATAAGTGCATAAGTATAAATGGGTCAATGATGTTTAACAACCCGTGATTTGAACTTCGTGTGATAGAAA
The DNA here is from genome assembly GCA_030545235.1 of Helianthus tuberosus. NCBI lineage: Eukaryota > Viridiplantae > Streptophyta > Magnoliopsida > Asterales > Asteraceae > Helianthus > Helianthus tuberosus. The sequence goes on from CM060367.1 coordinate 98,087,070, forward strand.
ACATTTTAATATATGATGTCCGTAGTAATTTAGGTGTATCAAACTGGTCAAAAGCTTTGCTAAAGGTTTAATAGTTAAAATGAGGCCGGGGGCTTAAAATCTAGAAAATTTGTAATCCGGATGTCGGAATTTAACTCCATGTGATGGAGAATTAAATTACGATCACGTAGGAGGAAACGTGAGGTTAAACGGATAAACGGTTCGAAAGTTACGGCCGTTTTCGTAAAAATAACCAAAACTGAAAAATAGGAATAGCTGGGCTGCAGCGTGACCCACGGTTCAGACTGTAGGCCACAGTCTGGAGGGGCTGTTTGGTTGTTTTGAGCTGCAGCGTGACCCACGGTTCAGACCGTAGGCCACGGTCTAGAGGGGCTGTTTGGTTGTTGTGGGCTGCAGCGTGACCCACGGTTCAGACCATAGGCCACGGTCTGGAGGGAATTTTTGGTTGTTATTTTAATTGTTTGACTTATATGACTTGTTTAATCGTGTTAGTTAACTACCAAAGCTAACTTTTAAGTTGGTTTTGGTCATAGGTTTATGTCAAGGGATTCCCGGATGAAGTTCAAGCATGGACAAGAACCGAACACACGATCGAACAAAGCTTCCGCGTTAATCTAATATGATTTTGTTTTAAGTGAACTATGTAAAACACTTGGTACTATATTTGAATATTATTGACATGTAAGAATGTTAACTTGGAAAAGTTTTTTGTAAAGTCGTATTTTAGTATAAAATGCGTGTTTTATTATTATAATCATGATTCTTTGAGACGGGTGTTACACCTTCACTCTAAGGTTATCAGTCTGTCTCAAGGCTTGAATGTAGGCGTTTAACATTACCACATAAATGGTCGTATCAGTAAAGCATGCATTATCTTACAAAACATAACTTTTGATTATATTTTATCAAATGCATTGTTTTGTACATTACTTCCTTATAGGGTTGAATAAATGCTTTTAATCAATAAATGCTTTTATTCACTCTACATAACATTTGTTTACACATTACATGATTTACATATGATGGTTTTTACATAAATATTTGATATTTGACTATACATAAACATTTTTACATTGATGGTTTGTTTTGGTAAGTGATTTAAATAACGAGGCGTGTGTAATAAGATAAAAGCATGGTGGATACGCCGCTGGTACTTCCTATATATAAGTGCTTTTATAATATTACATATCGTAGCGTTATTTAAACCACTTCTGTACTTGACTTATTACATTTTACACAAACAACATATTTTCACTAAACATTTGTTTTACAAAACAACTTACTTCATACAAACTCATTTTTTACTTGGTTATTCATTTAACCTTACATTATTCTTTACATATCATCTATTTTAATCATCGCTTTTCAAATGACTTTTAAAAGAAAACATTTTACAAGGATCATGACTAACTTTTCTTAACCATTTTTCTTTAAACTTATAAGTCATGAATCCTAAATCAACAAAACCTATGTATCTCACAGGCATTTTTATGCTGACGTACCTATTTTCACATGTGTTTCAGGAAATGATGCATAGGATTGATCAAGATACACTTAGGCGGACCTTGGGCTTTAGTGACATTTAAAAGAAGCAAGACTAGTTAATTATGTTATGTTTCTTTGCTATTAAGACATTGTAACTCTTTTAAATCAATAAAATAAAATTTCAAATTTCCATGTGTTATGAAACAATGATTCTGTTACAACACTCCCCGACGTTTCCGCCACGATTTGTTGTTTTACGTGGTCGGGGTGTGACACCTAGAACTAGAAATAAGTGATATGTTCCTAGAATCGAATATCTAACTTTTAATTTGTGGCTAAAATTCTTCAAATTATTTGTGTGGTTGTGATTATAAATGCTACAAGTAAATCTATTCACATATAATGATTGAATTATTTAAATATTGTCTTACATTGTATTATTGTTCCAATAATAGAAACGACAATATGCCACCAAAAGCGAGACAGGGTCCCACAACTAGCAATGCTGGACTCCCTACCACACCAGAAGAGCTTGCACAGCTAATTGCTCAGCATGTTGGCACCACTATGGATCAGCGTGAGGCTAACCAAAACACAGGGCAAGGACGTGGTCGTGGTATGAATACACACAGAATGGGTGGAGCACCATGTCACTGTGACAAATGGCAAATAATCGTTCGTTCCGTACATTCTAATCACTATGTTTATTTCATAATCTCATAGAATTAGCGTAATTTAATTTCGTAACTGTGTCGTATATTAGATGACAGTGATAGGACAAGAAAACAATACTAAAACATATGTTGGTTTTCGTCGTATTGCGAAACCAATCAAACAATGTCCTAAAAGTGTTGGTAGAAAGTGATGCGCGCACTATTCACGGTTACACTATTCATGCCAACTAAACCGTGAAAACAGAACGAAACAATGAAAAACGACACACGGATAACATAACTGAGTCCATTTACATAAGAAAACACTAATGAGAAAACATATCTTGCAAAAATCTAGAACTTTCTGGTACAACGCCCTAATCACTAAAACGTTCGTTCGGTTAAAAATATAACAATTTTAACTCGTCCGAAACTATAATCTAGCATTTCCGAGACTCCGTAATTATGACAAATGATAACAACTATATGAAAAAACATGAGGATAATAGTGAGGTGTCCGAAACATAAGCTTTCGGTGCTACGTTGCAACCCCCACAACTTGCCGTTTTTGAACCGACAAGCTAGAAAATAATATTTTTGACGCCAAAACAACTAAACGGAAGACATGGCGAACTAGTTAAGCTTATTTTGAGACTCGGAATCACTTCATGCATCGCTTGACGGTGGAATAACAACTTGCGAAAAAGCTTCGTCGGTACGACGCAAAAGTGCCGTAAACTAGCCGACGCCTAAACCGAAACCATCTAAGGTGTCAAAATACAATTTCTGCTAGTTTAGTGAACTAGTTAATGTTGATTAACATTTCAAATCCCTAATTACCCCCTAATGGTGCAATTAAACCCCTAATTACCATACTTTGATTAATCACCAAAATATCTAGATTTTTAAGACTTTTTATAAAAAAAAAGTTACACTTTACCCCCCCCCCCCCATTTACATAATTCGGTCAAAATGGGTCCCACCCCACTTTAATTATGTTGAAACTTTCAAGACTTTAAGCATGGTTGTTTGATTTGTTATTGAATTATATGATGGTGAAAGATTATGAATCATGACATAACGGATTCTAAGGCTTTAAGCATGGTCGAGAACGAGTGGTAATGCCACACTTGGAGATGCAATCACACCAGATTTTAAATTCTAAGGCTTTTACGGATTATAAGCCGCGAGACCTCATGGATACGGGAGGTTCGGTAAGTTTTGTCCGCTAAATAAAGTCAAGGAAGTCAGTTAACCGTGCTAGTAAATGTACTTCTAAGTAAACGATTTGGTAAACGAATAGTCTTCTGTTGAAGGAGACGTTAACTTTATGGAATCTCCAAGTACAAACTATAGGGAGTAAGACAGCAAAGAGGTTGTCATGGGAAGAACTCAAGGTTCTTACGCGAGGAGAGTATTGCTCGCTAGCGGAAAAATTCCAAAGTTGGAAACCGAACTATAGAACTCGATCATGATTAGAGCTAATTTTGTTAGTTACCCCCGACGCCTCTACGAACTCTCAAGGATTATAGCATACTGGATAACACCCGAATCCAAACGCACTGAACAATACATTTTGGGTTTAGCACTGAGATACGAAGCCGACATCCTGGAGTATGCTAATAACTTGCCAAAATCTTGAATGAGATAAGGGGAGCTTGAATCATGAGGGCACTTGCAAAAGTGCCAAGTGTAGCAGTGTGGTGAGACTGGGCACAAGACGGAAACTAATGAGTTAGATATACTCAAGAAAGAACAAGGAAATTTTAACTGTGACAAAGAGATCACTACAATCATGGATGTCTAAGGACGAATCAAGCAAGGGAATAAGCGTGTGTATGGTTAGAACTATGAATACTCCCTAAAATCCCATTGTTGCCATGGGTATGTTCCACTCTACAACAAGTATGTATCAAATCCTTGGATACCAACGTCGGCTTAACTTAGTGTCTTTAGCTACAAAGCATACACACGAAATAGAGTCATGTAGGTTAGACATGACTTACTCTATCAAGTTAGCTAACGGGGAATTAGCAGGGTCATGTGAAGTCATTAAGGGTCATTGATACATTTCCTATTAACCGACCCGTTGCATTCATTTTGTTCGATACCAGTGTCGGTATTAGTTGCATCCCCATAGGATTCGAAATATACTTGGCCTAGAGTCAAGTAAACTAGACGTCCCCTCATTCCATAGGATTGGCCGACGATAAATTAGTTGAGTCTGGAGAAGACATTAACGGATGCACACTCGAACTTCGAGCGCGAAAATTTAATATCGACCTTTCACTCATTCAATTGGGTTGTTACGACGTAGTTTTTGACCTAGACTGGTTATCCGATAATCAAGCCGAAATCATATGTCACGAGAAAATCATTCGCATCCCCCTGTCCGACGAGAGAACATCTTTTAGTGCACGTGGAGAATCAAGACACGCTACTACGAATTATTAATTGCATGAAAGCTCGGAAGAGTCTGAGAAAAGGATGCGTCGCCTTTCTTGCCTACGTGGTTGACAAGAAGGCCGAGGAGCGCAAGGTGGAGGACATACCCCTGGTGAGGGAATATCCCGAAGTCTTTCCATAAGACTTACTGAGACTGCCTCCACAACGATAGGTTGAACCCCATATCGACCTAGTGCTAGGAGCTGCACCGGTGGAAAAAGCCCTATATCGACTGGCGCCCTCGGAGATGCAGGAAATTATCTACTCAGCTTCAGGAACTACTTGAAAAAGGATTCATTAGACCGAGTTTCTCACTATGGGGAGCTCCGACGCTATTTGTCAAGAAAAAGGACGGAACCTTTCGAATGTGCATCGATCACAGAGAACTAAACAAGCTAACTATCAAGAATCGGTATCCTTTACCGAGGATCGATGACTTATTCGATCAGTTGCAAGGTTCCAGCTTCTATTCCAAGATCGATCTAAGATCCGGATACCATCAGCTGAGGATTAAAGAGGAAAGCATCCCTAAGACAGCGTTTAGGACTCGCTATGGGCATTATGAGTTCCTTGTTATGCCTTTCGGCTTAACAAACGCTCCCGCCGTATTTATGGATTTGATGAACCGAGTATGTAAGCTATATCTAGACAAGTTCGTGATCGTATTCATTGATGACATTTTGATATACTCGCGGACAGAGGCGGAACACGAACAACACTTGAGAACTATTCTGGAGTTGCTTAAGAAAGAACAATTGTATGCCAAGTTCTCAAAATGCGAATTTTGGATTCGCGAGGTGCAGTTTCTCAATCATGTGGTGAACAAGAACGGAATACATGTTGATCCAGCTAAGATAGAGGCCATAAAGAACTGGAACACTCCAAAGACCCCAACATAAGTAAGACAATTTATGGGTTTAGCTGGATACTATCGAAGATCCATTGAGAACTTTTCTAAAATTTCTCAACCGCTAACCTCACTCACTCAAAAGGATAAAAAGTTCGATTGGGGTGAAAAACAAGAAGTGGCATTTCAAACACTCAAGGATAAAATATGCCAAGCGCCAATCTTATCACTCCCTCACGGTACCGATGACTTTGTGGTGTATTGTGATGTATCGCACCAAGGCTTGGGTTGTGTATTAATGCAACGTGAAAAAGTCATCACGTACGCGTCACGACAGTTGAAGGTTCATGAAAAGAATTATACCACTCACGACCTAGAGTTGAGCGCAGTGGTATTCGCTTTAAAGATTTGGCGTCACTATCTCTATGGTACTAAGTGTACCATATTCACTGATCATAAAAGTCTTCAACATATATTCGATCAAAAGGAATTAAACATGCACCAACGGCGATGGGTAGAATTGTTGAACGACTAAGACTGTGAAATCAGGTATCATCCGGGAAAAGCAAACATTGTAGCGGATGCTTTGAGCCGGAAAGAAAAAGTTAGAACATTACGAGTACGAGCTTTAGAGCTGACAATCCAGACAAACTTCACTACTCGAGTGCGCGATGCACAACAAGAAGCTCTAAAGCCAGAAAATATTCGAGTAGAATCCTTGTGAGGATTAGAGAAACAAAAGGAAACAAACAAAGATGACACTTTATTTTTCATGGGAAGGATCTGGATACCGCATTTTGGCGGTCTGCGAGACTTGGTGCTGGACGAAGCACACAAGTCAAGATATTCAATACATCCAGGATCTGATAAAATGTATCAGGATCTAAAAGAATATTACTGGTGGCCTAATCTCAAGAGAGATATTGCGACCTATCTTGGGAAATGCCTAACTTATGCAAAGGTCAAGGCCGATTATCAAAAGTCGTCTGGCTTATTACAGCAACTGAGATTCCCGTTTGGAAATGGGAACAAATATCAATGGATTTCATTACAGGACTCCCATAGACCTCTCGAGGTCATTACATGATATGGGTTATCGTTGATCGATTAACCAAGTCGGCTCACTTCTGACCCATTCGTGAAAAAGACAGTACTGAGAACTTAGCTGAGCTTCATCTTAACAAGATTGTGGCACGTCATGGGGTGCCAATTGCAATAATCTCGGATCGAGATGGTAGCTTTGTGTCAAGGATTTGGCAATCATTTCAGGAATCGCTTGGATCTAAGCACAACATTTCATCCGCAAACCAATGGCCAAAGCGAACGAACCATCCAAACTTTGGAGAACATGCTTCGTGCCTGTGTGATGGATTTAGGCGGTAACTGGGATACTCATTTACCACTGGTAGTGTTCTCATATAATAACAGTTATCACACAAGCATTAAAGCCACCCCATATGAAGCACTATACGGACGGAAGTGCCGGTCACCGCTGTGTTGGGCGGGAGTCGGAGACAAACAACTCATTGGCCCAGAAACTAGTCCAAGAGACTACTGACAAGATATCAGAGATACGATACCGTATCAAAGCGGCTCGAGATAGACAAAAGAGCTACGTAGACAAAAGACATAAAACAATTATGCTTCGAGGTCGGGGACAAAGTTTTACTAAAAGTCTTGCCTTGGAAAGGCGTAGCTAGATTCGGGAAACGCGGAAAACTAAACCCGAGATACATTGGGCCATTTGAAATTCTGGAAAGGATCGGTACCATCGCGTACAAGTTAAAACTACCAGAAGAACTCAATAGTGTACACGACACATTTCATGTGTCGAACCTCAAGAAAGGTCCAACCAATGAAAACAGATATTATCCTAGCGGATGGAATTCAAGTAGACGAAAAACTCCAGTTTACTAAAGAACCCGTTGTGGTTATGGACTGGAAAGTCCACAAGATAAGGAGAAGTCATATTAAACTAGTCAAAGTCCGCCGGAACTCACGTCACGGACCCGAGTATACATGGGAATGTGAAGTTCAGATCAAGACAAAGCACCCCCACTTATTTGAGAAGAATCCTTTAAAGGATAACTCAACGTGAATTTCGGGACGAAATTCTTTTTAACAGGGCGAGAATGTGACAAATGGAAAATAATCGTTCGTTCCGTACATTCTAATCACTATGTTTATTTCATAATCTCATGCAATTAGCGTAATTTAATTTCGTAACTGTGTCGTATATTAGATGACAGTGATAGGACAAGAAAACAATGCTAAAACATATGTTGGTTTTCGTCGTATTGCGAAACCAATCAAACAATGTCCTAAAAGTGTTGGTAGAAAGTGTTGCGCGCACTATTCACGGTTACACTATTCATGCCAGCTAAACCGTGAAAACAGAACGAAACAATGAAAAACGACACACGGATAACATAACTGAGTCCATTTACATAAGAAAACACTAACGAGAAAACATATCTTGCAAAAATCTAGAACTTTCCGGTACAACGCCCTAATCACTAAAACGTCCGTTCGGTTAAAAATATAACAATTTTAACTCGTCCGAAACTATAATCTAGCATTTCCGAGACTCCGGAATTATGACAAATGATAACAACTATATGAAAACAACATGAGGATAATAGTGAGGTGTCCGAAACATAAGCTTTCGGTGCTACGTTGCAACCCCCACAACTTGTCCGTTTTTGAACCGACAAGCTAGAAAATAATATTTTTGACACCAAAACAACTAAACGGAAGATATGGCGAACTAGTTAAGCTTATTTTGGGACTCCGAATCACTTAATGCATCGCTTGACTGTGGATTAAAAACTTGCGACAAAGCTTTGTCGGTACGATGCAAAAGTGCCGTAAACTAGCCGACGCCTAAACCGAAACCATCTAAGGTGTCAAAATACAATTTCTACTAGTTTAGTGAACTAGTTAATGTTAATTAACATTCCAAATCCCTAATTACCCCCTAATGGTGCAATTAAACCCCTAATCACCATACTTTGATTAATCACCAAAATATCTAGATTTTCAAGACTTTTTATAAAAAAGTTACACTTTACCCCCCCCCCCCCCCCCCCGTTTACATAATTCGGTCAAAGTGGGTCCTACCCCACTTTAATTATGTTGAAACTTGCAAGATTTTAAGCATGGTTCTTTGATTTGTTGTTGAATTATATGATGGTGAAAGATTATGAATCATGACATAACTTACCACTTTACCATCCTAACATTTTTCATAACATTTGAAACTTCAAAAACCCTTCTTGTTCTTCTTCTTGTTCACGACACAAAGGAACCACACAAAACCCACCATAAATCTTCACTAATCACCCTAAATTACACACTTTCTAAGCCTTGTAAGAACATCTAAGCATGGGGAAGCATTAGAGAGTTCTTTGGGAGCTTAATCTCTTCTTAATCACCTTGTTTAGCTTGTGCAAAGTTGTAAGCTTTCTTTTAACCATTTTTAAGCTTCTTATTATGTGAAGATTTAAGAAGTACAAGTTGATTATCTTGAAGCTTATGAAAAATATAATAAAAAACCCTAATCTAAAACTTAATAATCTACTAATCATAACTTATTATGTGATTATTTGTGTAGATTAGTGTAGTTAGTTGGTGTAATCTTGATGATTATGTTGATTTTGTTAAGATTAGTGGTTTAAAGTCTAGATTTATGATGATCTTGTGATTTATATCATGTAGTAATTTAGATTAGTGTTAACCTTGCCATGTTACACTTAAAAATGTGATTTAAACATATATATGTTTAAATCACACAAGATCATCAACTTCAAAGATTATGAGCATTATGTATGTGAACTTTGATTAGTGATTCTTGAAAGATAAAGCAAAGAATAATCATGAATCAAGACTTTTTAAGACATGAATAAGATGGTTTTTACATAAAACAAGTTTACATGATATTATTTATAAAAAGTATGGTATAAAAGTCTTGGTAATTTCTAGTAAACTTGAAACATAGAAGCTTGGGAATTTTTAAAAGTGAAAAACAAGCTTAATCAAGTTTATGTAAAAAGATTACTTGAAAAATGATTAACTTTAAAGTCTTGAAAGTTTAACCATAGTAATGCTCATGATAATCTTTGAAGGAATAAGTATGATTATTGATGTAAATATGATCTTTGGTGATATTTGGTAATTGTGGTGATTTTGGAGAAAATTGTTTTGATGATTTAAACGCGTTTTGAAAACGTGGGAAGCGTCATAGTTTAGGGGAAACTATGGCGAAATTTTCTAAAATCATAATCGTGATTAAACGGGGGTTAAAGTGTGATTAAAATAGTTAATCGCACTTAATGATTTCAATCATGGTTAAACGAACTTTTTGATGAAAGGTTTAAGTATTAAACACCTAAGTATGTTTCTAAATACTTATAATGATTTTTATAAGTTAAAAGTGAAACTTATAAATATATATATTTTTAGGGAAATATATACACACTTAGGAAATCCATCAAAGTGTATATATTTATGTGATAAGTGTTTGTATTTAGATATATTAGGATGATCTAAACAATACATAAAGGATACCAAGAAAATACTTGTAAGATAACAAGTATAAATACCACATAAATACATATACACAATATCCTTATATAACCAAGGAAATGCTAAGTAATGGGTACATGAAATCTACTTACATGTTTTCCCTAAACGAATTAAATGGACGAGCGGACAATACGGACAACAGGCAAATTATAAGAATATATTCTTAAGAAATAAAATATATTTCAACCGACCAAATAAGAGGTACAAACAAATCGGTCAATAAAGGAATATAGGACGTTCGTTGACGACAAGACGAGCGTATCGCCATCACGAGGAGCTACTACGACATTTGGGCGATCTTTCGACACAAAAATATATATATATATCAAACGACTACGACGACGCGTCTAAAAATAATGTGTTTTTAGACACCTAACGGATATATATACTTACGATGACAAAAATCCGGAAAGTTAGAAGATGTAAAAAAATCACTAAGTGAATTCATATAAATATATGAATATACTTAAACTCCATACTTAGTGAATTTTTCAAAATGCAAGAACACTAATATATGGACTCATAAAACTCAAGTTGGGCTAGACCCAAATTACTTGAATACATGGGCATGGCCCAATAACAAAATACATGGGCTAGGGCCCAATAACATTAAATCATGGGCATGGACCAATAACAATAATTCATGGGCAAGGGCCCAATAACATTAATTCATGGGCATGGCCCAATAACAATAATTCACGGGCAAGGGCCCAATAACATTAATTCATGGGCATGGCCCAATAACAGTAATTCATGGGTAAGGGCCCAATAACATTAATTCATGGGCATGGCCCAATAACATTAAAACATGGGCAAGGGCCCAATGACATTAAATCATGGGCAAGGCCCAATAACATTAAGACATGGGCAAGACCCAATAACATTAATACATGGGCGGAAGCCCAATGACATAAATACATGGGCGGAGGCCCAATGACATAAATACATGGGCAAGGGCCCAATAACATAAATACATGGGTAGAAGCCCAAAGACATAAACACATGGGTAGAAGCCCAATAATATAGATGACATGGATTATGCCCAATGACATGGGCTAGGCCCAATGACATGGGCTAGGCCCAAAGACATGGATTCGGCCCAATGACACGCGTGCGAAGCACGAGGACATGTGAAGGGTGAAACCCGTTCACACACGATTCAATACACACTAAAAGTATATATAATCAATTGTGAAATTATATATATATATATATATATATAACAATCGAACGTACAAACTACCAACACTCTAAAATACAAAGTTGTTCCAAATATGACAAGTGAAAACATAATAAGAATTCAAGATGAACAACTTGTACGAGGTCCAAAAAGACCTAAGTGTCTAATAAAGTTAATACACATGTAGGTTACTCACGCGTACGGACGCTCAATCTCAGTAGTACAATACACGGAACGCAAACTTGTGAGTTCATGTCCCTCCTTTCAATGATTTCAATGTTTTGTTTTTAAAACAGTCGAGGGGAAATACATGTTAAAACTATGGGTATGTTAGCTATGGGTTTAGATGATAACACGATCAATGTACATAAGTAGGATGATAGCATAGTAACCATTAATCGCTTAGTGACCAAGGTGTAAATGGTGTAGATCTATTGAGCTTGAGACACGCTCCACTCCTGGTTGGTATACCCTGGAGTGCTTTTGTGATCCCAGAAAATGTCAAAGTTGTCTCGGTTTGGTTGCGTACTTATGGTACATAATGTCAGGGGGCTTGCTACCCACTGATAGATCCTTAAACTCCATGAATGCTAATACATACTATGATTACATTACAAGATTTCAAAGATTTCATATGATAACAATAACTGCATGAACTCGCTCAACTTTTGTTGACTTTTTAAAACTACATGTATTTCAGGAAACAAGTCTTGAGCCGGTGATACATGATTGGATGCAAAGATTACCTTTCTTACGTCACACGCAACACGCTTCCGCAACTAGCAGGGTGTGACAGTCACACCCCAACCGATGGCGGAAACATCGGAGTGAGACGAAGATAGATTGCTCATTACACATAACGCTAGAATTTGTGACAAGTATTTAAATAATAAATTTTCATTCCATTTCTAAAGAGTCAAGTACAATGATTTGAAACAAATACAACATGAATAATGAAATACAATACAATAAGAATACAAAATTTAAAGTGTGTATCTAAGCATCCTACTAGATTCTATGCATCACCAACATCATCGTTAAACCTGCAACATGTTTTAAAAGTGTAGTTCAATACAAAGGTATTGGCGAGTATACAAGTTTGGTGCATAGTATATAAGTATAAAAATGATGAGGAACAATCCACATGGCAAACCTAGTTATCAAGATTAACGTATAAACTGCCATGCGATTTACAAGTCAACCATCTGTTTACGCAAGTATGAATGAATAAACCTAACATGACCTCTTGTTCATGGGTGGTGCGTTACTCCTATAGCGCTATACATGTTAAGTGGAGGCTTGTACGAAGCTAATGACAAGTTCATCACATAAGAATCACCCAGGAAACACGAATCAAGCATAACAAATAGTAAGCATGTATTGGATTGTTTGTTTATGTATTTGCATAAGAATATGTATACTAAGTGTGTTTTGTATATAAAAACATGTTACACCAAAAAGTGTGAAAACGGTAAAATGGGTCAAGTATACTCACAAAGTTGCATATGCTTTCTGACTATCCAATGTGACGAAGTTGTTGAGATTAGAAGGTTGAATATGTTTGATTTGGAATTTTAAGAGATGGTTACATTTGGTCTAAGGATATGGAGTTTAAAGTACATGAAAAGTAAGTATATGAAAAATAATCATCTTTTACGCATAGCACATGTTCTTGACACTATTGTAACTCAAAAGAGTTTGTAGAATTTCATGGATTAAAGGTCCATTAGAGTCATAACAAGTGCATGGTCATAGATGATGTAACATGTTCTTGACAAGTAGCTATTAAGTTATCATCAAGTTTAGTTACTTAGATGTATATGTATATATATGGAATACATAGATAATATAAAGATTACAAAGTCCTATCGGTCAAGTATGAGGTAGGAGATTAGAATATCCATTTAGGCACCTCTTTGTGTCATAGAAGTTATGTAGGAGGTAGGAAGAACAAGTCTTCCATTTAGGTACCTCTAGATGTTCACCACTACACTTGATGTTATGAACATTCAAGGAGGGTCATAACTTACAAGTAATAATAGAATATGAACAACTAATCTATGAGAAAACATCAAGCAATGTGTGGATTTTCAAGTAGGATAGCCCAAGCTAATCCTAAATTACACAATCATCAAGTCTTAAGCTTGCACATCACTTGTGGGTTAAACCCTAGAACAAAACAGAAAGTTTGTGAGGTTTGCACCTCTGATTTTACATGTCTCAACCTTGTTTTTAAGCCTAACTAACCATAGATGTGGGTATAAGCATAAGGACATAGGTTTCATATGAGATAACTAAAGTTTAAACAAGATTTAACAAAATTTGATTCAAAACAGAAACATCAGTCCACTTTGGAGTCTTTTCGGGGACATTCCAAGACCTGGTTTTCCATGGAAAACCTCTGGAAATGTTCCCAAGGTTGTTCCAAGTAAGTGGGAAAAAGAATCAAATCAAATGGTTAAGAAATGAGTGAGATATGCTTGTTTTTGTAACTTGAAACATTTATGTCCGAATTCTGATTTCCAGCTATGTTTGAGAGTGATTTGGGAGAGAAAGATGAGAGTTTTAAAGTGTATGAAGTGTGGAAAAGGCTTGGTTTTTATAGGGAATGATTAGGGTTAGTTGGTTGTGAGTATTTAATGTAAAAAACACAAAAACCAAACCCAAGAAACACAAAAAGACCAATCCCCGCGGCTGGAAAGATGATTCTGCGGATAGGGGGGCTCGCGCTGCGCGACCATCATCAGGAGTCCCTGTCGCGCGACGCGACGAGTGAAAGTTCCAGAATTAACTTTGTTTTATGGCAGCTTTGGTCCCTTGAGTTCATATTTGGAGGTTTTAATGCATTTTAAGGGTACTCTGTGTAATAAAACGCATATGGTAAAGGTTGTTTAAGTTCTATTAGCATAAAACAAGTATGGGTAAGTATGATTAAGTATAAGCATCGTAAATAGGTATCATATAGGTCCAGTTCATGCGTAGAAAGTGTATGATTCATGTAGATCACGTATAAACAAGATTTCCAAGAATATAATTATGAACAAGCTTTCTAATTAAGAAAAGGACGAAACGCGGGGCGTTACAGTCTCCCCTCCTTTAGAAAATTTTGTCCCGAAATTTATTCAAGAGGAAGATTTGAAAAGGATTTTGACAAAAAGGAATTTTGTTTAAAATTGGGATTTTTAGAGTTTGGGAGGTTTTGAAAAGTACGAATTTGAAGAACGAAAAGATAGGTTTGTAAAAGAGTTTGTTTGGTTGAAAATGATTTGAGGTACCAAACATAATTGAAACGTGTAGGTGCGTATATAGGTAAAGCGAGTTTAAACAAGTTTAAATAACTTAAATTGGAGATGTATTAAAAATGTGTTGTATTAGGAAGGAAAATTTTGTATGTAAAACGGTTTGTATTCAATGAAAAGTGAGGTAGTTTGCACAGGAAATTTTAAGGATAGTACAAAATCACACATTTGTAAAAATTGTTTATCGAGAGGAACGAGAAGGTTTGGTGCCTTAAATAAAGTGATAACGGTTTACTAAATATGATGCACAAGAATAACGAATGGAAAATAGTTTTAAAGGTAAGGGGATAAGTTAGGATTCGAATGTTTAAACATACTTGATTGTGAACGAGGTTCGTATAAAAGAAAAAGAATGATGGAGAATAATAGGAGTATGGAAGCGAACGATTGACTCTTAATGAATACAAGTATAAGAATGGCATAAGTATTGGATAGACGAAAGTAGCGTGCTAAGAATGAAGTCTCGTCGTGGATAATCGGATATAATGCGTTTGTGAGTTGCCTAAGTTTGTATTAGGTCCAAAGGTCTGCAAAACACTGAATTTCTCATGGCACGTTTTATGAAAGTTTGGTAACATGGTGAAAACACTTATATATAGGAAGTACCAGCGACGTATCCACCTTGTTTTGACCGCATTACATCCGTTTCGTATTCGATGTCATGTTACGTTCCATGTCTTACCATACACAGTAGTACACTCTATGGTTCTCATGCGCTTATCACTATAATCCCGTGTGCACCCGTGATTATACCGAACGTCGGATGATCCGCATAGCTTGTACTAGTTGCATATGAATTAAGGTATTTGAAAATAAGAATGCGTACGTATAAGTATGTAGTATATAAGCAAGTCCATGCTTAAGTATGTATGGGACCCACGTAAGCGAATCCCTCGGATTCCACTCGCGTACGGGTACGAACGTATGAATCATGAGTATGAATGAAAGTATGAGCATACATATAAGTTTAAGTATGAATATTCACGTAAGTATGAGTATAGCCATAAAACGTACGATTAGTATGAGTATAAGTATAAGCATAAAACGTATAAGTATAAGTATAAGCATAAAACGTATTAGTATGAGTGTAGGTACGAATAATAAAAATTTCGTATATAGTGTATGTTGAAGCATACGAATTTGGACATATAAAGCGCTCAAGGAATTTGAATATGTAAAACGAATGATATAAGTGATTTCGTCGCGAGGTACCGATTAAAACGTGTATGATGATTTACATGTATAGTTGTTTAAGCGAAATGTTGAGTTTATTGAATCAAAAATAGATCGAGTTTGATTTGGAAGGTAGAATATAGTTTGTAAATGTAAGACAATATAAACTATTCATTGGTTATGCATAACGTGTTTCGTAATGAATGGAAATGCTACTTTTGTTTTAAAAGAGTTTACGTATGTTGAAGGTTGTCGGTCCCCACGAAGTCTCCTTGCCCACGTGTTTTGAAATTTGAATGACAAATTGAGCGGTGTAGGAAAAGGTTTTCGAAAATAATAAGTTCGCTTCATTTGCATCAAAACAAGAAATTTTGAATTATGGAGGTTCTTGTGAAAACGTTGATCCTTAGAAAAGAATTTAGCAAAAGGACTTAGTGATCGTAAAAAAAAAGTTTTAACAATTTATTTGTTGATGTTGAAAAGGGTCTTTGGTAAAACGATCGTATAACATCTATAAGATCTTATAAGTGTATGAGAAAGGTTGGTTTGATTTCGATTGAGAGTGGAAGTCTTCGGTATGATGATATAATGTGGGCGTGTTTTAGTGATTAAGTCGAATATGAAGTTTGTGGGCAAGAGATTTATTGGACCGATTAAATTGATAGGTAGCATTTCGTAAAGTTTTGAAATTCGGGCAGTAAAACGTTTTAAGACATGATTAAGAATCTTGTGTATATGAGTAGACTGAAAATAGATTGTAGGATAGGAAGTAAGTTTGATAAAACAATGCATTTTGAAATTGATATAAGTAGGTGTTTTGATAAATGATAAATGATTTAGGTATAAAACATGATTGGGTTTGCATAATAAAATATTTTGAAGGAAAGTTTTGGTAACGATCACCTAGGTAAGGGAATCACCCCCAACTCGTTGGTGAGGTCGTTTTAGGAAATGAAGGAGTGGATTTAATCATCATGGTAAGGAATTCACTCCTATCTTGATGATATGTCTCCATTTGTTGTTACAATATAAATAAAATTATATGAAATCATGCATGTGGAATAATATATATGTGTATAAAAGATTTAGTATGATATGTGTGTAAGGAAATAATCTCAAAATAAATTCGAATTTGAAAAGAGAGAATTGCATCGCATAAGATTGATAATAGTAAAACATAGGTTTGATTAAAACTTGGATGGTTCCGAAACGGAACTTTGACTAACCAAAGTGATCGAAAAGTCTTTCGAATTTGAGGAGCATGCTTTGGCCTAATAGGTGGAATACTCTCGTCGACAAGTTGGTTAACGGTATTTACCTTTCCGGTTACTACATGTCCCAAATCAATCGAAATTTCGAGACTTGGCGGGATTTATGAAAAATCAAGGAGTGGGACTAGTCGACAAGGTGCGGGTTTCACCCCTAACTTGCCAATTTCGTATCCTAAGTGTGGTTGGTACTCGTCGGGCCAAAAATTTAATTTCAACACTTTGACGAGGGTCCACTAGAATTTGAAAATGGAAATTCTCCATCAAGGTGAGGATCTCACACCTAACTTGGTGGTGAATTTCGTGTAAAAAGAATAGGTGGATTGAGAGTCGTTCCCCAAATTGTGGGTTTCACGCCTATTTTGGGGAAGTCGTCTCGTTGGTATGATATGGGTGATTTCGGGTTTTAGTATAAATGAGAAAAAGGAAGTATATTCGAAATAATAATAACAAGTATGAGCACATAAAGCATTTCAAGGAAATAACACGTAAGAGACATTTCAAGAAATTAGCACATAAAGATGTTTCATAAAAGTAGCATGTGAAGCAAGTATGGTCGAATTTGGTACTTAACTATAGACTAGGTCAAAAGCATGGCAATTTTCCAAATTCCCTACAGTTATGGCTCTGATACCAATCTGTCACACCCCAACCGATGGCAGAAACATCAGAGTGAGACGAAGATAGATTGCTCATTACACATAACGCTAGAATTTGTGACAAGTATTTAAATAATAAATTTTCATTCCATTTCTAAAGAGTCAAGTACAAGGATTTGAAACAAATACAACATGAATAATGAAATACAAGACAATAAGAATACAAAATTTAAAGTGTGTATCTAAGCATCCTACTAGATTCCATGCATCACCAACATCATCGTTAAACCTACAACATGTTTTAAAAGTGTAGTTCAATACAAAGGTATTGGCGAGTATACAAGTTGGTGCGTAGTATATAAGTATAAAAATGATGAGGAACAATCCACATGGCAAACCTAGTTATCAAGATTAACGTATAAACTGGCATGCGATTTACAAGTCAACCCTCTGTTTACGCAAGTATGAATGAATAAACCTAACATGACCTCTCGTTCACGGGTGGTGCGTTAATCCTATAGCGCTATACATGTTAAGTGGAGGCTTGTACGAAGCTAATGACAAGTTCATCGCATAATAATCACCCAGGAAACACGAATCAAGCATAACAAATAGTAAGCATGTATTGGATTGTTTGTTTATGTATTTGCATAAGAATATGTATACTAAGTGTGTTTTATATATAAAAACATGTTACACCCAAAAGTGTGAAAACGGTAAAATGGGTCAAGTATACTCACAAAGTTGCATATGCTTTCCGAATATCCAATGTGACGAAGTTGTTGAGACTAGAAGGTTGAATATGTTTGATTTGGAATTTTAAGAGATGGTTACATTTGGTCTAAGGATGTGGAGTTTAAAGTACATGAAAAGTAAGTATATGAAAAATAATCATCTTGTACGCATAGCACATGTTCTTGACACTATTGTAACTCAAAAGAGTTTGTAGGATTTCATGGATTAAAGGTCCATTAGAGTCATAACAAGTGCATGGTCATAGATGATGTAACATGTTCTTGACAAGTAGCTATTAAGTTATCATCAAGTTTAGTTACTTAGATATATATATATATATATAGGGAGGAGCTCATGCGAGAACCACCTTTATTGTGAGAACCGCGAGAACCAATGTGAACACAACCTAAAATAGCTAAAAAAACCTAAAAAAAACCTAACCCCCACCCCCCCCCCTAAAAAACACCTAAACCCCCCCCCCCCCCCAAAAAACCTAAACCCCCTCCAAGCTAAATGCTAAAAACTAAAACCTAAAAAAAACCTAACCCCCCCCCCCAAAAAAACCTAAACCCCCCTCCCCCACCCCCCAAAAACCTAAACCCACCCCCTCCCCCCCAAGCTAAAATGCTAAAAACTAAACCCCCCAAAAACCTAAAAAAATCTAAAAAAAAATCTAAAATTTTTTTTTTTGAATTTTTTAATATTTTTTATGTTAAAATCGCTACTTTTAGAAGCCAAAATTTTTTATTTTTTTTTTTTTGCTTCGAAAAGTAGCGATTTTTTTATAAAAAATATTAAAAAATTCAAAAAAAATTTTTTTTGTGATTTTTAGCTATTTTTAGGCATTTTTTGTTGTGTTCACATTGGTTCTCGCGGTTCTCGCAATAAGAGGTGGTTCTCGCATGATCCTCTCCCTATATATATATATATATATAGGTAGAGGATCCTGTAAAAAGTGCTCAAAGTGTGAGAAGTGTATTATAACACTATATATAATACTATATAACACCATATAAACACCGTATAGCAATATGTAACACCATATAATACCATATAACACTATGTAACACTATATATCATTATATAACAAATATAACACTGTAGGTTGTCTGATAGCATGTCTATGATAGATGTATAGTGTTATGTTTGTTATATAATGTTATATAGTGTTACATAGTGTAATATGGTATTATATGGTGTTACATATTGTTATACGGTGTTTATATGGTGTTATATAGTATTATATATAGTGTTATAATACACTTCTCACACTTTAGGCCCTTTTTACACTATCCTTACCCTATATATATATATATATACTACTTTAATAAGCATATAGGAAGGGCAAGAATGGTCATTTGCCATTGTACAAGCATTTCAAGCACATTGTACAAACATCTTAAGCACAAATGTGTTGAAAATACCTTTTCAACACAAGCAGAACTCTGTTGGGCGGGATATCTAATTTGTGGGCGGTATTTCAAAATTCAAACACCCATTGTCAGATCTATTTTCTTCATCTAATCTACACGCCTCTCTCTCCTTTTCTCTTGCTTCTTCCTCTTTTATCCTAAATCTCAGGCTTTTTCCCTCTTTGTGTCGAAAACCGATGATTTGAAGAAATCCCTCTCTCTGGTGATTTTCAACTTACACTCTGTTCCCGAGTCTCATTTAACGAGGGGAGGGGAAAGAAAGGAGATGAAAATAGGAGAAAACCATGTTCCTGAGATTTTTTAAGGAGGGGAGGGGAGGGGAAAGGAGGGAAAAATGATCAATTTTTGTACGTATCCTTGTCTTCCCAAATTGGGAAGATTAGGAGAGGAAATTGTATGAATTACTAAATTGACCTTTTATCTAATCCTTGTTTAAATAAACACCTAAAGCTCACGTTCAGTTATTTTACAGATATAACCTACAAAATTTGGCGCAAGTTCCTGCTCTGCATCTTCCTTCCTGCTCTGCAACAATCAGGTATGCATCTTTCATATCATTTTTCACCTTGGTTTATTTGGGTTGGTTGGTTCGCTTTTAAAACAAATCACCCAACGTGGATATGAAAAACAGCTGATTGAACTACATAAAAGATGTAAGAACTGGCAATTGTAAATTACCTACACCAAGATATATAGAGGCATTAGTAATTCATGTATAACCGTCAATATCAACAAAATAAAACAAAACTTCAAAATTCATATATCATATTGGTAGCACATTAAACTAAAATCGGATAAGTTCTGCCAAAAAAAGGTTGTCGTTGACAAATAGAATCATATTGAATTAAAATATCATAAGGGCTTTCTTTTGTTGGGTGCAACCTAAAAAGTTACAAGATTGCAGCTTTTTTGGTTCTTGAACAAAAAGCTGTTTACAGAATAGGATATATATGTAGGCATTGTTGATTTTTTAGTGGGAAGTGAATTGGGTGTCAAATTTTAAGAATGAGAGGGAAAATATTTAACAAATTCTAGAGAGAGGGGGGAATTAGTGGGTCACATGTGCACTGGCCATCCATATGGACAATAATGTTTGTGGGTCTGGAGTCTGTCCTCTTCATGTGGTGTTTGTCACTTTGACAGGTGATAGGAGTTTTAGTAAGAACGTAGGGTATAGTGGGGCGGGGGTTTGGGGCATGGGTTGACACGTGGATTATGGGGCACTCAATACACAAACCCAAGTTTATAGGGGTATGGTGGGAGTGGCTGGGCTGGCGTGGCCAAGCCACATAGGATCGCTATGCCCTAGCCAACAAGCCAATAAGAGCCGGCCACATAGGATCGCTAGCATGCCGGCTGCCCCTGATTTGTAGTATCCATATATGTTCAATTCGAATTATTTATACATTTAATGATATCTAAAATAAAAACAAGAATATGATGTATAGGAGTAAATATACAGCTTGTCAAGTTACATACTGGACAGGACGAAATTCAATGCCTTCAAGAAAATACTTAATTCTTGAGGAAGTAATATCAAAGAGTGGCAAGAAGTGAATCCCAAGAACATGTTCACTCTTGTGGCTTGTAAATTGGTATAGTTCTGTCATTAGCCATCCATCATCTCTCACATGTGTCATGCATGAATTTGAGTAGTATCTCTCCCCTTCCAGTCTGAATTTAAAGGGTATATGTGTCCCATGATCCGGATTAAACTCCCGTCCAAACCCAAGCCCACCCGGGGTGGTGACTTGAGCGTTTCTCTCCAACACACGCCCCAACCCATGCCCCATACCCCATAGTCTAAACTTCAAGTTCTAAAGGTCTTTTGTAAACTTATGTTTTTCCAAAATTACCAATTTACCCTTTTATATTCATCATATTCCTCATTCTTTAAGTTTTCTTGGTGGGTTGAGTTAGTAATTTAACATAAGTTTACTGTCAAGTTAAATGCTTATGTTTGTTGATTTATTTATTTTTCTTAAATTGCGCGTTGTATTGGTTTTTTTATTTAATTTTATTTGATTCAAACATAAATATAAATTATTGTTTGAAGGTTCACTATTGAACTTTGGGACTTTTCTATGGATGATCAAATACTTCGAGATCAAATGCTCCGTATAATTCGTATTGTGCGAGCTAGACAATTGCAAGCCGCTGGACTAATTTGCTTATTGCTAGCTTTCATTACACAACATAGATTGTCTAAAAAACATGCCAATGTACCTACTAGAGATGTAATTTTACAACGACGATATGTACGAGAAGAGATGTTACGTGACCTTTCAAATAGTGGTAAATGTCGTGAACTTATTCGTATGAGTGAGAGAGCTTATATGACATTGTGCAATATCTTAAAGCATGATGGTGGTCTTCAAGCTACTCAACGAATGTCCGTTGAAGAGCAAGTTGCAAGATTTTTGCATATTGTAGGTAATGACATGAGAAATAGGTTAGCTTCTTGGATATACCGTCGTTCTAGATCAACAACAAGTCGGTGCTTCCATAGAGTTTTGCGAGCGATTTTATCGTTAGAAAGTCATTATCTACAACAACCTAAAGGTGATATTGTCCCCAAAGAAATTAAAGAGAAAAAGAGATTTTATCCTTTTTTCAAGGATTGCGTAGGGGCAATTGATGGAACACATGTTCATGTCAAAGTACCAAACAAAGATGCCGCTAGATATCGTTGTCGTAAAGGATACCCGACAATAAATGTATTGGCAGCTTGTACATTTGACTTGAAGTTTACATATGTTCTAACTTGTTGGGAGGGGACTGCATCAGACTCGAGAATAATAAAGGATGCATTTAGTAGAAGTGATAAACTAGTAATTCCATCGGGTAATTTTTCAAACTAGTTTTAATTAATTGTTATATTATTTTAGAATATTACTAATTACAATTTAATTATAGGTAAATATTGTTTAGTAGATGCGGGTTTGCCTCATACAAGCTCACTAATGACACCATATAGAGGCGTTAGGTATCACTTGAAAGAGTACTCAACCCGTGCCCCTGAGAACTCAAAGGAGTTGTTCAACCTTCGTCATGCGTCATTACGTAACGCAATTGAACGAGCATTTGGTGTCCTAAAAAAGAGGTTTCCTATCATTAGAAGTACAGCAGAACCATTTTACTCTTGTCAAACACAGTCAGCCATCTTTTTGGCATGTTGCATTTTACACAACTTTTTACTAGACGAAGACCGTGACAAAGATCTTGAAGATGAAGTCTTAAATGAGGTGTTAAATGAACCGGTAGAGGAAGAACGTCAAAGTACTGGAGGCATGCGTGAGGGTAGTACTGAAGCAGACCAATTAAGGAACTCAATTGCAAATCAAATGTGGACCAACTATTTGATGTCACAAGATAATGAAATAGATATGTCAAATTAGTTTTAGAATAGTACATTATACTTCGGTTTGACATTGTATTGATGATTGGTGTTTGAAACTATTTATGTTATTTGTTTTTTTTTAATTATTAAACATTATTACATTTACCAATTGCAAGTTTTTAGTTGTTCTAACAATATATTCTTGTTGAAGTTATATTATTAACTCTTATTACATTTGCAGATCGTAATTCATCATGACCAAACATGACGTTAGTGAAAATACCAGTGAAAAAGAAAACATGGTGTGGACGGAAGCTATGGATAATGCATTCATACAATCCATGGTAACGCAAGGGATCAATGGTTATAGGATTGGTGGAAATTTTACTCCACAAGCATACAAAAATATGGTTGCGGAGCTTAGCACAAATCTTGAAATGAATTTTACCAAAGCTCATTTGAAGAATCGTTTAAAGACGTTGAAAAACCGTTTTTCTGCCTGGTATGATATGTTTCAGGGAACGTCATTAAGTGGGTTCTCATGGAATCCTGAAACTCAACTAATTGAAGCGGAGGATGAAGTCTGGCAAAAATTAATAGATGTAAGTGCTTTAACTATATACTAGAATATTCAGATTATCGTCTGTAATACTAATTACTTTGATTTTGTTAAATAGTCAAAGCCAAAAGCTACGGCGTTGAAGACGAAGAAAGTCGCAAACTATGATGAAATGCTACAACTATTCGCAAAGGATAGGGCATCAGGTGCACAAGCTGAAACTGCTAAAGAAAGAAATGCCCGGTTGCAGAAGGATGATGGCATTAACACAGAAACACCTCCAAAACTGGATGAATTCTTAGTTGCCAATGATGTAACTCTAGAGAGCCAATACAATCTTGATGATGATGTACATGTGGTTGATCTTACGTCTTCTCTACCTGAGCAGTCTTCTAGTGCAAAGAAATATAAGAGTAGAAAAAGAAAAGTCGAACAAGTAGATGATGATTTAACCTCAAGGATTATGAATGGTGTTGACAGCATAGCTAATGCTATTGCTGAAGGTAACAAAATTATTCAGGAAAGCAATAAAATACTTGAAAGAGTTAATCATCGCGAGTACACAGGTGATGAAATTATTAAAGAATTGGAACCGATGGGTTTGGAACCTCAAGAAATACCATTGGCTTTCAATTATTTGGTGGAGAATCAAGCTAAAGCGAGATCATTATTTAGTTGTTCTCCTAATATGCGGTTGACTTTGCTGAGAGGTATGTTGGGTTTAGGTAATTAAGGACTCAAGGATGCATTTATCTAGTAAAGTTTTTCTTGTTTGATAACTTAGTACGTTTATGACCTTTTTATTTGTTTCTTGTTTATTTGACATTTTATTTGTTTCTTGTTTGTTTGACCTTATCTAGTAAAGTTTTTCTTGTTTGATAACTTGGTTTCTGTATTTCCTCTTTTAATTTATTGTTTCGTATTAGGGATGAGCATTTGGTATCGGGTACCGGTACCGAACCGTACCGGGTATATTCGGTAACGGTACCAGTTCCCATTTTCTTCGTTTTTCGGTACCGGAATTTACGGGTAAAACACCGGTAAGTACCGATACCATGCTCATCCCTATTTCGTATAGTGGGTCTTGCGTTATTTCGTATGTAGCAACTGTTATTGTGTGTGGCAATTTAGATCCAATTAGTTTTAGGCGTGGGAGGGTTTGGGACTGCTACAAGGGTTGGTTGGATGAAAAGACAATGTTGCCCTCTAAGAATGGTACTGGATTCAAGGTGACTATGACACTCTTGAAGAGCTACTTGAAATGATCACATGGACTAACCTATATCACATTGCTGTTTGATTTAATAAGTCAAACTGGTCACCAATCCATTACAGTTTGACTTTAACATGTCAAACACGACCCATTTCATATAACAACCTGCTGCATTTCATCTAAATACAATACATCCATGACACAATGAAATACAACCATGCCACAACCTGCTGTGTTTCATCTAACGATACAACCATGACACAATGCAACACATTCAAGTTTTCTAGCCGGTGGAGCTACAATATCTGCTGGTCGAGTGGTGATTAGAGATGGTATTTTGGAGGTAAGTGTCTATAATCATTTATAAGTTTTACCATAGAATATAATCTTGTAGAGAGTAACATTATTTCTAAAAATCGACAGGCTGTTTGGCCTCATAGTGGAAATTACCTCCCGACGGATAAAAATTTGATGCTTTCATGTCGTTTCTTGAGCAACACAATGTCGATCTCAATACTGTCAAGGTAAAATAAAGAATATTCGGTGCTCGAGATTCATGGTCAACGTTTCAGGAGGTAACTATAAGCAAACGAGGGGTTCGACCAGAAAGGTAACTATAAGCATTTCTTCTACAAATCGAAAGCTCGAGAACCGCTTTCGGTTCTAGATGGAGTTCCCATTGCGGTCAAGGATGAAATAGATTGCATGCCATATCCAACTACTGGTAATTTCATATGGCGATATACCATTTTAGCTTTGATTCAAAGGAGTAACATTCTTAAGTTGCATTACTGACCATTAATATAGGAGGTTCAAAGTGGTTGCATAAAGTAAGACCTTGCAAAGAGGATGCCTGTTGTGTTGAACTTGTGGGAAAGACAAATATGCACGAGCTAGGTACAGGAACCAGTGGAATAAATCCTCACTATGGGTATAGAAACAATTCCAAAACACTTGGAATAAACACATGTACACTAATCTTAATTTCTTGTTGCTGTTTTTTTATCAACACAGGACGTCTGATATGTAGAAGCAGGTCAAACCTAGAAACAAAATGTTAATTAAAATGTTTTATGTTTAAAGGGTATAATGGTAAAATTGTTATTTTCTTTTCTTTTCCTCCTAACTCGGGAACACAGATTTCTTCTCTTTTCCTTTACATTTCATTAAACTCGGGAACACGAAAAAAATCACATATTTTCACTCCTTTTCTCTCTTAATTTATTTTCCTTCCCCTCCCCCTGTTAAATGAGACTCGGGAACAGAGTGTTAGAGTTTCTTGCCTCCTGTGGTATGAGCAAGATCTCACCAGATCCAACAATGGCTTGGTCTGTAATAGTGGTCGACAGTGGCGAAGCTTGCCGGAGAAAATGGAGGGGGCTAAAACATATATACTAAAAAATTTCTATAGAATCGGGGGGGTAAAAACGTATATATCCAAAAATTTCTATACGAAAACTACATATATAACACTAGGGTTGATTTATAATACAAAGTATTTAAAAATAAGAAGGGTAAGAAGCCACCAGAGAGTGACAAGTGTCCTAGGAGAAATTAAATAGAAAGGGTAATTTTGTCTACAAGAGGAAAGAGAATATGCACATGCAAGTCACATGTTATTTCACCCCCCCCCCCAATTTTTAAACGTCCGTAACTTTTTTATGCATCATTTGTTTTAAAAAAAAATATACCATAAAATCGAGCGTTTTTTTATCTTTAATATGAGTACCATATTGTTATATTTTTCAAAAAAAATTCAAAAACCCAGTTGCATATTACACAATGGACATGATGTAAAACACAATGTAAAGTAGATCAAAAACACAATCAATAACAACAGATAAAGACACAATGGAAAACATACTAAAACACAATGACCATAACATATAACACAATGGCGATAACATATAACACAATAAGTATCAGACTAAATAAAAACACAATTGATGACAACAGATAAAAGACACAATTAATGACAGCAGATAAAAGACACAATGGAGAGCGTTTTTTTATCTTTAATATGAGTACCATATTGTTATATTTTTCAAAAAAAAATCAAAAACCCAGTTGCATATTACACAATGGACATGATGTAAAACACAGTGTAAAGTAGATCAAAAACACAATCAATAACAACAGATAAAGACACAATGGCAACATACTAAAACACAATGACCATAACATATAACACAATGACGATAACATATAACACAATAAGTATCAGACTAAATAAAAACACAATTGATGACAACAGATAAAAGACACAATTAATGACAGCAGATAAAAGACACAATGGAGAGCAGATGAAGACACAATGGAAAACAAACTAAAAACACAATACACAACAAACTAAAACACAATGAACAAAGATAATAAAAAAAAAATTGAACAAATTATTAAAACACAATGGACAACATATTAAAACACAATGAATAACATATTAAACACAATCACCTGAACTAATAACACAATTTATAGAAAACCCAGATATAACACCATCTTCATTGTGTCATATATTGTGTTATAGGTTCTTATAAAAATGCAATGGATAGAACCCAAATTAACATTGTGTTATAGGTTTTGATAATAACACAATGGACATGATGTAAAACACAATGTAAAGTAGATAAAAAACACAATCAATGACAACAGATAAAGACACAATGGACAACATACTAAAACACAATGACCATAACGTATAACACAATGGCGATAACATATAACACAATAAGTATCATACTAAATAAAAACACAATTGATGACAACAGATAAAAGACACAATTAACACAATAATGTATAGAAACTCTACTGACCAAAACCCAGTTAAAAGACACAATGACCTGAACCTTTAACACAATGCAAAAAAAAAAAACCCAGTAAAAATGAAAATTTTTATTTTATTTTTATATGATAATATGGTACTCGTATTAAAGATAAAAAAACGCTCGTTAATATGGTGAAATTTTTTTTTAAAAAAATATCGTATGAAAAAGTTATGGACGTTTTAAATCGATGGGGGAATTGGCATGTGCCTTGCATGTGGAGAGAGAAAATCCATAAATATAGGATTCCCTTTATGCCTTTCTATTATCTTCTTTTCCCTACAACTAATCTCAATCCTCCAAATCTAAGATCAATGGACTAGAATCCTTCTTACCCTTCTTATTTATTTTATCCTTTGTATTTGATCCTAACCCTATAACACTAAACTACATATATAAAACTACTGAGCGAAACCCCCCCCCCCCCCCAAGAAGCTTCGCCCCTGGTGGTCGAGGCAAGTTCCAACAACCCGAGGTAAGTCCATCAACCTCCTTTGATTTGTTTAGATCATGCCCTTTAGTTTTCGAATCCGATGTTTGTATCTGCTTTAAACTTGCAGATCTAGGGTTTTATTTTCATGTCTGAGGTAAACTCTACTTTGAATCAACAGATCTAGGGTTTAATATCTCATGTCTAAGGGTTTTATTTGACAGATCTCATGATTCCACTTGGCTGAGGTATCTTCTCTGGCGGCGGCAGTGAATTTGACAAGGGTGTAGAGGAGCTGCGTGTGTGGAGACTCGATGAAAATGGGTGGCCCCGGCATCAACAGCAGGCGCCGGCTAGGGTTTTGACCACGACCACTTGGTAAGTTCAGTTCATCCAAAAATCTTTACCGATGAAAACGGATTGTTACAAATAATCAGCTTTTGTAATTTTGTTTGCATATTAAACATGTGTTTATGCAGATTATCCACTAACAAATATCGGGAATGTTCCTTTGATTCAAGTTTTAGAGTTCATTTTACACTTGGGTACTGGTCTTCAAGATTATTTCGGGATTTTGCTTAAAAGAGTAAAGTTTTTTCTTTTTTTTTTGTTGTTTATTTTACATTAAAATAGTTTACTTTTTGTTGAAATTCGTTTGAATAAGTCAGTAACAAGTAATTTTAGGTGACCTTTTGAATATCTTGGTTGATTTTCAAAGATTTATATTATGAGAGTTTGAAGTGTGTGATTCGTAGGGGAATGGAATATATGCATGTTATAAACTGTATTTAATGAATAGGAATAGGCAAATATATGAACTGCAAGTGTTTTGAATGGGAATATTTCATATATTTTTTTTTCTTGAGTAAATATGATAGGCTTTTCAACCAAAGGGTATTTCCCTATAACAAGGCTATTGAAGACATAAACTTTTAAATAATATGAGCATAGTGGAGTAATGCTTGCTTATGACTTCAAATGCATTTACTTGAATATATTTACAATTCCTTTTTTATATTCTCATTGTCGTCTAAAATCTGCAGATAGTGAGGGTCGGGCCCCTTTGCACTGGGTTGTTGATCGAGGCCATATCGAACTTGAAAAGGCATCGGTTTAGGGTAATATTCCAACTCCTACAGGTCAAATGGGGTCAATTCATAAAGTCAGCTAAAAACGAAATGGGTCAAATTGTTTTAAAGTCCCTCAAGTGTTATTTAAAAATTTAAATAGCTAATTCATATTTTTTCTATAAAGTTGGATTATTATTAAAACGATAATGAATTCAGGTTTATCTAAACTATTTATAAAAACACATAGGTCTTAGACAAAAAAGTGATTTAGGTCAATACAACTATACAATCCATAATAAAAAATCAACTGTTCAACTTGTTATCTACCTTGTCGGTTTGTCACTCGCTTGGACTAATATATTTGTTGATGAAGGATAACGAGGGCCAGACACCGTTGCATTATGCTGCTGTTTGAGAGAGAGAACGCATAGCCGAGCTGCTTGTGAAGAAAAACGCATCAACATATATAAAAGACGATGACGGAAACTATCCTGCTGATCTTTGTGATTCAAACGAGCCGAGCTACTCGAGATTGGCTCAAAAAAAGCTCGAACGATCCGAGCTTAAACGAGCGCAGCCGCAGCGAGCGCAGCCGCCGTGTATTGTTGGACGGATCAACCTCGCTGCCGCTACGCAGCCGCAGCGAGCGCAGTTTGCTGAAGGTTTTTTTTAATCAATTTTTTTGTTCAATTTGTGGTTTGCAAAAGGTTTAGTGTGATAATCAGTTGAAGACTTTCCAAAAAAATAGAAATGTTGCTGATTTATTTATGATCAGTTTATTCTAAGAGTTAATTTTTTTTAGTAAAATGCTATTTTCGTCCCAGAGGTTTGGCCAATTTTGCGTTTTTATCCAAAGGTTTATTTTTCCGCATCTGGATCCAAAAGTGTGAAATCTTGTAATTTTCATCCGGCTCATTAACTCCATCCTTTTTTATCCGTTAAGTCAGGGGTATTACTGTCTTATTTGTAAACTTAAAAGGGCAATTCGGTTTTTTCACTTTATTTAAAAATACCGAATACCCTGAAAAAGAGTGAATTGCCGTTTAAGTTAAGAAAAAAGATGGAAATACCCATATGACTTAATGGAGAAAAATGAATGGAGTTAAGAGCCAGATGAAAATGGCAAGCTTTCAAACCTTTTGGATTAGATAAAGAAAAACAAACCTTTGGACGAAAGTCGCAAAACTGGCCAAACCTCGGGGACAAAAATGGCATTTTCTACCCGATAAGTTTTGATTTTTCTCATATTAATGCAGGTAGGTGTGCATGCTGAACATGGTTACTCGAGAAGCCTGTGCAAGGTCGGCTATACAACAGATTGGATTTATTGGGTGAATCTAACAGATTGGATTTATTGAGACTGGACTACCAAAAAGGAATCGATGTAATACTCTCTGCAGCTCCAGCCTTGCTGCAAGATGATGTTCAATTTGTAAGAATTTATCTAAAGAATGGAATGGAGTTATGACTGATGGATGAATAAAGATGGAAAATTGTTTCAGGTTATGCTTGGATCTGGAGAGAGACAATATGAAGAGTGGATGAGAGCAATTGAAGCAGCATTGAATATTAAATACCGGGGATGGGTTGGATTTAATGTTGCTATTGCTCACCGGATAACTGCAGGGTAACTAAATGATGGATTGTATTATATGTAGGCAACATAAGTTCCTTCCATTTATGATGTGTGAAATGTGCAGTTGTGATATCCTGTTAATGCCCTCAAGATTCGAGCCATGTGGTCTAAACCAGCTGTATGCAATGAGGTATGGAACTGTACCAGTCGTCCATGGAACCGGAGGACTTAGAGTGAGTTGACTGTGTATGATCTTTGTTTGATGGTAACCTTTATGTTTTTTTGACTATTTCTCAGACTATTTTTAGGTGTTTTAGTTGCAATTTGATTTCTAATTGCTGGCAGGTGGTTGGATCGGATTTAGTGGATGATGAAAGCAAGCAAAAAGGCATATTCAATTGCTTGCAGGTCTTTTTTTTTCCTTCAATTTTTACCTTTTTTCTGATCATTTAATGTCAAAAACTTTCTATTTTTCAATAACAATATATTATTAATACTATAATTTTCAATACTTTTGAGACTGGATCAGACCGGGAACCACGTATGTTGCCATTCGGGTTGATGGCATTTGGATTGATGCCGTTCTGGTTGAGGGCATTTGGATCGTTACTGGTTAAACCGACCGGTTTTCGTGAGTTGAGGTTGAAAATGTCAAAAGCTCCTTATTCATGTAACAAATACTTTTTAAAAATGTATATGATACTCTCTGAGAGATGACTTGAGAATGAGTTGCTTATTCAGGTGCTTCAAATTTATATTTATATATGTTGTAATAACACAATGGGCTATTCTGATTCAGTTAGTGATTTTTTTCCTAAAAGGTGACCAAATTTCTGTTTCTGAGATCGTCTTTTGTAATGTGAATTGGTAAAAGTTGTTTTGTGGGTTCATTTAATAATTTAGTAAGTAATGTGGACTAAACAACTAACTGCGTTTTTAGATGATATCCTTAATAACTTAACGCATGTTTCGTGACAGGTAACACACTCTGTGGTTCGTACGCGCCAGGTGCTTTTGGTCAATCAACCGCCTCCAGCTATAGGGTTGTGAGGCTACCATTATTACCTGGTTCATACCCACCAGATGCTTATGGTGTTATATTGCTTTCATCTAGCATTGTTCCTTTACCAAATTGGAGTTCTTGAATTAAGGTACATGTTACCGATAAGATTTTGGTTTGATTATAGAGTTACTGTATAAAATATGATTTGAAAAAGCTATGTTGATGTGTTCTTAAGATTCAAGTGATTTAATAATTTTTCTTTCGAAATTGCAGGAGCAACCTCTTTCCTGTTCACTGAATACCAATACGTTGGAGTATTTATGGTCATTTTCGCTGTTCTAATCTTCGTATTCCTCAGGTCCATTGAGGGATTCAGCACAAGTAGTAAAACATGCACATACGACACCACCAAGATGTGCAAGCCCGCTCTAATGACAGCAGTGTTCAGCACTGTGTCATTCTTGCTTGGTGCCATCACCTCAGTTGTCTCTGGCTTACCATCCGTGTACTTTACTAAAATTTGATCGGTGCAGTGAGCACGCGAGCGCAGCAAGTGCAGCCGCAGCGGCGCGGTGAGGGCAGCCGCAGTGAGCGCAGCGGCATGGTTAATAAAAAAATAAAAAAAAATTGCCACCTCTAAGTAGATATATATCAGAATGTTCAAATTCATATTTATTGTTTTGTTTATGCGTTTAATCGTTTGATTAACGACTCGATTGATTTGTTTGTAAACGAACTTATTTATCTTACTTTAATTTTTGTATTAAGCATCATCTATCGCGCCTTTGCTAACTGACTTTTATAGATCACTACTTAAGGGAGAATGAACAATTATCCAAATATGGAGATACTAAATCTGCTCGAGCTATGATGCTGGTTGAACTTAAGAAGCTAATTGAAGGAAATCCTTTATTTTGTGACAAATTGCAGTTCCAAACCTTAAGAATTCAAGATTAAGGACTCTTATAAACCAAAGGTAAACCTTAAGATTGTTTGGGAAATTTTTGACTATGTTTTGTACATCTTACAATATAGTAGTTAATGTTAGTTAATTGTGTAATTGTATCACAATTTGAACCAACAAAATCCTAGGTAGTCCGTCTATTTCAGGTAACATAACTAGAATCACACACTTTTCTTTGTTTTCTCCTGAGTCGCACAATAACCACCAAACGCCATCACGAAACCACCAATCGCCGCAAACCGCTGATTCTCTGCCGCTGAAGAAGGCCGCAACCGACCCTCACATTCTGCTACACTGCCACCATTGTCTTCACAAGCCACATTGGAAACTACATCCCCGTACATAGCCCTAAACTCACCAACCTAAGTGATATGTTTCCCGCCGCATCGCGTGGGTAAACGACTAGTATATATATATATACATATGGAATACATAGATAATATAAAGATTACAAAGTCCTATCGGTCAAGTATGAGGTAGGAGATTAGAATCTCTATTTAGGCACCTCTTTGTGTCATAGAAGTCATGTAGGAGGTAGGAAGAACAAGTCTTCCATTTAGGCACCTCTAGATGTTCACCACTACACTTGATGTTATGAACATTCAAGGAGGGTCATGAACTTACAAGTAATAATAGAATATGAACAACTAATCTATGAGAAAACATCAAGCAATGTGTGGATTTTCAAGTAGGATAGCCCAAGCTAATCCTAAATCACACAATCATCAAGTCTTAAGCTTGAACATCACTTTTGGGTTAAACCCTTGAACAAAACAGAAAGTTTGTGAGGTTCGCACCTCTGATTTTACATGTCTCAACCTTGTTTTTAAGCCTAACTAACCATAGATGTAGTTATAAGCATAAGGACATAGGTTTGAGATGAGATAACTCAAGTTTAAACAAGATTTAACAAAGTTTGATTCAAAACAGAAACATCAGTCCACTTTGGAGCCTTTTCGGGGACATTCCAGGCCCTGGTTTTCCATGGAAAACCTCTGGAAATGTTCCCAATGTTGTTCCAAGCAAGTGGGAAAAAGAATCAAAGCAAATGGTTTAGAAATGAGTGAGATATGCTTGTTTTTGTAACTTGAAACATTTATGTCCGAATTCTGATTTCTAGCTATGTTTGAGAGTGATTTGGGAGAGAAAGATGAGAGTTATAAAGTGTATGAAGTGTGGAAAAGGCTTGGTTTTATAGGGAATGATTAGGGTTAGTTGGTTGTGAGTATTTAATGTAGAAAACACAAAAATCAAACCCAAGAAACACAAAAAGACCAATCCCCGCGGCTGGAAAGATGATTATGCGGATCGGGGGGCTCGCGCTGCGCGACCATCATCAGGAGTCCTCGTCACGCGACACGATGGGTGAAAGTTTTGGAATTAACTTTGTTTTATGGCAGCTTTGGTCCCTTGAGTTCATATTTGGAGGTTTTAATGCATTTTAAGGGTACTTTGTGTAATAAAAAGCATATGGTAAAGGTTGTTTAAGTTCTATTAGCATAAAACAAGTATGGGTAAGTATGATTAAGTATAAGCATCGTAAATAGGTATCATATAGGTCTAGTTCATGCGTAGAAAGTGTATGATTCATGTAGATCACGTATAAACAAGATTTCCAAGAATAGAATTATGAACAAGCTTTCTAATTAAGGAAAGGACGAAACGTTGGGCGTTACACACCAATCGAAAATCCTCCAGGTAGAATAATGATTGGAAATGTTTTAGTAATTTCATGTGTTATGATATGATCTAAGTGTAATCTTGATTTTTCATTAACATTGATAAACAGTGCACGGCTGTACATACAAAACATTCCAGGGTTGTAACCCAAGGTCATTTACTAGTGCTGAAGGACCCCTTATATCGTTAGATGGATCGAAAAGATGGAGTTAGTTATAATAATCAGCGGTTGCGCAGCAGACCTGAGGGTTAGGTATGCATCATGTTCCTTTCTTGACGCCCAAGTTCAAATTTTAGGAGAAGACGTTGCCTACAGTCTTACCTGGAATGAACTAAAAGAAATGTTTCTTAAGGAATACTGCCCACGTAGTGAATTACAGAAAATCGAGACCGATTTATGGAATCTGACCATGGAAGGCTTGAATGTCAGAACTTACATGTCTCGGTTCAATGATCTGGCCAGGTTGGTTCCCCGAATGGTCACTCCTGATTATGTGAAGGTCGAATGGTATATTTGGGGATTAGCGCCACAGATTCGCAGTCTGGTTACATCCGCGAAACCCACTACCTACTTGGAAGCTACTTCTTTAGCCAAGTCACTAACTGATGATGTTGTCCACAAAAGCAGTTTTAATAGGAAGGGCGAGACAGGGAAGTCAGCAGCAAAAGTCATCGCAGATAAGAAGCTGGATCGATAACAGCATTCGGAACACAAGTCTAGGGATTTTAAGAAACGGAAGTTTGAGAGTCCAAGGAAAGAATCTGATGAAAAGCGTGAGAGGAAACACAACACTGGTAAAGCATTTATGGCCAACACCAGTAGTTTGGGTAGAATTGCGAGCAGAAATGATAAAGGTAACATGAAAAAGAGGACTCAAGGAGACGAACAGAAGAAATGTGGTAGATGTGGCCGAGATGGACATGCTGCTCATGAATGCTACGCCAAGAGCACCACTGATGGAACCAAGCTTGATGGATGTTTTGAGTGTGGAGCACCGGGACATTTCAAGCAAGATTGTCCGAAGTTGAAAGGCCAAACTGCGAGGGGTGGGCATTTGAGCTGAATGCTGGGAAGGCACGTGAAGACCCTGCGGTTGTTACTGGTATGTTTTTAATCAATTACCACTTTGCATTCGTACTATTTGATACTGGAGCTGACATGAGTTTTGTTTCGAAAAACTTTGAACCGTTTTTGTGTTCACAAGTAAGTAAGCTAGATAAAAAGTATTCAATAGAATTAGGAAATGGTAAATTGATAGAAACTGATAAGGTCATTCGTGATTGTAATATCCGATTAAGCGACCATAGTTTTAGTATTGATTTGTTACCAGTGGAGTTGGGAAGTTTTGATGTGGTAGTAGGAATGGACTGGCTATCCAAAAACAAGGCTAAAATCGTGTGCTTAAAGAAACTTGTGAGGATACCTTATCCCAACGACGAAGTGATATTAGTTCACAGAGATCGTGCGAATCACAAGTTCGGAATCATTAGTGTAATGAAGATGCACAAGATGTTCCGTAAAGGTTACCCTGCATTTTTAATCAATGTAGTCGATACCAAAGTTGAAGGAAGAATGGTCGAAGACATTCTGATAGTTTGAGAATATCCAGAAGTTTTCCCAGAAGACTTGCCTGGAATACCCCCTGCGAGACAGATTGAATTCAGAATCGATCTTGTACCAGGTGCAGCACCTATTGCAAAATATCCCTATAGATTAGCGCCATCTGAAATGCAGGAATTATCAAATCAACTTCAAGAGTTGTTAGATAAGGGTTTTATTCGACCGAGCTTTTCACCCTAGGGAGCGCCCGTTTTGTTTGTAAAGAAGAAAGATGCTTCTTTCAGAATGTGCATAGATTATCGGGAACTGAACAAGTTAACTATTAAGAATCGATATCCTTTGCCGAGAATTGATGACTTGTTCTATCAATTGCAAGGATCCAGTTATTACTCGAAAATAGACCTACGCTCGGGATACCATCAGTTGACGATCGCCGATGAAGATGTACCTAAGACCGCATTTTGAACACGGTATGGCCACTATGAGTTTTTGGTCATGCCCTTTGGCCTAACCAATGCACCAGCAGTGTTCATAGATCTTATGAACAGGGTGTGTAAGCCTTACTTGGATAAATTCGTGAGAGTATTCATTGATGACAAACTTATTTATTCACGAACCAAGAAAGATCATAAGCAACACCTGAGACTGATTTTGGAGCTGTTGAAGAAGGAGAAATTGTATGCCAAGAAGTGTGAGTTTTAGATTCGGGGAGTCCATTTACTCGGACATGTTATAAATGAGAAGGGTGTACACGTGGATCCTTCAAAGATTGAAGCGATCAAGAATTGGGAAGCACAAAGGACCCCTTTCGAAGTACGACAATCCTTAGGACTTGCTTGGTACTACCGGAGATTCATAGAAACTTTCTCCCGATTAGCGCAACGTTTGACGCTATTGACCCAGAAGGATAAAAAGTTCGACTGGACAGAGAAACAAGAGGAAGCATTTAGGATGTTGAAGGAGAGATTGTGTAGTACACCAATCATGTCCCTGCTTGAGGGAATTGATGGGTTTGTTGTATATTGTGATGCGTCACGTTTGGGCCTCGGATGTGTGCTAATGCAGAAGGACAAAGTGATAGCCTATGCATCCAGACAACTGAAAGTGCACGAGAAGAACTACACAACTCACGATTTGGAGCTGGGAGCAATCGTATTTGCTCTGAAGATTTGGAGAAATTACTTGTATGGCACTAAGTGTACCGTCTACATCGATCACAAGAGTCTTCAGCATATCTTCGATCAAAAAGAGCTCAACATGAGACAACGGCGTTGGGTAGAGTTGCTCAGTGATTACAAGTGTGATATCCGTTATTACCTCGGTAAATCCAATGTTGTCGCAGATGCCCTTAGCAGGAAGGAACGAGAGAAGCCTCTACGTGTTTGTGCATTGGGATTAACTATCCAAACGAGTTTGACTTCTTAGATTAGCAGGGCATAACGAGAAGCTCTAAGAGAAGAGAATTCGAGGATAGAAGGTTTGAGGGGATTGGAGTGTGAATTGATACCGAAGGAAGATGAAGTCATGTACTTCATGAATCGAATTTGGGTTCCGTTGAGAGGAAACCTACGTGAGCTAGTGATGAATGAAGCTCATAAATCTTGATATTCCATTCACCCGGGATCTACTAAGATGTACCAAGACATCTAGGAGTTGTACTGGTGGCCAAACATGAAGAAGGATACTGCGGTTTACGTCAGTAAGTGTTTGACATGTTCGAAAGTCAAGGCTGAACATCAGAAGCCATCAGGGCTCCTGCAGCAACCGAAAATTCCTAAATGGAAATGGGAACATCTCACGATGGATTTCATTACTAAATTACCTCGTATGCCACGCGGACATGACACCATTTACGTAATTGTCGACCGATTAACAAAATTTTCTCATTTCCTGCCCATTAAGGAAACTGACAAGACGGAAAAGATATCGCAACTGTATCTTAATGAGATTGTAGCCCGACACGGAGTGCTTGTATCAATCATTTCTGATAGAGACGGATGATTTAACTCCAGATTTTGGCGATCCTTCCGGGAATCACTGGGCTCTCGAATAGATATGAGCACTACATATCATCCTCAAACGGATGGTCAGAGTGAGAGGACCATTCAGACCTTAGAGGATATGCTATGTGCTTGTGCGATAGATTTAGCGGAAGTTGGGATACTCATCTACCGTTAGCTGAGTTTTCATATAACAATAATTATCACGCTAGTATCAAAGCCGCTCCATTCGAAGCTCTTTACGGTAGGAAGTGTCGATCGCCCCTTTGTTGGGCAAAAGTAGGCGAAAGGCAGTTAACTGGTCCCGAACTTATTCAGGAAACCATGATAAGGTTGTCCTGATCAAGGGAAGGTTGAAAGCTGCCGCTGATCGACAAAAGAGCTACGCAGACAATCGGAGGAAGCCGTTGCAATTCCAAGTCGGAGATCGTGTGATGTTGAAGGTGTCACCCTGGAAGGGTGTTGTTAGGTTCGGAAAGGGGGGAAAGCTGATTTCGCGCTACATAGGTCCGTTTGAAATCCTATCTCGAGTTGGGCCAGTCCCATATAGACTCGAGCTGCCATAGGAGTTGGAGGGAGTACATGATGTGTTTCATGTCTCCAATCTGGAGAAGTGTTTATCGGATGAAACACTAATCATACCCCCTAACGAGGTTCAAATAGACGATAAACTTAGATTTATCGAATTGCCTGTGGAAGTATTAGATGAGAAGGTCCAGAAGCTTCGAAGAAGTCGAATAAAGCTAGTGAAGGTCCGATGGAACTCTAGACGTGGACCCGAGTTCACTTGGGAGCGACGGGACCAGATGTAGCAAAAATATCCTCATCTATTTCCATCTGATGCAAAATCCAAACCTGTAGAGTAGAATGTCGGGGACGAAATTCCCTAAACAGGGAGAGACTATGACACCCGGCAATTTAGGCCAGCACCGTACTGTTGTGACATGTGTAGTGACTAGATGATAATAAGATTTTATTAGACATGATGTTATTTAATAATAACAGAAGTTCGGTAAATCCAAACTAAGTTAAAAGGTCAGTTGGCAATGAAAAGATAAACGTTTATCGCGTAACGAACAAAATGCGAAATGAACGTCGGTGACCTCCCGGATAATATTAAAATCCTAAAAATATTCCATTATGATTGAAATCCTATTTCTAATCATAATCGTGAAGAAAAATTTATTAAAGCACTTAAAATTCTTATTTTACGAATCTAAGCACATAGCGCGCGATACCGCGTGTATACTGCGAAATGTAGATAACGCAGTCAATCTAGAATGAAGAAATATTATTCAGTAATATTTTAGTAGGATTATTTTTATAAGTTGATAAAATAATTTTTAAAAGCGTTA
Organism: Helianthus tuberosus; assembly: GCA_030545235.1. Classification (NCBI taxonomy): domain Eukaryota; kingdom Viridiplantae; phylum Streptophyta; class Magnoliopsida; order Asterales; family Asteraceae; genus Helianthus; species Helianthus tuberosus. The sequence continues at coordinate 98,126,344 of CM060367.1, forward strand.
AAACGCGATGAAACGTCAGACAAAATACCCAGTTGTCAGTAAAATACGTGTTTTTTACCTGCATTATGTGTATATATTGTATGTATATGTGTGTAATGTGAGAGAGGTGAAAGGTGGCGGCAATATGAGTGCCCACCTCTCTGTTGAATTGTGTGAAATGGACAAGTGTTGAATACATGCAAAAACTAATCATTCAAAACCACTTAATCTTTTCAAAAACCATCAAACAACTTCATTCTTTCCTTCCTTCACACCTCACGGTCGAGACCTCCTCACCATACACCCACTTTCAAATTTCAACTCATTTTCATGAAGATCATGGACATTTCAAGCTAGTTTTGATTCGGTTTGAAGATCTAAAGGTGATTCCAAGGCGATTTCAAAGAGGAACAAGCTCATTATCATCAAAAATCTTATCATAATTCCACTTTTATACTTGAAAGGTATAAAAATTTCATTTCTTTAAAAACTTGTTCTTGATGATGATGATTATTATCATGGTTCTCGAATACTTGGAATTCTTACAAACAAAACAACAAATGGTTTTTACAAAATTAAAAATGAGATGAATGTGTGTGAAGTCGTGAGTATGTGTGTGTATGTTAGGTTATATGTTTTGATTTTTGATTAAAAGTGTTCTTGAAGTATGATTGTTTGAATGATTTACGTAACATGCATGTAAAATTTGAATGATAGATATGTTGAAAGTAACTTGAAAGTTCTTGAAATAATATTTGTTACATGTATGATCATATGGCCGAAATTTATAGGCTAGTGTGAAGATGATGGTGTTATGAATAAGTAGTTTAACTTTGAATTGTAAGAATTATGGAAAGCATGCATGATTAATCAAAAGGTTCTCATGAAAGATACTTGTAAATCGGAATGTAAACTCATAAAAACAATACTATATGATGTGTTTTGATGTAATAAAACTATGTCATAAATTTAGTAGCTTCACATGTTGTACATATAGCTTAAAAAATGGTAAAATGAGTGAAATCGCATGATTTTTGTGTCATGCATGAAACCTGCATTATCATGAGTAAAATTATCATTTTGATCATTAGATAATGTGTGTTATGTTAAAATATCAAGTCGTGATGATTTGGGATGGTTACGGTAAAGTTCGGTACGAAACTATGCGTTAAAACGGTAAAAATCGGCTTTTAAAGTGATTTTTTGAAACTATTTTAAATATGATCATAAACTGATGTTTTTATGATAAATATAAGTATTTTAACTTATAATAAGTATCTTTGGTGTTTGGTTAGTCATACGTGACTTCCGACGCCCAAAAACGCTACCGAAATGGTAAAATACGCAAATTTCAACGTACGTGAAAACGGGATGTTCAAGAGTGAACTTTGTGTGTTATAGTTTGATATGTGAATATGAGTGTGTGTAATATGATTTTCTAAGTGATTTCATGATGCTATGTTTAAACGTTTGTACGGTAGAAACGGTAAACTAGATCAGAAATCGCATTATGTGTAAATATTTGTGATAAACATGAGAAATATATGCTCGAAGTAACTTGATAAGTTATTTGATATATATTAAGTGTTTAAGTATGATATATATGTATGAAATAACGTGATACGTGAATAACAATGTGTGTGTATATATATATATATATACCGAATACGTCCATACTTATGCACATATATTACGAAGCGCAAATCGTAGATATATTGCGAATAAGTAGACATTATAATGTATAAAATGGTCACCTATAAAATCGTTCAAAACGCAGAAATATTAATATATATATATATATATGTGTGTGTGTGTGTGTGTGTGTGTGTGTGTGTATGAACATATATGTATAAATTGCCAACTTAATCAAAATAAAGATTTTCGTGAAAATCTTAGAGATGTGTGAAAATTTGAAGTATCTAAGAAACTAAATTGTTTATAGAACAATTAGTTATTAAATCATTCTTATTTAAATTAGGATACATAGATTCAAACTAAGGGATTGCGAAAAAAACGCGCCCAAAGGTGAGTGTCACGTAACCCCTCTTTTTACTATTTTATATATTGTTTTCGGGGGGAAGAAAACGCCTTTAAAAAGAAAAGTATATGTTTTCTTGTAAAAATATGCTTTTAAATTAAATAAAAATATATTTTCATTGAAAATACGATTTTTAGAGTACCATAATATGTTTTATGAACTCAGAATGATGTATAACTTAAACTAATTTCAAGAAAAACGAGTTTTAATGTAACATATAGGTTTCGGGAAGAAACTGGGTAAAATGACGATGTTATTGGTATAACGATCGTAAAGATTTAAAAACATTTTTTTAATCTAAGTTAGGGCAAATTCGCCAAAGTCTCAAGAGTGTAAGTAGCGCCAATAGTATAACAACCCTCCTACTACACCCTAGAACCTTTAACATAACCCTAAATGTCCTAAAATATACCTCGTACGCGAAAAACGGACACGAAATACCCTTAAACTTAATAAAAATCAATAAAAACAAATAAATAAGGGCCTCACGGGCCGCGACCTGGTGCCCTTGTTCTTGTCGCGGGGCGCGACAGAGTGACACCAGGCGAGCCCTCCGGCTGCCACGTGTCCCTGCCTCATGTCAACCGTACACCTTGACTCACCCAAGCTACGCCCTAACCTACATCGCTCGCGGGCCGCGACAGGCTTAGCCTCGCGGGGCGCGACGGCGTATCCGATCAGCCCTATAAAGGGGGGGGGGGGGGGTCGAGGCCTCATTTGTTTTTGTTCAAATTTCTTTCTTTCTCTCAGACTTTATGTTAGTTAAAACTCTCGGGAAATAATACCCTCTATAAAGCGAAGCTCTGCCTCGTTGTAAATATTATAACTCCACGTTACCCTACTCGATTGATCTAGAATTTTCGTAATGCATCTCAAGGTTCTGCCTGACTCAGTCGTTGGAATTTTGTCTCGTGTTATAACCGATTGGTCTAGGACTCCGTAATGTTTGTCTAGGCTCTGCCAGACTCAGTCATTGGAGTTACTATCTCGTGTTGTACGGTTAATGTGATTGGGTTATTTTACTAACACATGTGCATTGTTTAATTTTAATAGATAATAATCAGAAGATTCACCAGGAAGCTATAATAATATCAAAGTGAGTTCATTCTCTTTTCTCACCGTTTGTGAGTTCATTCTCTTTTTCTCACCGTTTGTGAGTACATTCTCTTTTTGTAAATCTTTTTGTGAGTCAAATTGTTTTACTAAAACCTCAAATGTTTTCAGATTATAATTAACAGTGATTGAGTCTATGTATTCTACAATTACTGCTAGTATGTTGGGGTTTTGTATACACAATGTGGAAGACATTACCATTGGACAAAGAGTTAGCCAATGAGTAATATAACCCACCAGTCAGTATTGACAGTACTGAATGAGTAACTGTGTAGACAAAAACATTGTGATCGCTCTCAATACTGTGAAAAATATATAAAATCGTTTTGATTAAATTGGGATGCATTTGCCAGTATTTCTTGCTGATAAATTGTTTTTAAACGCGTTTCAGGTAACAAAATGTGAAAGCCAATAGAAGCCAGCTGGGAGAGCACTGAAGGCTTGAAAAAGTGGCTATAAAAGTTACCAAATAAGAAACGGAGTTTTTGTTTTCAATAATTAGAGTTTACCCCTATAAATGTATTATCAAATGAAACTCGGGTTTTATCCCCATTATTACTATAAAAGTGTGGTGTTTAACTCTGATAAAAATATTTCCTAACTATGGTCCTGATGTCTCATTTCCGCTGCGTAATTAATAAACACCGATACCATCTGACTGGTTCGCGGCTCCCGCTCCCAGGATAGGGGTCGGGGGTTGCAACAGAAGGTGGTATCAGAGCTACAGCCACTGGTTTAAGCCAAGAAAGTGTTCTGCTGACACTTAAATTCTAAATAAATTGTGTTAGGAAATAAATTATGTGATTCTGTGTATATTATTGTGTTGTGTTATTTGACTATTTGTTAGTTTACAGTATGAGTGAGCAAGGTACGTCGGACGCTTATCGTCAGTTAGCTAGTTCTCCAAAAGATGAAGGAACTTCATCACAGCCTATAACCTCAAGATACTCAGCTGATAGTGAAGAAGGAATATTTATCTTTAAGGCAAAATCTGAGGAGCCATTCCCTCCTAAAAAGAGAGGATGGTTTAGTAGAGCAGCACACGAAAGAAGAAAAAGAATGAAGAAATTACAACAACAGAGAGAATTAGCCAGGGCAAATAGGGAAGTGCTTTCACAAGCTCAGGGAACAGTTACTAGACCCTTGTGGGAAGAGGAACTGGATAGACAGTTGGCAGATTTCCATATGCTAGCCACAACAGCAGTAGACTCTAACCCAACTCAAGTAGTTGAACCAGACCAACAAATATTAGATCTCAACCAGGAAAATCCATTTCCAATCCAAGATATTAACCTTAATGAGTTAACTAGAAACCCAACTGCAATTCCTTTAGAATATGATCCATGGTTTGATGACAATAGGTCATATTCCGCATTTTATACTCCCGAAGAACCATTACCAGCCCAACCTATCAACCCAGTCCCTTTTAGAACGTGACCCGTGGATGGATGATGATAGAACATTTCAGGAAATGTTAAATTCCGAGCCTTATGAAGAACCCTTACCTCCTTACCCAAATCCAGTAGACCCACCCATGAGTCGAGAATGTGTGCAGGAACTTCGTGAGTATGGTGAAGATTTAGTGAATCAAGGAAATAGAATTCGCCAGATAGGGGAACAACTTGTTTGGAAATACGATGAACAAGAAATGCAATACTGGAGAAATGATACCTAGAATAACACCTAGATATATGTGTAATTTTGTATTTTAGAAAAAAATATATATATAAAAATAATGTATAATTATAAATAAACTAAAATAGGATATAGATGCATAACTAATAGTGTGTTTAAATTCTAGTTGTAGTTTGTATTAGACGCATATATAGATATATATGAAAAAGAGTAAAAGTCGCAATGTTCGACGTTTTTGATCAAATATGTTTGCATAATTGTTTGTATTTAATTTTATTCTGTGATATTAATACCTGATAAATGTTTCCAATTCAGATGGACAACGAAGTAAATCAGGAAAACCAGAATAATGATAATAATGGAAACAAAGTGAATAATAGTGCCATCGAACACATAGTCGCACAAGGAATCATAGATGCTTTGCCATATATTATCAAGACTATTAAAGAAGCAGAAAATAAATCTGTAACTGGAAGTAAACGGCAACCCACTGAACCAAATCACAGTGTGAACGGAAATCCTAGACCTCTTATCCAAGCTCCAATTCCAAAAAGAAGAAGAACCATGCTATATGGTTGTTCTTATAAAGAATTATTGACCTGCAAACCAATTGAATTCTCAGGCAATGAAGGAGCCATTGCATCCTTACGTTTGATAGAAAAGACAGAAGCAATCATAAAGATAAGTAAATGTGTAGATGAAGATAAAATTATGTTTGCTTCTAATCTTTTCAAGAATGCTGTGACACCTGTGTCACTGCGACCATTAAACGAATACCAAGCCAATGAGATATTGTGTTTCATACTTGGGATCTGTAAAAATATGTGTATCATTTGCACATATCAATTTTTGTTCAATTTCAAACTCTACATCGCCAACTGGTGCGTAAACGTAATCAGTTTAATGTGACAAACACTACGGAACATAAAAATATGCTTAACATACCTTAAATAACCTCTACATAACTTAGAAATAAGTTTTGAAGGCTTTGGTGTGGCAAAATCAAGTTTAATCGCTTACAGGGACTAAATTCGACAAACTGTGAATGTATGACGATTCGTACTAGAACAGACATTCCGGAACATGACCACAAGTTAAACATACCATAAATATCCTTTACATTGCTTAGAAATTGGCTTTGCAGGGTTCGGTCTGCTAAAATAAACTTTTGGGTCATTCAGGGACTAAAAGCGTCAAAAAGTGCACAAGTTTGCATTTTCGCGCATAACTTACATTCTGAATAAATCCGGACATCCAAAAATTTATGTAAGCATTTAAAATATTTTATTTTAGTGTTTGGCATGATAAAATTCCATTCGTCGCTTAATTTGGATCGTTTTTGCGTTCGTTACGACTTCCGTCGTAATTAAGCGAATAACGCAACCGTACGACCAAACGAACCAACATCCGAGATGTTTTTGAGCATATTTTAAGTTCCCTATACTTTAACTTTATTTTAGAGCCTTGAAATGGGGTTAACGGGGCTTAAAAGTGCCAAAAAATCAAGTTTTACAAGTGCAGGGACCATTTTTGAAATTTCTGGTAGATTCAATGAACCTAGTCCATTTTGAAGTGTTGATGGTTTTAACCCATGGTTTTGCAAAACCATGGGCTGGTATTCAATGAACATAGTCCATATTAGGGGCTCCCATGGTTTTAGAAAACCATGGCCACACATGTAAGGTCCAGATCAAAGCTCAGTTTTCGATGAACGATCTTAACGATTCTTGAATTCCTATAAATACCCACCCTCACTTCCTCCCAAAGCACACTTGAATCTGATTTTGGCTCTCTAAGTTGAAGTTTATGCTTCATACCTGAGAGTAAATCGGATCAAGAGCTTGCGGGGACCTTCTGTAAGTATTCTTTCGTTCTTTTCATTCGTTTTTGTCGTTAAAGTCAAACTGCGTTTGACTTTCTGCTTTGACCAGTTTATGGTCAACGCGAAGTTCATTTGAACTTCATAACATGAGCGTAATCACGATGGTTATAGTCCCTAGTGACTATACCTACTGATTACCACGTTATCTAGGCTCAGTGACGAGTCGTAGTTTCGGCCAAAATGCGTTTTCTCGGGTATTTTGTAACCAAACTACTCTAGGATATCAAAACCGTTTGTTTTGATATCAAAACCTGTTTTCTAACTTAACTAAACATGTTCTAGCATGTTTAGCTCGTCATTTTTTTTAGATTAGTGCTTGTGTGGAGCCGAAAGTCAAGCGGACTAAACACCCGCTTAGACTTTCGAACACGGCCCATTTGGTCTGTTAGGCCCTAAAGTGTGAGACTGACGCATCAAATTAACACAACGGGCTATGGTTACGAGCTGGGCCTTACCGGGTTAGTTTATATTAGGTTGTGGACCTTTATAGGTCACTTGGGCCAAGCTATAGGCCATGTGGGCCAAGCAGGCCCAAGGGAAGCCCATGTGGGAAGTGGGCTTGTCTATGTATATAAACAAGTTTTCAACTTGTTTTAGGGTTTGAACCTCATTGTTACAGAATTCCTAGAGAGAGCTAGAGGAAGGCGATTTGGTTGTTAGCACTTGTACCAGACGGTTTTGCTTTTCAAGTAATAGAATCGTGTGCAAGTGTTGAAAGTGATTCGGTGTGTTCTTCGTATTCGATTTGTTCTTCATATTTTCGTGTTTTTCTTGAATCTCACCAAGTTTGGATTCCGCACAAACTTGGTGATTGTTTGATATCATTGAAAGATCCGGTTAAACGGGACTTACAAGTGGTATCAGAGCCATTAGAACCTATTTCTAGGCTCGGTGTGATATCAAAGATTCAAGATTTTCGTTATTTTTGGTTCGGTGTTCTTCGCGTTCTTCGAAGTGTTCATCGAAATTTTATCAAAAATCACTATATTTTGGTGGTTTGATCTTTTGAAAGGTTGTTAAAGGATTAAATATAATCTTTTTATTTTTTCCGAAAATATCTTGATGTTAATCATAATCCTTTTAAATTTGAAAAGTATCTTGATTTAAAAAAATTTCCAAGTATCTCGGAGTTTGCTACAACTGTCAATATTGTTTCTTATTTCGAGTCATCATCACAACTACCACTACTTTACAGAAGGTTTCGAGTGAAGACAATCTTCTTCACGGTTTCGAGTTACTACATTTGGAGTTACCATTTGAGTCGCAACAATAATCATTCCTCTTGTCTCGAGTCATCACTGTTTCGACTTCCATCTTCCTGGGTTCGAGTCACATCATTCTTCTCGAGTCGCAACCAACACATCATCTTCAGTGGTCTCGACTCATCACCTCACTGGTCTCGAGTCATCTCCTTTTGAGCAGTCTCGAGTCGCAACCACGGTTCCGAGTCGCAACCGAGATCTCGAGTCATCAACATTCACTGTCTCGAGTCGCAACCACGGTTTCGTCAATCAACCTTCTGAGTCGCAACCGAGGTCTCGAGTGGTGTGTTCTCGACAGAGATTTTGAGTTATCTACACTTCAGGTCTCGAGTCGCAATCTCATTTCACAGTCTCGAGTCATCTGCCGTTTCATCTTCGTCTTCTCCGCTTCACCCCCACCGGCGACCAAACCTGCAACTATCATCATCATCGATCACTACACCACCTCCACCAACTTCTCCGATCACTAAACCCCGACTCCGTACACCATCATCATCTCGTTCAACCTTTCGAGTCGCAACCATCAATCGTTCATCATCCTGTTACCATCGTCATATTGTTCACCGACGTAACCACCTCTCCGGTCATCTTCTTCGATCGGTTCTACATCTCCAGTCAACCTCCTTTCACCATCCGTTGTTGGCACATTGAGAGGCAGCAAGATTTGGTATTTGAAATTAGGGTTTCGGGGGATTAGACAAAACGAAGAAGACAACTATTATTTTTTTTAAATAATATTTTAGGTTTTTAATTTTATAATAATATAATAATCATAATCATAAAGCAATCATTACATAATCATTAATTATAATATAATAATAATTAGTATTCTTTTATAATAAAATAAATTATTATATTCTTATTTAAAAAAAAAAGTGAATTTGTTTGGTTGTGAAAAGTTTTGACAGGTTTCGAGGTGTAGTTCTGAAAGCAGGTTCGTTCGCTTGCTAAGGGTTTGAGTTAGCGAGTACACAGGTTCTCGCTTTGGGCTTGTGTTGAGGAAATAGTTAAAAACGCACATTTTTTGGGGATCACATCTTAAAATGTCTTCTAAGAGAGAGGTGCTTGAGCAGGAACTACAAGGATTCAGTTACTCATATGGTGAATCTATAGAAGCACTTACAGGCCGGTTTGCTGAACTGCTCTCTAAAATGGAGAAGGCAGAGATGGTGGTGTCTACTCACACGAGTAACAGAAAGCTTCTGGATGCTATAAAAGAGATTCCAGATCAGGCAAACTGTAGTTGGTTTACCAATGTTAATCAGATAATAGTGACAACCGATTGTTACAAAATGAAGCCGGATGAGCTAATCTCAATCATCAAATCATATGACAATGCTGACAAACAGTCTACTCAATGCAACACATCTGCTGCAGTTTGCTCATCCACACAAAATTTAGCATTTATGTTTAACAAACCCCTGGCTCAAGGAATTACTAAAGAACATGAAAATATACTTTCTGTCTTTTGCACTCCTGAGTGTAGAGAAAGAAATGAGGCATATCGGTTACATAATGCTAAGCTAATTCAAGATTACAATGATATTAAAAATAAAAATTTTACTTTATCGAAAAATGAGAAACTTTATAAAGAAAAAATTGAAGCTCAGCGAAAAGACATCGTCAAACTCAAGGATGATGTAAGTGTGAAATCATCTCAACTCTTTTATGTTCAGGAGAAGCTGTGTGCTGTGACTAAGGAACTGGAAGATATCAGAGATAGATATCAAATAAATGAGCTTAATATTAAGAAATTTGATTCTTCCAGCAAATTAGTCAAAAACTTGTGTGATCAACAGCTCGCATACAAGGAAAATAAAGGGCGTGGTTTGGGTTTTAATCAGGCTCCTCCTCCTTATAATGACAATTATACTTATTTACCCATGACTGAGGAGGAGATGATGAATGAGAGTAGAATGACTTATGGTCCCAAAAACAATAAGTCATCAATCAACAGCAGACCTGTTGATAAACGAGCGACTCCTTCGGTAAATTTTGTTTCAAAGGGTACTTTTGATTCTAATGCTTCGTCTTCCCCTGCAGATGAAGTTAAAGTTGAAGGTGTCGTTGGAGATGAACAAGCATCAAGTTCTCATGTGTGTGACATTTTTGGCTCATTTTTTCACTCTATGATTAATTTCAGGCCTGATGATTTGGGCGAAAACGTTGATGCTTGCGTAACAGAGACTGTATCGGCAAATGAAATGAATGAGCCAGCTGAACCATCTGATTTCAAATGTGAATCATCTGGAGTAGCTGATTCTGAGAAATTGGAAACAGTTAATTCTAGTGGATTCAGCTCAAAGGTGTCACGTGCAGAACCGTCTTGTGCTGAAAATTCGTCTGAAGTTTCTGCTAAAGTTTCTGGTGTTTCATCCAATAACCCAAAACTATCGAATCCTACCAAAGCTGATGAAGTGAAAACTGATGTGAACAAGGCTCCAAGTGCACAAGCTGAACTATTTGAACCTTCTGTTAGTGATGAAAAGGTTCAGATCAAGCAACAAGAGCCGAAGCAAGCAAGTAAAGGACGCAGAAAGAAGAAGCCTAAACATCAAAGACAAGCAGGCTCTCCACAGTCCTCAACGGGCAGCAATAGTCCTCAAAAGGCCCGTGATGTGAAAAATGCTTTTGTTAAGCCAGTCAGTAATGGCAAATGTGATAAATATGCATTTGACTGTGCTAACAAAGCTTTCGGAAAGACTGGTGAAATTTCTGAACAAGACTTGCAGTCTAAGCAAAGCAAGAAGAATCAAAAGAAATCTCCACCACAGAAGGCCCCTGTAAATGACAAGTACAGACATCCCAATTCATCTTCGTCTGCGGGAAATGTGCAACACAAACAAGCACAGAAAGGACCGGTTCGTCCTTCAGGGCCTGCAAGAGCAAATCCAGCTGATCAGAATACTTTCTACATGAAGAGACAAACATGCTTCAATTGCGGCATTGCTGGTCACATTGCTCGAAACTGCATACATCGTCCCTATATACCCTATCATGAGCAAAATCAGAGAGTCACACCAAAGGATAACTATCATTCTAAGCCAATGAAGGTATCATCTCCTAAGGCAATGAAGAATGTGAATCCCAAGGTTAAACCTTCTGATAGGGATTGGAACGCTGCCAAAAACAAACGCAAAGCTTTTCAGGAACAAAAATGTGCTTCTAAAACTAACAAATCTGAAACAGCTAAAGTTGCTCAACCGACGGCAACAAACACGTTTGTTAAACCGAAACAGATTTGGAAACCCAAATCCAAGGCAGCAACGTCTCCAATCCTTGAAACGAAAGGGGACTTGTGTTTAAAAGAAGTGTCTTATTTTGATGCTTTAGGAAATCCCAGGACCACGATGGACTGGGTACCAATGTCTTACTAATCTCCTTACTTTTCAGGAACAACCAAGGAGGAGCTGTTGACAATCTCTGGAATGTTGATAGCGGTTGTTCCAGAGATAAAAACGGGTAACATTTCACTGTTGCAAAAACTTAAAATTTTTTTACAGATGATATGTTTCCTTTGGAGGAGATTAGAGAAGTGAGATAAGATCAGCAAAAGGTACCGTTTAAATTCAGTACTTTGATTTGAATATTGATTAGTCTTCAATCTGATGACAGAACGGTTAAAAATTTTTTTTTTTCTCTTTCTTAGTTCATTATTTTGTATATATAGTGTCCTTTCTCTAGTAAATGGTAAATTTGCGCAAAAATACAAGATTTATGCACAAATTTAGGGGGGGAGAGGAACATATAGATAGATATAGAATTTAGGGGGAGAAAATGAGAAAAAATACAAAAACATTTGAAAAATGAAAAAGCCAAAAAGAAAGATTGCATGATATGGGAAGTGAAATAAATGTTCGTGTTAAAGGGTTTGACTAACACATGTAAGGTGCCATAGCTGAAAAGACTAGGATCTACTGCGATATGTCGATAGGCTTGACGCTCAACATGATAAAAGATACTAAGTGATATAAACATAACGAACTATGTACCATGTGGGTAACATACCAACGGCGTATGATTTTATGGTCTTAAATCTTGCGTTGATAGATAGCCAACATCTGAGGTTTCGGGTCTTTATATTGTTGAATCATCCGGGGATATCTTGGCTGTCCTTCTGTTCAGAACTAAAATTGTACATGACCCCAGGAAAGAAAGTCACTTGGAATTAGCTCATTTCTATTTGAATGTCTGTATGTTGTCCCGATACACACAATTTTGATCTGATTCTGAAATCTTCTCTGAAAAAAGTTGTGTACCTCCTCTGCTGCATCCAGATATATGCTGATCTGGAGGTGCTAGGCAACGACAGCTTCTGCTGCATCCAGATACATGCTGACCTAGCTGTACGTTGTCGCGCTATAGATCTAATACACCCGAAAGAGGCCCTCAAGTGCCCAAAAGAAACCCAAGAAACCTATATCAAACTGAGAAAAACTCATTTGATCTGTATATTATACCATCTCTGCAAAAGATCTATTCTGTTCTCTTCTCAACCTATTCCCAGTTAAGATTTTAGAAATCTGGATTGGACTTGTGAAATATGTGGTAGGGAAGATACTTGCATGATAGAGTGTGTTGTTTATATTTCCAGGATTTGATTAGTATTTATTTGGGTGTTCAATGTTAAGAAATCAAAACATGATAAAACAGATTATATGCAGACCTGGACACAGTCAGGATATCTTAAAGGATGACATCAGTATACTCACCTGCTACGATGAATCGTTGTGCTTACCTTGATCGCGAGGGTATGCTTTGGAATGGGACACAAGGGTATAATAGTATAATATTACCTAAAGCATATCACGAAGTTGAAAAATTGAAAGTTGAGCGTTAAAGTTTAAGTGGACAAACATATTGGCAATCGCATAGACCAGTTTGATTAGGCTCGTACTGAAAAGTGTTCCTTAGTCTGCCTGAGAATGAATTTTGATCCCATTGCAATTGTAATTGTATATTATGGTAGTTGTTTATATTTTGAGTTCTTATTTGTTTCTTGCTCTTAAAATTAAAAAAATTGAAAAATACAAAAATAGTGTCTTGCTTTTCTATAAAACCAAAAATCCAAAAATAGAGTTTTTATTTGTTTTCTTAAAAATAAAAAATATAACCGTTCTTGAAGATTTGACTGATCATCAAAAGTTGAAAGAATTTAAATTGTGAAATCTGAGTATAAGTACTTGGTTGTACCTAGTGTTCATATGGTACTCTCCCTGTTGCATAAGAAATGTTTGCTTATGAGTTTGTGAGCATGTGCAGAACTTGATTTCAATCAAGAACAGGGGTTGATGAAGACTGAAATGCTGTTAGTTGCTGAAGAAGCCTGAAGCAGCACAACAACAAGATGTACCTGAGTCAGAAGAACCGGATACGAAACGCCGTCTGACAGTGAAAGTACATTTGAAGAAGTACCGTGAACCTGCTTGAAAGAAAAAGATTGAAGAAGAAAAGAGTTGTTGAGAATCCTCCTCTCACATTCTTTTTAACAAGATTTTCAAGCAAAGCTGATCGAGATCCTGATATGAAGCTAACCACAAGAGTTGAAGAAAGAGACCCGCTGAGAGTTCAGAAGTCAAGAACTTCCATAACATCTGCAGCATAGCGATGACCATAGACTACGTTGAAGACGTTGCTGAATTCATGTTATGAAGACAATTTGATGGCATCAGTCTAGGGGGAGATTGTTAGGCCCTAAAGTGTGAGACTGACGCATCAAATTAACACAACGGGCTATGGTTACGAGCTGGGCCTTACCGGGTTAGTTTATATTAGGTTGTGGACCTTTATAGGTCACTTGGGCCAAGCTATAGGCCATGTGGGCCAAGCAGGCCCAAGGGAAGCCCATGTGGGAAGTGGGCTTGTCTATGTATATAAACAAGTTTTCAACTTGTTTTAGGGTTTGAACCTCATTGTTACAGAATTCCTAGAGAGAGCTAGAGGAAGGCGATTTGGTTGTTAGCACTTGTACCAGACGGTTTTGCTTTTCAAGTAATAGAATCGTGTGCAAGTGTTGAAAGTGATTCGGTGTGTTCTTCGTATTCGATTTGTTCTTCATATTTTCGTGTTTTTCTTGAATCTCACCAAGTTTGGATTCCGCACAAACTTGGTGATTGTTTGATATCATTGAAAGATCCGGTTAAACGGGACTTACATGGTCGATCATTAGGATCCGACCAAACATGTTAAGTGACCATAGTAGCATAGGGAATAACCTTCCGAGGTTATACCTTATGGTCACTTAGGTTTGATTAGTCGCATGATAGGTAGTTTATATGCCTTAGGTAAATTACCAAAATGCTCTTTTTACGCCAAAATTCATTTTAAGCCTATGTAACATAATTTTTTATATCTAAACTGATTTAGCAACAATATTAGACATGTTAAGGCATATTTTACTTATCATAGGGCTAGTTAGGTATTCCGAACGCGTTTTACGCGAACGACGCGTTAAAGTAGCATAAGCTACCTAAACGGGTCGTAATGGGTCGTAAGCACTTAGATTAGGTTTCATTTTAGTATGTAGGCTTTTTTAAACCATATTATATGAGTTCCCACACTCATTTGGTTTACGAACCCTCATTCTATCTGATCCTCCGATGTAGGTCCGGTTTATTAACATAGTTACCTATATTAGGTGTCGTTTGATTCCGTGATCTTCTAGCTTGCTTGGTGGTTATCCTAAAACTTCTAAGCAATCTCAAGTGAGTACATAGACCCCTCTTTTACTGTTTTCAAACTGTTTTGGGGTGAAACACATGTGCCTACTTGTTATTTTCGTGCTTTCCTGTTTTCACATCATATACTTGCTATGTTCATTAGTACACTATTAGTACATGATTTACATTACATTGTTTCGCTATGTATGTTTACTTAGCATACTTAGTACATTATTTTACTTTACATTTCTGCTATGTATTTTGACTGAGCATGCTAGCACATTGATTTACATTACATTAGTTGCATATGTTTACTCAACATATGGACACATTGTTCTACATTGCATTTTGTTGCATATGCTCATCCAGCATATGAACACATTATATTACATTTTGAACCGTTTGTAACTATTTGACTATGTGAACCATTGTAACTATTTGACTATGTGAACCGTTGTAACTATTGACTATGTGAACCGTTGTAACCATTTGATTATATGAACCATTTGTAATTGTTGAACCGTGTGAACCGTATTTGACCATACATAAACATTTCTACAATTGTTAAACATTACATTTTGGTGGTTGTTTTGGGTAAGTGATTTCAGTAACGAGGCGATGTGTAATACGATAAAAACATGGTGGATACGCCGCTGGTACTTTCTATATATAAGTGCTTTTATGGTATTACATATCGTAGCATTATTTAAACCATTTCAGTTTAGACATATTACATCTACAATACAATCTTCACATAAACATCGTTTTTCAAATAACTTAACTTATACAAACTCATTTTACATGGTTATTCACTTAACCATACATTATTCTTTTATACATATATATCATTTGGTTTATTTATCACTTTTCAAATGACTTATGAAATGAACCACTCAACAAGATTCATGGCTACTTTTATTAAACAGTTTCTTTAAACACAAGTCATGAATCCTATTTTCACAAAACCTATGTATCTCACAGGCATTTTTATGCTGACGTACCTATTTTCACATATGTTTCAGGGGCTGTTGCATAGGATGATCAAGTCAAACATAGGCGGACCCGTGCCTTAGCAACTTAAAATGAAGCTAGAACTAGTTTAATTATGTTATGTACTCTTTGTTTCCTGTTTTAAGACAATGTAACTCTCTTGTTTGATAAATAAAACGTAACTTTAATTTCCATGGTTGTGAAACAATTAATTCTGTTACAACACTCCCCGACGTTTCCGCCACGTTTTGTTGTTTTACGTGGTCGGAGTGTGACAGAAAAGTTGGTATCAGAGCCAATGGTTATAGGGAATTAGGTTATTAGTAATGCTTTGACCTAGACTATAACCTTTCTAGGACCCTAACACAAGTTATCTTGTGTTTAGATCTTAAAACATGCACTTCACCTATCCTTAGGTGATAACCACAACGGGGACATCAATTCCGAATCCGCCTTGAAAATTAATCATCTATTCTTGGATGATTGATTACTAGGTTTTGAACCCTCTGTTGTAAGGTTTTGAACCCTCTGTTGTAAGGTTTTGAACTATCTGTTACAAGGTCTTGAACCCCTTTGAGTTTTCAAAATCTCGTCAAAGTTTTGGGTCCTAAATAGTGTGAACACGTGCAAACTGGAAGAGTGAATGCCCGTACCCTGGGTTTTCTGTCTAAGGCTAGAGTGTTCGTACAAATCCACATAATCAGACCAGTCACTCTTACCTGGGAACTCTTGGGGTGAGTGTTCACTTATAGGCGAGCATGTCTTCGCGATATATTATTTTTGACCCATTTACTTTGATTAGTCACAATGTGTCGTTTGTTTGCCTTGTGGTAACAAACAAATGACCACCATCTTTGCTTTTGTCAAATTTTTGTATCACCTCATCCTTTCATCTAATCATCTCGCTCGTTTCCTTTCATGTTTCCCTCCTTTAGAATGCCTCCTTGACACGACAATCAGATAGTGAATGCCGAACTGGCGGAAATCATCGCGCAGCAAATGGCTGCTGCCTTCCCAAATCTTATTGCTCAACTAAACCAAGCCAACAACAACAATAATGCTCCATGCAATTTCAAGAGTTTCAATTCGGCTAAGCCACTCAAGTTTAGTGGTTCTGAAGGAGCAACTGGGCTCCTACAGTGGTTCGAGAGCACTGAGAGTACGTTTCGTCACGTTTAGTGTCCTGATAATCGCAAGGTCGAGTTTGCTTCCAGTGTGTTTCAGAAGAGGGCTCTTACATGGTGGAATGGGGTTATGAGAGACCGTGGTGCTGAGGTTGCTTTAGCACAGACTTGGGCCGAACTTAGGGCCCATATGATGAAGGAGTTCTGTCCTCGTCATGAACTGAGGGCTTTAGAAAGGGAATTTGACGATCTTAAGCAAGATAGCGGTGAGCATCGAGCCTACACGGACCGTTATGAGGAGTTAACTCTGTTATGCCCAAACATGGTCACTCCTTTGGATAAGGCAATCGAAAAGTACATTGATAGCCTCCCTGAGTCAATACAAGACATTGTGACTGGTAGCAACCCTACTACAGTTAGACAGGCCATTGAGCTATCTGCAACCTTGACTGAATCTCAGATCAGGAAAGGTAAACTTTTCCAAAAAAGTGACAAGAAACCGATTGAGGAATCAAAGACCATGGATGAACAGACTAGATCCCCTAAGAAGTCAAAGAAGCGAAAGGCTTCTCAGAACTTCACCGTGGTCGCTCACAATGATCAAGCTGTCCCCAACCAACCAGCTCAACCCCCTGCTAGGAAGCCCTACAATGGAACTGCACCCTTGTGCAACCAATGTAGCCTACATCATCATGCTGGTGTGAAATGCCGCACATGCCAAGCTTGTGGACTTATAGGTCATACAGCAAGGGTTTGCCCAACCGCAGCTGCACCAAATCAAGTTAACAACAATCCTGCTTAAGGCCGTTTTCCACCAGGTTCTTGTTTCAACTGTGGCGAGATGAGCCATTTCCGAAGAAACTGCCCAAAGCTTGCTAATGCGAATCCAACGCAGGGATGAGCATCTGACCGAATGGAAGACAACGCTGTTTAGAAATAATCACGTCTTATGTATTATTTTCTTTTGTTGTCAAGGTCCATGAAACAGTTGCTGATGTTGTTTATAAATAAATCTTTTATTTACATTGCAATATGTTTATGTGGTTGCATGTATAAAACAACATAACCCCTGCAATACCGACAATCAAGGAACCATATTCCTTGAAGAACAGACTACCCCCAAATTCTTCCACTTTATGATCTCTTGCGTGTTCCACGAAAATCCTAAGTACCCGTTTCCTCCAAGGAAAAACGAAGTACAAGGCGCAAGTTACAACTCCGGACGAATACCCACTCCTTAATGGGGTACCTAAGGGTATTCCCATAGATGCTTGAGGACATTGAAGTCCATTAACTGGGTTCCTGGTATGCCTTGAATACCCATGTTCAAATTGACGCCAAGTTAATTGCAATCAATAACAAGATAATAACAATTAATAAACAAGGAAACAATTACGTGATTAAGTGCTTATGTGTTCCCTTTTATGTTTTTATTTGTGATCCAAATTAAGTTATCCAAATCCTCGTAGAATCTTCCATATATTCGTATAAGGGATTCATAGTAGGATACCCAAAGGTACTAGCTAAAATCCTTAATGGACTTCTACGTTGTAGTTAAGTCCCTTGGATTATAAAGTACTACTCCATAATTAGACCCCTGAGAGGTCTAGTTAAACAGATTAATCCAAAAATATGGTTAGGAATATCATGTGATGATATAACTGAAAGGACTCCTTGGTGGCCTAATTAAAAAGGATCATCTGTAGATCAAATTAAAAGGACCCTATGGTAGTCTAGTCACCCTCATCACAGGCTTGATTTTCTTCCCCTAAACATTACAAGACAAACTGTGCGGACTGTGCAAGGAATTAAGTAATTATGGATGCATATATAATTATGGAATTTAGTGCACAGAAATCACAGCAAGTTCTGTCATGTATCTAAAGTTAACCCAATTCATTTCCAACTCTGATGAAGCAACCGTTGAAAATGACTCCGTCTGTTCATTTTCGTTTCTAAAGATTTTCCGTTGAGGAAATGAATATCCGTTTGTGTAATCCTTCATTTCCAACTCTGATGAAACAACCGTTGAAAATGGCTCCGTCTGTTCACTTTCGTTTCTAAAGATTATCCGTTGAGGAAATGAATATCCGTTTGTTTAATCCTTCATTTCCAACTCTGATGAAGCAACCGTTGAAAATGACTCCGTCTGTTCACTTTCGTTTCTGAAGATTACCCGTTGAGGAAATGAATATCCGTTGATTATTCCTTCATTCCCGTTTCTGACGAAGAACCCGTTGAGGAAAATGAATCATCCATTCATTTTCGCTTCTGAAGAATATCCGTTGAGGGAAATGAATATCCGTTGATTATTCCTTCATTCCCGTTTCTGACGAAGAACCCGTTGAGGAAAATGAATCATCCATTCATTTTCGCTCCTGAAGAATATCCGTTGAGGGAAATGAATATCCGTTTAGTTAAATCCTTCATTTTTCATTTTCGAAGAACCCGTTGAGGAGAATGACCCCGTTCGTTCATTTTTGCTTTTGAAAAATATCCGTTGAGGAAAATGACAAGATTATGCTTTATCTTTGATGGTCATTTAACACAAAGTCACAGACAGACTCCTACAAATAAATTTCGGGACGAAATTTCCTAAAGTAGGGAGACTGTGACACCTGTGTCACTGCGACCATCAAATGAATACCAAGCCAATGAGATATTGTGTTTCATACTTGGGATCTGTAAAAATATGTGTATCATTTGCACGTATCAATTTTTGTTCAATTTCAAACTCTACATCGCTTTCTGGAGAGTTATATGCCAAGTGGTACGTAAACGTAATCAGTTTAATGCGAAAAACACTCCGGAACATCAACATATGCTTAACATACCTTAAATAACCTCTACATAACTTAGAAATAAGTTTTGAAGGCTTTGGAATGGCAAAATCAAGTTTAATCGCTTACAGGAACTAAATTCGACAAACTGCGAATGTATGACGATACGTACTAGAACAGACATTCCGGAACATGACCATAAGTTAAACATACCATAAATATCCTTTACATAGCTTAGAAATAGGCTTTGCAGGGTTCGGTCTGCTAAAATAAACTTTTGGGTCATTCAGGGACTAAAAGCGTCAAAAAGTGCACAAGTTTGCATTTTCGCGCATAACTTACATTCTGAATACATCCGGACATCTAGAAATTTATGTAAGCATTTAAAATATTTTATTTTAGTGTTTGGCATGATAAAATTCCATTCGTCGCTTAATTTGGATCGTTTTTGCGTTCGTTACGACTTCCGTCGTAATTAAGCGAATAACGCAACCGTACGACCAAATGAACCGACATCCGAGATGTTTTTGAACATATTTTAAGTTCCCTATACTTTAACTCTATTTTAGAGCCTTGAAATGGGGTTAACGGGGCTTAAAAGTGCCAAAAAATCAACTTTTACAAGTGCAGGGGCCATTTTTGAAATTTCTGGCAGATTCAATGAACCTAGTCCATTTTGAAGTGTTGATGGTTTTAACCCATGGTTTTGCAAAACCATGGGCTGGTATTCTATGAACATAGTCCATATTAGGGGCTCCCATGGTTTTAGAAAACCATGGGCACACATGTAAGGTCCAGATCAAAGCTCAGTTTTCGATGAACGATTTTAACGGTTCTTGAATTCCTATAAATACCCACCCTCACTTCCTCCCAAAGCACACTTGAATCTGATTTTGGCTCTCTAAGTTGAAGTTTATGCTTCATACCTAAGAGTAAATCGGATCAAGAACTTGCGGGGACCTTCTGTAAGTATTCTTTCGTTCTTTTCATTCGTTTTTGTCGTTAAAGTCAAACTGCGTTTGACTTTCTGCTTTGACAAGTTTATGGTCAACGCGAAGTTCGTTTGAACTTCATAACGTGAGTGTAATCACGATGGTTATAGTCCCTAGTGACTATACCTACTGATTACCACGTTATCTAGGCTCAGTGACGAGTCGTAGTTTCGGCCAAAATGCGTTTTCTCGCGTATTTTGTAACCAAGCTACTCTAGGATATCAAAACCGTTTGTTTTGATATCAAAACCTGTTTTCTAACTTAACTAAACATCTTCTAGCATGTTTAGCTCGTCATTTTTTTTAGATTAGTGCTTGTGTGGAGCCGAAAGTCAAGCGGACTAAACACCCGCTTAGACTTTCGTACACGACCCGTTTGGTCGATCATTCGGATCCGACCAAACATGTTAAGTGACCATAGTAGCGTAGGGAATACCCTTTCGAGGTTATACCTTATGGTCACTTAGGTTTGATTAGTCGCATGATAGGTAGTTTATATGCCTTAGGTAAATTACCAAAATGCCCTTTTTACGCCAAAATTCATTTTAAGCCTATGTAACATAATTTTTGATATCTAAACTGATTTAGCAACAATATTAGACATGTTAAGGCATATTTTACTTATCATAGGGCTAGTTAGGCATTCCGAACGCGTTTTACGCGAACGACGCGTTAAAGTAGCATAAGCTACCTAAACGGGTCGTAATGGGTCATAAGCACTTAGATTAGGTTTCATTTTAGTATGTAGGCTTTGTTAAACCATATTATATGAGTTCCCACACTCATTTGGTTTATGAACCCTCATTCTATCCGATCCTCCGATGTAGGCCCGGTTTATTAACATAGTTACCTATATTAGGTGTCGTTTGATTCCGTGATCTTCTAGCTTGCTTGGTGGTTATCCTAAAACTTCTAAGCAATCTCAAGTGAGTACATAGACCCCTCTTTTACTGTTTTCAAACTGTTTTGGGGTGAAACACATGTGCCTACTTGTTATTTTCGTGCTTTCCTGTTTTCACATCATATACTTGAAATGTTCATTAGTACACTATTAGTACATGATTTACATTACATTGTTTCGCTATGAATGTTTACTTAGCATACTTAGTACATTGTTTTACTTTACATTTCTGCTATGTATGTTGACTGAGCATGCTAGCACATTGATTTACATTACATTAGTTGCATATGTTTACTCAACATATGGACACATTGTTTTACATTGCATTTTGTTGCATATGCTCATCCAGCATATGAACACATTATATTACATTTTGAACCGTTTGTAACTATTTGACTATGTGAACCATTGTAATTGTTTGACTATGTGACCCGTTGTAACTATTGACTATGTGAACCATTGTAACCATTTGATTATATGAACCATTTGTAACTGTTGAACCGTGTGAACCGTATTTGACCATACATAAACATTACTACAATTGTTAAACATTACATTTTGGTGGTTGTTTTGGGTAAGTGATTTAAGTAACGAGGCGATGTGTAATACGATAAAAACATGGTGGATACGCCGCTGGTACTTCCAATATATAAGTGCTTTTATGGTATTACATATCGTAGCATTATTTAAACCATTTCAGTTTAGACATATTACATCTACAATACAATCTTCCCATAAACATCGTTTTACAAATAACTTAACTTATACAAAATCATTTTACATGGTTATTCACTTAACCATACATTATTCTTTTATACATATATATCATTTGGTTTATTTATCACTTGTCAAATGACTTATGAAAGGAACCACTCAACAAGATTCATGGCTACTTTTATTAAACAGTTTCTTTAAACACAAGTCATGAATCCTATTTTCACAAAACCTATGTATCTCACAAGCATTTTTATGCTGACGTACCTATTTTCACGTATGTTTCAGGGGCTGTTGCATAGGATGATCAAGTCAAACATAGGCGGACCCGTGCCTTAGCAACTTAAAATGAAGCTAGAACTAGTTTAATTATGTTATGTATTCTTTGTTTCCTGTTTTAAGACAATGTAACTCTCTTGTTTGATAAATAAAACGTAACTTTAATTTCCATGGTTGTGAAACAATTAATTCTGTTACAACACTCCCCGACGTTTCCGCCACGTTTTGTTGTTTTACGTGGTCGGGGTGTGACAAATGCAGCTCTAGAATGGTGGAATACTATTCTCCAGTCTAGAGGCAGTGACAGAATTTACAATATAGAATGGACTAACTTTAAGGAAATGGTCGAAAGAAAATTTTGTCCTCCTGATGAAAAAGTGTAACACCCTGAAAACGGGTTTGGTAATTAAACCCCGTTAATACAAAAGAGCGGGTAGAATACCGTTAGCAGAAAAGATTAACCCGGAAATTATTAGGATTCAAATAAATAAGCCTAATAATAAATAAAAAGAGAGCAAACGACTTGAGAAGACAAAAGTTCATAAGGAGCCCGAGTTAACGGGATTTAAAATAAAATGGATTTTTAACTTACCGAACCTACTAAGTTGACTAGGAATCATTCTAACCTAGTTAGATAGTGACTTATGAGTGGGTTAAAACACTTAATTTATGAACTAAGGAAAATGGAGGGGCCAAACTTGTTAAACTTGAAACTTGATTTAATTAAAACAAATAAAAACCCACCAAACACACACAAGAGTGTGTGTATCTGGTCGATTGAAGCAGGGGGCGACCAAAGGGAAAACCCCAACCCTAGTTCTTGCCAAATCTTCCAAATTGAAGGCCTAAATCAAGTCCAAAACGAAATCTGAGCATAGACTAGTGATCCCCATTGGAAGGAGATCATAAGGTATGTGAAATTTGATAAAAACTCTCTATTGAAATTCTCATGAATTTAGGGAATTCAAAATCTGTGGATGCATGAATGATATGTAGATGAAATAAGAACATTGTAGTGTTTAGGAGTAAACTCTAGACAAGTATATATTGAAATCATGCTTAGCTCAAGTAAATTCAAATTTTTGTTGATGCTAAATTCATGTATGAGATGTTTTTAGGGTTGTGATTGCTAAGAATAGTGTTATGATGTCAAGAACATGCTTAAATTGAAAGCTGAATTCAAACAGCTCCTGATCAGAATTTACAGCCGACTTGTATTGGCTGTAACCTGAAAAAAAACGTGACAAAAACATGCGTTTCTTGAGTCTAAAATGTAACTCCAGTAAATATCTTTAAAACCCCACTTGAATCGCATTTTTTCGATGAAAATTGAGCGTTTTATGAATTTTTCCGTATCAAAGGTTCAAGCTGCGTTTTCTGGCAGAATTTGCAGCCCATTACGAATGTCATAACTCAATTTAGGAATTTAGTTATGATCTCAAATTTTTACTGTAGATGGTTTTAAGCGACTAAAAGAATCGCCAATTGGTATTTCGTCAATCGGATAAACGGGGAATTTTTAATGAATTTTTCCATAAGCTGCAGTCAGAAGTGACGAATCTGATTGTAGCTTAGTAAATGAATTTTTACGAATTTTTGGTAAAGAGTTAGATTATGAAATTTTAACATAAGGCCTAACCCTCCGAGAGGTACCCCACATAAAAAATCATAATTTTTGAAGACTTGTAAACAGGTTAAACAAGTCACTAAAAACAGCCCATTTTCAGTGATATGAAATGCCTAAATGACATCGCGGTTTACTTGGTTGTGTGTAAAACGTGATTATATTAAGTGTTCGGATGAATGCATAGAAATGTGTAAGGTGGAAGATCATATTAAATTATGGTTAATCTAACCACCTTGTGAACATTGGATAATAGTTTGGCGCTTAACAAGCTAGGTGGAAACTTGTGGATGAAGCGGGTCAAACGGAGCGAGTATGGAAAGAAAAGCGTGGCATGGATGCAAGGTAAGTGAAACTTACACCTTTTTGTAGAATACTTATTTATTCTATAAGTTTTGAACTCGATAAAAACAATATTGGGAAATATGGATTCCGACGCAATTGATACGAGTCGGGACATACACAAAATTGATAAAAACCATGATTAAAGGTAAACATGGGTAAATGGTAATATAGCCGTAAATGACAAGCATACAATGAATCTTGAGATGTTACCGTATGGGGTAACTCATAATAAGGATAGGGATAAAATGGTAAATAACGAGATGGTATATATATATATATATACCATTCTAAATTCAAATGCAAGATGTTTGGTCGTTTAGACCAAACGGGTCAAAGGGTGACTTTTAGTGCCATTTGACAAATGACGACTAATAAGTACGTGTCAAGTCTTATGCTTACAGGATAATAATGGTTTATGGATTAAAATGCTACGAATTAGCATATTATAGAGGCAAGGTATCGAAACGGGCCAATAAGTTGACCCGAGCCAGGTACGTGTAAATATGGTTGTGGATAACTTACTTTATGGCCAAATATGTAGCGAAAGCCCTTCGTAGTAAATGAGGGGCTAATGTTGACTAAAACGCCCTTGAAGGGTAAATTGGGAAAAAGACCCATAAAGGTTGTTTAGGAACATATATTATGATTTTGTAACCTTTAGATGCGTATGAAAATTGTAGGCATAAACTATCAAGGGTTAAATGCCTAAAAATGTGTATTGTCACAAAAATAACATATCTGAGGGATAAAACTCGGAATAAATAGTCTATTACATTAAATCCACCACGTTCATAGTTGTGGTGGAAGACTAACCAAAATGAACAGGTGGAATTATGAGGCATAAGGGAAATGAGCGAAATTATGCTTAAAAGGACATAAATGTCCTTAACGGGTCAAAATAAGCACTTGTGCATAAGCGGGTTTAAAATGCGTAGGAAACCCGTGGTTTGAGCCAAATATGATAGACAATATAGAAATTAGGCGATTCACGAGAATTTGGGATCAAACAAACAAGTTTGTTTGATAAATACATGAATGGGTTAAAATGGGTTAATTTTAATTTAAGCCAAAAGCTCAAAACTCTATAAATTTGTTAATCCGGATGTCGGATGTTAACTCCATAAGATGGAGAATCAAATTACGATCTTATAGGAAAAAGAATCGGGTAAAACGAACATCTAGATTGAAAGTTATGAAGCTTTGAAGTTAGAATTCCGATCGAAATCGGAGCTGGGTAAATGCAGCAACCAGCTGCAAAGATTCTGGAAGAAACACGGGGTTGCGCCACGCAACGACAATGGCATGTGGCCGTCGCGCGACGCGACGGCTTATTATATAAAAAAAATTTGTTATTTAATGAAATTTGTGTTGCGAACCCGTTTAAATACGTTTTAAGCCACGTATGGCTAACCCAACTCATGTTTTATGAGTTGCAGGTATAATTCTCGCACGGAGGACGATCAAGCTCAATGAAGAACCGAACACGATCAAGAAACAAGCTTCCGCACATGGATTCGTTTTCATTTTAAAAGACGAACTCACACGTATTATGTTGTATTCTTTAAGTTGGGGGAAGGTTTAAATAAACCCGCATTTTTATAAGAATGTGTAAACGTAAATTTATATTAATTGTTGATTAGTATATGAAAATCGTTAAATAATGACATGGTTGTTACAAGTTGGTAATCAGAGCTCAAGGTTTAAAGAATAAAGTGTTCGGTTCAAGGCTTGATCGCAAAATCCGGTAAGTACATGTATGTTAATAAGTTTAGCATGCTAAAGTGTTGTAAACAACACATAAGGCTATCGTGTGATACACGTTACCTCAATTAAAGGATTAATATAGTTGACGAAATTGCGCGCGTTGACATGTATAGTAGAAAAGCCTTGTATTATAATACGAGTGATTATTGAAGATGTTACTAATTCTTGTAAATGTTTTAATTGAAGGACACTCGCATCTGAAGATAGCGAGAGTTTAACAAATTGCGGATATGACGGTGGAACGGTCCGAGGTATGACAAGCAGAGCATACTCATCAAGGACCTAAATCGCGTGACGATCGCGAACAAGGTTAACGAAATAAAAAGCCCGTTAGGGCAAGCATTTACAGGTGCACATTTTAAATTATTACGTGAATAGTAATATGCAACAAATAAGTAGAGATTGAAAGTTGCATATGTAGATTAAAAACTTGGAAAAAACCGGAATAGAAAATCTATCCGGGATATTGTTTCCAAGAGAAATAAATGGAGGCATTACATACATGGGGTGTAATGTGAAAATTATAAAAAGGTTATGTATACCAGGTATTGATCGCTTACTCTGGCCAAGTAAGTGGTGAGCACGTGGTACCATGAACTTTTTATGATGGACATGCTTACATCCAATGTAGTAAGGACGGGGTGAGTGGGACAAATTAAAAAGTACCCAAATGAATCAGATAAGCAAAATATTTGATAATTATGTAAACGCACAGCCGAGTGACGGTAGCGTATTATATTAGGATAATGAGCCCGAGTGAAGGGACAAAGAAACATGTAAAACGATTAAAGTACGCACTGGGAGGGGGTGTACTTACACTCGAACCCGGAGAATGCAAACATGTAAAATGATTAAAGTACGCATTGGGAGGGGGTGTACTTACACTCGAACCCGGAGAATGCAAACATGTAAAATGATTAAAGTACACACTGGGAGGGGGTGTACTTACACTCGAACCCGGAGAATGCAAACATGTAAAATGATTAGGATATGCATTGGGAGGGAGTGTACTTACACTAAAACCCGGAAAATGCAAATATGCCTCTTAACGGACCGTTTTTGTAAAAACGTCAAACTTGAGGACAAAGTCGGAATATAAATGTGAAACGAAGTCTTAATGCATACCGGAAGGGTTGCAATAATAAAGACTTCGGTAAAACACCTGGTTGATGGGTAAGGATTAAACACATGTGTAGACCGAGAAACGGGAAACCGGATGGAAAGTTAAAAGACTCGGGTTTTGAGTCATGACTAAAAGATGACAAGATGATGAAAATAGAAAATTTGATAAATTTTGTTCAACTATTTTAAAGTTGAACGGGTCAAAACAAAGAATGAAGCTGACATCCATAAATGATAAAATTTCACATGAATAAGTCAAACGGGTCGAATATAATATAATGCCGGATGGCATGAGTAAACGAAAGTGGTATAACGGTAGCGTTAAAAGAAAAAGAATAATGGGCCCGGTAACGGGACATAATCGAATACGAATATATGTAAACTGGAGAATGGCGAGCATAGAATAAACCGACGTATGAATGACGGAAGAAGTCATAAAGTCGGAAAATTAGTCCAAAAGTAAACAATTAAAGCCTTAGACTACGGTCAAGGTCAACTAAAGTTCAAAAGCGAAAATAAATGTTTCCAAACATAACAAGAGATGCTTTGAAGCTATATATGTATACATACATTTGAATATAGACACAAATAAAAGACGAATCTGCGGGATCATCGTAACCTTCGGGAATGCGAGCAGTGTTAAGGTTTACGGGACCAGAATGACCCTCGGGTCACGAATAAAAAGGGAAATAAACCTTAGGGTCCCCGTTAAAAAGGGGTGAAGACCTAAGGAAATAGCCTACGAGGCTAAGTGAAAGAACCTACGGGTCAATAAGGGAAAACGAGGGAACTTGCTACGATTCCTCGCGTAAAACGAGAACGGAAAAGAATAAATTATGGGTTGTCAATTTCATTGATATGAGTAATTGACTTAGTTAAAAGGAAAAACGTTAAACAAAAAAAAATCAGTTTTAGTAAGAAACAACGTTTTAACAAATATGACTATTATGAGACGAATTCGGAAAATGATTAATATCAAAGAATATAGATCTTAACACCGATAGGTGCAAGGCAATGTATTCGAAAGAAAGAATTTCGATAATAAAAGTCGACATAAACTTAAATAAGACGTGATGTGGTCACAGTCACAAAAGTGATATAGAGTATAACCACGTCGTAAGGTGAGTTACGACATATGAAATCAGAAAACACGCAAAACGCCGGGTTGGCAATAAGATACACTCGAATGACGGGGTATAAAGTGACGGCGACTAATCGGTCTAGCCGGTAAATCTTTCTAAAGACAGAATAGTGTTACGACTTATGCGAAGCGCTTGTCGATATAAGATTAGCTTGAAGTAAACATGCTAAAAAAAATAAATATAACCGAGGGATCAGATGACAACTCGGTCAAATAAGTGACCGGAATAAGAAACACAAGATGAAGGTATCGGCCTACGAGGCCATACACGTAAAAGGCGCATACGCCTTAAAACCAAAAACACATTACCATACCTTTTGGTAAGATTATTATATGCGATTAGTGCTCCAGTGATCACCGAAACTAAGGTTTAGATAATCTGAACCTATAAAGTACGTGAGAAAGGTTTCGGGGACGAAACCTCTTTAAGGGGGGTAGACTTGTAACACCCCGAAAACGGGTTTGGTAATTAAACCCCGTTAATACAAAAGAGCGGGTAGAATACCGTTAGCAGAAAAGATTAACCCGGAAATTATTTGGATTCAAATAAATAAGCCTAATAATAAATAAAAAGAGAGCAAACGACTTGAGAAGACAAAAGTTCATAAGGAGCCCGAGTTAACGGGATTTAAAATAAAACGGGTTTTTAACTTACCGAACCTACTAAGTTGACTAGGAATAATTCTAACCTAGTTAGATAGTGACTTATGAGTGTGTTAAAACACTTAATTTATGAACTAAGGAAAATGGAGGGGCCAAACTTGTTAAACTTGAGACTTGATTTAATTAAAACAAATAAAAACCCACCAAACACACACAAGAGTGTGTGTGTCTGGTCGATTGAAGCAGGGGGCGACCAAAGGGAAAACCCCAACCCTAGTTCTTGCCAAATCTTCCAAATTGAAGGCCTAAATCAAGTCCAAAACGAAATGTGAGCATAGACTAGTGATCCCCATTGCAAGGAGATCATAAGGTATGTGAAATTTGATAAAAACTCTCTACTTGAAATTCTCATGAATTTAGGGAATTCAAAATCTGTGGATGCATGAATGATATGTAGATAAAATAAGAACATTGTAGTGTTTAGGAGTAAACCCTAGACAAGTATATATTGAAATCATGCTTAGATCAAGTAAATTCAAATTTTTGTTGATGCTAAATTCATGTATGAGATGTTTTTAGGGTTGTGATTACTAAGAATAGTGTTATGATGTCAAGAAACATGCTTAAATTGAAAGCTGAATTCTAACAGCTCCTGATCAGAATTTACAGCCGACTTGTATTGGCTGTAACCTGAATAAAACATGACAAAAACATGCGTTTCTTGAGTCTAAAATGTAACTCCAGGAAATAACTTTATAACCCCACTGGAATCGCATTTTTTCGACGAAAATTGAGCGTTTTATGAATTTTTCCGTATCAAAGGTTCAAGTTGCGTTTTCTGGCAGAATTTGCAGCCCATTACGAATGTCATAACTCAATTTAGGAATTTATTTATGATCTCAAATTTTTACTGTAGATGGTTTTAAGCGACTAAAAGAATCTCCAATTGGAATTTCGTCAATCGGATAAACGAGGAATTTTTAATGAATTTTTCCATAAGCTGCAGTCAGAAGTGACGAATCTGATTGCATCTTAGTAAATGAATTTTTACGATTTTTTGGAAAAGAGTTAGATCATGAAATTTTAACACAAGACCTAACCCTCCGAGAGGTACGCCACATAAAAAAATCATAGTTTTTGAGGACATGTAAATAGGTTAAACAAGTCACTAAAAACAGCCCATTTTCAGTGATATGAAATGCCTAAATGAAATCGCGGTTTACTTGGTTGTGTGTAAAACGTGATTATATTAAATGTTCGGATGAATGCATAGAAATGTGTAAGGTGGAAGATCATATTAAATTATGGTTAATCTAACCACCTTGTGAACATTGGATAATAGTTTGGCGCTTAACAAGCTACGTGGAAACTCGTGGATGAAACGGGTCAAACGGAGCGAGTATGGAAATAAAAGCGTGGCATGGATGCAAGGTAAGTGAAACTTACACCTTTTTGTAGAATACTTATTTATTCTATAAGTTTTGAACTCGATAAAAACAATATTGGGAAATATGGATTCCGACGCAATTGATACGAGTTGGGACATACACAAAATTGATAAAAACCATGATGAATGGTAAACATGGGTAAATGGTCATATAGCCGTAAATGACAAGCATACAATGAATCTTGAGATGTTACCGTATGGGGTAACTCATAATAAGGATAGGGATAAAATGGTAATTTAGTCGTGTGCCGACAAATATAAGTAAAAGTTATAAGACACCCTACGGTGAAAGCCGGAATGGGTTAAATAACGAGATTGTATATATATATACCATTCTAAATTCAAATGCAAAATGTTTGGTCGTTTAGACCAGACGGGTCAAAGGGTGACTTTTAGTGCCATTTGACAAATGACGACTAATAAGTAAGTGTCAAGTCTTATGCTTACAGGATAATAATGGTTTATGGATTAAAATGCTACGAATTAGCATATTATAGAGGCAAGGTATCGAAACGGGCCAATAAGTTGACCCGAGCCAGGTACGTGTAAATATGGTTGTGGATAACATATTTATGGCCAAATATGTAGCGAAAGCCCTTCGTAGTAAATGAGGGGCTAATGTTGACTAAAACGCCCTTGAAGGGTACATTGGGCAAACGACCCATAAAGGTTGTTTAGGAACTTATATTATGATTTTGTAACCTTTAGATGCGTATGAAAATTGTAGGCATAAACTATCAAGGGTTAAATGCCTTAAAATGTGTATTGTCACAAAAATAACATATCTAAGGGATAAAACTCGGAATAAATAGTCTATTACATTAAACCCACCATGTTCATAGTTGTGGTGGAAGACTAACCAAAATGAACAGGTGGAATTATGAGGCATAAGGGAAATAAGCGAAATTATGCTTAAAAGGACATAAATGTCCTTAGCGGGTCAAAATAAGCACTTGGGCATAAGCGGGTTTAAAATGCGTAGGAAACCCGTGGTTTGAGCCAAATATGATAGACAATATAGAAATTAGGCGATTCACGAGAATTTGGGATCAAACAAACAAGTTTGTTTGATAAATACATGAATGGGTTAATTTTAATTTAAGCCAAAAGCTCAAAACTCTATAAATTTGTTAATCCGGATGTCGGATGTTAACTCCATAAGATGGAGAATCAAATTACGATCTTATAGGAAAAAGAATCGGGTAAAACGAACATCTAGATTGAAAATTATGAAGCTTTGAAGTTAGAATTCCGATCGAAATCGGAGCTGGGTAAATGCAGCAACCAGCTGCAAAGATTCTGGAAGAAACACGGGGTTGCGCCACGCAACGACAAAGGCATGTGGCCGTCGCGCGACGCGACGGCTTATTATATAAAAAATTGTTATTTAATGAAATTTGTGTTGCGAACCCGTTTAAATACGTTTTAAGCCACGTATGGCTAACCCAACTCATGTTTTATGAGTTGCAGGTATAATTCTCGCACGGAGGACGATCAAGCTCAATGAAGAACCGAACACGATCAAGAAACAAGCTTCCGCACATGGATTCGTTTTCATTTTAAAAGACGAACTCACACGTATTATGTTGTATTCTTTAAGTTGGGGGAAGGTTTAAATAAACCTGCATTTTTATTAGAATGTGTAAACGTAAATTTATATTAATTGTTGATTAGTATATGAAAATCGGTAAATAATGACATGGTTGTTACAAAAAGAACAAATCGCCAATAAGTTCTTAAACCTTAGAATGACTGGAATAGACTACAAAAGTTACACTACCTTATTCTTTGAATATGCTAGAATAGTGCCAACCTTAGCCTCACCCGAGCCAGTATTAATCTCCCGGTACATGTGGGGATTAATCAGTGAAATTCGACATGTAGTCAAGGCAGCTTGACCCCAAACCATAGAAGAAGCAGTAGAATTAGCCAATACCCTGACTGATGAATTGGTATGTACACAAGAAGAAAACCAAAGAAAGAACTTAGCCCAAAAGCTTACCCAAGAATTCCATTATCAGGGAAAAGGTACAAGTTCTTCCTCTACACCCCACTGTAAGTATTGCAAAAGAAAGCATTCTGGAAGATGCTCTATATATTGTAACTTTTGCAAAATATCTGGACACAAGGAAGAAGACTGTAGAAAGAAACCAAGTAATAAGGTATGCTTCAATTGTGGAGAAACTGGGCACATCAGACCGAACTGTCTGAAACTAGCTCTAGCAACAACCAACAAGGCTAAGACAACTAAAGGACCTAAGAAGAATGCCAGATCGTTTGTTTTGACAGCTGAAGAAGCCAAGATGATTCCAGATGTGATTGCTGGTACGTTTTTAGTTAATGATATTTTTGCCAAAATATTGTTTGACTCTGGTGCAAACCAAAGTTTTATCAATACTTCTTTCTACCAACTTCTCGACCAACCCTTGACCAAACTCCAACAAGATTGTCTGGTGGAGACAGCCAATGGAGATTCTATTGATTAGTGAAGTCTTGCAGGGAGCAAGAATAGAGATTCTAAACCATCATTTCTTTGCTAATCTTTACCCAATGAATCTGGTTGGATTCGATATTGTATTAGGAATGGATTGGTTGGTAGCCAACCATGCCAGTATTTTATGTGATCAAAAGTCAGTACAAGTAAATACACCAAATGGTGAAAAGATCACAGTTAAAGGAGACAAGACAACACGGTCAACCAAATTCATCTCTGTGATGAAAGCTGCAAGCTATGCAAGAAAATGAGCAATAGTGTATATGATTTCCATAATCATGAACACTAAAGAAAAAGAATTAAAAGATATTCCAGTAGCATCAAAATTTTCAGATGTCTTTCCAGAAGAATTATCTGGATTACCGCCTGATAGAGAGGTTGAATTCAGGATTCACCTTATACCAGGGACAGCACCAATTGCCAAAGCTCCATACCGATTAGCACCAACGGAAATGCAGGAACTGAAGAAGCAATTGGACGAACTTCTTGACAAAGGTTTTATACAGCCTAGTTCAACCCCATGGGGAGCACCAGTGTTATTTGTTAAGAAGAAGGACGGATCAATGCGTATATGCATTGATTACCGAGAATTGAACAAGATTACTATTAAGAATAGGTACCCGCTACCAAGAATTGATGATCTGTTCGATCAACTCCAAGGAGCTCGATTCTTTTCCAAGATAAACTTACGATCAGGATATTATCAATTGAAAGTACAGGAAGAAGAAATTCCTAAGACTGCTTTCAGAACACGATACGGTCATTATGAATTTACAGTCATGCCATTTGGTTTAACCAATGCCCCAGCCGCATTTATGGACATTATGAACAGGATATGTAAACCACACCTGGATAAATTCATAATTGTCTTTATAGATGATATTCTAATTTACTCTAAAAGTAAAGAAGAACATGCAGAGCATCTGCATACACTTCTGACATTATTGAGAAAAGAGAAGCTTTATGCTAAATTCTCAAAATGTGAATTTTGGTTACAAGAAGTGCAATTCCTTGGACATCTAGTAAATCATGAAGGAATTCATATGGATCCCACAAAGATCGAGGCGATTAGCAAATGGAAGACCCATGAATCACCAACGGAAGTAAGAAGTTTTCTTGGACTGGAAGGATATTATAGACGGTTTATCCGAGATTTCTCTAGAATAGCCATTCCATTAACTAAACTGACCTGCAAATCAGTTAAGTTTGAATGGGGACCAAAACAGGAAGAAGCCTTTATGATTCTTAAGCAAAGGTTAGCCAACGCACCAATACTTGCTTTACCTGAAGGAACTGAAGACTTTATAGTCTATTGTGATGCATCTAAGTTAGGCTATGGATGTGTATTGATGCAACGTCAAAAAGTTATCGCTTATGCTTCTAGACAGCTCAAGAACCATGAAGAGAATTACACAACTCATGATCTAGAACTAGGAGCCATAATTTTTGCTCTCAAAATCTGGAGACACTATCTTTACGGTAGTAAGTTTGTTATCTTCACAGATCACAAAAGTTTAGGATATGGGCAACAGGAATTAAATATGAGACAAAGACGATGGATGGAAATTCTTAACGATTATGATTGTGACATCCAGTATCATGCTGGAAAAGCTAATGTAGTAGCTGATGCTTTAAGTCGAAAGTATCACGTAAAGCCAAAACGAGTACGCTCTCTCAAGTTAAATCTGCAAATAGATTTAAATGAGCAAATTCGAAAAGTACAGGAAACAGTAATCAAGGATTATGCTGAAAGATTGAAAGGAATGATTAAAGAATTAGAACAATGAATAGATGGAATTTGGAAGTTTCATAAGAAAAGGATGTGGATCCCTAAACAAGGAAATCTACGCCACATAATTCTAGAAGAAGCCCATAAGTCTAAATATACGATACATCCCGGTAATGATAAGATGTATCAAGATTTAATAGAGAATTTCTGGTGGATAGGAATGAAAAAGGATATAGCAGACTATGTTGCTAAATGTCTAACCTGTTCACAGGTTAAAGCTGAACATCAGAAACCCTCAGGATTACTATAGCAACTAGAAATTCCAATATGGAAATGGGAACTAATAACAATGGACTTTGTTACCTAGTTGCCCAAAACCAGAAAAGGTAATGATACAATCTGGGTGATTGTGGACCGATTAACCAAATCTGCTCATTTCTTACCAATAAAGGAAACTTTCAGTATGGAACAGCTAGCCAAATTATATGTAAATGAAATAGTTTCATTACATGGAATTCCTTTATCTATCATATCAGATAGAGATAGCAGTTTTACTTCTCATTTTTAGACAAGTTTCCAAAAAACAATGGGAACCAGAATAAATCTAAGCACCGCTTATCATCCTCAAACGGACGGACAAAGCGAAAGGATAATTCAGACAATGGAAGATATGCTTAGAGCCTGTGTAATTGTTTTCGGAGGAAATTGGGACGATCATTTACCATTAATAGAATTTTCCTATAATAACAGCTATCATACTAGTATTAATGCTGCACCATTTGAAGCACT
The DNA here is from genome assembly GCA_030545235.1 of Helianthus tuberosus. Taxonomy (NCBI): domain Eukaryota; kingdom Viridiplantae; phylum Streptophyta; class Magnoliopsida; order Asterales; family Asteraceae; genus Helianthus; species Helianthus tuberosus. Next base: position 98,161,750 of record CM060367.1, read on the forward strand.
TTATGGACGAAAGTGCAGAACCCCAGTCTGTTGGGTAGAAATTGGAGAAAAGCAATTATCTGGACCTGAAATAGTGCAAGAAACAACTGATAAGATAATTCAAGTCAAGAAAAGACTAAAAGTAGCACGAGATCGTCAAAAGAGTTATGCAGATAACAGACGAAAACCATTAGAGTTTCAAGTTGGAGATAAAGTATTATTAAAAGTTTCTCCATGGAAAGGAGTAGTAAGATTCATTAAACGAGGAAAGCTAAGCCCAAGATATATTGGACCTTTCAAGATTATCAAAAGAATTAGACCAGTAGCTTATCAGCTACAACTGCCAGAGGAAATGGCAGGAATACATGATGTATTTCATGTATGTAATCTCAAGAAATGCTTAGCAGACAAATCATTAGTAATACCTCTGAAGGACATAGAGGTAAATGAGAAACTTAAGTTTGTAGAGAAACCTCTTCAGATTGAAGATAGAAAGATCAAGAACCTCAAACACAAGAGATTGGTTTTAGTCAAAGTAAAATGGGATTCCAAGAGAGGACCAGAGTACACTTGGGAGCTCGAGTCAGAGATGCAAAGGAAATACCCACACCTGTTCCAGTAGACCTCGAGGCTGAGATCTAAAACAAGGTGGGGAGGATATAACAACCCTCCTACTACACCCTAGAACCTTTAACATAACCCTAAATGTCCTAAAATATACCCCATAGGCGAAAAACGGACCCGAAATACCCTTATACTTAATAAAAATCAATAAAAACAAATAAATAAGGGCCTCGCGGGCCGCGACTCGGTGCCCTTGTTCTTGACGCGGGGCGCGACAGAGTGAAACCAGGCGAGCCCTCCAGCTGCCACGTGTCCCTGCCTCGTGTCAACCCTACACCTTGACTCACCCAAGCTATGCCCTAACCTACATCGCTCGCGGGCCGCGACACACTTAGCCTGTCTTCGTCGCGGGGCGCGACGGCGTATCCGATCAGCCCTATAAAGGGGGGGGGGGGTCGAGGCCTCATTTGTTTCTGTTCAAATTTCTTTCATTCTCTTAGACTTTCTGTTAGTCAAAACTCTCGGGAAATAATACCCTCTATAAAGAGAAGCTCTGCCTCGTTGTAAGTATTATAACTCCACGTTACCCTACTCAATTGATCTAGAATTTCCGTAACGCATGTCAAGGCTCTGCCTGACTCAGTTGTTGGAATTTTGTCACGTGTTACAACCGATTGATCTAGGACTCCATAATGCATGTATAGGATCTGCCAGACTCAGTCATTGGAGTTACTGTCTCGTGTTGTACGGTTAATGTGATTGGGTTATTTTACTAACAAATGTGCATTGTTTAATTTTAATAGATAATAACCAGAAGATTCACCAGGAAGCTATAATAATATCAAAGTGAGTTCATTCTCTTTTTCTCGCCGTTTGTGAGTTCATTCTCTTTTTCTCACCGTTTGTGAGTACATTCTCTTTTTGTAAATCTTTTTGTGAGTCAAATTGTTTTACCAAAACCTCAAATTTTTAAGATTATAATTAACAGTGATTGAGTCTATGTATTCTACAATTACTGCCAGTATGTTGGGGTTTTGTATACAAAATGTGGAAGACGTTACCATTGGACAAAGAGTTAGCCAATGAGTAATATGACCCACCAGTTAGGATTGACAGTACTGAATGAGTAACTGTGTAGACAAAAACATTTTGATCGCTCTCAATACTGTGAAAATTATATAAAATCGTTTTGATTAAATTGGGATGCACTCGCCAGTATTTCTTGCTGATAAAATGTTTTTAGATGCGTTTCAGGTAACAAATTGTGAAAGCCAATAGAAGCCAGCTGGGAGAGCACTGAAGGCTTGGAAAAGCGGCTATAAAAGTTACCAAATAAGAAACGGAGTTTTTGTTTTCAATAATTAGAGTTTACCCCTATAAATGTATTATCAAATAAAACTCAGGTTTTATCCCCATTATTACTATTAAAGTGTGGTGTTTAACTTTGATAAAAAAAATTTCTAACTACGGTCCTGATGTCTCATTTCCACTGCGTAATTAATAAACACCGATACCATCTGACTGGTTCGCGGCTCCCGCTCCCAGGATAGGGGTCGGGGGTTGCGACAAATAGGCCCACATTGCGTGGGGGATAGCGGGGATTTGTACAACGCCAAATATTAAACTGTTATTCAGTAGGTTATATATATTGTTGTATTGGGGAATGCAAGTGGTTTCCAAAATGCAACTAGGTGCAGATTTTAGAATTTAATCATTAAGTAATGCACATGTGGAATCGTTAATAGATCTATTGGGTTGACTACCCCGTCGTGACCGGTCGCTCCGGTCTACATCGCGGCGAATTTGAATTCTTGAATCGTCTAGTATTGATTAAAACCTCAATCTTAGTATATAGCTCGTAATGTCTAGCTAACTTACGAAACCGAAGTTATAACAAAAACTTTAATATTAAAATTGAGTCATGGGTATAAGTTTCCATGCGGATGCGGTACAGTGCCGTTCGAATGAATTCTTCCATGACATTTTTATACGAAATGCGGTACAGTGCCGATTTCCAATAATATTACAATGATTTTTTTAAATAAATGTCTTTCTTAAACATATGTAGATGTTTTCAAAACCGTTAAGGGTTGAAATAAGGAAGTTTTCCTTAAATAAATCGTTACGAAAATTATACGTGAAATCACCTTCCATTGTGTTGACACTTGATTTTTACGTGTTCTTCAGGTACATGAGTTCGGCTTCGAGGATTTTGGCTTATGCTGTCATGTGGTTGTTGATGCTTGTTGTAATTAATTAATTAATTATGTTGGACACTTTTAAAAACTGTCATGGGACCGTGTGTACTAAGACTTCTAAGGGTCAAATAATCATGCTATGGTTGTGGACTATGTTTACAACCTTAAAACTTAATGTTTTTAAATAATAAATTATCCAAAATAAACAATGCATCGACCACTAAGACATTTTATGGGTACCAACCTCTGTCACCGCCATGTTTATATTTCCGTTGTGACGTTTTTGGGGTGTGACAGAAGTTGGTATCAGAGCCAATGGTTGTTAGCAAACTAGATGTTTTCGTGGAAAACACTAGACTTCAACCAAGAGAATTTTGAAATATAAATTCCAAAATTCACGAAGCCAAACAATGGATTATTACATGGGAGATTATGATTACTATGGTTTTGATGATTATGAGGAACATCAACTGTGCGGGAACTTGAAATGCAATTGACTAGCAAAAAGTGTGGGTTAAGAGCTGTTGTTGAGGCTCTCTGTTGCAAATCCTTTCTATACGTTATTTTTGATCCAATCTCGCACTTGGTCTGATCCTATTCTTTACTAATGGTTGTTGACTAAAGGTGTGTTAAGCATATAGTCATTGTGGTTACAGACGGGTTCTGTTTCCGATTAGACTAAGAACCTTCCGTCTAAGAAACCTGCTTAACCTCTCCCCCTGTCATGTATTGGCTCTCTCTCTCTCTCTCTTTCCCTTGATAGAGCAGTTTGCTAGTTTGCATTCCTGATATCTTCCAAACTGTTGGGGTCCTTGCTCCGGATGTTGTTCGTACGGTGTGAAAGCAGTTGGTTACGTAGTTTTAGAATTCTGTTGATCCCAAGTAGTCCATCTCCATCATTGCATATGGCAATATAGAAAGTAAAGAGGAAAAGGCATAACCAGAAGAATTGTGTGAAATAAGTGAATTTATCCAGTTGAGGCATCTTGATCGAGAATAAAGGATTCCCCCCATACAGAAAGAGACTCTTCTTACTGAATATGATAAAGCCTATAAAACAACGAGCTACTATCATTTCTTCATTATAGATTGAGATCTTCTTCGAACTTGATGCACAAATAGATAGAATAGCAGCAAATAGCATCTTTCTAGCCTGCATATTCGTGGAACTCAATCTCATTTAGAATCGTACCATTTGCGGTGAACCTATTCGGTACAAAATTGTTACCTCTTTCAACCATCAACCTCATACACAACATATGAGGAACCAAGGTTTGGGCTTCCAAAATCAAGCTTTGATTGGGACACTCCAATGTTTTAAACGTACGAGACACCACCCACAATAGTTCCCGAAGCCGAAAGCCTCATACAAAGTCTCAAGAACCTAGAATTCTTGATCAAACAATCTCGTGCAAAAGAATAGACTATTTATACAAAAGAGGTAATAATAGAAGAGCTAAGACCTCAAGAGCCAACGAAGGAAGAACCACTCAAAGAAGACTTAACGCACGAAGAAAACCTCAAACCAAGTCATTCGGAAGATAAGTTCTCAAAGGTAAATTTAGAAGAGGAACAAGAAGACCTCAGAGAAATACACATCCTACAACCTTCTTTTTAAAATCATAGTTTGATTCCATCTCATGCTAAGTTTTTGAAAGAGTTAACCACTAGTCCTATAATTAAAGAAATAGAAAGTATTAAATTAACTATAGATCAAACTTCGCTAATACAAGATGAACAAAATGAATCAAACATAAAGTCGGTGGTAACATGTTTTATTCAAAACATCTATATTAGTAACATCTCAATAGATAAAGATCTTTGTGTTAACATAATGCCAAGCTACGTTTTTGAAAGAATAGGTATTGGTGATTTTCTTCCAATTAAAATTCCGATCTTTTTGGCTAATCGAAAAAATAAAACTGCTACGGGAGTGCTTGAGGACATTCTCATTCAAACAAACCGAACGATTGTAGCAACCGACTTCATCATCTTAGATGATGCTCCGCTCATGTTGGGATAACCTTTTCTTAAAACCCATCAAGCTTTGCTCAAACAAAAACATCAAGATCTTGCCACAAAACTTGGGGCTGACAAACGAACTTTCAATTTAAATAAATCAATGAAATATCCAATCAGCAATAACGACCCCTTGTTGGAAGATGAAGTTGAACCACCCGATACGGAGGAACCAAATGACCAATTCGTTGAAGAGGAAGTCGCCACCAACCAAAGCGTTTCGTCCATCGACCACGATGACGAACCAAAGACTAAGCCATCTATTGAAGATCCACCTTCTTTAGAACTCAAAGAACTTCCAAAAGGCTTAGAATAGGCATTTTTAGATAATAAAGGTAAACTTCCCGTCATCATTTCTTCATATCTCATTTCTCATGAAAAAGAAAAATTATTAAATCTACTTAAAAGACATAAAACGGCGATTGCGTGGAAATTAATGGACATCAAAGGAATAAGTCCTTCCATGTGCACACATAAAATCTTAATGGAAGATGACTACAAAGCGGTAATCCAACCACAAAGACGTGTTAATCCCAATGTCTAAGAAGTAGTAAAAAAAGAAGTCATAAAGCTCTTAGACGCCGGACCTATCTACCCTATCTCCCATAGTCCGTGGGTAAGTCTCGTCCAAGTCGTACCGAAAAAGGTGGAATGATGATTGTAACCAACATAAAAACGAGCTTATACCGACAAGAACCGTCACCGGATGGAGAGTTTGTATCGACTATAGGAAACTCAATGAAGCCACAGGAAAATACCACTTTCCTTTACCCTTCATTGATCAAATGCTAGAGCGATTATTTGGTCATAAATTTTATTGCTTTCTTGATAGCTTCTCGGGGTACTTCCAAATTCCCATTGTCACACCCCAACCGATGGCGGAATCATCGGGGCGGGAACTGAGCGAAACAGATTGTTCGAGAGAATCCATAACAACTATTAAATGATAATATTTAAAAGGTTCATTGTCCCATACCAATAAATAAATATTTCAAAACAGTCATTACAGATAATCAGTCTTAAAAACAAGTTCTATTCCGACAACTCAGATTTTTATTTGGTGAGTTTCTAGACTTCCTACTTGTTTGCAGCATAACATCCAATCAACCTGTCACATATGTTAAAATAAAAGTCAATACATAAAATGTAAAGGTGAGTACACAAGTATGCATAGATATAGTATAAAAAGCATTTACGCGTAACCAGCATGTAACACGTAGAGAAGTGAATCAAGTAAGCTATCGACAATGATACAAGCAATACCAACATGACTGCGAGTTGTAGAACGCGCAACACATGTCCAACACTATGAACACGTGAAGTAATACCCTTAACAACCCTTGAATAAACAGGTGTTGAGTCCAAACTAGAGTACTATCGTTACTAAGGGTGGCAAGCAGTAATCACTGTGTAAACATAACATACAAGTATTCATCGAATCACGTATAACATGCGAGAGCGGTTAGCGTTTGTAAATGAGTTTAAGTATTGTGTGCGTTGTGTTTTGATAGAGAACATATGTAACACCCAAAAGTGCATTAAGTGAAAAAGGGTTCGAGTATACTCACAGTGTGTGTTTATCAAGTAAACACAATCTGGGTTGGATTGAAGGGAGCGTCGGATCCGCCTGCGTACGGGAACAGAAGCATAAGTCTTCCAAGTGCTGACATGGTCGAAATCAGAGTCTCGAGTGGGGTAAAAGTGGGTTAAGTGTTCAACAGTCTATCCGAACGGATGGCTCTAGTCCATCCGGGCGGATGGGTTCCATCTGGACGGATGGTCATTCGGATAGTCTGTGGTTGTTTGTTAATCGTTAAAATTTGTAGTTTAGTTAACAGCGTTTAAACAACGGAAATTGTTAGGGTCAGATCATCCGGACGAATGGGTTCCATCCGGACGGATGGCCATTCGGGCGGATGGTCTATGGTTGAATTTTTTGTAAAATTTTCTAAGTATAAAAGTTAAGTTAACGAAGACGGCGTGACGACGTGTCAAACAGCGGAGAACACCAATTCCAGTTCATTCGGCTGGATGGGCTCTGCCCATTCAGACAAACATGCTATTCTTGATGACGATTCATGTTTGACCCGTAAATCGGTCCATCTCCTTGGTGGAAATCAGTTTTCTAGCCGGCTTTCGACCAAGGAACGAGTCGAGAGTCTGACTGAGTCCGATTTCACCAGTGTTTTGTAAAAATCGAAGAGAAGTTTTATAAATAAGTTGAAAAACGTTGAAATCTTCCAGATCTCAAACCAATCTCGATTGAATGATGCTCCACAACATTTTTCCTAAACAAACTGAGTGAGAATCAACTTCGAAACGGCTGGAATCAAGGGTTTTTGGGAAAAAGTTAAAGTGTGTGTGTGTGTGTGTGAGTGTGATTTTGATGAAGAAGATGGAGTAGAAGTGAATAGAGATGAACATTGACGAAGATTTGAGAGAAAAAGCTTACAAATTGGTCTTGATTCGCGGGTTGAAGCTTGAGAGCGGATGGGAGTATCAAAGTGTTGAAATGAGGGTGTACGACTGGTATTTATAGAGGAGGGTGAGGGGTTAAATCGGTGCGTGCATGGTTGTGTCCGGATGGCTCCATCCGAATGGGTGAGCTCCATCCGGACGGATGGTCATACGCCATCCGGGCGGATGGGCTCATCCGGGCGGATGGCCCATTCGGGCGGCTGAGTGCGCGTTTGTTATTTTCCAACTTTGGTTCGTTTGGTGCGTTTTGTTGCGTTAATCGTTGTGAGTACTTTAAGTATTTTAGCGAGATGACAAGGGTAGCGTTGTGTTGCGTTTCGGTGCGATAAATCGAGTTGTGAGTAAGCGTTTGAGCGTTTAAACGATGTGATCAATATATATATATATAATATTAAACAAGTTAACACACAAATAACACAAGTAAATAAATAAACAATCCGCATTTTGAGTTTGCGTTGAGTTGAGTTGCGTTGCATTGCGTTGCGTTGTGATAAGCGTTCAAGTAGTAAGCGTTTAACAACTGTGTGTAAATGCGATAAATGCGTTAAATAAGCGATATAGTATGCGTTTTTAAATATAGTTAAACCCATGGCGTTAATCAAATCTCGGAGTACAAGTGTTAACGAGAGAAATAACGATAACAAGGAACAACCAAAGTTGCAGGTTGTTATAGTCTCCCCTACTTTAGGGAATTTCATCCCGAAATTAAGTAGTAGTCGTAACAAAGAGTTGCGGATATTTAGCTTTCATATCACTTTCGAGTTCCCAAGTGAACTCGGCACCTTTTGAGGATCGAGACGTGGAAAGTCGGATGTACATTGCTAAGTTCCTCGGTAATTCGAGTCGGTAGGCCACTTTGCCAATTCTTTCCAGAATCTTATAGGGACCCACGTATCGTGGCGCTAGCTTTCCTTTCTTGTCGAATCCGATCACCCCCTTCCATGGTGAAACCTTTAGGAGTATGTGATCACCAACTTCAAACTCAAGGGGCCTGCGGCGTTTATCGGCGTAGCTCTTCTGACGACTCTGGGCTTTCAGGAGATTGTCTTGTATCTGGAGGATCTTTTCCGTCGTTTCTTGTAGTAACTCGGGACCGGTAATCTGTGCGTCTCCGATCTCGTGCCACACAATAGGCGATCGACATTTCCTACCGTATAGTGCCTCAAAGGGTGACATCTGAATACTAGCGTGATAACTGTTATTGTACAAGAATTCTACTAAAGGTAAATGCAAATCCCAATTACCACCAAAATCTATAAGGCACGAACGAAGCATGTCTTCAAGGGTGCGGATCGTGCGCTCACTTTGTCCGTCGGTCTAGGGATGTAATGCGGTACTGAGATTAAGAGTTGTACCGAGAGTGGATTGAAAGGTCTCCCAGAGGCCTGAGGTAAAACGACCATCACGGTCAGACATGATGTCATGAGGCGTCCCATGTCGACAAATGACTTCGTCGGTATAGATTCGTGCTAATCGTTCCACCTTATAGTCTTCTCGTATCGGAAGGAAATGAGCGGATTTCGTAAGACGATCAATGATAACCCAAATTCTATCGTAACCAGAAGGTGCTCGAGGGAGTTTCGTAATAAAATCCATGGCGATACTCTCCCATTTCCATATCGGGATTTCGGGTTGTTCGAGTAACCCAGAGGGTCGTTGATGTTCAGCCTTAACTTTTGAGCAAGTTAGGCATTTCAAAACATATAGGGCGATATCCTTCTTCATGCCCGGCCACCAATACCTGGCGCGAAGGTCCTGGTACATCTTGTCGACACCGGGATGAATCGAGTATCGCGATTTGTGCGCTTCAGTCGTCAATATCTCCCGAAGGTTATTGCGACTAGGGATCCAAATGCGGTCAAGATAATAAAAGATACCATTCGAATTGCTCACTAGCTGAGTTTTGGTACCACTAATCCTTTCCTCCTTCAAATTTTTCTCAAGAAAACAACGTGCTGTGCCTCGCGGATGAGGTTTTCGAGATCGTTCTGGGCTTGAAAATCACGAACACTATACACATAGCTTCGTCAGCTAAGAGCATCGGCTACGACGTTAGCTTTGCCTGGGTAATAGCGTATCTCACAGTCGTAGTCATTGAGATGTTCGACCCATCTGCGTTGGCACATATTCAGCTCTTTCAGGTTGAAGATATGTTGTAGGCTCTTGTGATCGGCGAAGATCGTACACTTGGTACCATAAAGGTAGTGTCGCCATATCTTCAATGCAAAAACAACTGCACCGAGTTCGAGATCATGGGTCGTGTAGTTCTTCTCATGGACTTTAAGCTGTCGAGATGCATACGCGATAACCTTGTCTCGTTGCATAAGAACAAAACCAAGATCTAGGTTAGAGGCATCGCAATAAACAACGAAATCGTCATTTCCGTCGGGAAGGGTGAGAATAGGAGCGTTGTAAAGCATATGCTTAAGTGTTTGAAAGGCTTCCTCCTGTTTGGGACCCCAAACAAAAGGTTTGCCCCTGTGGGTTAAAGCGGTGAGAGGTACGTCGATTTTAGAAAAGTTAGCAATGAATCGACGGTAATAACCTGCCAATCTGAGGAAAGAACGGACTTCGGATGGGTGTTTTGGTGTAATCCAACTCTTAACGGCTTCTATCTTTACGTGGTCGACGTGAATTCCTTTACTATTAATGATGTGACCAAGAAATTGAACCTCCTCGAGCCAGAATTCACACTTGGAGAACTTGGCGTATAGGCGATTTCCTTGTAGAAGCTCGAGAACTAAACGAAGATGTTGCACGTGTTCGACTCTCGACTTCGAATAGATAAGGATATCATCGATAAACACAATGACAAAGCGATCAAGGAAGGGTTTACACACACGGTTCATCAAATCCATGAAGACCGTGGGTGCATTGGTTAGACCAAAAGGCATGACCACGAATTCGTAATGGCCATAGCGAGTACGAAAAGCGGTTTTTGGAATGTCCTGCTCTTGTATATGCAACTGATGATAGCCTGAACGTAAATCGATCTTAGAAAAACACGTAGCTCCTTGAAGTTGATCAAATAAATCGGCGATTCGGTTCTTGACGGTAAGCTTTTTAAGTTCCCTATAATCGATGCACATTCGGAACGATCCATCTTTCTTTTTCACAAAAAGGACAGGTGCGCCCCATGGTGATGTGCTAGGGCGTACAAATCCTTTGTCAAGTAATTCCTGAAGTTAGCTAGAAAGCTCGCGCATTTCGGATGGTGCGAGGTGATAGGGAGCTTTTGCAACAGGTGTAGCGCCAGGAATTAAATCAATACGGAAATCGATATCACGGGTAGGGGGTAAACCAGGTAAATCGTAATGAAAAACGTTAGGAAATTCACAAACAACGGGGACGTCTTTCACGGTTTTCTTTTCCTCCTCCGCTACCACAATGTGGGCTAAGAAAGCCAAGTATTCCTTACGGAGATACTTGCTCGCTTGAATACACGACATAAGCTTTAATTCTTTCGAGGATACTTCGCCATAAACACATAGTTGATCACTGTTTGAAAGAGAGAAACGAACCATCTTTTCGTAACAAACAACTTCAGCACGATTTTCACGAAGAAAATCCATGCCTACTATGAGCTCGAAACTACCAAGCTGCATAGGGATGAGATCGATAGGGAAGATGTGATTGTTGAGTTCAAGAGTACAATCACGCAGAACAGAGTTGACAGTAACGGTTCTTCCTGTGGCGATTTCTACGTCGAATGTCGTTGGGAGTTTAGCGCGTTTACGTTTTAAAAGCTTTTCGAATTCAAATGATACAAAACAGTTATCGGCTCCAGTATCAAATAAGCAAGAAGCATAAATGCCATTGACGAGAAACGTACCATTGACAACATTGTTGTCAGTTTGAGCCTGGCGGACATTGATATTGAAAGTTCTTCCACGGGCTGCTGGGGGTTGTGGTTGCTGCTGCTGCTGCGGCTGCTGTTGCTGTTCCTACTGTTGCTGTTGTGGTGCTTGCTATTGTTGCTGCTGCTCTTGTTTCACAATGCGATTCGGGCAGACGTTAGCAAAGTGGTTTGGATCACCACATACGTAGCAAGCACGTGCATTAGCAACTGGTGCGGGGAGAGCTTGGTTAACTTGAGGAGCACGGGGTTGAGCTGGTGGTGGTACAGGAGCTTGAAGAGCTTGCTAGCGAGGGCCAGTGCGACAGTTTGCTGTGAAGTGCCCGTAGAGGTTGCAATGGACATAGAAATGGCAAGCTATCCCATCTAGGTGATGATAGGTGCACGTAGAGCACAGAGGGTGAGTACTAGTATACGCACGCTTGGCTGGCGGTGCGTTGGAAGCTGTAACTTGTTGAGGCTGAGGGTTGGGCGGCGATGTAACTACCGAAATTGTTCTTGCTGTTGTTTCTGCGCTTGCGATCACGACGATTGGACTTAGAAGCTTGAGAGTCTGGTGTGGCAATTGATTGATGAAGACTCTTGGTTGAAGTTTTGAAAACTCCAGCTAGAACTCGCTTATCATTGATCTCAGCTGCGAGTTGGTAGGTTTCCTCGATAGTTGTGGGTTTAGTTGCTTGAACAAAATCAGCTACACAATCGGGTAGAGCTCAAATGTATTTCTTGATTGCCTTGTCAGGCGTGTCCACCTGACTAGGACAGATGATGCTTAGCTGTTTGAACCTTGCGGTGAGACCAGAGTTATCACCTCCTTCTTGTTTGATGTTCCAGAACTCATTTTCCAACTTCTGGACTTCATGAGGGGGACAAAATTCTTTCATCATAATTTCCTTCAGTTCCTCCCACAAGAGGCCATAAGATGCATCATTACCGTGCCTGTTGCGCTCAGCAGTCCACTAATCAAGTGCCCTTGACTGGAAGACTCCAGTAGCATTCACAGTGCGGAGGTTGTCTGGGCATCCGCTTTGGCGGAGAGTGACTTCAATGGAGTCGAACCTCTGGAACATAGCACTGGGTCCATCTTCACCAGTAAATTCTTTAGGACCGCAGGCCTTGAACTGCTTAAAGCAGAAAGAAGCCTTTGGAGAGTCATTCTTTGAATCGACAGAGGAAGTACTGCTGACAGTGTTGATTTCGCTGACGATCTGCGGTATGACCTTGGCCATTTCCTTGGCCACGAGGGATGCAATACGCTTGTCAGCGTGGTTTCGTCGGACGGTACATTGGGTATGCGATCCAAATGACGACATCTGCCATTGGGTTAGATTCGATTATGTTGGGTTTTGTTTAATAGTTTAGCGTCTTATACAACACACACACACACACATATATATATATATATTATTCACATAGAGCATAGAAGCACATAGTCACGTAAGCACATAAGCACATAATCACGTAGGCACATAAGCATGTATTGCACGTATACACATAAGCACGTATTAGCACATAATTCACATTAACACTTATTTTGCACGTATTCACCTTCTCCCAACATATGTGTAGCGCGTTCGAGATGAGCGTAGTATAGCGTAGTGTAAGCGCGATGAGTAGCGTAGAAGAGATTGCTTAGTTTGTTCGCGATTAGTTAGCGTTTTAGATTGCGATAGTTGTGTGAGTTGTGCGCATTTGGTATAGCGGAGAGCGATAAATCGAAACCGTAAAGCGTAGAGTTTTAACTCCCGTAATCTAAAACACATAAACACAGTAAAATCGATGACGCGTAAAATCTACAATTGAGGCTTGAAAGTAAAATGGAGTGCCTTGGGTGTGAGACATCGACTACCCAAAGTGATTAAACTATTCCCAATGAGTTCAGGTACACGCTTTGGCCTAATAGACTATGCTCTCTCATCGTGATACAGCGAACGGCATTCATCCTTCCAGTTACTACGTGACTCGAGTCGTTGGAACAGTCGAGACTTTGGTGGGAGTTTTGTAAAAAAAAAAAAATTTAGAGAGTGGAACGAGTTATCAAGATGCGGGTTTCTACCCTAACTTAACAACTTCGATCCTGATTGTGGTAGGATAACCATGAGATAGAATTGGAGATTTCCGTTGAGATGTGGATTTCACTCCTAACTCAACGAAAGATTCTCGGGCTGAGAGTAATACGCGGGGTGAGTAACCTTATCGAGAGTTCTTGGTTTTCACACCTAATCTCGACACAGTCACTCGTTGGTGTTATGTGAGTAGTTTCAAGCGTGTATATTGTGTTAGCCTTAGGAAAGGCATGTAATCGTTTTAGAATGAGTTGGCATACTTCGTATGAAGTGCACCACTCGTGCAAGGTGACCTATTTCATACGAGGTGTTTCACTAGTGCGAAGTAACTCACTTTGTGCAAGTTGTTCCAATTCATACGGGTATCCCTAGTTGGCATAAGAGATAGAATTCACACAAAAGGGTCTGATTGGGTACTTAGACTATAGACTAGGTCGGTTTTTCCTAATTAGACCTAATTCCCTATAGTTATGGCTCTTATACCAATCTGTCACACCCCAATCGATGGTGGAATCATCGGGGCGTGGCACTGAGCGAAACAGATTGTTCGAGAGAATCCATAATAACTATTAAATGATAATATTTAAAAGGTTCATTGTCCCATACCAATAAACAAATATTTCAAAACAGTCATTACAGATAATCAGTCTCAAAAACAAGTTCTATTCCGACAACTCAGATTTTTATTTGGTGAGTTTCTAGACTTCCTACTTGTTTGCAGCATAACATCCAATCAACCTGTCACATACGTTAAAATAAAAGTCAATACAAAAAATTATAAAGGTGAGTACACAAGTTTGCATAGATATAGTATAAAAAGTGTTTACACGTAACCAGCATGTAACACGTAGAGAAATGAATCATGTAAGCTATCGACAATGATACAAGCAATACCAACATGACTGCGAGTTGTAGAATGCGCAACACATGTCCACCACTATGAACACATGAAGTAATAACCTTAACAACCCCTGAATAAACAGGTGCTGAGTCCAAACTATAGTACTATCGTTGCTAAGGGTGGCAAGCTGTAATCACTGTGTAAACATAACATACAAGCATTCATCGAATCACGTATAACATGCGAGAGCGGTTAGCGTTTGTAAATGAGTTTAAGTATTGTGTGCGTTGTGTTTTGATAGAGAAAGTATGTAACACCCAAAAGTGCGTTAAGCGAAAAAGGGTTCGAGTATACTCACAGTGTGTGTTTATCAAGTAAACACAATCTGGGTTAGATTGAAAGGAGCGTCGGATCAGCCTGCGTACGGGAACAGAAGCATAAGTCTTCCAAGTGCTGACATGGTCGAAATCAGAGTGACGAGTGGGGTAAAAGTGGGTTAAGTGTTCAACAGTCTATCTGAATGGATGGGTCTAGTCCATCCGGACGGATGGTCATTCGGATAGTCTGTGGTTGTTTGTGAATCGTTAAAATTTGTATTTTAGTTAACAGCGTTTAAACAACGGAAATTGTCAGGGTCAGATCATCCGGACGAATGGGTTCCATCCGGACGGATGGCCATTCGGGCAGATGGTCTGTGGTTGAAGTTTTTGTAAAATTTTCTAAGTACAAAAGTTTTAAGTTAACAGAGACGGCGTGACGACATGTCAAACAACGGAGAACACCAAATCCAGTTCATTCGGCCGGATGGGCTCTACCCATTCAGACAAACATGCTGTTCTTGATGACGATTCATGTTTGACCAGTAAATCGGTCCATCTCCTTGGTGGAAATCAGTTTTCTAGCCGGCTTTCGACTAAGGAACGAGTCGAGAGTCTAACTGAGTCCGATTTCAGCAGTGTTTTGTAAAAATCGAAGAGAAGTTTCATAAATAAGTTGAAAAACATTGAAACTTCCAGATCTCAAACCAATCTCGATTGAATGATGCTCCACAACAGTTTGCCTAAACAAACTGAGTGAGAATCATCTTCGAAACGGCTGGAATCAAGGGTTTTTGGGAAAAAGTTAAAGTGTGTGTGTGTGAGTGAGTGTGATTTTGATGAAGAAGATGGAGTAGAAGTGAATAGAGATGAAGATTGACTAAGATTTGAGAAAAAAAAAGCTTAAAAATTGGTCTTGATTCGCGGGTTGAAGCTTGAGGGCGTTTGGGAGCGGATGGGAGTATCAAAGTGTTTAAATGAGGGTGTACGGCTGGTATTTATAGAGGAGGGCGAGGGGTTAAGTCGGTGCGCACATGGTTGTGTCCGGATGGCTCCATTCGAATGGGTGAGCTCCATCCGGACGGATGGTCATACGCCATCCGGGCAGATGGGCTCATCCGGGCGGATGGCCCATTCGGGCGGCTGAGTGCGCATTTGTTATTTTCCAACTTTGGTTCGTTTGGTGCGTTTTGTTGTGTTAATCGTTGTGAGTACTTTAAGTATTTTAGCGAGATGACAAGCGTAGCGTTGTGTTGCGTTTCGGTGCGATAAATCGAGTTGCGAGTAAGCGTTTGAGCGTTTAAATGATGTGATCAATATATATATATATATATATATATATATATATATATATATATATCATATTAAACAAGTAAACACACAAATAACACAAGTAAATAAATAAACAATCCACGTTTCGAGTTTGCGTTGAGTTGCGTTGTGATAAGCGTTCAAGTAGTAAGCGTTTGAACAAGCGTGTAAATGCGATAAATGCGTTAAATAAGCGATATAGTATGCGTTTTTAAATATAGTTAAACCCATGGCGTTAATCAAATCTCGGAGTAAAAGTGTTAACGAGAGAAATAACGATAACAAGGAACAACCAAAGATGCAGGTTGTTACACCCATCGCCGTAGAGGACCAAGAGAAAACTACCTTTACTTGTCCCTACGGAACCTTTGCATATCGACACATGCCATTTGGTCTATGCAATGCACCAACAACGTTTCAAAGATGCATGGTAGCCATTTTTCACGACATGATAGAAAAAAAAAACCATGGAAGCTTTCATGGATGATTTCTCTATCTTTGGCGATTCATTTGACCAATGCCTCGATAACCTTGAGCGAACATTATCTAGATGTGAAAAGACTAACTTCACCCTTAATTGGGAAAAGTGCCAATTCATGGTCACGGAAGGAATAGTACTCGGTCACAAAATCTCAAACGCAGGAATGGAAGTCGACCGCGCAAAAATCGATACTATTTCTCGACTACCTCCTTCATCATCCGTTCGAGCTATTCAAAGTTTCCTAGGACATGCCGGATTCTATAGGCGATTTATCAAAGACTTTTCTAAAATTTCTCGACCTCAAACTAAACTACTTGAAAACGATGCCCCATTCATCTTTGACATGGTTGCACGACAACAATTTTTTGCCCTTAAAGATATGCTTGTTAAAGCACCAATCATGATCGCACCAGACTGGAAGCTACCATTTGAAATCATGTGCGTTGTAAGCAATTTTGCAGTTGGCATGGGCGTAGCTTTGTTGGAGCAGGAGGGGGCGGCTGACCCCCCGAACTTTTCGCTTGTTAGTGGAGAATATGTAGTTTTTGTATAGAAATTTTTGGGTATATACGTTTTTGACCCCCCGGTTTTATAGAAATTTTTGGTATATACGTTTTCGACCCCCCACTCGGAAATCTCTAGCTTTGCCACTGGCAGTTGGAGCAGTCTTGGGACAAAGAAAAGAAAAACATTTTCACCCCAGATATTACGCTAGTAAAACTCTTAACGACGCTCAAGAAAATTACACAACCATTGAAAAGGAATTGCTATCTATAGTATTTGCATTTGATAAATTACGTTACTATCTTGTGCTCTCCAAAACTATAGTTTATACTGACCACGCTGCCATCCTAACCTTTACAAAAAACAAGACGCAAAACCCGGTCTCATAAGATGGATTCTTCTCCTTCAAGAATTTGACATAGAAATAAAAGACAAAAGAGGAGCAGAAAACACAGCTGTTGACCACCTGTCTCGTCTTGAAGACCCTGCTCTGGAAGGAACTCGAGAAGAACTCATCAATGAGAAATTCCCCACAGAATCCTTAGAAATGGTAGAATATCGAGAAGAACCTTGGTACGCTGACTATGATGACTACTTAGCTAGTGGCACTATTATCAAAAGGTTATCCTTTCACCAGCGAAACAAATTCTTTGCTGATGTAAAACACTATTTTTGGGAAGACCCATATCTTTTCAGAATATGTGCAGACCAACTCATTCAACGATGCGTTGTAACACCCTTCTAATTTTACTTAAATTTAATAATAATTCATACCATTTTATACAAAAGATGCCTAATTAACATAGATTTCATAACTCAAGTTCATAAGTAGGAAAAACCTTAGTCAACTAATGACTAAGTTAAAACATTCAAAAGTTGTTTAACAATTGTTTACATTCCATAAACATGGTCTATTAAGAGTTAAAAACATTGCGGAAGCTTGTAAATTGTGTTCGGTTCTTCAAAAACTAGCTCGATCATCTTCCGGTTACTTTCCAACATCACCTAAGATCAAAACCACAACAAATGTTAGTTTTGATAAAGTTAGAATGAATATAAACAAGTTCCATGGGTTAACAAACAAGAAAAAAATAAAATTTTCCGGAAAGGGGGCACCGCGTGACGCCAAGGTCCCTCGCATCACGCCAGGACCTGATTTTCACAGACTGTTGCTTTGGCTGTTGCTGTACATTCCCAGCTCAAAGTTTATTCAAGTTCCAACTTAAAATGGCCATAACTTATGATTCGTAAGTCCGTTTTTGGTGATTCTTTTTCCTATACGTCTGTAATTTCATTACCAACGTGCCTATTACGATAATCATACCAAAACTTTAGCTTACGAACAGAAAGACTATATGTCGTTATGCATTTATTCAACCCATTTCTACTTGACACAATTCACTACCAATTAGCTAGTAAACCTGTGATACTTTATTCTCAACATCCCGGGCTTATCATCACTCGCATTTCTTTACCAATCTCATGGCTTAATGCTCTTGTGATTTCCAACTCCACTTTGACTCTCTAAAACACTAAAACAACAATTTACACAATTAATTGACCCGTTTGGCTCATCTTATGGAATTCCCCAATATGATGACTACCAACTGATTCTTTGTCTCTCTTAGACTAGTAATTTAAGTAATGATCATGGTCGCTACAATCGATGCCATATTATCCTAAAATGAGACTTCGCCAAATTTAACAACAATTCATTTAATGTAACGGGTCAAGTTACATACCTTTAGTGCACGCCCTTCAAACGCAAGTCGCCACCGGCTTGTCCACTTGAAGCTCCGGTATCCTTTCCTATTGAGTTCAACCAAAACATGTTTAGAACTCTTTTCAATTCACAATTCGCATATTTTGCCTAAACATCACAATCATTCGGTTTAACTTAAATTTTCAGATTTAAGCCTTCTTTGAGGCATTTATGCGAACACTTTAAGGGCAGAAATTTACACTATATATTATCAAGTTCTCAACTTATCATATAGCCTTAATTCTTCATAAATCAACTATTTTACATGAACTTTATCTTTTAAAATCCTGAAATCACTTCATACATGTCAAACATTACTAGAACAACCACTATCATTCTAGTGTTTGTTATTATCTCACAAAACCCATGAATCACCTTCATTGTGTTTATGAAATTTTCATAATTTTATCATGATTTCACATATTGTTGTCTAGGTTTTTGCTCCTAGACACTTTATCTTTTCTAATCTACCCAAGTAACAAACATGCATCATCCAATTTCAGATTTCCTAAATTCATGAGAATTTCAAATAGAGAATTCTTATCAAATTTTACATACCTTATAATCCTCTTGCGAAGAGGATCACAATTCTAAGCTCGGATTTCGTTTTGGACCAGATTTGCACCTTCAATTTATGAGATTTTGTGGATGTTAGGGTTTGAGAGTGGGGGTGTCGCCCCCTCCACTTTTGTTTAACATATAGTTTTGGTTATTTAACCATATTTCAAGTTATTTCTAGACTTGTAGTTAACTAGGTTATAATTTTCCTAGTTAGTAAATTCTTGTTTATTTATACTTTATAATTCTAATATAAAGTTTTATATTTTCGGGGTGTTACAAGTCCACCCCCTTAGAAGGGTTTCGCCCCCGAAACCGAATTACGTACCAAATAAAGTAGGGTAGAGACGTCGCATCTCCTCTTCGGATTCCCACGTAGTGTCCGAACCTTTCCTATGCTCCCACTTGACCTTGACTTGATTGATGTGTTTGTTTCGCAAGTGCTTGACCTTTCGATCTAAAATCTCCACAGGTCTCACCGCATAATTCAGGCTATTATCCACTTCGATATCATCGTAATGGATATAAGCTGTTTCGTCCGCTAGGCACTTTCGCAATTGCGACACGTGGAACGTGCTATGTATTCCGTTCAACTTTTCCGGTAATTCGAGGCGATAAGACACCTTGCCGACCCTTCCGATGATTTTAAAAGGCCCAATAAACCTCGTGCTTAGCTTCCCTCTTTTTCTGAATCTAATAACGCCCTTCCATGGGGAAACTTTTAGCATAACCATGTCGCCAACCTGGAATTCGATTGGCCTATTCCTTTTATCAGCATACGCCTTTTGCCTGTCTTGAGCCGCTTTCAAGTGTGCCCGAACCACATCAATCTTTTCATTAGTGGCTTATACTATATCTTGGTGGGCGAGTTCACGTGGACCCACTTCACCCCAACATACCGGGGTTCGGCATTTTCTACCATAGAGCATTTCGTACGGCGCCATCTTAATACTAGCGTGGTAGCTGTTCTTATACGAAAACTCGACTAATGGTAGGTAAACATCCCAACTTCCTCCAAAGTCGATTATACATGCCCGTAGCATGTCCTCTAATGTTTGTATTGTTCTTTCACTCTGTCCATCTGTTTAAGGATGGTACGCAGTGCTAATGAACAATTTGGTTCCCATTTGCTCTTGGAAATCTCGCCAGAAATTTGAAGTGAACCGAGTATCCCTATCAGACATGATGGATACCGGTACTCCATGACGTGCTATTATCTCATTAGTGTAAACTTCTGACATCTTTTCTGACGTATAAGTCTCACGAATCGGAATGAAGTGAGCACTTTTCGTCAATCTATCCACCACTACCCATATGGCATCGAAACCACGATTTGTCTTAGGCAATTTTGTTAATAGGTCCATTGTAATATGTTCCCATTTCCAAACCAGGATTTCTAACGGTTGAAGTTTGCCGTATGGTTTTTGGTGCTCCGCCTTGACTTGTAGACATGTCAAGCATTTTTCCACATACTTCGCCACATCCCTCTTCATTCCAGGCCACCAATAATTTTGTTTCAGATCATTGTACATCTTAGTCGCACCCGGATGAATTGAATATCGGGATTTATGAGCTTCATCAAGTAGAAGCGTCTTCACCCCACAAGTATTTGGAACCCATATCCTTCTGGATCGGGTCTTCAACCCGTTATCCCCATCCGACAAATCTTTCAACTGACCGATTATTCTTTCTTTCTTCCAATTCTCCTCTTTCACTGCTTCTAATTGCGCCTCTCGAATACGTTCAAGTATACCCGAGGTCACCATGAGCTGCATCGATCTTACTCGTATTGGGACATAGTCCGCTTTTCTGCTCAGAGCATCCGCCACCACATTTGCCTTTCCGGGGTGATAGTGTATTTCACAGTCGAAATCTTTCACTGTTTCTAACCATCGCCTTTGTCGCATATTTAGCTCCTTCTGATCGAAGAAGTATTTTAAGCTCTTATGATCGGTGAATATGGTGCACTTTACCCCATATAAATAGTGCCTCCATATTTTTAATGCAAATACCACCGCAACCAACTCGAGATCGTGCGTGGGATATTTCTTCTCGTGTATCTTCAATTGCCTCGAGGCATAAGCTATAACTTTGCCCCGTTGCATCAAAACGCATCCGAGCCCCGATAGTGAAGCATCCGAATAAACCACCATGTCTTCGACTCCGTCCGGCAATGTCAGTACCGGAGCTTGAGTTAACTTCTCTTTTAGCGTTTGAAACGCTCTTTCTTGTTCTACACCCCAAATAAACTTTTCTTCCTTTCGGGTTAGTTTTGTTAGCGGTGACGCAATCTTGGAGAAATCTTGAATGAATCCCCTATAGTATCCCGCAAGCCCCAAAAAGCTTCTAATTTCCGAAGGGTTCTTCGGAGGATTCCATTTTGACACGGCCTCGATCTTTGACGGGTCTACCAATACTCCATCGGCACTTATGATGTGGCCGAGAAATTGCACCTCTCGTAACCAAAAGGCACATTTAGAGAGTTTTGCATACAACCTCTCTCGCCTAAGTGTCTCTAACACCTCTTGTAAGTGGTGTGCATGTTCAGCTTCGCTTTTCGAATACACCAAAATATCATCGATAAACACAATGACTGATTTATCCAACATTGGCTTGCAAACCCGGTTCATGAGGTCCATGAAAGTCGCGGGTGCATTTGTTAGCCCAAATGACATCACGAGGAATTCGTAATGTCTGTATCGCGTGCGGAAAGCCGTCTTCGGCACATCTTCCTCCTTGACCTTTAATTGGTGATACCCCGATCTAAGGTCAATTTTTGAAAACCAGTTCGCTCCTTGTAATTAGTCGAATAAATCATCTATCCTCGGAAGCGGGTATCGGTTCTTTACCATGAGTTTGTTTAACTCCCGGTAATCTATACACATCCGCATGTTTCCGTCTTTCTTTTTCACGAACAGTACCGGTGCGCCCCAAGGAGACACACTCGGCCTTATAAATCCCTTGTCAAGCAGGTCTTGAATTTGGAACATCAACTATTGTAAATCCGACGGCGCGAGTCGGTACGATGCTTTAGCTACGGGTTTTGCGCCCGGAATCAATTCGATCCCGAACTCTACTTCCCGTTCAGGCGGTATCCCCGGTAAATCCTCCGGAAACACATCTTCATAGTCTCGTACTACCGGTACATCTTCAATCTTCCGTGATTCTTTCTCGGGCTCATTTGCGTATATCATGAATGCCTTGCATCCTCGCTTCATAAGCTTGTGGGCTTTCAACATTGAGCATACTATGGGGTTACCTCCTTTTTCGCCATAGATAGTGACGTGCTTCCCGCTCGGAGATGTTAGTTTTATCTCTTTACGAAAACACACGACCTTTGCATGGTGCTGAGATAGCCAATCCATCCCAACGACTACTTGAAATTCCCCCATTGACATCGGGATTAGGTCTATCAAGTATTCCTCATCGTCGATGCTTAATTTGCAGCCTCGACAAACATCACAAACTATAAAACTTTTGTTGTCCCCTATTTCAACTTCTAAGGGCACAGATAATTTCGTCAATACAAATGAAGGATGTCGAATAAATCCATGCGAAATGAAGGATTTATTCGCACCGCACCCGTATCAAACAATACACGTGCTGAAATTGAGTTAATTGTGAATATACCTGAGACCACATCGAGTTCTGTTTTCGCTTCAGCCGCGGTAAGTTGGAAGGACCTAGCCTTCGCTTTGGGAGCGTCTGCCGGAGACTCTTTTGTGTCTCTCTTTCCAACCAACTCGGGGCATTCTGACTTTTTGTGGCCGGGTTGATAGCATTTGTAACAAACGGAAACTTTTCCGGGACATAGGGATGCAGTGTGCCCCGTTTTCCCACATACCGGACACGGCTTGTCTTTGAAGCGGCACTCACCCTTGTGCCCCTTTCCACATACTTTACAACTTGGCGACCCGCCTTTAGCCTCTACCTTCTTCCCCGATTCAGCAGTTCTAGCTTTATTTGTAGGGCTTGGATTCACATCTTGTGCCCTCCGCTCGCCCCTTTCAACTTGTTTCTTTAACTCAATATTCCGCTCCCGGGCGGTGTTGATGATTTCTGTGAGAGTTTCATATTTTGACGGAGTCATAAACTCCCGGTACTCAGCACTCAGCATGTTGTAATAGTAGTATATCTTCTGCTCTTCAGTGGTGACTAACTCGTCACAAAATCTCAACTTATCCATGAAGATGCCCGTGATCTTATCAATTGTTTCACCCTTTTGTCTTAGATGAATGAATTCTTCTTTAATCCTGTTAATAACCGCTTTGGGACTATGGTGTTTAAGGAACGGCACCTTAAACTCATCCCAAGTCATGACCCTTGCCGCTTCGGCTCCCATTTCCTTCTTTTTATTGTCCCACCAATCCTTGGCTTGATTTCTCAATTGACCCGTTTCGTAAGCAACATAGTCACCTACGTCACAGTTGGTTCGTTCAAACACTCCTTCGACATCACTTCCATCTTTGGCAAATTATCGGGTCAACCTCCCCGTTATAGATTGGCGGTTTACACGCCATGAATTCCTTATACGAACACCCTTTGCGTTCTCCCGTTTTATCTTTCATAAGGTTGACATTATCCTCCAACCTTTTAACTCGCTCTTCGACAAGCGACAACACCGTGCTTTGAATTTTGTCTATAAACCCGGATAGATTACCCTCAATTGCCTTCCCTACTTCTTCGGCAATTATCTCTTTCATTTGTTCGGTGCTTATTTGCACCGGATTATCGTCGTTTCCATCAGACATCTTGAAACTGAAATGTTTACATTTAAACGTTAAACATTTCATTCATTACATTGCTTCATTTGTTTCGGTTTAGCCAAGTTCTTAACTTGCTTTAACCGTTCACATTTAATGCACTTTCCGGGTTTGAGTGTGTTAACACGCTCTTCCCATGCACATCAATTCCTTTCTCATTCTTACATAAGACATAATTTGTTAACATAATAAGTTAATTCTTACCAGACGATCGATCGAGCTTGAACCGAACACTTTGTTGACAACCTTAAGCTCTGATTACCAACTTGTAACACCCTTCTAATTTTACTTGAATTTAATAATAATTCATACCATTTTATACAAAAGATGCCTAATTAACATAGATTTCATAAGTCAAGTTCATAAGTAGGAAAAACCTTAGTCAACTAATGACTAAGTTAAAACATTCAAAAGTTGTTTAACAATTGTTTACATTCCATAAACATGGTCTATTAAGAGTTAAAAACATTGCGGAAGCTTGTAAATTGTGTTCGGTTCTTCAAAAACTAGCTCGATCATCTTCCGGTTACTTTCCAACATCACCTAAGATCAAAACCACAACAAATGTTAGTTTTGATAAAGTTAGAATGAATATAAACAAGTTCCATGGGTTAACAAACAAGAAAAAAATAAAATTTTCCGGAAAGGGGGCGCCGCGTGACGCCAAGGTCCCTCGCGTCACGCCAGGCCCTGATTTTCACAGACTGTTGCTTTGGCTGTTGCTGTACATTCCCAGCTCAAAGTTTATTCAAGTTCCAACTTAAAATGGCCATAACTTATGATTCGTAAGTCCGTTTTTGGTGATTATTTTTCCTATACGTCTGTAATTTCATTACCAACGTGCCTATTATGATAATCATGCCAAAACTTTAGCTTACGGACAGAAAGACTATATGTCGTTATGCATTTATTCAACCCATTTCTACTTGACACAATTCACTACCAATTAGCTAGTAAACTTGTGATACTTTATTCCCAACATCCCGGGCTTATCATCACTCGCATTTCTTTACCAATCTCATGGCTTAATGCTCTTGTGATTTCCAACTCCACTTTGACTCTCTAAAACACTAAAACAACAATTTACACAATTAATTGACCTGTTTGGCTCATCTTATGGAATTCCCCAATATGATGACTTCCAACTGATTCTTTGTCACTCTTAGACTAGTAATTTAAGTAACGATCATGGTCGCTGAAATCGACGCCATGTTATCCTAAAATGAGACTTCGCCAAATTTAACAACAATTCATTTAATGTAACGGGTCAAGTTACATACCTTTAGTGCACGTCCTTCAAACGCAAGTCGCCACCGGCTTGTCCGCTTGAAGCTCCGGTATCCTTTCCTATTGAGTTCAACCAAAACATGTTTAGAACTCTTTTCAATTCACAATTAACATATTTTGCCTAAACATCACAATCATGCGGTTTAACTTAAATTTTCAGATTTAAGCCTTCTTTGAGGCATTTATGCGAACACTTTAAGGGCAGAAATTTACACTATATATTATCAAGTTCTCAACTTATCATATAGCCTTAATTCTTCATAAATCAACTATTTTACATGAACTTTGTCTTCTAAAATCCTGAAATCACTTCATACATGTCAAACATTACTAGAACAACCACTATCATTCTAGTGTTTGTTATTATCTCACAAAACCCATGAATCACCTTCATTGTATTTATGAAATTTTCAGAATTTTATCATGATTTCACATATATTTGTCTAGGTTTTTGCTCCTAGACACTTTATCTTTTCTAATCTACCCAAGTAACAAACATGCATCATCAAATTTCAGATTTCCTAAATTCATAAGAATTTCAAGTAGAGAATTCTCATCAAATTTTACATACCTTATAATCCTCTTGCGAAGAGGATCACAATTCTAAGCTCGGATTTCGTTTTGGACCAGATTTGCACCTTCAATTTATGAGATTTTGTGGATGTTAGGGTTTGAGAGTGGGGGTGTCGCCCCCTGCTTGTTCTTGATCGACCAGACCCCCAAATGGGGTGTTTTGTTTTTGTTTTTATTAAAATTAGTAACATAAGTTTAAATTTTAACATCATTGGCCCCTCCACTTTTGTTTAACATATAGTTGTGGTTATTTAACCTTATTTCAAGTTATTTCTAGACTTGTAGTTAACTAGGTTATAATTTTCCTAGTTAGTAAATTCTTGTTTATTTATACTTTATAATTCTAATATAAATTTTTATATTTTCGGGGTGTTACATGCGTCCATGGTCATAAAGCAAGACAAATTCTTCGCCATTGTCACGAAGGACCATGTGGAGGACACCAGGGAATAGCCAGCACCACAGAAAGGTGTACAATGCAGGATTTTACTGGCCTATAATACATATAGATGCTTATGTATTGATCAAAACATGTGATGCATGCCAGTGAGCAGGCAACATATCACGAAGAAACGAAATGCCACAAAACACCATTCTTATTTGTGAAATCTTCGATGTTTGGGGATTGGATTTTATGGGACCATTCCCACCCTCGAGAGGAAACAAATACATCTTGGTGGTTATCGACTACGTTTTTAAATGGGTTGTGGCTGAAGCTCTTCCCACCAATGACAGGAGAGTGGTAGTAAAATTCCTCAAAATGCTATTCTCACGTTTTGGAACTCTAAAAGCCCTAATCAGTGATAGAGGAACCCATTTTTGCAATCTAAAAATGAAAAAAAAACTCTAACACGATATGGGGTTTATCATCGTCTCTCGACCGCCTATCACCCTCAAACCAATGGTCAGGCCGAAGTAACTAATCGAGGTTTAAAGAGAATCCTAGAGAAAACTATGGGTCAAAATCGAAAAGAATGGGCAGATAAATTAGACGATGCTTTATGGGCATTTTGAACAGCTTACAAAATGCCAATAGGTACAACGCCATATAAGCTAGTCTATGGAAAAAACTGTCACATCCTAGTAGAAATTGAACACAAAGCATATTGGGCACTTAAAAACGTAAACTTAGACCAATAAACTTTAGGAAAACATCGCTTACACCAGTTAAACGAGTTAGACGAATTAAAAATACAAGCATATTCCAAGTCTGAAATTTATAAGGAATGTTCAAAAAGAATACAAGATAAATATATAAGCAGACCTAAGGAATTCAGAGAAGGAGATCAAGTACTCCTCTTTAACTCAAGGCTATGTCTTTTTTCCGGAAAACTAAAGTCTAGATGGTCCGGACCTTTCACCATCACCAAAGTTTACCCACATGGTGCAATAGATATTAAGCCTCCAAACGGAGAATCATTCAAAGTTAATAGACAAAGGCTAAAATTCTACGAAGAATTCCTCGAGGTTGAAGAAACAGAAATGACCTTGGAAGAAATAGATAAGTGACAAGAACATGGTAACAACTTGTATATATTTATCTGCTTTATTTCAATAATCTTGTATATATTTATCTGCTTTATTTCAATAATCTATCTTGTACGTACACTTTGGAAGACGATAACCAAAAAGTCCACGAGCCAGGTAAGTTGAGCAAAGGGACCAAGTGGCTTGAGAAACGACATAAAAAATTATTTTTAAAAGACAAGAGGCTGTGCCTATCTGCAGACGGGTTAAAACCCTTATTTTCATAACTTCTTCCTCACAACTCATAAGGTCCGTTTCTCTGCAACCACCAGTTCCCCGCCTGCTCCTGCCACTTTTTGACGATCTCCTTCCATAATCTACCCACGAGGTATGTTACTAACACTTAGATTAGTTCAATTTATGTTTTGCATGTTAAATAACATCAAGATTTGGGGAAAATCTAGGGTTCTTGAACTAGACCCGTGTCGATTCAAAATGTTTTCCTAAATTTTGTTAGTAGTAAATAATAGAAGTGTTTTAACAAGTAAATCATCAACCCAATGTGGAAAAAACATAAATTTTCAATCGTTTTTGAAAACCCTTGTTCTTGAACGAAAATACTAAGAATTGAAGGGGGACACGGGTTGGTAAGTTAAAATTGACTGTTGGGGTTTGTTTTTTGGGGTATACTGCACACAGGGGACTAAAAATTTTGGACTTTTCGAAGCCGGCTCGAAAAAGTTAGATTTTGGTCAAAACAGTGAGTTTACACGGGGTTGTGCCTCTGAGGCACAGGGTCGTGCTCCTAAAAAACTCTGCAGCACGGGGTCGTGCTTATCAGGCACGAGGCCATGGGCATCCCCTGTTTTTTAGTTTTTCACACTGTTTACCGCACTTAACTGTTTAATACTCGTTCTCTGCAGGCAATAGCACCACACAAGTGGCTGAGATTCAAGATCGAGTATGCACTATGTGCGGAACGAATGGAAATCCTTAAAGTTAGAAACGAAGAACCGTCACATCAAGTTTGTTATGACACTTTAGACACTGTGGCACAAAGGGAACGGTACGACAGCATGGTGACATGACCACTCCGTGTCTTTCTTGAGGCACCACTGCAATCTGTTTACGAATTCAAGACGTTTCCTTTGGTGGTTGGAATACTTTAACCTCGAAATGGAACTTCATCGCATCTTGAAATATATGGAATAACGAGGTATGTTCATTCCATGTTTTATCTAATATATTGGTCATGAATTACTCAAGTGTAGCATTGATTTGTTGATATTAACAAAATACTAAATTATTGGATTTCATTCAAGACTTTGAATGAAGAGGTAAGTTTACTTATAACTTCATTGTTATTACATGTATTAAATTATGGAATGTAGTGTGAGGAATGTAAAACAAGTCCTCATTGTGACCCGTTTCGTAGTAAATTATAAACCTTTATACTCATTTAAACAATGCATATGTTTTATATTTTAAAATATGAAACTTCCATTTTGATTTAAAAGTTGTAACCTTCATAAAAATACCAAGTTTTAAGCTAAATAGATTATGGTTTGTTGTGAAATACTTGTTGGAAATTTTGTAAAAATAGTATTTTTCACAAATAAAGGAAATGCATATTTCTTAGTTTTGGACTACAAATATATATTAGAAACTGTGGTTAATATATATATATGGGTTTGTATTCTATATTGGAAGAGCTTCGCAACGAATCAAACTGCGTCCAAAACGGAGCTAAGATGAATGGGATATCGATGCTCAAAGTATGGTGTGTGAAACACTAAACGCTGAAATATTGAAGTGGAATGGGAAAGGGACACCTTGTCCCACATAGGAGGAGTGATGAAACTTAATGTTGTATTTAAGTGAGGACACTCCTTTCTTGTTTCATGGGGCTTTGATGGTGCAATACCGCGAGCCGCTTGAGAGCTGCCTTTGTATTTTTACAACCGCGCGCGTGGTGAAGTACAGAGGCTGCATGGTGGAAGGTGAACCTTGGTGAATGACATGGCAAAGGCGGGCGCACGGGTACATGGCGAATGACCAGGTAGGTGTCCTGGTCTGCGCGCGCGGATGTCGCAAGGGCACTGATGTGGCGCGCATGCGTACTAAAGTGAGCCAATACGGGGCGACTGTGTGGCGTGTCGTATAGGTTCACTGGTGACGCGGCATGTGCGCATGCGCATCCGGGTTGGCGCATGCCTGCAGACCAGCGCACGAAAATGACCCAAAAGAGTGCACGCGTATCGGAGTGTCTGTCATCCGCGCGCGCATGCCTGAAGCTTCCTAGACTTCAATGACAGAGCAGTTACGCCTCAGCATTTGTAACAGACGAGTCAATAGCTTTGAATGAGAATTAAATGACAAATTAAACTGCATTAAAGACGTTTAATGCAGATTAATTCTCCCATTTAACTCACTTTCTCTGTTTCATATAGGGGTGTAAACGAGCCGAGCCGAGCCAGTATGGGCTCGGGCTCGAAGTTAAACGAGCTGGCTCGGGCTCGGTTCTATAATTTTAGCGAGCTAAAAATCAAGGCTCGAGTTCGGCTCGAAGAAAGTTCAAACTAGCTCGCGGCTCGACGAGCCAGCTCGTTTTTTAAATAAATTATTGAAAAAATTAACTTTTGTATCTGGGATTATAAATTTGGGCTCATATATGTGGTTTTTTTACACAGTACCTTTTATAAACATGAAAAAAAATCAAATTACATACTATCAAAGTACCTTCATTCTAAACAAACCAAGATTGTATTGAAATGCAGGAAAGTAATACCAAAGTACCCTTTCATTCAGGCATTACTTGTTGCTGAGATAACAGTAATTTAATGTTATCAGCAAAAAAATACAATAAACAACCAAGTTCAAAACTTCTAATGTCTTTAAAACTTAAACAAAACAAAACAAAAACAAAACATTAAGGTGTCATCTTGAAGTTCTTTCCACTTTTCCAACATCCTCCTAAGTTAAATTCCAACTTCAGTCATTCCCAGTCACTAAAACAACAAAGAATAAAACATTATAAGCACCTGAGTACAATACAACAACCATTTATACAGTATTTTGCAAGTAATCTATACTAAATTTTTAATTACTTTTCATTTCAATTAAATGCATCGTCACTCGTCGGGATTGGAACTTCTAAATTTTCTTCTTCCATTGCCAATTGCTACGCATAAATAAAATAAAAATGTTAGTAATAAAATTATAAAATCAAAGATGAACAATAAATATGAATATAAACTTACTTGTAATGTTTGAATAGTTGTTTTTGATGTGGACTTTATCCAATCGCCTCCACAAACTAGAAGCTCGACCATATCTTTTGTGAGAGAGCTTCGGTAGTCATCTAGTATACGTCCTCCGGCACTAAATGCCGATTCCGAGGCAACCGTTGTAATTGGAATGCTAAAAATGTTACGAGCCATTTTGCTTAAAACTGGAAACTTGCTGGAATTTTGACTCCACCAGCTTAACACATCAAATTCTTTGTTTTCTAAAACTATATAATTAGGCTCCTCTAAGTACACCTCAACTTCACTTTTTTGTGTATTTTCAACTGGTCTAGACTTAAGAAAAGCATAAAATCATCTTCAAGTCTATCACGAACGTCTGGGACCCCGGATGAGGTGCTCGTCATGTTGTTCTTAGAAGCCCTAGCCATGTGAAATGCGGTGGAGTACTTTACATAAAGAGACTGTAACCTAGTTATCATATCTTCAACCCGACCATTAACTTCATTGGAAGGATATGACTTCCCAAAAGTCCACTAAATTGAGACCTTCTTAAAACGTGGATCTAAAATTGAGGCAATTGCCATAAGAATCCCGATTTCTCCCCAATATTTTTCAAACTTTTCGAACCTCGGCTCACTCATCTTTTTCAAAAAACCATCATTTGAGATATAACAACGAGTTATCTCTTTTTTTACTTTAAAATTTTCAACAAGGAACAAATTTGTCGTCGGATATGATGTACCCGAAAACAAATTTGTTGCATCCAAAAAAACCTCAAGTACTTTGCAAACCTTTTGAGCCCTATTCCACTCGTCATCGGTGAGAGACCATTCAAAGTTAGAATCTCTCAATGCGTACCCTTGAAAGGCAAGTTTGTAATTCATAGCTGATTCAAGCATTCGATGTGTGGAGTTCCATCTAGTTTTGACATCTATGCACAAAGATCGACGGGTTTGAATACCAAGAGTTATAGCAATTTCACCAAACTTTAAAAGACGACCAGGAGACTTCCTTAAATACTTGACCCTTTCTCTAATTTTCACAAGACAACAATCAATTGTTCCTAATCCGTCTTGTACTACCAAATTCAATATGTGAGCACAACACCGCACATGAAAAAACATTCCCTCAAAATGCAATTTTCCCTTCCCTTGAAAAGTATTTTCAAAATTGAAGCAGCCCTATCATTACTAGAAGCATTATCTAGAGTAATTGTACCAATTTTGTCTTGAATGCCCCATTTAATAAGACACTCTAAGATTGCATCCGAAATAACCTCACCACTATGTGGTGGTGCCAACTCATTGAAACCAATAATTCTTTTTTGCATTTTCCAGTTAGAGTCAATATAGTGTGTTGTCAAACACATATAACCTATTGTTTGGTTAGAAGTCCAGCAATCACTAGTAAGGGAGATCATATCAACCATTTTTAAGACTTTTTTCAACTTCTCTCGTTCTAATTCAACCACCTTTATACAATCCTTCTTAATGGTTGCTTCACTTTAAACTTGGCAAACCAAAATTAATCCTAAAACGTTTGATTCGAGCCAGATAATATCACTGAAGAAGAACAGAAATAGCAAATATGAGGGTATCCCACATCATACGGACAAAAGCATGATTATACAATTACCTTATACGGAAGATGGGAGGAGAATCAGTTAGGCCAAAATCAAAGCCTCCCTGCGTAGAACTGTAGAAGAATGATATGAGTTAGAAGTTAGGACAAATGGACAATATATAATTAGGGCATCAGAGAAGAGATTGAGATTTGAAGATGAAAAGGCAACTAGGGAAGTGAATCGGCAGCCGCATATCAGAGATCTCGCCATCTAGGGACTGTGTTTTGATTATATTTTTTGTTCTTTGATAACTGAAAAGGCAACGCATATGAACAGCCCTATTAATGAGTATTATTGAACATATGTTTAATAGATTGAAAACTGAAAAAGTGAAACGACATCGCATATAATTAGACTTTATAATATTAATATATATAATAATGATAACGAGCCAAACGAGCGAGCCAACGAGCCAACTAACGAGCGAGCCACGAACCGAACCTACCTTGGCTCGGGCTCGGCTCGTTAAGATCGAGCCAATTTCGAGCCGAGCCAATTCGAGCCGAGCTTTTTTCGAGCCGAGCTTTTTTCGAGCGAACTGCGAGCCGCTAGTTTTTTGAACAGCCCTAGTTTCATCTATGACCTGCTGTATAAATAGGAGGGAGACCTGCTGCAGAAAGGACATCAGAAATTCTCCAACACGTGCAAATTTTTCTTTGTAGAATTATCTTCTTAGTTCTTCTTGTTTCAAGGTATACCTTTGGGTTTTCGTCATCTCCGGCAGTGCAACTGCTCAGGCTGTTGTATCCTGGAAACAAACGAGTTCTCTTGGGATACTCGAAATTTGTTTTAAGTGACCCGTGTCTAACACGATCCTCAGCCAATAACATCTTTCGTCTTAGATGCCGGTTATTTCAGTTGTATCTGTACTGTAATTTATTGCTTTCTTTGATTCTGTATTGTAATTCAATTAATAAAAGTTTTTATTTAATTTTATGGGAACTGATTCCTACAATACTTTGGATCGAAACATTGAGTTGAAAAAAATTAAAAAAAAAATGAGTTTTACGCACGTTATGGTTTAGAAATTTGGATAAATTTCCTAACATACGGCTCTTTAACGCCCAAAATGGGTTTTCTGCTTAGTGTATGTATGAGTAGGGGCATGACCACTCTATAGGCCACTTTTTTTCTGAAAAGATTTGTTTAATCGTTCTTGCTTGCTTCTAACTTGTTGTAACTAATATTTGGTGGTTTTATTTGGGTGTTTTACGTGTAATCTCACTTAGCCATTGCTAATATGTTGTGTGTATATACTTTAGGTTAGGTACTTTGAACGTATGCATGATCAAAGATTATGTATTTGGATGGATAAATACACATGAAGGATTTAATGATGTAGAGTCATTTTCAAGAATTAAACTATATGTTAGGAAATGTGATAAGACTAGAGGGTGTGGTATAAAGCCTCTGATGCTTTATCACATCACATAAGCGCCAGCTCAACGTCATGTCACATAGGGGGCTTTAAAGCCCATTCCTTTAACTTGCATGCAATGGTTTAAAGTCACCATCATCATTACCTAATTATTTTTTTTATTTATATATTTTATTTTTTTAATTTATATGCCAATTTTATTTAATACAAAATAAAAAAAAACATAATTTCATTAAAATAAATAAAACATTACAAAGTCCTTAAAATAATGTAAAGTTACTTAAAAAATAAATTACTTCAAAATAAAAAATTACATATATTTCGCTCGGATTGTTGCCTTGCGAGCCTCTAAAATGACTTGGTCCTTCTTACTCGTTGTTGGGATTGTTGTCTTACTTGGTTTTGGAGAAAATGGCGGTTGAGAATAGTATCCATAAAAACCGGAAATCGGTGGCGTGGTCGGATGAGGGGAGGTTGCGGTGATAGGTGGCATCGGATAATACCCACGCTCACCCGTTCACGTGTCTCTTCGGTAACGTTCTTCTTGCTCGTTGTTGGGATTGTATGCTAAATTTGCCCAAAACGGATTGTTGGGATCACACGGGTTTTGGTTGTTGGGAAACATTGTGTGAATATGAAAAAAAAAATTGTAAAGATTTTAGATGAAGAAGAGATGAAAATATAAGTAAAGGGGTAGTGTATTTATAGTTAAAATAAAAATTTTAAACTTAATTTAAAAAAAATGGAACGTTGCCAAACGCTCTTCTTGACCAAAGACCTCGAAAAAGCCAATTTTTGACCATCAGTGTGCTGGCAATAATGCCATAGCGCCCCGTCAATGACGGGCACGAGGGGAGGTGGGGCGCCAGAGGGCGCTAGTTTTGATGAGGTGGTGGGGTGGCGCGAAGCCACACCCCCGACCTAAGTGTCAACCCGTATACATAATTACTGATGACGGGGGTAGCCTAAGACCAAATAAAATGACTGAAACACATGGATGCTTAAAAGGTTAAAAGGTTCAAAGGTTGAAAACCCGGGAGCAAGGATAAAGCAGAACATGAACAGTAAATGGTCACATCTCTGATTGCTTCACCAACTTCCCTAGCCGCAAAAGTAAGACAAATCCACAGAATGCAGTCTTTTACCCGCAGGTCAAAAGGCTTTAACCCCCAAAAGGGTAACTCCCCCACTGCAAGCATGTTCACTAGTCAATGGTTTCCTCTTTGAGCGATAACTTTCCCTATAAATGTGACACTTCATTTAGTGCTCAGGACATTCTCCGATCAGCTCTGATAACATTGGGATCTCTAGTCATTGTTCTTGAGTACTTGCTCCATGCAAGTCACTTCTCTTCACATTCAACACACACGTTCCCTTTGCTCTCACATCCGAAGCTGAACACATTTCAGTGGAGGATCTCGAGCAAACAACAAAATCAAACTAGTAAACCTCTCTCCACGTCTTGCAAACGTGGGGGGCCCCACGACCTGCGTTAGGCAAAATCAAACCCTTCAACCCTTTTTCCTGATCGGTCCAGCTACTGCTGTTGGTCTAGTATTTGTTGCATCAACAAGTTGGCGCCCACCGTGGGGCTACGCCACTGATTCTTCTCAAAAGACCTAGTAGTGTAGCTCTATCTCTGTTCAAAAATCAGCATGTCAGAAGGTGAGTCTCCGGGGGAGGTAAACCAAACTCCACGTACCTCTGCCCCAAACATCAGCCAAACACGCACGGCTGTGTAGACTCCTGTCTCGACACCAGGAAACACTCCTGAGTTCCTCACATTCGAAACTCCGACTCCATCTAGATCAGGGGTTCCATCCCCTAACGTCGGTGCGTCCAACACCCCCACACGTGTTGACCTTACCCCTGAAGGGGTTGCTAATAACTTCCTAGAGTTGAGATCTCTCCTCAACCAACACGTGAGTAGGGAAAGGGACAAAGGGGTAAGGATCCGTCTGGACTATGACGAGCCAGAACCGTCACTATCTCCTTGGCCTCCCCCTCTTCCTTTTGCAAGATCACAGCCAACCACGGCTAGGAATGAGGCTGGTCCCAGCAATCCTCCTCCAAATCCTAACCCATATTTGTATACGAGGTCAGATCCAACATCTTTTCCTCTCTTTTCTTCCCAACCAATTGCAACCGGTGCTCCCTTGGGGCACGAGCTGACTTTGGACCAGCTCCTACAATCTCCAATAGCAATCCTTCCACCCTCAGAAACAACTACATGGGAACAAGCTTTGTCTGTGTTGCCCTTGGCACGAAGTGCCGTTATGAGCACTCCCTTGGGGGTAAACTGCCCAGCTGCACCTGGAAGCCTTCAAGGCTTCAACCTTATGCCCCAGATGATGGCAAGCTTCCCATGGCAACACTTTATCAGTCAAGTGTTGGCCACCCAAGGGAACAACAATAACAACAACAACACAGGTGCGAGAGTGGAAGAAGATCTGGCTAAGCCATACAAACCAAGCAACTTGTCATGCTTCTCTCAGCAAATCGCTGACTATGATTTCCAAACGAAGATCAAAATGCCGTCCCATATCAAAACATATGATGGGACTGAAGATCCTGAGGACCATCTTCAGATCTTTACTGGTGCTGCTAGGATTGAGAAATGGTCGAATGCTGAATGTTGTCTAATGTTCATGCAAACCCTTGTCGGATCAGCCAGAATCTTGTTCAATGATTTACCTGCCCGAAGCATTCGAAGCTTCGATGACCTTAGCAAGGGGTTCTTGGCCAACTTCTCCCAGCAAAGGCGATATGTTAAAGATGCTACAGTAATCTTCCAGATAAAGCAAAGGGGCGACGAGAGTCTTCGAGAGTTCATAGAAAGGTACAAAAAGGAAGGCCTAACGTATGTAGGGGCCGATGAAAATATGAGAGTAGCCGGTTTCATGAACGCAATAACCTCCAAGTACCTTACCAGGGACTTCAACAAGTCCTTGCCTAAAACCTTAGAAGAAGCTCTCGAAAGGGTCGAAGCCCACATCAGAGGGGAGGAGGCTGTAGACATAAAAGAACAAAGAAAAAGGGGATCTAGCTGGCGTGGTAACAGTCCAGCTAGGAAAAAGGGAAATTTCAACTCCTATGACAGACGCCAAAGGGATTCAGAGCAGCGAAGGTCTGAAAGCCGAAACCCTCCAAGCAGGGAGAAGGCCACAAACTTCACACCCCTTATCAAGACCCCTCAAGAGATTCTTGCCACAGAGGAAGTGAAGCAAAGCTTCCGGCCTCCCAGGCCTCTCCCCAAAAGCAAGAAGAATGAAAATTCCACCCAATTTTGTGAATTTCATGAAGAGAAGGGCCACCAAACTAATGATTGCTTCCAACTTAAAAAGAGGATCGAAGAAGCCATCAAGTCTGGGGAACTTGCTCACTTAGTGAAGGGAGTAAGGGACAAGATGGCCGAAGGAAAAGGCAAGGAAGTTAACATGGTGGATTTTGATGGGAAGGTTCCCTACAAACGGCAGCGGTTGGAAGCTTGGGAGCTCCAGTGTGTTTGTTTCCCTCCAGCAGAAAAGGACCCACTCTCAAACCCCCTTGTGGTTGAAGCAACTAAGGGTACACTACAAACAAGCAGAGCATACATAGATACTGGGGCAGCTACTGAAATCATGTTTGAAAAGTTCTTCAACCGTTTAAGCAACGAGGAACGTTCAAGGCTTCAACCCTCCGGGACCTCCATAAAAGGTATTGCCGACATACCTCTCAAGCCCTTAGGGCAAGTAACCCTTGATGTCCGTTTCAGTGAAGGCCAGAAGGAGAGAGTCCAACCTCTCACGTTTGTAATAATCAATGTACCTTCAAATTATGACGTAATCATAGGAAGGCCAGGGCAGTGTGCATTCTATATGGTTGTTTCTGTTGGTCATGGAACGGTCAAGTTTCCTAACGAGAGAGGGATTGCAACCCTTCAACCTACTCAAGAGGCCTACATGGTTGAAGGTGAAAGTTCCAAGAGTGAAGAAGACAAGAAAAGGCTAATCATAAACCCTAAGTATCCCGGACAAAGGATAAGGGTTAACCCAAGCCTTTCACAAGAAACTCTCTCATATCTTGAAAAGCTGCTGGTACATTACAACGATGTCTTTGCTTGGTGCCCGGAAGATATGACAGGCATCCCTCGAAGCATTGCTGAACACGAGCTGAAAATACCACCCGATGTCAAGCCTGTTGTCCAAAAGAAACGAAGCCTAGCACCTGAAAGAAGCCTGGCAGCATGCCAAGAAGTAGAAAAACTTGTCTCGGTCGGGATCCTCCGGGAAGTTAAGTATCAGTCCTGGGTTGCAAACCTAGTCTTGGTCCGAAAACCCAACAATTCTTGGAGAATGTGTATCGATTTCAAGGACTTGAACAAAGCTTGTCCCAAAGATTGTTACCCGTTGCCTGAGATTGATCTCAAGGTTGATTCTCTCACTGGTTACTCTTTCAAGTGTTTCCTTGATGCCTACAAGGGGTACCACCAAATACTCATGAAAGAAGAAGATGAAGAAAGTGGGTATCTTTTGTTATCAAAAGATGACTTTTGGCCTCAAGAATGCGGGTGCAACCTACCAACGCCTGGTTGATAAGGCGTTTGCTAGTCAGATTGGTAGAAATATGGAAGCATACGTAGAC
Source organism: Helianthus tuberosus (assembly GCA_030545235.1). Classification (NCBI taxonomy): domain Eukaryota; kingdom Viridiplantae; phylum Streptophyta; class Magnoliopsida; order Asterales; family Asteraceae; genus Helianthus; species Helianthus tuberosus. Next base: position 98,199,644 of record CM060367.1, read on the forward strand.
GATTTGGTAATCAAAAGCAAGACGGAATACCAAATGCTTGATGACATCCAAGAAACCTTCAAGAACCTAAGGAAGGTCAACATGAAGCTCAACCCTGAAAAGTGCTCGTTTGGGTTTGAAGAAGGTAAATCTATGGGGCATATTGTGGGCAAACAAAGTATTAAAGCCAATCCGAACAAAGTCAAAGCTATTCTTGAGACCAAACCACCTCGAAGTAAAAAGGAGGTGGAAAGCTTAAATGGCAAGCTTGCAGCCTTAAAGCGTTTCACCTCAAAATTGGCTGAAAGATCATTGCCTTTTTTTTCAAAACGCTCAAGGGATGCGCTGACAAGAAGGATTTCAAGTGGACTGAGGAGGCTGGGGAAGCCTTCAACCAGATGAAGCAGCACCTTGCTTCACTCCCAAACATTGCAGCCCCAGAAACGGGAGAATTGATCTCTGTATACCTTTCAGTTGCTGAAGAAGCAATAAGTGCGGTGCTCACTATTGAACGAGACAAAGTTCGGGTACCCGTTTATTTCTTCAGTAAAACTCTAAAACTGGAAGAAATCAAATATCCTCCCTTGGAGAAACTTGCTCTAGCCCTAGTCCAAACGGCTAGAAGGCTTCGAAGGTATTTCCAAGCACACCCTATACAAGTGGTCACTGACCAACCCATTAAGAGTGTGCTTGAAAAACCAGAAAACTCAGGACGACTAGCCAAATGGGCAGTGGAACTAGGTGAACATAACATCACCTATGTTCCAAGAAAAGCCATCAAAGCCCAAGTCTGGGTTGATTTCATTGTAGAAGTCCCGAAGCAAATAATCATTGAAGTAAATACAGCTGCCACTGAACCCTCAGACCTTGAAGCCTGGAAGCTTTTTACCGATGGGGCTTCAAGCGTTGAAGGGTCAGGGGCTGGGCTCATTCTGATTAACCCAGAAGGGTTAGAATTCACGTATGCTCTTCGCTTTGATTTTCAGACCACCAACAACAAAGCTGAATAGGAAGCGTTGATAGCCGGCTTGAGGTTGGCTAAGGAAATGAAGGTTCAAAAGCTTGAAGTGTTCACAGACTCGTTGCTGGTGTCAAGCCAAGTGAACGATAGTTATGTTGCAAAGGAGCCCAATATGAAGAGATACAAAGAAAAATCCAAGGAATTGATGAACACATTCCAAACATGTACCATCAAGCAAATTCCTAGGTCTCAAAATAAGAAGGCTGATGCCTTGAGTAAACTCGATTCTCTCACTTTTGCCCACCTCACTAAAAAGGTACTGGTAGAAGTGTTGAAAACTCCATCAATTGAAGAATTGGAAGTTCAAGACGTAATCACCGAAGAAGGCACCAATTGGATGACTCCAATTAAAAAATTCCTTAAAAATGGTGAGTTACCTACTGATCAAGCAGAGGCTGAAAGGGTTAAAGTCAAGTCTAGACAATACGTGTTGCAAGGTGAAATACTCTACAAAAAGGGTTACCTTGCACCCTTATTGAGATGTGTCGGTCCCAAACAAAGCGAGTATTTGATCAAAGAGGTTCATGAAGGTATATGTGGAGCTCATTTTGGAGCTAGAACAATGGTTGCTAAACTAATGAACCTTGGGTATTTTTGGCCCTCCATGCATCGAGACACCACTGAGCAACTAAGAAAGTGTGATTCCTGCCAAATTCATGCACCAGTCCCGAAAAGTCCCAAGCATGATCTTGTCCCGATTACCTCAGCATGGCCATTTTATAAATGGGGGATGGACATCGTTGGCCCATTCCCACCAGCCAAAGGTGGAGTAAAGTTCTTGTTAGTAGCCATAGACTACTTCACCAAGTGGCCTGAGGTTAAACCACTTGCAAAAATCGTGGGCAAGCAAGTCATTGACTTCGTTTGGGAAAACATTATTTGTCGCTATGGATTGCCGGGAGTGCTTGTCACCGATAATGGAAAGCAATTCGCTGAAAAGCCTTTTAGCGTTTGGTGTAAAGAATACAGAATAGCTCAGGTTTTCAGCTCGGTGGCATATCCACAATCAAACGGTCAAGTTGAAAGGATGAATCGAAGAATAGTTGAAGGAATCAAAGCCAGACTGGGAAGGTATGAAAGCAATTGGCTTGAAGAGTTGCCAAGCGTTCTATGGGCCATAAGAACAACCGAAAAAACAAGCCACAAAAGAACACCTTACAGCTTGGTGTTTGGATCCGAAGCCGTGATTCCATCTGAAGTAGGAGTTGTAACTCAAAGAACAGTCAACATGGATCCCGAAGCAAACCAAAAAGAGACCATGTTGAACTTACAACTCCTAGAGGAAGCACGAGACCAAGCTGCAATCCAAGAAGCTAAGTACAAACAAACAATGGAAGCCTATTACAACAAAAGAGTCAAGCACAAACGCTTCAAACTAGGAGACCTGGTGCTTAGAAATAATGAGGCTAGTAAAAAAGAGAACCAATGAAAGCAAGGCCCAAAATGGGAAGGGCCATATACCATCCTTGAGGCACATAAGGGTGGATCCTATAAGCTAGCCGACTCAGAAGGAAAAAAGCTTCCAAGACATTGGAATGGAAAGACCCTCAAGAGGTTCCATGTCTAATCAAGAAAGATTGGTTTGTATTTCACAAGTTGTATTTCAAGAATTGTACTATGATCACCTTTTGTAACACAATATCTCTTGAATGAATGAAGATATTTTATCAAATTTGTCTTTCTATCCTAAAATCAGGTTGAGAACCTAGCAAAAAACTCCATGGCAAGGGCCATGTAAGGGGATGAGCTCCCAGGCCACATCGCTCAATAGGTTCAAGGGTTGAATGAACCTATATAAGGGGTGAGTTCCTAAATCAATACAACTCCATGAGACTTACAATCAAAAAACAAAGTTGTCTCATAGACGGGTCCGAACAGCCTACACCAAATGTTCCTTAAGCCTTAGAAAAATTACCATAAAACAGGCTTACGAAATAAAATCAAACTAAGGAAGTAATGAATAGGATAGGTGCTATGTCTCCCTGTTAAAAATACCAAGGCTAAGTGTCTGCAGCACTGAACCCTTTAAGGTATAAAAAAAACATAAAGACAACACAAACCCAACAAAGACAATACAATAAAGACAAGAATAATCCAAAGAACAATGCAACAACACAAGTAAAAAGTTGCACACGACCCCAAAAACTCAAAAATATAAACCAAGACATCAAGTCATAAAACTAAAGTAGTAACCGGAAGCCTTGAAGGCTTCAAGCTATAAACTTTCAAACAGCCAGAAGCCTTGAAGGCTTGAAGGCTTGAAGCCAACCAAGCTGCCTTATCAAAACAAGGCACCAACACAACAATCATCATAACACAAGGCAAATTAAGAAAAGTGATAACATAAGATAAAAGTCTTAAAGGCTTCCAAAATCCGAACAAGTTAAAGCAAGCTTTAATGGCCTGCAAACTGGGAAATTGTTCAAACGGCCATCAAGGCCAAACCACAACCACAAAACAGGAACCTTAAGGGTTCCTGCAAAACCTAAGATTGTTTAAGTTAACATACAAACCATAAATTGTTTTCAGAAGTGCTAAGAAAGCTACGAATGTTTATCAAGCATCAGCAGAAGGCATAGAAGCCCCAGAACCATTACCTTTGGCCTTCTTCGATTTTTTAGCCTTCGAACCACCAGCATCACCAACTGCTGAACCTTCAAGGCTTGGATCCTTTGAAGCATCAGGCTCTCCCGAAAAGGCCTCTTCACTATCCCCTGAATAAGAACGCTTCCTTGAAAGGAACCCAAGCACTTCGGCACAAACTTTTTCATTAAGACCATCCGGTTTAAGCTCCTGCAAGACAGAAAGGGGTTTGCCAAAACAAGCTGCAACTTGACTTACATATGGGTAAGTCAACCTCTCCATCTGCTGAACAACACTTTTAAAAACCTTAGAATCTTCGGGACGATGCAAGGGAGACTGCTCCAAGGGTTGACCAAATTCATGAAGTTTGTAACCAGCAACAAGGCCTTGATGTTTACCTAAGTTAAGCAATTTCGTGTAAACCTCTCCAAGAGCATAATTGAATTCCTTGGAGTGAAGAAGGTAGGTGACAACTTGATGAAAACCTTGCTCAATCAGCCACTTATTATTGCCGGTAGCATGAGCAACCAAACTCTTCAAACCCTCCTTCTCCTCTTCAAAGGCTCTCTGCTGAACTTCCAAGGTTTCCCTGTCAGCCTTCAGTTTCAACTGGTCAGCTTCAAAACCCTTCTTGAGATCGTTTACCTCAGCCTCATGTCTCCTGGTCAGTTCTCCAACCTTTTTCACCCAAGCTTCTTCTTTCTTGGATAACCCTTCAACCTCCTTCTTCATGGCAGCCATTGAGGCTTTCATCTTGTCTTTCTTCTTGGAAGCTTCCTCGTACTCCTACACACCCTTGGTAAAATGGGTAACACCTTCAGCCAACAGGACCTGAAGGTTGCAGGAGCTTAGCATAAATCTTGAGATAAAGTGATCAGCTTCCATTTCAGAAATGGCACTCCGAACACCAGGAGGAGCAAAATGGGCCAACACCTCAGCACAAACAACTGGGTCTTTGAAACTATCCCCAACCTTAACGTCCCAGTTGGGAACATACACCTCTTCAGTCTCTGGACCCTCCAAGCTCTCAACACTTTTGACAGATGGACCCTGAAGGGTAAGGGTGCTACCTTTCTTAATCAACTTCTTTTTCTTCCCGGAAACAAACAATTCTTTCTCCTTACCCTTTGACACGTCAACCTCAACAACTTGTTCTGCAGATACCTCAATATCGTCACTAACATCAATGGCCTCTGAACCTGAGGGTTGATCAACACCTTTCAAGTAACATTTGGAACGACGAACAGAAACCTTCGAACCCGGAGCCTTTGTAAAACCTTTAACATTAGGAACGCTCACGTAGCCGAAACCCTCGAACCTATGTTCGGATCCCCTAACAACTGCATCTTCACCCGAAGTGGCAGCAACATCATCAAATGCAACGTCGGAAGTATCATCACTCTTGATAAAGTCAAGTGCATACATAACTACAAGAAATTACAAAACAGCAATACATAAGCCATCAAATCAGGAAATCACAAAAAGGTAAAACAGGAAAAACGCATACCCGTGCCATTCCTCTTTAAAACCGGATCCCGATTAACCTTGTCCCATAATTTGCTAACACCTAACAGAACTAGCAAATGTTCGGGAAAGGGTCAAACCCTAGAGGGGCACTCTCGGAGAGCTTCAAGAAACACTTCATTCAATCAGATTCAAAGGGTTCCGGTTCATTAAGAATGGCATCAGGTTGCCTCCAAACCATCTTGAACGGAACAATCTCATTCGAAACCCAGAAAAAACGGTCCTTCCAAGAACCAAGAGTGGTGACCATAGACGAAACCAAACAGACATCAACCTTGGACGTTTCAAATGTAAACCAATCACCGTTTTTTTGCCAAACGAAAGAAACGGCGAAAAAACAACAAAGAAGGATCATAACCACATGCTCGACAAAGAACTTCAAAATGTAAAACCCTAGCCAGACCCTGAGGGTGAATCTGGCCAAAAGATATGCGATAATACTCCAAAATATTCAAAACAAAGTTTGAAAACGGGTGACGGAGGTTCGAAAACTCAAAATGGCGACAATAGAGAGCAATGGAACCAGGAGGACATTTATCGATTGAAGCATCACAAGCCGGAGCAACCGGTTTAAACTTCATCCCAATCCCCCATTCCATACAAAATAAATCTACTTCCTCTTGGGTTAATCGAGAAAAGGATTTTGTCAAATCTTTACGAGCACCCATGGTCAAAAGTAAAGAACAAATAAAAGACACAAAGAAATTGGAACTAACCTGGAAAACGGAAAGGGAAATATGGAAGAAACTTGAGAGAAAATGAAGAAATATTGTCGATTGCCTTGAATAATAAATGAAAAATAAACCCAATAGAGGTTATGATTACACAGTAGTTAATTGCACTGCAAAAACCGCCGCCCAATAAACTGCCACACATCAATCAAATCAGTTGTCAGTTTTGAAATTCAAAAATTCTCAACTGATCTTAAGCCTTCAAGCCTTGAAGCCTTTAAGCAAAACAAATAAATGTGTAAAAGTCAGAAGTCTTTGGGCTCATTTCCCAAAAACCTCTGACTTGGGGGGCTGATGACGGGGGTAGCCCAAGACCAAATAAAATGACTGAAACACATGGATGCTTAAAAGGTTAAAAGGTTCAAAGGTTGAAAACCCGGGAGCTAGGATAAAGCAGAACATGAACAGTAAATGGTCACATCTCTGATTGCTTCACCAACTTCCCTAGACGCAAAAGTAAGACAAATCCACATAATGCAGTCTTCTACCCGCATGTCAAAAGGCTTTAACACCCAAAAGGGTAACTCCCCCACTGCAAGCATGTTCACTAGTCAATGGTTTCCTCTTTGAGCGATAACTTTCCCTATAAATGTGACACTTCATTTAGTGCTCAGGACATTCTCCGATCAGCTCTGATTCCATTGGGATCTCTGGTCATTGTTCTTGAGTACTTGCTCCATGCAAGTCACTTCTCTTCACATTCAACACACACGTTCCCTTTGCTCTCACATCCGAAGCTGAACACATTTCAGTGGAGGATCTCGAGCAAACAACAAAATCAAACTAGTGAACCTCTCTCTACGTCTTGCAAACGTGGGGGGACTCCACGACCTGCGTTAGGCAAAATCAAACCCTTCAACCATTTTGCCTGATCGGTCCAGCTACTACCGTTGGTCTAGTATTTGTTGCATCAACAATTACATGCCTATGAATTTTAAAAAAAGGTTGGGACCAATTTTCCACAATAAGAACACGTGTATTCAAGTTTTAGAAAATACGGGTGTTAGTGTTATAATTAATAAAATATGTTTGCTATATAACATTTTATGAACTCAAGTTGACATACTCTTGTATCAACAAATCATCTCTAACATTTGTAAGCAAAATCTAACTTAAGAAAAATATTATAGCACCACAACTCAGTGGCGGACCCAGAAATTATTTGTTGGGGGTGCGGATGAGGTGTTCAACAATATTTTCAAGGGGTGCGGTCAAGTTTTTTGCCTAAAATATACACTAAATTTTTTTTTCCAAGGGGTGCGGCCGCCCACCCTGGCCAAAGGGTAGGTCCACCACTGCCACAACTATTGAACTTGTAAGATTTGAACATTTATAATTAACCATTATCCCCAAATTTTACTTAGAGAAAATTAGTATAATAATTATATATGAGTTTCTTGGGGTCCATAATATTAGAGATATTTTAAGAAACGAGTTTTAGTTAACACTTACTCGTACTCAAGCCTCTATTAATATCCAATTGCTTGAGCTCACCTAAAGTTTTTATATGAGGAAGCTACCTTTACATATAAATTGACTCTTACATTTATGCCGCCAAGCTTATAAATTAACTCGAGTTATATTGGTATTGGATTAATTTAATATTGTCCCACCCACAATGACAACAAATAAAGTTTGGTTGGTAGTGTGGACTGTGGAATGGAATGATGAATGGTTCATGTTTTTTTTTTTTCCTCTTTTGCTTTGCTTTCAATGTAAATATGTTGAAGTGGAGTATTTTTCACTTTTTCCGGAAAACAAAATAATATGTTGATATAAAAACGTTCGACTTATATCACTTTCTTATGGCCTACATCTTAACATGATTCATCTCGTTCACTCCTTTATCATATTCCATCATTTCTTTGGACATGACATTTAATCTCTTCAATCATTTGCTTAAGTTGCATCAACAATTTTAGCTATAAGGGCATTTTTGTATAATGTAAAGAATTAAAGAGATGTTTTTAACCAAAAGAAAGAATCAAAGATTGTTATAATTTGTAAATTTGGGAATAGGTTTTTACTCGTGCCCTAATATATTGTAAAATCATTCATATCTCTTAAATCGCCGGTGTACGTGTATTTATTTGAAGATAATCATACTGTTAATCATTTACATTGATGCATTATTGTAGCGGAATTGAGGTACATATATGTGTGTGTGTGTGAAAAAGGCGTATCAATCCTCATTGCAACACAAAATGTAAAGTTGGACGCATCATTGTAATGAGTTAGACACATAATTATATATATGTGTGAATTAAAATTCATTGTAACAATGATTTAAACCTAAAAAGTTGTATGCATTGTTTTAAGAGTAAATTTCCGTTTTGCTCCCTGTTGTTTGGTCACTTTAACGGTTTTGTCCCAAACTTTTAAAAATAGCCATTTTACTCCCTGATGTTTTGGTTTTGTTTCCAGTTTGCTCCCTGCGGGGAGCAAAATGGAAAAAACAAACAATTTAGATGGAGTTAGAGGCGGGGAGCAAACTGGCAAAAAAACCAAAACATCAGGGAGTAAAATGGCTATTTTTAAAGGTTTGGAGCAAAACCGTTAAAGTGACCAAACCACGGGGAGCAAAACGAAAGTTTACTCTTGTTTTAATGAGTTAGACACATCATTACTTAGATGTGAATTAGAAGTCATTACAACAAGGATTCGGACCTAAAAAGTTGGACCTACTTTTAGGCTGAAAGGTATAGGGATCATGGTTGGAACATGATTTGTCACATAGAAACATGAATGGAAGACTACACCACCCCTCTCGAAGATTCATGGTGGTTGGCGTGGATTGAACCACGATTACCATGGGCCACCTTTTCCATTTTTCTAGATTTTGACACTTTAAATAATAAATTAAAATAATAAAGGGGATGATGGTTTGAGTCATGACCGCACCCTTAGGGTAGTGGTTTTGGATGGTGGATTAGAGGTGGGTGACATGACGCCTATATAGAGGGTCATGGTGGTTATGAGGATCATCACCACATCTTTATAATTGGTATCACATTGTTATATACATGTGTATCTTAACTCATTAGAACGACGAACCAAACATGAAAATTTGGATACACGATTCTTATAGGTTAGACACGTCATTATCATAAAAAAAATATCATACTACGTTAAAAATATGATTTAAAAAAGTTATTTATCAAGACTAATATCAATTTTAAAGAAGATAAAGCTCTAGATTTAATGCTATATTTGTAAACGCACATTTATTCCTAATAGTAAATTGAACCTTGTTTTTTTTAAGGTAAACTTTTCAACACCTTAAATTCCACCTTAACTTTGCATTTGCAAGGATTTGAACCCATAAGACTAGTGGGTATGGGGGTCGGCTGAGGCCCGGCGCCGGTCCCCCACACCACCCCCCATAGGGTCGGCCAGTCACATTCGGCTCCCACCAGCCGGTGTTGCCGTGCCTCTCTCCTCTCTCCTCTCTCCTAACACACATACATACATACATACATACATACATACATACATATATATATATATATTTATATATAAAGGGGTTCATCCCCCGCCCCCTAGGTCCATCCCCTCCAAGCCGAGCCTACGTGGCGCTGACGTGGCGGCCCATCCCCTTGGGGATGAGGCTCTCCATACCCACTAGTCTAACCTTACATTTGTAAGAGGAGATACCATACCACTAGACCAATAGTTCATAGTAAAACGCACTAATAGTAAATTGAACCTTGCTAGGTCATGTGTAAAACGCACACTTGCAAATACAGGGTAAAACTTCATTAATTAAACAAGACTAAACTATCAATCAAATTTAAATTATGGTTTGATTTGTATAGATGTGATGAAAGCGTGTATAATGGCTATATTGTTACTAGTTTAACAAAAGCTTAATCATTCATATTTGTTTTTTTAAGGATCCAATTCAACTAGATATATGTTTACATTGCTTTATGTAATTCTTTTTTTCTTTTTTTTCCTTTCACCAATATTTTTTTTTAATCCGCCACTAATATTAACAAAAGTAAATAAACATATCAATACTTTTTTGAATCTGCCTTATCAACAAAACAAAATGAACATATCATTAACAAATATTCTAATTCATATACACCATGCTTTTATAATTTATTTTGTAGTTGCCCTCAACAAATTATTTGTAAGTTGTAACCTACAATATCATTAGTCCCACCTTACCTAAGCCAGATCAAGACCTCCCCCCACCCCCTATATAACCCTCTCTCTTCCTCTCACACTCTCATTCCACTTCCCACTTCACATCCCTACTTTCCAAAGGCTTAGGTTACCATCCGCGGCGCAGGTTAAGGGTTTCACTCTCCTAACGTACACCATGGATCGCAAAACCGCCGTCCTCACGGCACTTATCTGCATTGTCTTCTCCACCGTCGGCGGCCAATCTCCGGCATCCTCCCCCACCGCCACCCCTGCCCCACCCACCACCACCACCCCTCCACCCACCGCCACCCCACCACAAGTCGCATCTCCTCCCACCACCACTCCTCCACCCGCCGCCACCCCACCACCCGTCGCCACTCCCCTCGCATCCCCACCACCGGCTACCCCTCCCCCCGTCGCAACCCCACCACCTGCCACCCCTCCACCCGTCGCAACCCCACCACCAGCCACCCCACCTCCCGCTGCAACCCCACCACCGGCCACCCCTCCTCCCGTCGCAACACCACCGCCACTCGCATCACCACCGGCTCCCGTCCCAGTGTCGTCACCGGCTCCCTCTGTTACTCCCACCGCAGCACCATCGCCGCCAACTTTAAGCCCACCAGCACCACCCACCGGTGCTCCTACTCCTTCCATCTCCGGCGATCTTACTCCGGCAACGGCGCCTTCGGCAACAGACATGGTAAGTACACTATAATTGTTAATATTATTACTAGATCTGATCTAACTACCACTTCTAACTGCATTATAAATGTTAATAATAGTATTAACAGCGTATGTTAGTCTGATCTGCTAAATCTACTGCTAGTTACTAACGTGCGCCTCGGTTTATATCGGTTTATGGTACTTTTGCTTCCAGATCTGAACATTTCAACATGCAGTTGTGATGTTATGTTCACGAAAAGTCACAATGGTGGGTTGAAATGTTCAGATCAGGGTGTCGGTGGTGGTTAAGATTCCAGATTTGAACATGCGCATAATAGCGAATTGGACGAATGTATGTATTTGGTAACGTTAACCACGTTCTCGTGTCTTGGGCTTTATCTCTGGGGTACAGCGATCACGTGTGTCTTGTTTTTTTAGGCATCCGATGATAATAATGTATAGTGTTTTGTCTGCTTGTACAATTCACATGGATCCATCATATTTGTGTAAATTTTGGGGCCTACAAAATTAGGGTTTTAGTGTCATTTTTGTTAGGTATGTGAGGGATTTTAGCCTTAAGTTTTACTAGTCATTATGGGTTACTTACTTTCATAGAAGAATATGTAAATCAGTTGAAAGACAAATTTTCTTGTTTTTTTGTAACATGGTGGCATTATTGGTGCATGTTTACTAAATATGTTCTTGAGATCTTACTTTTGAAATTTTGCAGAGTGGTGCGGAGAAGATGGGATCTATGTTGGGGAGCATGGTTTTTGGATCGGCTGTTGTTTACTTTCTACTCTAGATATGTATACTTCTATGTTGTCACGTCGGGTTCTATATTACATAGTCTCGGGTAGTTGAGTCGATTCGATGGTTGAGAGCTTTTGCATTGTATTAGGAGTAGTAGCTATATACATTCTTTTGGGGGTTGGGTTTGGGGATGCGTTTTCTTGTAATTTTGATTGTGACATGGTTCTACTTGACTGCTATTGTATTGTTTCGTTTTATGCCACTTTTATTTCTTGCATATTGTTTTTAAGTTTGTCACAAATGTTTGAGGTTTTTGGGGGGGAAAAACATAAATACCTTTGGAAATACAGTTATTAAGTAAAAAACATAACATGGTCTAAGCATAAATAGCTTTGCCTGCATCCATGAGTTTGCTATTGTTGATGAGTACATTTAGGAGCATCTAAGATTCTGTCTTTTGAACTTCCTTAAAATTTACACTTTTGAAACAAAATATCTTCAATGCTCGTTTCTGTCTATCCTCTTTTCTAGTGGAGGGGGTGATGATTTCTTCTTTGGGTCTTGCAAAAAAACGAAGTCAACATTGTTATGATTATGTGGATGCTACACATATGAGGGTTAGAGCGCCACTTCTCTCTTAGGGGAGTGACCTCTCTTACAAAAAACCAATTAGCACGCGTCACCTCCACACCTCAATTTGATGGTTGCACTTCTCTCTTGGGGGACTTGTTTTTTTTTTGTTTTTTTATTTGTTGTAATTATGCATGTTTATAAATTAAACAAATATTAATAAAAATTAAATAAAATTTAATAAAAGACATTTCATTAAATTAAAAATAAAAATTACATTCAAACTAGAAAAATAAAAAGACAAACTACTCGTGGTCGGAATTCACTTCAAGGTGAGGTAGATCTAAACGTCCGAGATGCTCAACGAGATCGTGTTTTAGTCTCCAATGCGTTTCTTCGTCAATGAGCTCGCTAAAAGCTGTATCATCGAAGACGGGTTCGACTGGAGGATCTTGAATGTGTACCGGTGCTATCGCTAAAGTTAACCTTTTGCAACGCCGTGAAACTTTTCTTCATTCTCCCGTCCAAGCCCTCTTGAAACCACTCGTTATTCGCTTCCACGTCACTAACAATTTTTAGGAACAAAGACTTGGACATACGAAACCTCTGACGAAAAATATCGGCATTAAATTTTGGATTATCGACAAAATAATCGGCCATGAGTGTTTCGTGGCCTCCCACACGATCTCGACGGACAATTTTTTTTTTACTAGACGATGCCGTGTCTAGCAGCCCCGCTTGTTGGATGAGATTTTGGAAGAAAATTAAACTACCATCGCTTGACGATGAATCTTCATCGTCGGGAAAGTCGGGCAGGGGAGAAAAAAACGGGAACTTGGAATCCATTTTTTTTAAAGATTGGTTAAAAAAATTAGATGAGTTGAATGGGTGAGAGTTGTTTTGGGTTTGAAAAATAAAAAAGATTGAAGTGGTGGCATTTATAGGGGTTAGGAATTTTTTTTTAAATATATAACGACTATATAGCCGTTTAAAATTGAATCCCCTCATCGGTGAACACCCACCGCTCCCAATCCCCGATTAGCTTCCCCGATTTGATGGCGGCGGTGTTCCTGCTCGGGGACTTCACTCACCGCATGCCTCCCCGCTAAGTGCCCCGGACAACCTGAGTGTTCAAATTGCTAAAATAGAGGAGGTTGAGTCTAGAAGAATAAAAGAGGTTGAGAAATCATTTGCTTGTGATTTTGATGTATATATGGTTAACTCCGTACAAGATTCTCAAGGCTACCCGTTGTTGATAAACGGGGTAGTCATTCACGGGGTCACGTAAGCCATTAACGGGCGGAACACAACATCGTTAACGGGCTTCGTTAACCTTTGGCGACGTTAAAGCGAGACATGGAGACGTTGGAGTGGGGCCATTTGGTCAAAGTAGCTGTTGGAGTTGGTGGTGGGAACTTAGATTGGGTTTTAAATAAATTTTTTTTTTAGGTTCAACCGGGGAAATTATATAAGGATAGCAGGTAGACCAGCAACAAATTGCGCCGCAATCCCCTTCTAAATAGAAAACCTAATCTACTAAAAACAAAGTCTCGCCCCTGAGGGGTCGAAAAGTTGCTGTGGACCACACGCTGAACTCTAGCCAAGAACTGAACCGTCTCCGGCGCCAAGGAGCCGAACGTGTCAAACGCTAGGGGGACAAAGGCATGCTGATTATCCTCACAAGCTTTCGCGTGCTTTTCTATCTTCTTTGACTCTGCTTTCAGCACCGCTTGCTGATTAATTTTATACCAAACACCATCTATATATACACCCTATTTTTCTACCGTATTTCACCCAAATCACTCCTAAACATACACCATATCTCAAAATGGATATTTGACGGGAAGAAGATATATTTATTGCGGCGGTTCAAAGAAAGATATTAAACGTACGTTTGGGGTTTTGAAGAAGGTTCTGAAGAAAAAATGAGGTATAATTACCCAACCTGCTAAAATATGAGAAATAGAAAAATTAAAGAGTATTTACGCACGCCTGAACTATTTTACATATAATGTGATTTAGAGAACTCGGGTAAGGCTTGTCAAGATTATGTTCCAGACGATATGGAGCTACCGGAGTCCACATTAAACCCAGAACAAATACTAGCTATCCTTATGAAATTATGTCGCTGCGAAACACATGATGCTCTACGTGCGGATTTGACTAACCATTTATGGGTTAATCGTTCAAATGACGAGGACGATGAGTAATTTGATTGGTTCGTAATATTGTAGTTTTTATGTTTTTTAAATGTATTTTATTATTAATCTTTAATTAAAGGGTTATTGAATTTTATCACTCCTAACTACTGGGTATTGGTCGCTGCCACTCTCAACTATCACTTTGACTCCCACCACTCCCAACTTAACACTTTGTGTGTTGTGTCACTCCGGTTGAGTGGATTTTGGCTCCCCCTTTGTCTTTTAGGAGCAAATTCACATGCAGTCATTAGTAATTCACTAAGTGTTAGCATAATATCACCAATAACACAAGTCAAACACTAAGAAATGTTCACCTGTGGAGTGACACAACACACAAAGTGTAAAGTCGGGAGTGATGGGATTCAAAGTGATAGTTGAGAGTGACAGCGACCAATATCCAATAGTTCGGAGTGATAAAATCCTATAACCCTTAATTAAATAAAAAATAATTGAATAATAATTGTTGATTGGAGTGTAGTTAATCCACAACACTTAGGCTATGGGGTGTGGGATAAAGCCCCCCCTAGGGGCTTTATCATGCCATATCAGCGCCACGTCAGATCCACGTCAATCAGGAGGCTTTATCACGTCTTCTCTTAACTTGCAGGATGTAGAATAACGCCGCCTATTAAACAAAACTAAAAAAAAATTGTTGGATGAAATGTTGGTTCAGTTCTGTTTAATCATGAGGGAAAACGGTAAAACACATACCTGTCACAGCAGAAAGTCCAGTGGAGAATCCAGTAATGGAGTTCGACATGCTTGTCATCTTGATCTGGTTCCTCCTTAGGGTGCTGACTGATGATGGGGCTTAGAGAACCGAAAAGGGTATCGGTTAGGAGATGGAGGACGAATTTGATGTTATGCTTATGGGGTGTGTAACTGAGTAACCCTTTAACCTCCACTTAATTCTCCTTATATAAGCACCCAGGAGGAAACCTAATTAGTTACTAAGGGTAATATGGTCCATCAACAATTACCAACTAATTTAAATAATAGGTTATTATATATTTTTATCTTTATTATGTAAATGATTATAATGGCTATAGATTAAATATTAAACATAATATATTTAATCTTACATTCTCCCACTTAGCCGAGTAATCATTTACTATGAGTATTAGATAAGCCTGATCAGGAGTTAACACTCATTTTAGCCTTAAACAAGTACTATAGCAGAGAAATACAACCGTTGAATCATTATGCGACTCAGGACCCCCATTAATCATACTATAGCCTTAATTTAAAACCTAATCGTCATGATCAAAATACACGTAAGCCCTTTGTTTGATTTGTAACTTTATTTGTCTATATGCCATTATACCGGTTGAACATATTCTAAGAGACATACAAAATCAAACTGAGGAAATTTCATTAACATAAAACATAAGCTAGTACAATATGCTCAAATAAGGTCTTTACAAAATCCCATATTACGAACATGTTCTTCATAAACCTTAGGAGGGAGACCTTTAGCCATCGGATCCGCAAGCATATCCTTAGTACTAATATACTCGATACAAAGATTATTTTCCTCAACTCGTTCTCGTACGAACAGATATTTTGTATCGAGATATAAGCCAGCTCCAGTCGAACTGTTACTGTTCGAGAAACTAACGGCAGCTGAATTATCACAGTAAAGCTTCAATGGTCTAGAAATGGAATTTACGATTTTGAGTCCAGTGATCAGATTTCTAAGCAACATTCCATGACAGGTTGCGTTATAAACAGCAATGTACTCTGCCATCATTGTGGAAGTTGTGGTCAACTGTTGTTTATGACTCTTCCATGAGATAGGGCCGCCTGCTAACATAAAGATATAGCCCGAAGTGGATTTCTTGTCATCTTTGCATTTGGCAAAGTCAGAATCAGAATAGCCCACCACTTCTAAATGATCACTTCTTCTATAAGTCAGTTTGTAGTCTTTCGTCCCTTGCAGATATCGAAGTACCTTCTTAGCTGCTTTCCAGTGATCTAGGCCAGGATTAGTCTGATAACGGCCTAACATTCCAGCAATATAAGCGATATCTGGACGAGTACAGACTTGAGCATACATCAAGCTCCCGACTACTGACGCGTAAGGTATCTGGCTCATTTGCACCTTCTCAACCTCTGTTGTCGGACACTGGAATGAACCGAAAACATCTCCCTTAACTACTGGAGCGACGGAGGGTTTGCACTGTTGCATGTTATATCGTGTAAGAACACGATCTATGTAAGTCTTTTGAGACAATCCTAAGATCCCTTTGTGTCTATCTCGGTGAATTTCGATGCCAATGACGTAAGAAGCATCTCCGAGATCCTTCATGTCGAAGTTATGCGAGAGTAAACGCTTCGACTCATGCAACATGTCTAAACTATTACTTGCTAATAGAATATCGTCTACATAAAGGACAAGTATAGTAAAGTTACTCCCACTCATCTTGAGGTAGGTGCATTGATCCACTTGATTCTTCATAAAACCTTGCCTCTTCATGACTTCATCAAACTTGAGGTACCATTGACGTGATGCTTGTTTTAACCCATAAATGGATTTCTTCAACTTACAGACTAGATGCTCCTGACCTTCAGGTTTAAAGCCTTCAGGTTGTTTCATGTAAACATCTTCGTCTAAGTCTTCGTTAAGGAAAGCAGTTTTGACGTCCATCTGATGCAGCTCTAAATCAAAATGAGCTACTAGGGCCATGACGATCCTTAATGAATCTTTACGAGAGACAGGTGAAAAAGTCTCTTGATAATCAATTCCCTCTTTCTGAGTGTAGCCCTTTGCAACCAATCTCGCTTTGTAGCGTTCAACGTTCCCATTCGGATCCAGTTTTGTTTTGAATACCCATTTACATCCTACAGGTTTGGCTCCGTTGGGTAATTCTACCAAATCCCAAACGTCATTTTTCTTCATGGATTCAAGCTCTTCAATCATTGCTTTATTCCATTCAGAAGACTGATCACTGCTAATGGCTTCGTTATAAGAGATAGGATCATTGAGCTTTCCAGCATCCATTTCAGTCAGGTAGGTAACATAATCATCCATATTAGTAGGCCTTCTTTGCCTAGATGACCTCCTGAGTGGATTATCGGGTTCAGCGTTGTCTTGGTTTTGAGTGTTTGATGTGCCTTCGTCATGAGGTATAATGGGTTCTGATTGTGGAGATGGAATTTGTGCAGTGACTTCAGGTGCAGTTGCATGGGGTACAAGAGGAGTAAACGGAGTAATGATAAGCGACGAGTCTCTCCCTCCCGCGTCTTGTACTTCTTGCAATTCTTCGTAAGGGTTGGTACTGCTCCCATTGACCTTGAAATCCTCTAGGAACGCAGCACGCTTGGTTTCAACAATACGAGTGACATGGGAAGGACAATAGAAACGATAACCCTTTGAATGATCAAGATACCCAATAAAGAAGCAGGTAACTGTTTTAGGGTCAAGTTTCCTTAGGAAAGGATTGTAAAGTTTTGCTTCAGCAATGCAGCCCCATACTTTCATATATTTAAGACTCGGTTTCCTTCCTGTCCAAAGTTCATAAGGAGTTTTAGGGACAGACTTAGAAGGAACTCTATTGAGTATATGAACAGCTGCTTTTAACGCTTCAGTCCAGAGGAATAATGGTAAATTAGTGTTGGCTAACATACTGCGCACCATGTTCATAAGGGTACGATTTCTTCGTTCAGCGACACCATTCTGCTGAGGTGTACCAGGCATGGTGTATTGGTTCACAATCCCCTGGCCCTTACAAAACTCATAAAATGGACCAGGAGCTTGACCCACATCAGTATGTCTTCCATAATATTCACCGCCTCTATCTGATCTCACAACTTTAATCTGACGATCTAATTGCTTTTCAACTTCAGCCTTATAATCTTTAAAAGTTGTAAGAGATTCAGACTTCTCCTTAATAAGATACAAGTACATGTAACGAGAATAATCATCAATGAAAGTGATAAATGAAGTATGTCCTGTTATGCCAGCGATTTGGTAGGGACCACTGATGTCAGTGTGAATGAGTTCTAATAAATTAGAGCTCCTAGTGGCACCTTTCTTATTCGCTAATGTCATTTTACCTTTAAGACATTTGACACATGTTCCAAAATCAGAGAAATCGAGAGGAGGTAAGACTTCATCCTTTACGAGACGATTTAATCGTTCTCTTGAGATATGGCCTAAACGCTGATGCCACAACATGGATGAAGTTTCTAAGTCTCGTTTCTCTTCCATCTTTGTGAGTGATTCATTAATGTTATATGACAACAAAGATTTGGAAAAGTTATCTTCTAGTTCTAATCTATAGAGACCACCATCCAGAATACCAGTACCATAAAGAACAGAATCATAAAGGATAGAGAGTTTGCGATGACCATGGGAAACAATAAAACCGTCCATGTCTAACTTTGGTCCTGATACAAGGTTCCGAGTTACCTCAGGAACATATAAGGTATCATAAAGTTTAATTCATAAACCAGTTTTCATAACTAATTGTAATGTTCCAATGGCCTTCACTTCTAATTCTCGATCATCCCCAACCTTAAGCGTTCTTTGGTTTCTTTCCAGCTTCCGGATTGAAAGGAATCCCTGAGTAGAATTGGTAACATGAACCATAGAACCAGAATCAACCCACCAAGAATTAGCAGGAACACTTAAATTATAGGACTCAAGTATCATAAAATAATCGTTACCTTTCTTAGCCAGCCACTCCTTAAAGTCAGGGCATTCCTTCTGCATGTGTCCTGTCTTCTTACAGAACTTGCAGCGGATATTGCCTAAGGAGTTCTTAGAGCTGGAAGGTGCACTTGTATTAGGATTAGGATTAGGCCTTTGGACTTTAGAAGCATCCTTCCTCTGATAATTGTTCTTCCTCTTCTTAGAGTTGGAGGTAGTGAAGTTGGCAACATCAGTATGGCGATCCATCCTCATACGCTCTTCCTCCTGTACGCACATAGCGACCAGCTCACTCATCGTCCATTTGTCCTTCTGAGTGTTGTAATTGATCTTGAATGCTTCAAAGGACGAAGGAAGCGAAGTAATGATGAAATGAACAAGGAAACCATCACTGATTTCCATTTCCAGCCCCTTCAGCTTATTGGCCATGTCATTCATCATCATGATGTGCTCGCGAATGCCACTCCTCCCATCATACTTAGTTGTCACCAGCTTGAGAATAAGAGTACTAGCGTGTGCTTTAGACGTCCCCTTGAACTGAGCCTCCACAGAAGCCAAGTAGGTTTTAGCATCGTCAGAATCAGGAATAGCTCCTCTGATAGAGTGATTAATGGACTGCTTCATGAACATGAGAGACATGCGGTTACTTCTAGTCCACTTATCATGAAGTAACTGCTGAGGAGCAGTACTCTGTGGAGTAAGGTCCGTTGGCTTATCCTCTCTTAGAGCATAATCAAAGTCCAGCACTCCAAGTGTAAGCATGAGGGCATCCTTCCATGCAGCAAAGTTATCACCAGTTAAAGGTGGAATCCCGCAATTTGGTGCTGATAGTGGAAATAAGATGATCAAGTTATGATACAAATGAAGAAGTCCTAATGTGATCTAAGGGCACGTTAAACTAAGGCAGGCATAAATAATGACCATTTTACATTATGAAGCTGTGATATTGTCTATTACTAACATCAAAATAATAGACTTAGCTAAAAAAAAAAAAATTCTACTTAAACGAAAACAAAACAGCTTTGGCCAGAAGTGTAATCATTTAACCATATGTGCAAAGTGGTTGTAACAAATCAGCTTTGGCCAGAAATTGAAACAATCACTTTAGTTATGCACTTGTTGAGTATGCCATCTATGAATGAATTAAATCAGCTTTGGCCAGAAATTAAGACATTCATGCTTATGATGCACACACAACATAGCTTTCGTAATACTTGAACGATAAGTAGATGTATCAAGTCAGCTTTGGCCAGAAATGATATATCAAAAGCTCATTCAAGTTAAGCTATTCTGGTTTTGCAAAACATTATCTGATTCTGATTAATTAACTAAGTAAATTACAAAACCATTTATTTAATAGCAAACCACCCGTTAGCGCGGATCGAATTATTGAGGACAAAATAGTTCGAGTCACATTAAACAGCTTAAAAA
This sequence comes from Helianthus tuberosus, assembly GCA_030545235.1. NCBI lineage: Eukaryota > Viridiplantae > Streptophyta > Magnoliopsida > Asterales > Asteraceae > Helianthus > Helianthus tuberosus. The sequence goes on from CM060367.1 coordinate 98,219,906, forward strand.
AAATAATGAGGTTTCGAGTCACAGCCTTGTTGTCTCGAGTCGAGACCTTTGTCTCGAGTTGACACGTTATGGTCTCGCCTTGTCACGTTATGGTCTCGAGTCGAGATCTAATGGTCTCGAGTCGAGACCTCTGTCTCGAGTTGTAATGGTTTAATGGCCTTAGTCGAATCCTCAGTGGTCTCGAGTTGACACGTTATGGTCTCGAGTCGAGACCTTTGTCTCGAGTTGAAAACTTTTGAGAGTCCTTATGATTTCGAGTCGAGACCTTGTGGTCTCGAGTCGAGATCTTGATGGTCTCGAGTCCACTGTTGATAGCTGTTTCTTGTGATAACATAACTGAAATTCGAAATCTAAGGGATTATGAGATATTGTTTCCTGTTTTAAGATGGTCTAATTTTATCAACATATTTCGAAAAATTATGATATGTTTATCTAATAACAGTTTTTTTCGAAAATCTATTGAGGACAAAATAGATCAAAAACAGAAAAAACACTTCATAATCCAAATCAAATTCCAAATCATAACAGAATTTTCGAATTTCCTAAGAACATGTGATGAACCCTAAACATAAAAAAAAAAAATTTGGAACCCGAAACCTGAAACTTTTAATACTTCTAAACAGATTTCGGTTGTAAAACATAAACCCATTTGATTTCGAGTAAACATATGATTATTCCTTTTCCGAAAACAGGGATTTCGAACATATACCCACTCGAAAAACGGCTGTTAATTCATAAGGTTTCAAAATTTTCGTTTTCCAAGTTTCAATCCCAGAATAATGGATACGAAAACAGAACCGACTAATCAACATATGCTCTAATACCACATGTTGGTTCAGTTCTGTTTAATCATGAGGGAAAACGGTAAAACACATACCTGTCACAGCAGAAAGTCCAGTGGAGAATCCAGTAATGGAGTTCGACATGCTTGTCATCTTGATCTGGTTCCTCCTTAGGGTGCTGACTGATGATGGGGCTTAGAGAACCGAAAAGGGTATCGGTTAGGAGATGGAGGACGAATTTGATGTTATGCTTATTGGGTGTGTAACTGAGTAACCCTTTAACCTCCACTTAATTCTCCTTATATAAGCACCTAGGAGGAAACCTAATTAGTTACTAAGGGTAATATGGTCCATCAACAATTACCAACTAATTTAAATAATAGGTTATTATATATTTTGATCTTTATTATGTAAATGATTATAATGGCTATAGATTAAATATTAAACATAATATATTTAATCTTACATGAAATGGTGTGGGCCCCACCTGCAACTCACCTTCTTCCTCGTTACCATGGTGAAGCCCCTTCAATGGCGTCCCTTGTTAAACGGCGGGGTATGGGCGGTGGCACCCCAATGGCGCTACCGGAGGTGAGGTGGCAGGGGTGGCATTATACCGAGTCTGGATGGTTTAGCTATTAATGAGGTTCTTAATGGTTCGGACATTTTACTGGTTCAACATTTAATGGTTCAGACTGTTTGTTTCAAGAGCAGATGTCTGAATGGTGAAGTATTATACCGAGTCTGAATGGTTAAGACATCTAATCTGAATCGGTTAGACATTTGCTCTGAACGTTTAAGCATTATACTAGCTCTTAATGGTTCAGAACTCTTACTGTTTCAACACTTAATGGTTTAGAACTCTTACTGGTTCAACACTTAATCATTCAGAAGTTGTCAAACAACCTCTTAGTTAACAGAAAGTTTGAATTACTTTGACACAAATTCAATCAATCACTTGTAATATCTTCTAATATAAATATTTTGGATGTGGCAAATTCCTTTCTAAAGAGAGGTTTAGAATAACTTATTTATATGGAGCAACATAAGATTACTTTGATGCATTCACTTGTACTATGAGTGACCTCTGTTATAAAAGCTTGGATGTGGCAAATGCCTTTGTAGAAGGAGATTTACGTGGAGCAACATAAGTGTTTTTTAAATCCAAGAATAGAGAGAATAACGTGTAAGCTAAGCTCACTAGTTTTTATATGGCTAGCTCTAAATTAGTGACACTAAAAAGTTAACAAATTCATAATGGGATGTGGTTTTTAAATCGAGTGTAATTAGTGTGTCCACGTGAAAGACACAACTAGAGTTAAGTCTTTGTGTTTTTTTTTTGAAAGGCTGACTTCATTAACAGAACCCGAACCCGAAAACCGGGACGGAAAACAACAACAAACAAGCTACATAATTACAAATTTACACCAATCCGACCACGCTATCGACCCGTACTTAGACCTATGCTTAAACCATAAGAAACTCGCCGCTCTAACCTCGCTAAAAACACTATCAACGCAACACCTTTTACCGTTAAAACGAAGATTATTCCCGGCAAGCCATAAAAACCAACACGCGGTCACCACCACCCCTTGAACAGCAACCTTTTCCTTCACACCCTTGTTGCCACAGTTATGAATCTCCAATAAATCCCTGACCGAGAAGGCGAAGAAATTGTATATTCGACACCAAAACGAGATTTTTTCCCATAAACCCATCGCCAACTCACAGGCAACAAAGAGGTGGTCTACCGAATCAGGGCCGGACCTACAAAAGGAGCAAAGGTCGTCGGGAATCGACACTCCCCTTCTAGCTAGAGCCTCGACGGTAGCGATTCTCCCCATCTCAGCCCTCCAAACAAAAATGTTGCACTTGAGCGGGACCCAACTGCACCAATCCATAACAAACCTGTTGCTGAGACCATCATTCGAAACGATCAATTTTTTAACAGCAACAACGCTGAATGAATTCGAGCCGCTACCAATCCATGACCACCCGTCTTGTCTATCGGAGAGAACCACCTCCTCAAGAACCTGAGTTAATTCCTGCCATTCAAAGAGTTCAGAAGCAGAACTGGGGTCATACCTCCAAAGCCACAGCCCGCCACCTTCAAGACGATCGCGGACACAACATGTTTTCACAACTTCCAGCTTGAATAAAAGGGGGAACCTGCTTTTCAAGGGAACTTCGGACAGCCAAGGATCGAGCCAAAACAATATATCATCCCCTCTACCGACCACCCCTCTAAAGAAATTCCGAATCGGGAGGCCACCCACAATCGGTCTTTTAAGAACCGACGAAATATTGCACCAGACACCCCCAAGAGACTTTTTGACTGGCAAAAATTCCCAACCTGACCCGCCAGAGTGGATGGCGTTGATCGCTCTGATCCATAAATTAAATTTTTCAGTTTTGAATCTCCAACCCCACTTCGCAATGAGCGCCATATTCACATCTTTAAGCTTTTGCAGCCCCAACCCTCCCAACCTTTTCGGAGAAGCAACCCTTTCCCATGAAACCCAATGCAATTTCTTGTCGATACTAGAACCTCCCCAAAGGAATCTCCTAATCATTCTTTCCAAATCCTCCACGACTCCACAAGGAGCACGATACAGGGAAAAATAATACGTGGGAAGACTTTCGAGGACCGACCGAATTAAAACGACTCTACCGCCCATAGAGAGAAGCGGAGCCTTCCAAAGCGCCAGACGCCTCTCAAAGATCTCGTACACAGGTCTCCAATTGTTTATCTTGTTCATGTTAGCCCCAACAGTAAGACCGAGATACTTAAAAGGGAATTTTTCCGCTTTACAACCCACCAGATCAGCCATCTCTTCGATCTCCCCGAAATCCACCCCTGAACCAAATAAATTAGACTTACCGAGGTTGATGCGAAGACCCGAGCAAACATAAAAGCACCTCAGAATTCTGACCACACTCCGAATGTTCTCACTGGACCATTCGCCTAAGATAAGGGCGTCGTCTGCATAGAAAAGGTGAGAAATCGAAGGACCGTCATTCGGCAAAGAAATACCTTTAACAATACCCAGCTCACACGCTTTATACAACATACACGAAAGGGCTTCCATCACCACCACGAAGAGGAACGGGGAAACAGGATCCCCTTGCCTCATACCTTTTTGGCAATTAAACTCAAAAGTCGTAGCCCCGTTAACGAACACCGAGGCCCTGGCAGACGCAAGAACCCCCTTAACCCACGAGCACCATCTGTTGGGAAATCCCATTTGGTCCAAAATGTCTAACACAAAGTTCCAATTTATATTATCGTATGCCTTCTCGAAGTCTATCTTGAGAAAGAAAACCTTTTTCTTAGATTTTTTAACCCAATTATGAACCTCGTTTAAGATGAGAGGGCCATCCAATATGTATCTCCCACTCAGAAAGGCAGATTGGGATGAAGAAATGGTAGAAGCCAGCACACTTTTCAATCTATTCGCCAAAATCTTAGATATTACTTTACTAACAACCCCAACCAGACTGATGGGACGATACTCATTCAAGCTAAGAGGATCCTTAACTTTGGGGACAAGGGTAAAAAAAGAAGATCCACACCCGATGCTAATAGAACCCGAATCGTAGAAGGCCTCCATAATTTTAAAAAAATCTTCTTCAAAAAATCTCCAAAACCTCTTAAGAAACCGGAAGTTGATCCCGTCCGGACCCGGGGCCTTGTCATCACCACAACCGAAGACCGCAATTTTAATCTCGTCTTTAGAAAACCGAGAAACCAAAGCCGAAGCCTCTTCAGCTGAAATCTGATTAAGGTTAGGACAAACCAGCCGCGGACGATCGTGTTGATGACATATGTTTTCATAGGAAGTTATTATATGTTGACAACAATGTTTCACATGAAGTATATGAATTTTGGAAATGTGATTCCTAAAATGAAGATCACATGGATTCTGTCAAGTCAAATTCACTATGTAAATAATATTCTTGAGGAATATAATAAACTTCAATTGACATCATCACCATTTTCTAAAGACAGGGACCATGTTGATTATATTCTTTAAATATGGATCAAAAACTTAGAATCCTTATCCCAATCAAACATCTAAATAGTAAAACTTACTTGTGGGAAACGTATTCTTCGCTTGATGATGAAGCCATAGGAATTCCCATTATGATGCCTTAAACATAAAGATCTTTAATAATGCTCAATAGTATTAGTATTCATGTAATTCTCCCAACATCTAAGGGTGATCATACTTGCCCCCTCAACTTATTTACAATTACCCCCGTCAAGTAATTGTCGGCGACTAGTTATCTAATATTCGTGACACTACTCAAATGATCCGTAAAACCATATCAATGGGGTATTTCCAGCATTCTCTAACTTGACCGAGTGATCATTTGTGATGAGCATACGTTAGTTTGGCGAAGTTAAAACACTAATCAAGTTTCACGTGTTGACACTATAGCAGAAAGTTACAGCCATTCAAATTGAAGTTAATTCGAGACCCCAAAAATCACACTAAAGTCTCAATATAAAAAAACTTAAACATGAAAGCAAAATGACCGAATAAAATCCTTACATAAGTTTTGTTTATAAATTTAAGGTGCGCACAAATATTATCATGGACAAAATAAAACATTTGAGGAAATAATAATCATTTATACACACTATGGGTATGTTTGGTAAAAGTAGTTGGTGGCTGGAAGCTGGTAGCTGTAGCTGATGGCTGTAGCTTTTTAGATATATTTAGGTGTTTGGCAGAGTAGCTGGAACTTTTAATAAAATGTATAAAATGACCAAAATGGACATAACTAAAAAGTTCTTATCTTTAGAGGTTAAAATAGTCATTTTTCCCCTAAAAACTTGTAGCTCCTTCTAAACGCTACTAGTAGGAGTTTTCAACCAAAAGTTTCAAGCTCCTAACCTAAAAGCTTCAAGCTCCTTCAACCAAAAAAGACTTTTTATTAAGTAGGAGCTTTTTCTTAAAAGCTTAAATCTAGAAGCTTCTAAAAGCTCCTAAAAACTCCATGCCAAACATACCTTATATGCTAACATACAAGGACTTTACTAAAACTCATCCTCATTACATGTTCAAGAAAAGTTATGGGTGATAGACCTTTATTCCTCTAAACATCTAGCATATCTTTAGTGTTAGTGTATTTGATACAAAGGTTATTTTCCTCTACTCGTTCATGTAGAAATGAAATTTATGGTGAACAAGGGTTGGATAGTTTTTATAAACCATGTCTTTAACAAGGGGTAAAATGAAATTCTTTTATTTATAAAATCTCAAGTTTTTATATAAAGCTTGTTATCTTTTATAAAAATTTTGCGTGAGCTTGAAAGTTTTTATACTAATTTGCCAAAGAAAAAAATAGAGTAAAGTACACAGTTGGTCATTGTGGTTAACCAAAATATTGAATTTAGTCCCTAACTTTTGTAAAGTATACGGATGTTCTCTATGGCTTGCATTTTATAACACATTTAGACCCTAACTTTTGCCAAAAGCACATGGATGATCCATGTGATATGCATTTTGTAACACATTTAGTCACTAATTATTGGGGTCTAAATGCGTTACAAAATTCAAACCACAGGGACCATCCATGTACTTTTGACAAAAGTTTGGGACTAAATATGTTACAAAGTGAAAACCACAAGGACTATCTGTGTAAATTTGAAAAACTATGGACTAAATCCAAAATTTTAGTTAACCACAAGGACCATCCATGTACTTTACTCAAAAATATACTACACACTAAGTATTATAAATTTAGCAAAAAAATATTTATATTAAATGCTAGACGACGTATCGCGTCTTAAGATTTTATAAAACTCTAAGACACGCGTTAGTAAAATCCTATGATGTAAACGTCGTCGACGCTGCGTGTAAATGTCGTCGATCGTAAGAGTTCTTATTAATCAAAGGTCATGCTTGGCTAAATCTTATACATCACTTGGTGAAGACGAAACTTTTATGTATTACTTTTGATTTCCAACCTTATGCAACTTTTTACTTGAGTATGTATTAATGACTTTAATAACTAGTTTTTTATTTTGAAGATGAACTTTATTTAATCATTTCTTCATGTTTTGTTGATTCACTCATTCGTGTCTTTACGGTCTATATAAAGCGCGTTAACTGCCTGGTAGGTGGTTAGGGTGTTTGGGTAAAGTTCTTGCCTCGTTCAGTGTATAGATCCTGCGATGACCTGATTCAAGCTTATTAGAAGTTCCCTTGAGGCAGATAGCATCAAATCGAGGGAAGTAAGAACGGCTTGTAATCCCTTATAAATAAACTACTATTAAAACAATAACCCGGCCTTGCAGGACCAATAGGTTGAGGGTAACGTCGCCTTCACAAGAGGGCCTACCACTATAACTAAGATAATCTCTTAAAAAGCCCAAAGTGCAGAAATCATCAAATGATACATAAAAGAGGAGTTGGAACCAAGTCATTCTTTCTTGTCTATTTGTTTTCCTTTCATTTACATTTTTATTTTTAGTTTATCTTTTAAAACTTTCAAAACTTTTATCAAAATTTGGTTAGATTAGACGTTAACGATAAGCCGGTATTAAAAGCTCTTGTTGTAACATTTCCAAAATTTTTATTTATAAAATTTAAAATAAAATATATAAAAACTAATATTATTAAACAGGTAGATTACGGGTAAGTTGACTGTTAGAAAATGAGGTATTTAGACGGATATAGGAATCGTTTAGTAATTATAAATAATAAAAATACATTATAATTAACCTTACTCGGTTTTTAATGAAACTTAGGTTAAAATGTAGATAAAAATATTCTCGTTCTAATGACATATTCATCGTTTTTATAAAACGTCATATTTTAGAAATTATAAGCGATAAATGAGTGAAGCAGCTGTGTCACACCCCGATATTTCCACGTATTACCGGTGGGCCCGGTGGGGAGTATCGTGACGTAGTTGATATCATCATAGTCAAACAACACAATTTTAAATGCACAGCGGAAGCAAAAGATAGATTTATTTCAACCGAATAAATTGTAATATTAAGTACCACAAAATAGTTGAAACAGATCCACAGACGGATCAAATAAAAAGAAAACATAGTTCATCAGACTTAAATGCATCCAAGCTTGCGAGACTCTTAATGATGCTAAGGAGAGGCCAGCCTATTACGCTTAGTACCTGCACTTAACCTTTTTGGAAAAATACGTCAGTTTACACTGGTAAATACAATTAACTGACTCATTTTGAAAACATTTATGAAAATTGATTTGAATGAACATGGCACAAAACTTTTTATAACTTGGGATAATTATTTATATATAAACTTGTAAAAGAATTACATGTTCGTTATACGTTCAGTAGCCTGGATTGACGCCGGGTTAAAGATTAATAGACACACCACATGATATAGTCCCGCGGCGAGTTATTCCCGTAACCGGCGGTTATACCTTATTATTTATTTATGCACTGTCGGGTGTACGCCTACACCCTGTGCTTAGGTCGTGGCCATTTCGTAAAATGATGCCAAGGATATCCGGGACATGGTCATTAACCCCCCAAAGGCTTTAAGCAAACAAAACAATTTAAACGGGACATTTCAATAAATTAACCTTCATACAATTAAAAATTCAATGCTCGACCAAGCGGTATTTTATATACCGTACCCCAAGCCCGTATAGGGAAAATAAGTTAAAAGTATTTACCTGAGCTAAATATAAATTCAATCCCAGCCGTATATCAAATCAGCAAGTACATATAGCTTTTACTGGGCTTCTAAATCTGGAACGAAGGTTTTTAATAACCTATTAGATTCCTAACGGGTCTTTAATTAAGCCTATGCTTAGACCGGTTAGTTTTAAAGGAGGACACGGTTCAAAACGCATGATTAAGCGAGAACCGGATTAGAATGTGGTTTAGACCCGACAAGCTTGTATACTTGTGTAATAAGGGTAAACTAAACACATTCTGGATTTTGAGATAGAAATGATAAGGTTTGACCCGTTTCGGCTAATTTATGCAAACTAGTTACATAAGCCAATCCGAACGCGAAAAGTGCGTAACGGGTAACCAGATGAGTCATGAACAGGTTTCCTAAGTTAATATTCCTTAAAAATGTTGTAATATCAGTAGAATATCTTCCATTATGCCCTAAACGAGTTTAAGACCAATTTATGCCCCGTAGGGGTATTTTGGTCAATTTAAAGGTTATAAGAGAGTTTAAATATTAATATGAGTTTCGGGTCTGATAAAATCAGTAAATATACTTATTTTAATAAGTTATAACAGTAGGATATTACATATATGTGAAATTTACCATTTATAACCAAACTATGTGCCGAAGGGGCATTTTGGTAATTTCACATAAGGTTTAAAGGTCAAATCTGGAAATCTGAGTTTAAAACTTTTGCTTACTACTAAAGTATAATAATTTACTTAAAATATTAGTAGGTATCAAGTCTTATATATATAAAATAGTTTTAATACATACTATGCGCTTAAAACGCGTAAAAAGACGGTTTTAAGCGATTTCCGGGTTTTATATGAAAAGATGATATTTTTATTATTACAGAAGGCTTAAAATATTTTATTTATCATATTAGATCAGTAGAAAAAGTTTTGGTGTCAAAAAGATTTGTAAAACTCATTTTATAGGCCAAAAGGGCAAAACCGACAATTACCGAATCAAAGATAGAACCCTATGTTATGCTCAGCCTAAAAATAAATAAAAATCTTCAAAAATCACAAAATATTATTTTATATCAGTAGGTAAAAAGTTTGGTATCAAAAATTGGGTTTAGATGGGCTTTACGCTAATTACGCCGTTTAATTAATAATTTTTTTTTCATTTACGCTAATGAGCATAACTCCTAATCTAGACCTCAAACTGATGTCAAATTTTAGGGACAAGTTTATAAATCAATAATGAAGATTATTGTCCTCTCACATTTTCAAAATTCTCGTTTTAAGGTCAAAAGGGCATAATAGTCAACATTAGGCATATAACGGAAACATGCATATGAATCGGATAACTAAGGAACCAAGTTGTATAACCTCAGAGGGTTACACTAACCTATAACCTAGTCCTAAAGGAATCCTAAGGTATATCTAAACTAAGCTAAATCGGGTCAGAACTAAAAGTCAAAGCAAAAGTCAACTTTTGCGACTTTCTGTTCCGAACCGAGCCTATACTTAGAATTGTCGGGTTTAATCATGCTTAGGCATGTTCAACTAATATTTACCAAGTTATTAAAGTGAGAAAACTGATTTTATGACTTTTATTTTAATAGTTATGAATTTTATTTAAAACCAACCCGTTTGACTTTTATTTGACCCGACAATTTAACTAAGTAAACGTGGTAATTAGGAGATGCCCTTTTGAGGGTTTAACACCTACCTAATTACGGTCACGTAGCCATGTTTGTTACGAACAATGGCTCAACCGTTTAAAAGTCAAAGCGTTTATCGAAAACGCTTGACTTTTCGGTTTAAAACGCTAAATAATTTAAACTAAGCACGAAAGGACACTTACAAAGGGTCCAAGCAAGGATGGAATTGATCTTGGATGTTCAGGTATCAAGCACAAGAGCTCCAACTTAGAACAATTCAGATCAAGGTGTGAAATAAGAGCAAGATCAAGGGGTATTTATAGGTTTTTGAGGACCGTTAGGATCGTTCCTCGATAACCGTGATTAAATCTGGTTTGTACACATCATGCCCACTGAATTGGGCAATCTATGGGTACCCTCAACAACCCATAGATTGAATTATGTGAGTGAGGAAACCAGAAATGAAGAAAACCGTCAACAAAACAGCTTTCTGCAGCTGTATAGACCCACGCGGCATGCGTAGGTGATCCAGGCAGATTACGCGGCCCGCCTACAAGTCCAAACCAGCAAATATGTTTCCTGAGTTTACAAAATCAGTCCCTGTGAGCATATAAGGTCATTTCAGGCACGTTTAGGGCCTGTTAACCCCATTTCAAGGCTTCACAATGATTCTCAAACATAAGGGACATGAAACATACTAAAAAATATGCCGGATGTCGGTTTGTTTGGCCGTACGGTCACGTTGTTCGTCTAATTACGACGAAACACGAACGGACGCGAAAAACGATTCAAACTACGCGACGAATGGAATTTTATCAAGCCATACATTAGAATAAAATATGTTAGTGCTTACATAAATTTTTGGGTGTCCGGGTATATTCAGAATGTGAGATATGCGCGAAAATGCAAACTTGTGCACTTTTTGACACTTTTAGTCCCTGGATGACTTAAAAGTTTATTTTTGCGCACCAAACACCTCCAAGCCTATATCTAAGCTATATAAAGAATAAATAGGGTATGTTTAACTCATGGTTATATTCTAGAAGGTCCGTTACCAAACGAATCGGCATACTTTAGCAGTTTGACGCAATTAGTCCTTTAATTACGCAAAGTAGCACGAAATGTCGTTTATTGATATCCAAGCCTTCCATGGCCCATATTGATCATTCCCAAGCATATAATTAAATATTAATACGCTCTCGTTCGCTTAAATGGTCACCGAAAGGCGTAGATTCAAAAGTTGACGCTTTAGGTCCCTCTATTGCGCAAACTTGCGCATCTCATCATTTAATAGCATCGACGCCTCATCTAATCCATATTAGGCATTCTTGAAAGTATTATTAGACATCACGATGCTTCGGGTTCGCTAAAAGGTCATTCAGAGGTATAATTAAACATATTGACAATTTTAGCCCCTCTAACTTGCAAAGTTGCGCGTAACTTTACCTATAGGCATAAAAACTTTAGACGGCCAATGTTTGGCATTCCCGAGAGTATAATTAAATATCATGAAGCTCCCGGTTTGTTAAAAGGTCACTCAGAGGTAAGAATTAACATGTTGACGCTTTTAACCCTTCCTTGCGCAAACTTTTAATTAATTCCGCAAACGGCTACACTCGATCGCCAAGTGGCTCATTTATGAACATAAATATCGTGAGAGGTTATTTAGAAACTTATTTTAGGTATCCTAACACTTCCAGTCCTTTCATAATCAAAGTTTTTGATTTTTCGAAAAATTAGTCCCTTAAATTCAATGTTTGACTTCATTAGGGTTTATTACACGTGTCAATACATCATTGGACGTGATTTTACGAGGTGTTACATCCTCACCCCCTTAAAAGAAATCTTGACCTCGAGATTTGCTAAAATGTTGGAAGTCCTTTTTGTCGCATAACGGACTTAACTGCTATAGCATATCTGGAGTCTCTCCAAGCTCCCAAGCGGACCTCTATAATAGGTACATGTATTCTTTTTGGAGCTTCTTAACCCGTCGATCCTCAATCAATACAAGTTTCTCATCATATCATAAATCTGCATATCATTATGTGATAATGCTTCTCGACTTATTGGTGAAACACATTCTTAAATCATTAGTGTGTAATGCATTGCGAGCTCCGCCAAGCTTCTTAAATAGGTTTTAGCTTATAAGCTATTTGATCTTGATACATTCGATTCTTTCGAACGATTTTATATATTCAGAGCTTAACTAGCCTGATAATTAACAATTTGCACACCCTTCCAGGGTGATATCCTTTGTTGAACTTTATTCCTTAACAAGAACTTAGGAGAGTTGCTGCTTTAATTAATCCTTGATTTTCTGCCGAATACTGGCAACTTACAGATGATTATGGATTTGTATGATCTTATTTGTTGTTTCCAAGGCAACTTTCAGATTCTGGTAATTGGACTTCCCAAAGTCTCGTCCATCAAACGGACGTTTGGATATTTCTTCTATATAAGGTCTCCAAAGGAGCAACCTTGATACTTATATATTGGCTACCTTAGAAGAACTTATTATAAGGTGAGATGGTTATTCCAACCATTGCTTGAAACTAATTTTAAGGAATAGTTAATCCTTACAGCTAGTCGAGCAAATCGACGATCCTGGGCAGCTGATGGCGATTCTTAATTGTTTCCTAATTAGGGTTGCGGTAATTAATGCATAAGTAAATAAACCGTCTTTCTTAATTAACTATACCGAATCCTCAGAATGTTGAGTTAGGCTATATGAATTCTCTATTTTAAAACTTACCTAATTAGGGTTTCGATTCCTCCAATAATGGTACTAGCCGTCTTGGAGATTTCATAATAATATAGCCTTAAATGGGATATAAATATTAACTCTACTTGCCTCTCAGGAGGTAAACAGGGTATTCTTTGGGGAAGATAACCAAGGTACAAGGAGATTACAGAGATTTTTCCAAATCTCAGGCTCAAATTCATCTATCATAGTCTGTGTCAGAGAAGGGATATATTTATGTTACGAGTCCACGAATTCCTTAATCGGAGACATTTACTTGGACACTTCCATTCTGGATATCTTCTTTGAACACCATTAGCTGACTTTAGTACCATATGACCATTAGAATATCCTTGCGGTTCCATGCGTTAAACCTCCATACTGATCAGGCATGGAAGCAATCTATGGAACTTATTAAGATACATCAATCCTCATATGGCGCTTTTATCATACTGTCTGGTTTTCGCAATCGAAAGAGATATCAACTATATATGCTGACGCACTTCCTCTAGAGAGAGGATACTTCTAGAATTCTACTACTGAAGGTTTCTGACGGAAACAGAAGAAATGGTTCTTATAATTTCACCTGTAAGTTTTACCTTACACTTAATATCTGGGGTTCTTACGGGAAAAATTTCTAACAGTTTGTTAAGCTTATGGTCTTATGAGAGACTTAGCAGCACCTGAAACCAAACGTAACTCCTAGCAATAAAATCACAATAAGGGATTTATCTGGTGTCGTTATTAATGTGAGCTGCCTCTAATCATTCATCAGGAGGGTTAAACGCCTCCATTCTTAATAGGGGTGTCCAACTGCTCGGCGCTCGAAGATCGTTCGAAAAAGCTCGGAAATTTGCTCGTTCGATTCCTTGCTCGGTTAAAACCGAGCCGAGCAGCTCGGTTCGGTTTAAAAACGAACCGAGCACGAGCATAGGTACGCTCGCTTGTCGCTCGTTCGGTTTCGATCGAATTTATTATTATATATATATATATATATATATATATTATATTTATTAAATATATATATTATATTTATTAAATACAATAAACATGTAACATATCCAGCCCCTAGAATCCTCACGTCTTCATATATTCAGTTCAAATAAAAAAAACCCGAATCTCTTATCTCTCTCAACTCTCAAGTTACCAGCCGCCGATAACGCGTGTTTTTTGAAGTTATTTTGCATTTTAGATGTTCTTAAACATTAAATATTTGGATGACATGTTGTGTTTATTTTTGTGGGACTTTTTACGTTTGTATTTTGTTAAATTGTTAAAGTGTGTGTGGGACATATAAGTTGGTGAATTTTGGTGAATGAATGGTTGTGTAGGAATGCTAAATAAAACTGAGCAGAAGCGAACCGAACCGAGCGGCTCGGTTCTAAACCGAACCGAGCACGAGCATAAGATTTCCGCTCGATTTCCTAAATCCGAACCGAACCGAGCGGCTCGGTTTCAAACCGAACCGAGCACGGGCAGACCTCCGTTCGGTTCGGTTCGGCTCATGAACACCCCTAATTCTTAATCCTTTTCATCTTAACTGTAAAATCTTTGACAAATTTTAGGGCAGTCTTAGCTTTGACTGGTTATTTCTTAATCTATATGACACGAGTAGCTGAGGTAGATCCATAATGGATTTATAATGAGCAGGCTTTGAAACTTTAATGTGTCCTCTTATTGTCGTTGCTAACCACCAATAATTATCGCATTAAGCTTAGATTTTGGGTAAACTGAATAGGGCACTATCTCAGCCAATGAATTAAAATTTGTAACATATTGTCTACAGTCTAGAACTTTTATGGTGAGAGTCAGAAAATTCTTATTCCATCTTTTTCCATTTCGTGATGCGGAAAATAGGTTTTTCTAATAAGGTTCCTAAAACTTGGACCATCCCATAATGTATAAGGGGATTTTTCTTGGGGACTTCATTAATGTCCTCACTAATTGAAGTATAAGGGGATTTTTCTTGGGGACTTCATTAATGTCCTCACTAATTGAAGTATGAATAAAGCTCTTCACATTTGAAGTATGAATAAAGCTCTTCTCATGAGCAGCGACATGTGTTTTAGAGCGAGCAGCATTTGGCTCCTTGAACCTTTTCATGACTTTTCTCATAGCCTGAATCAAATAATACTCTAGCATGAGCGTTATCTGAACCTGAATCAAATAATACTCTAGCATGAGCGTTATTTATATAGAAAGTACCTGTTGTGGCATTGTCATCCTGAATAGCCTCTTGAGCATCCATTTGAGAGCTTCCAGCTTTGGTCTTCTTAGCCTCCCCAGGCTTCTTGGTTTTATTTGGGCAATTTGTCTTGATGTGCACTATTTCATTGCAACCATAGCAGGTTGCGTCCTTTATGTCTGGGCACTCCAAGGTCTTGTGCCCTTTCTTATCACAAATCCCACAAGCTTGTGACTCCAGAGTGCATTTCCCTTTAGTTGCCTTGTTTGGGCAGCGGGTCTTTATGTGCTCCTTCTCGCCACAACCATAGCAGGTGGCGTCCTTCAAGTCCTTGCATTCATGGGTCTTGTGATCCATCTCTTTACAGATGACACATCCCTTGGTCTGCTCATAGAAACATTTTCCGAAATGCTTCTTCCCGCAGGTTTTACATTTGGGTTTTGCCTCCTTTGGCTTGGACTGGTCATAGTTTGAACCGGTCCTACCCTTTTTGTAACCTTTATTTGGGGTATTATCGCACTTTCGCTTATGATCCTTTAATACACGGTCCACGGCTTTGTTTACGGCTGTATCCAACATAGCCTGTAACTCGGTGCCCGTTAAGTTCAGTCTTGCATTATCGTTCTGATCAACTGGATGATTGTGAGCTTCAGATGAGTCAGCCAAGGTGAAGCTTTGAAGGCTACAAACCAAGTAGCAATAATTGGTTTAATTATATTGTGAATTATCGAATTTGATGATTAAATAGCCATGGTACAAATAAACCATATAGGCGAATAGATAGTATTAAATTTATTTGATTATGTTTTGCCTAGGTTTTTAAATAATCCATCTTTGGCGTTTAAACGGAATATAATCCTTCATATTTATTAGACAGGGGACATAAGTTACGACTGTCAATGTCGTACTGACATTTTATATATAGCACAAAGGGCTTGTTCCAAAGGACTTTTTGATGGCATAGATGCCTTGTCACTTGGGAAATTTTAAAACATAATCGATGATTCCTTTGGATCGGAAAATTTCATAGTTCATTGTCTTGACAAGAAGTTATGAAATAAAACTATCTTTTTCATGTATACATCTTTGCCCGAAGGTATTCATCCCAATGGATGTTTTGATGTGTTCATCATGTTCGACGTTTATTAGCCATGATTCCTCTTGATCATTTATGCTAAATAAGGGGTTTGGAAAATTCCTAATATGAAGATGACAAGTGTGATTTTATCGCATCACTGTTGTCGGGAGTGTTAACATGTTTTCAGATGTTAACAAGGATCCGAATCTCTTTTTAAACAGGTTTTACCATCTTTAGCTAGGTCTTTAGTGACATTCAAGCTAGGTTATACCTTTTAAGATTCTTTTTAATATATATACTAGCAGAAAAGGAATGATATTTATTTTATTCAGGATTTCCATTATAATTATCCTAGATTTAATTAAAATACAACTATGGCACAAAAAGGCCAAGTCCCAAGGGCAACTTTAAATTATAGACCATGATTTTGTAGAATCAAGGTATTTAGGCTCGAACGTTGTTCATGCCTTTTCTTGACAGGGAGTTGTAGGCTACGACTGTCTTTTGTCTTATATGACAATGAATACTACCCGTAAGCATTATATCCTTAATGGATGCTTAGTTCACAAAATAAGAAAGGATTTCAGGAGAATCCAGTATAAGGATGCTTTATGCGATTCTGTCGAATCACATCTGCCAGGAATGTTAACATGTTTACAAATGTTAACAGGGATTTAAATCTTTTGAATAGGTTCTACCATCTTGGCCTTGTCTGAAATGACATATAGGCTAGGTTTACCTTTAAGATTCTTTTAATATTTAACGCAGAAAATTCTAAATTGAGATGTTAATAAGGATCTGAATCTAATTGAGGAACTACCATCTTGGCCCTGTCTTATAATGACACATGGGCTAGGTCTTGCCCTTTTTAGATTTCGCCATTTTATTATACTGGTACATCTCATAAAAGGAATGTTTTTATTATGTTCATATATAATGATAAATAAATTTAGATAAAACATTCCTATGATTTTTAAAAGAGTATAGAATTGCCCTAATCGGGACTTGAAAGTAATGATGTTGACCATAAAGGGACTGAAAGATAAGTATGCCCTTATAAGGACTTACTAAGGAAACGATCTTCAGCAAAAGGAGTTTTTTCTTCATTTTATTTCTGAATGTTTTCTCCTTGGTTGCACGTTTATCCTAGTCGCAGTACAAAGCTCTGCATTCCCAGGCTTCGGATGGGGAGGATTTCCATTACGGCTCCTTTGCTTAGCGACGTATTAAAAATATAGAATTAAAAGCAATAATTTTCCGAATAGAGCTGAGAGTATTCCTATGTTAAGTCTAGACTCAGAAGGTCAAGGAATGTCCTACTGTGTCATTGAGATTAAACACAAAAGGCTAGTGTTTAATTCACTCAATGTTGGTCTGATACCAACCTGTCACACCCTGATATTTCCATGTATTACCGGTGGGCCCGGTGGGGAGTATCGTGACGTAGTTGATATCATCATAGTCAAACAACACAATTTTAAATGCACAACGGAAGCAAAAGATAGATTTATTTCAACCGAATAAATTGTAATATTAAGTATCACAAAATAGTTGAAACAGATCCACAGGCGGATCAAATAAAAAGGAAACATAGTTCATCAGACTTAAATGCATCCAAGCTTGCGAGACTCTTAATGATGCTAAGGAGAGGCCAGCCTATTACGCTTAGTACCTGCACTTAACCTTTTTGGAAAAATACGTCAGTTTACATTGGTAAATACAATTAACTGACTCATTTTGAAAACATTTATGAAAATTGATTTGAATGCACATGGCACAAAACTTTTTATAACTTGGGATAATTATTTATATATAAACTTGCGTTAGGATCGGTTTTGACTCCGTTTCGATTGCGAATCGAACGTGTGACGTGCGGAATCCGTACACGAACGTGACCGAACACACGAGACGTAATTATAACTGTGATTCTATTCAATGATCTGAACACGTACAGCACCTCGAATCACCTTTTGCCTTTCTCTCTCTACTTTCTCTCTCTACTTTCTCTCTCTAGCTTCTCTCTCTAACACTAGAGCTCTTCAAGTCTCCAAATGGCAAAAGTTCTCAACTCTAACCCTAACACATCTATTTATAGGCCAAGGCTTATAAGAGCTTTCCTCTTATTTACAATATTGCCACCTTGCCTTTTACTCTAGATATTACAATATAAGGCTAGATTTAAACTGTTTCAGCTACGGTCTTGAGATGACAGAGGCGATAGACATACTGCACTAACAGACTCCCCCTTGGATATTGCCGCAGTCAATCTCAAACATTTAGTCAAACTCGTAGCTTCTGGTCTTTCTCTCTCTCACTGAGTCTTCTTGAAGCTTTAACACGATCAGTAACACAGACTCCCTCTTGCTCGAACAGAATCCTCGTGGATCTGTCTTCAGCTTCAGCTCCCCCTTTTGGTAGACTCTTCAGGCTCCCCCTTTCGTCAAGCTTCCGTGCTTCGGGATCGACACCTGGCTTTTCAGTTACAAGCTCTTCCGGGAAAGAAACCTGGCTCCTTGCACGCTTCCCCTTGCGTTGAGCTCGTCTTCAGACTCCCCCTTAGACTCGGCTATTGGGATCGTAGTCTGGAATCTGCAATCCTCAAACATTTATAAGTAAAACATTTTACAGTAAAAACATTTTCAGTTGTCCAGGTATCGTAACCTGGCTCTATTAAACTTTCTAAATCAAGATGCTGGCTCTAAAGATATAATAATATGAATATATCCAGGATAACTTGATTCTCTCCTCCTTATCAACAAACTTCAAAGATTTGGCAGTTTCAACGAACCGGATCGGAAACTAGCTCTTTTACAGATTTTAACAATATGAGCATCCAAATTCCTCACAGTCAATCATCCAAGTCCAAACTAATGACCTTGGAGATATCACAAACTGTTTTTGATTTTGATTTTAAAAACTTCAAGTTTCAAATTAATGAACTTGTTTATTTTCAGAAACACGATCAGCATACTTAGATTTTGAAACTCAGCATCCAGACATCGGTTGTCGAAAATAAAGCAGAAATCAAAATCTTTTGGAATTTTTTTGAAACATAAAGCAATAAAGAAATATGTATAAACATCTTTACAGACAATATTTTTGTTTGAGTATGCGTCAGAGGATCATATCAGTTTTTGACAAGTTACAAGTACCGTTGAGCTTATTTACACATTAAGAATTAAACAATTCACTTAGATTGTCGATATACTGGTCCACTTAAATTTTCACACAAATTTCAACTGATTCAGGATACTAATTAGATGTTTTAGGAACTTAAACTCATTCATGTGTCCCACCTCTTGAATATACTCCCGTATCCAGATCCCAATATTCAGTCTTACAGGTGAGTATACCTAGATGATATTTGTAAGGGAAATAAATTATAGTACGAAACCGTGAGAGCTCAGGTCAGAACTTCCGTTCAGCCGAGAGATGACGGCTCAACTTATGGTGTGTCCCCTTTAGAGGATCTTTTTTACAACAGCAATGACTATCAATTTTATTGTTTCATCAATTTGCTGAGGGCGGCGCTATATTTCAAGCAAGCAGTAAAGTATTCTCCAGGGACTAGGCCATTTCTTCCGCAAAATCAGAAGTCCCGGGATAATACCCCAGATATCACTAAGCATAAAGACCTAGTATCTCAGAAAGAGGGGTCCTTCAAACAAGAATTCAGGGGTTACCTATATATCCAAGTAGTGTTCCCCACAAAATAAGCAAGTTTGAATTTAGGTTTCTATCCCGAAAAAGTTTACTAAATATATAAAAATCTATCGGCATATCATCAGTGAGACTGTTTAACGCTATTTAGAACATTACAATTCTTTAGCATACCGTAACTGTCTACTGATGTACTATCATTTCCTCTTTTTACACAAAAACTCAATTTTGAATTTTATCATGTTTTTGTCTTTTTCAAATGTTTTTGGATTTTCTAACAATATTACTCCCCCTAAAATGCAAAACCATTCTAAAGAAAATTTGACAACCAATACTGATAGCTTCGTCTCGCCATCCATTTTCTGCTTCTCATGCACTGATTTACAAAAAATATAACGTACCCCCATGATTTACAACCCATTGATTTTCGACAGTTTGAAAATCGTTTTTCAATCTTGTGAAAGTAATCATGTTTGTTCAGCCGTGAGGGTTTCGGCGTATTCAATCAGAACCCCCCCTTACAACAAACTATTTTCCCATAATGATTTCAAAACACTTAAGTTTGTTTTAATCAGAATGGTTTTTCCGGAAAAATTAGTTTGTTTACCCATCACTGGTGGGTTCGGGGTCATCTCATCACCTTGTTCTCTTTTAACCATTTTGAAAATTTAACATTATTAGGTCAAACACCACTATCACTTGTAGAAAATCAAGTACAACTTAATGTCCTTGATTAACCACTTGTAAGACGAAATATCACAGTTACCATCCTGTGAATTTCTCAAGAATAATGCCGATACCTGCTTCACGCTTACCAACCTGGAAGCTCCGGCAAGTCAGAAATTCAACCAACAGATTTATGTACCCAAGCCTGACCAATCTTGGGTGTGACCTTTTCAGTTTTACTCGGGGTTTGATCATTCCTTTTTGCTTCATAAAATTCTTTTACCCCTTTTACCTTTCCATCAGCCATCTTACTAAAAATATGTTTAACATTGCTATTAAACATTTTTCCAGCGTCAACACCTTTTGATTTTAAGTTTGCAGCCCGTAATGGTGGAAAGTTCTCATCATTCATTAAAGGAACTGTTTCTTCCTTTTTTACCTCAACTTGTGGCTCATCTGATTTTGTGGAATCAGATTCATTGTCCGAACTTGGCTTGTCTGACTTGGATGAGCCAGATTCATCGCCAATAACTTTCTTTTTCTTCTTGTTTGTCCTCAGATTTACATCTGAAGAATTCGATTTGCTTAACTTTGCCGTCGAGTGAATCGATTCATCAGAACTTTTATTTGAACCAACCGGTGAACCCAAAGACAAAATCTTCTCCAAATACTCTCTTGCCTTCTTCCTCTTTTTCCTCAGTCTGTCTTTTTGCCCCTGCGAAAGCTTCACTTTCTGTTCTAGAACCTTCTGTTCTTTGGGCTTGGCATTGACTGGTTTCTTTATCGTTCTCTGAGATTCAACCCTTGATCTTCCCATCGATCTCCTTGGGCAATCTCTGGCAATATGTCCTCTGATATGGCAATTATAGCATCTCCGTGTTTCAAAATTCCAATTCTGGCAGTTAACAGCAATGTGTCCTCTAACACCACAGGTATAGCACACTCTGTTATCGTACCATCCACTTCTGTTGGTCCAAACCTTCAGATCATAACATTGTTTGGCTTGGTGATAATCATTTCTCCTTTTCAATGCTGGATTTGTCTTTTGAGCACTGTGGTCAAACCTGCACCACTTATTACCAACATTTTGTGAGTTTTGGTTTTTAAATTTTTGTGGTTTTTTATAATGATTGGATGACTGAACTGATGAGCTTTTATTTTCATTTTGAAAATTTTTCGAATTTTTAACTTTTTGTTTCTGTTCTACACTCTTCTTAACAGATTTTTGCTTAGAACATTCACCTGTTTCAGTAGATTGCAAAACAATATTTTTAAATTTTTCTTGTAAATCTAAAAATATTTTTCTTTTCTTTTTCTTTTTCATCATCAGCTTTGTCATCACAATCTTCAATTTTGACTTTGTCAAAATTTGTGACATTGTCACTTATTGGAACAACGTTGATTGGTTTTGGACACACATATGGTGCGAAAGTCCCAAAACTTTTCAACTTATTTTCAAAATCAGCAATTTTAAATCTATAACATTCGGCTTCTTTTTCAAGTCGAATGATTTTCTCAAGATGAGAATTTATTGAAGTTTGCTTTTCCAAATTATATTTTTCAAAAATTGATTTTTCTTTTTCTAAAATTTTTATCTGGTTTTTAAAATCATTTTCTAATTTTTTAAAATTTTCGTTTTCTAATGACAAACTCTCAACATTTTTCAAAAGTTTGTCATTTTCAGATTTTAATTTTTCGCAGTTTAAGCGCAACTCCAGAATCTGTTCATCATCAGCTTTCTTTTCAGCTTTCAAAGTTTGAATATCTTCAGCCTGTTTCTTCTCCTTCTGAACAATCTCAAAAACTGGTGTGTCTTCTTCAACCTCTTTCTTAATCACTGATTCAGGTTTCACAGATACAGGTTTTTCAGATTCTTCTTTCTTTGAAATTACTTCCTCAAGAATCTGCTATTTTTCAGTGACAGCTTCTTTCTCTTCTATATTCACCATAACTTTCACCTCTTCAACTTTCACTTCCTCAATAGCTTTCTTCTTCAAATCTTCAACCATCTTATCAATATTCTTCTCCATTCTTTCTTCATCTTTCTTCCTCAAACTCGATATCATGACTTCTCTTATGAGTTTTCCAGCTTTTCTTCATAATTTTTGTCTTTTACAGCATTTGAATAAAATTCGCCAACTCGAGGAATTATTAACAGAACATCATCATAAACCATGTCCTTTTTAGAAACAACAGGTTCACCATATCTGTTAACATAACACTCTCGTATTTTATTCCATCTTTTGTATCGGACAGCCTCTTCATATTCTCTTTGCATATCATTCATTCTGTTCACAGCCATTCTTCTTTCTCTGTTTGTTTTCTCACTCAGAATTTCTTCTCTGGTTTTCTCTTTGATTTCAGCAGCAACATTTTCTTTTGCCATGGTTTGAACTTCTTGAATTACCTTGAAATGAACAGACAACAAAATCAGTTGAATCACTAACAATCAACTGAATCAAACAAGTATCCGATCAAGTGAGTCAACAAAAGTCAACTTGTTGTTCGATCGGTTGGGAAAGTTGTTCGATCGGACGGGATTGCTGTCCGATCGGCTGGGATTCTTGAATCGGATGGTTGTCCGTTCGACCCTCTGTTCGATCGGTTAGCTCAGGTGACTTGGAATCAGTTGACAACCCGTACGACCCGCTGTACGATCGATCAGCACTACACGACAAAATGCTGTTCGATCGGCTTGCACGTTGATGCTGTTCGATCGGCTGGCATTTTGATGTTGTCCGATCGGCTTGCGTGTTGAATTTGAAGGCACAAGACGACAAAAAAAAACTTGATCGATCGGCTGGCACTTTGACTTCTTTGACCATAAAATGATACCAGCTGTTATGCAAACTAAATCACGCACATGCAAACTGATGAATCAATTAATAAGCTTTGAATTTCAAAAAGAAATCACATGCAATCTCACAAACTTTCATGCAAATTCAATTATACTTCACATGCACACTTGATTAAAATAATAAGAATCATGGCCGACAATTTGTTATCTTTCACATGCACACCGATTGCATTTATTGACTCACATGAAATGCTGATAAAGTTGACTGACAAGCTGAAAATGTTGACCAAGAAATATAACAGTGTAGACTTAATGACACGTATTGCCGACCGATCGGTTGGGATGCTAGCCGATCGGCTAGCTGTCCGATCGGTTAGGTCAAATATAGTCAACGACTTAATGAAATGCAGTAGAACGGACAGGTGTTCGATCGAACAGCTGTTCGATCGATCAACAGTCAACAAAGTCAACAACTAAATGAATTTAACGTGATGGTGTGCTGACCGTTCGACTGGGATGCTAGCCGATCGGCTGGCAAGTCAACGAAGGTCAACAACTTAAATGAAATGCAATGAAAGTTATGGAACGGTTAGCTAGCCGATCGGTCAGCTGTCCGATCGGTTAGCATTCATATGAACTCCAACAACAACAGCAAATATATCTCAACTTTTTCGAACACAAAATTTCAGATTTCTCTCAAACGGCTTTGAATTAAGGTCTGAAAATTTGTAGGCTTGTAGATCAAGTACTTTTGCACAACATATCCGAAAATCAACAATTTTCGACCGTAGAAACCTGTTCAATTTGACAAAAATCAGATAAAAACGTGAAGAACAAGAAAAATATGAAGAATTTGACAAATCTGGATGATTTTGGCTCTGTATCTGATCAAATCTTGTACGAATCTGTGCGTTTGATCTTCGCAACCGAGCACCTACTCTGATACCACTTGTTAGGATCGGTTTGGACTCCGTTTCGATTGCGAACCGAACGTGTGACGTGCGGAATCCGTACACGAACGTGACCGAACACACGAGACGTAATTATAACTGTGATTCTATTCAATGATCTGAAAACGTACAGCACCTTGAATCACCTTTTGCCTTTCTCTCTCTAACACTAGAGCTCTTCAAGTCTCCAAATGGCAAAAGTTCTCAACTCTAACCCTAACACATCTATTTATAGGCCAAGGCTTATAAGAGCTTTCCTCTTATTTACAATATTGCCACCTTGCCTTTTACTCTAGATATTACAATATAAGGCTAGATTTAAACTGTTTCAGCTACGGTCTTGAGATGACAGAGGCGATAGACATACTGCACTAACAACTTGTAAAAGAATTACATGTTCGTTATACGTTCAGTAGCCCGGATTGACGCCGGGTTAAAGATTAATAGACACACCACATGATATAGTCCCACGGCAAGTTATTCCCGTAACCGGCGGTTATACCTTATTATTTATTTATGCACTGTCGGGTGTACACCTACACCCCGTGCTTAGGTCGTGGCCATTTCATAAAATGATGCCAAGGATATCCGGGACATGGTCATTAACCCCCCCAAAGGCTTTAAGCAAACAAAACAATTTAAACAGGACATTTCAATAAATTAACCTTCATACAATTAAAAATTCAATGCCCGACCAAGCGGTATTTTATATACCGTACCCCAAGCCCGTATAGGGAAAATAAGTTAAAAGTATTTACCTGAGCTAAATATAAATTCAATCACAGCCGTATATCAAATCAGCAAGTACAGATAGCTTTTACTGGGCTCCTAAATCTGGAACGAAGGTTTTTAATAACCTCTTAGATTCCTAACGGGTCTTTAATTAAGCCTATGCTTAGACCGATTAGTTTTAAAGGAGGATACGGTTCAAAACGCATGATTAAGCGATAACCGGATTAGAATGTGGTTTAGACCCGACAAGATTGTATACTTGTGTAATAAGGGTAAACTAAACACATTTTGGATTTTGATATAGAAATGATAAGGTTTGACCCGTTTCGGCTAATTTATGCAAACTAGTTACATAAGCCGATTCGAACGCGAAAAGTGCGTAACGGGTAACCACATGAGTGATGAACAGGTTTCCTAAGTTAATATGCCTTAAATATGCTGTGATATCAGTAGAATATCTTCCATTATGCCCATAACGAGTTTAAGACCAATTTATGCCCCGTAGGGGTATTTTGGTCAATTTAAAGGTTATAAGAGAGTTTAGATATTAATCTGAGTTTCGGGTCTGATATAATTAGTAAATATACTTAATTTAATAAGTTCTAATAGTAGGATATTATATATATGTGAAATTTACCATTTATAACCAAACTATGCGTCGAAGGGGCATTTTGGTAATTTCACCTAAGGTTTAAAGGTCAAATCTGGAAATCTGAGTTTAAAACTTTTTCTTACTGCTAATGTATAATAATTTACTTAAAATATCAGTAGGTATCAAGTCTTATATATATAAAATAGTTTTAATACATACTA
Organism: Helianthus tuberosus; assembly: GCA_030545235.1. NCBI lineage: Eukaryota > Viridiplantae > Streptophyta > Magnoliopsida > Asterales > Asteraceae > Helianthus > Helianthus tuberosus. The sequence continues at coordinate 98,245,605 of CM060367.1, forward strand.
TGCGCTTAAAACGCGTAAAAAGACGGTTTTAAGCGATTTCCGGGTTTTATATGAAAAGCTGATATTTTTATTATTCCAGAAGGCTTAAAATATTTTATTTATCATATTAGATCAGTAGAAAAAGGTTTGGTGTCAAAAAGATTTGTAAAACTCATTTTATAGGCCAAAAGGGCAAAATCGACAATTACCGAATCAAAGCTAGAACCCTATGTTATGCTCAGCCTAAAAATAAATAAAAATCTTCAAAAATCCCAAAATATTATTTTTTATCAGTAGATAAAAATTTTGGTATCAAAAATTGGGTTTAGATAGGCTTTATGCTAATTACGCCGTTTAATTAATAAAAAGCTTTTCATTTATGCTAATGAGCATAACTCCTAATCTTGACCTCAAACTGATGTCAAATTTTAGGGACAAGTTTATAAATCAGTAATGAAGATTATTGTCCTCTCACATTTTCAAAATTCTTGTTTTAAGGTCAAAAGGGCATAATAGTCAACATTTAGGCAAATAACGGAAACATGCATATGAATCGGATAACTAAGGAACCAAGTTGTATAACCTCAGAGGGTTACACTAAACTATAACCTGGTCCTAAAGGAATCCTAAGGCATATCTAAACTAAGCTAAATCGGGTCAGAACTGAAAGTCAAAGCGAAAGTCAAATTTTACGACTTTCGGTTCCGAACCGAGCCTATACTTAGAATTGTCGGGTTGAATCATGCTTAGGCATGTTCAACTAATATTTACCAAGTTATTAAAGTGAGAAAACTGATTTTATGGCTTTTATTTTAATAGTTATGAATTTTATTTAAAACCAACCCGTTTGACTTTTATTTGACCAGACAAATTAACTAAGTAAACGTGGTAATTAGGAGGTGCCCTTTTGAGGGTTTAACACCTACCTAATTACGGTCACGTAGCCATGTTTGTTACGAACAATGGCTCAACCGTTTAAAAGTCAAAGCGTTTATCGAAAACGCTTGACTTTTCGGTTTAAAACGCTAAATAATTTAAACTAAGCACGAAAGGACACTTACAAAGGGTCCAAGCAAGGATGGAATTGATCTTGGATATTCAGGTATGAAGCACAAGAGCTCCAACTTAGAACAATTCAGATCAAGGTGTGAAATGAGAGCAAGATCAGGGGGTATTTATAGGTTTTTGAGGACCGTTAGGATCGTTCCTCGATAACCATGATTAAATCTGGTCCGTACACATCATGCCCACTGAATTGGGCAATCTATGGGTGCCCTCAACAGCCCATAGATTGAATTATGTGAGTGAGGAAACCAGAAATGAAGAAAACCAGCAACAAAACAGCTTTCTGCAGCTGTATAGACCCACGCGGCCCGCGTAGGTGATCCAGGAAGATTACGCGGCCCGCCTACAAGTCCAAACCACAAAATATGTTTCCTGAATTTACAGAATCAGTCCCTGTGAGCATATAAGGTCATTTCAGGCACGTTTAGGGCCTGTTAACCCCATTTCAAGGCTTCACAATGATTCTCAAACACAAGGGACATGAAACATACTCAAAAATATGCCGGATGTCGGTTCATTTGGCCGTACGGTCATGTTGTTCGTCTAATTACGACGAAACACGAACGGACGCGAAAAACGATTCAAACTACGTGACGAATGGAATTTTATCAAGCCATACACTAAAATAAAATATTTTAGTGCTTATATAAATTTTTGGGTGTCCGGGTATATTCAGAGGTAAGAATTAACATGTTGACGCTTTTAACCCTTCCTTGCGCAAACTTTTAATTAATTCCGCAAACGGCTACACTTGATCGCCAAGTGGCTCATTTGTGAACATAAATATCGTGAGAGGTTATTTAGAAACTTATTTTAGGTATGCTAACACTTCCAGTCCTTTCATAATCAAAGTTTTCGATTTTTCGAAAAATTAGTCCCTTAAATTCAATGTTTGACTTCATTAAGGTTTATTACACGTGTCAATACATCATTGGACGTGATTTTACGAGGTGTTACATCCTCACCCCGTTAAAATAAATCTCGACCTCGAGATTTGCTAAAATGCTGGAAGTCCTTTTTGTCGCATAACAGACTTAACTGCTATAGCATATTTGGAGTCTCTCCAAGCTCCCAAGCGGACCTCTATAATAGGTACATGTATTCTTTTTGGAGCTTCTTAACCTGTCGATCCTGAATCGATGAAAGTTTCTCATCATATCATAAATCTGCATATCATTATGTGATAATGCTTCTCGACTTATTGGTGAAACACATTCTTAAATCATTAGTGTGTAATGCATTGCGAGCACCGCCAAGCTTCTTAAATAGGTTTTAGCTTATAAGCTATTTGATCTTGATACATTCGATTCTTTCAAACGATTTTATATATTCAGAGCTTAACTAGCCTGATAATTAACAATTTGCACACCCTTCCAGGGTGATATCCTTTGTTGAACTTTATTCCTTAACAAGAACTTAGGAGAGTTGCTGCTTTAATTAATCCTTGATTTTCTGCCGAATACTGGCAACTTACAGATGATTATGGATTTGTATGATCTTATTTGTTATTTCCAAGGCAACTTTCAGATTCTGGTAATTGGACTTCCCAAAGTCTCGTCCATCAAACGGACGTTTGGATATTTCATCTATACAAGGTCTCCAAAGGAGCAACCTTGATACTTATATATTGGCTATCTTAGAAGAACTTATTATAAGGTGAGATGGTTATTCCAACCATTGCTTGAAACTAATTTTAAGGAATAGTTAATCCTTACAGCTAGTCGAGCAAATCGACGATCCTGGGCAGCTGATGGCGATTCTTAATTGTTGCCTAATTAGGGTTGCGGTAATTAATGCATAAGCAAATAAACCGTCTTTCTTAATTAACTATACCGAATCCTCAGAATGTTGAGTTAGGCTATATGAATTCTCTATTTTAAAACTTACCTAATCAGGGTTTCGATTCCTCCAATAATGGTACTAGCCGTCTTGGAGATTTCATAATAATATAGCCTTAAATGGGATATAAATCTTAACTCTACTTGCCTCTCAGGAGGTAAACAGGGTATTCTTTGGGGAAGATAACCAAGGTACAAGGAGATTACAGAGATTTTTCCAAATCTCAGGCTCAAATTCATCTATCATAGTCTGTGTCAGAGAAGGGATATATTTATGTTACGAGTCCACGAATTCCTTAATCGGAGACATTTACTTGGACACTTCCATTCTGGATATCTTCTTTGAACACCATTAGCTGACTTTAGTACCATATGACCATTAGAATATCCTTGCGGTTCCATGCGTTAAACCTCCATACTGATCAGGCATGGAAGCAATCTATGGAACTTATTAAGATACATCAATCCTCATATGGCGCTTTTATCATACTGTCTGGTTTTCGCAATCGAAAGAGATATCAACTATATATGCTGACGCACTTCCTCTAGAGAGAGGATACTTCTAGAATTCTACTACTGAAGGTTTCTGACGGAAACAGAAGAAATGGTTCTTAAGATTTCACCTGTAAGTTTTACCTTACACTTAATATCTGGGGTTCTTACGGGAAAAATTTCTAACAGTTTGCTAAGCTTATGGTCTTAAGAGAGACTTAGCAGCACCTGAAACCAAACGTAATTCCTAGCAATAAAATCACAATATGGGATTTATCTGGTGTTGTTATTAATGTGAGCTGCCTCTAATAATTCATCAGGAGGGTTAAACACCTCCATTCTTAATACTTTTCATCTTAATTGTAAAATCTTTGACAAATTTTAGGGCAGTCTTAGCTTTGACTGGTTATTTCTTAATCTATATGACACGAGTAGCTGAGGTAGATCCAAAATGGATTTATAATGAGCAGGCTTTGAAACTTTAATGTGTCCTCTTATTGCCGTTGCTAACCACCAATAATTATTGCATTAAGCTTAGATTTTGGGTAAACTTAATAGGGCACTATCTCAGCCAATGAATTAAAATTTGTAACATATTGTCGACAGTCTAGAACTTTTATGGTGAGAGTCAGAAAATTCTTATTCCATCTTTTTCCATTTCGTGATGCGGATAATAGGTTTTTCTAATAAGGTTCATAAAACTTGGACCATCCTATAATGTATAAGGGGATTTTTCTTGGGGACTTCATTAATGTCCTCACTAATTAAGGGTATTGCCATCGAACGACTGTGATGCATACCTCACCATGTCCTTTCCAGCATAACTGCTGATACACCTAGTGGTTTCTACTTCATCCAACAATTTCCTGCAATCGATGGCCCCTTTTTACTATTGAAGTCTCTTGACTTCCAAGAGACGAAGTACTTTTAAGTACATCCTAAAAGGAATGGGCTCCTTTCCATATATGATTTTGTTTTGGTTATTCTTCGCATTTGAAGTATAAATAAAGCTCTTCTCATGAGCAGCGACATGTGTTTTAGAGCGAGCAGCATTTGGCTCCTTGAACCTTTTCATGACTTTTCTCATAGCCTTCCTAACAGTTGCGTTAATTACAGTTTTGGTGATTAACTCCATTAACATTGAGGTTCACATTGGATGCACCATTAACATTTGTCGCATCTCCAGCATCACGACTGTTGTTTGTCTCTTCTGAGTTTTCCATACTCGAATCTTTGGTATTAAATACCATATTCAACAAGTGCTTAGGCAATCCATACCCAGTGTCTCCTTGAATTGTCAAAGGCTCACCAAAAGGAGTCTTGATAACTACTTGCTTCTTATCACACATAATATGGGCTCGATTTTTAGGATGACCAATTCATTCCTATCACTATATCGAGTCCCTCTTATTTTAATGGAAACAAGGATAGTGGAAAGAATGATTCCTAATGGATATAAAACATCCATCTAATATAGCTGAAGTAGTCTCTGAGGTACTATCGGCCAATTCTACTTTATACTTAACGCTTAGAGTTTTAACAGGCAGATTTAGTAATTTACAAAATTCATTGTCTACGAAAGACTTATCTGAACCTGAATCAAATAATACTCTAGCATGAGCATTTTGGATATAGAAAGTACCTGTTGTGGCATTGTCATCCTGAATAGCCTCTTGAGCATCCATTTGAGAGCTTCCAACTTTGGTCTTCTTAGCCTCCCCAAGCTTCTTGGTTTTATTTGGGCAATTTGTCTTGATGTGCCCTATTTCATTGCAACCATAGCAGGTTGCGTCCTTTATGTCTTGGCACTCCAAGGTCTTGTGCCCTTTCTTATCACAAATCCCACAAGCTTGTGACTCCAGAGTGCATTTCCCTTTAGTTGCCTTGTTTGGGCAGTGGGTCTTTATGTGCTCCTTCTCGCCACAACCATAGCAGGTGGCGTCCTTCAAGTCCTTGCATTCATGGGTCTTGTGATCCATCTATTTACAGATGACACATCCCCTGGTCTGCTCATAGAAACATTTTCCGAAACGCTTCTTCCCGCAGGTTTTACATTTGGGTTTTGCCTCCTTTGGCTTGGACTGGTCATAGTTTGAACCGGTCCTACCCTTTTTGTAACCTTTATTTGGGGTATTATCGCACTTTCGCTTATGATCCTTGAATACACGGTCCACGGCTTTGTTTACGGCTGTATCCAACATAGCCTGTAACTCGGTGCCCGTTGTTCATGGCTTTGTTTACGGCTTTGTTTAAATTATAGACCATGATTTTGTAGAATCAAGGTATTTAGGCTCGAACGTTGTTCATGCCTTTTCTTGACAGGGAGTTGTAGGCTACGACTGTCTTTTGTCTTATATGACAATGAATACTGCCCGTAAGCATTATATCCTTAATGGATGCTTAGTTCACAAAATAAGAAAGGATTTCGGGAGAATCCAGTATAAGGATGATTTATGCGATTCTGTTGAATCACATCTGCCAGGAATGTTAACATGTTTACAGATGTTAACCGGGATTTGAATCTTTTGAATATGTTCTACCATCTTGGCCTTGTCTGAAATGACATATAGGCTAGGTTTACCTTTAAGATTCTTTTAATATTTAACGCAGAAAATCCTAAATTGAGATGTTAATAAGGATCTGAATCTAATTGAGGAACTACCATCTTGGCCCTGTCTTATAATGACACATGGGCTAGGTCTTGCCCTTTTTAGATTTCGCCATTTTATTATAATGGTATATCTCATAAAAGGAATGTTATTATTATGTTCATATATAATGATAAATAAATTTAGATAAAACATTCCAATGATTTTTAAAAGAGTATAGAATTGCCCTAATCGGGACTTGAAAAGAATGATGTTGACCATGAAGGGACTGAAAGATAAGTATTCCCTTATAAGGACTTACTAAGGAAACGATCTTTAGCAAACGGAGTTTCTTCTTCATTTTATTTCTGAATGTTTTCTCCTTGGTTGCACGTTTATCCTAGTCGCAGTACAAAGCTCCGCATTCCTAGGCTTCGGATGGGGAGGATTTCATTACGGCTCCTTTACTTAGCGACGTATTAAAAATATAGAATTAAAAGCAATAATTTTCCGAATAGAGCTGAGAGTATTCCTATGTTAAGTCTAGACTCAGAAGGTCAAGGAATGTGCTACTGTGTCATTGAGATTAAACACAAAAGGCTAGTGTTTAATTCACTCAATGTTGGCTCTGATACTAACCTGTCACACCCCAATATTTCCACGTATTACCAGTGGGCCCGGTGGGGAGTATCGTGACGTAGTTGATATCATCATAGTCAAACAAAACAATTTTAAATGCACAGTGGAAGCAAAAGATAGATTTATTTCAACCGAATAAATTGTAATATTAAGTATCACAAAATAGTTGAAACAGATCCACAGGCGGATCAAATAAAAAGGAAACATAGTTCATCAGACTTAAATGCATCCAAGCTTGCGAGACTCTTAATGATGCTAAGGAGAGGCCAGCCTATTACGCTTAGTACCTGCACTTAACCTTTTTGGAAAAATACGTCAGTTTACACTGGTAAATACAATTAACTGACTCATTTTGAAAACATTTATGAAAATTGATTTGAATGCACATGGCACAAAACTTTTTATAACTTGGGATAATTATTTATATATAAACTTGTAAAAGAATTACATGTTCATTATACGTTCAGTAGCCTGGATTGACGCCGGGTTAAAGATTAATAGACACACCATATGATATAGTCCCGCGGCGAGTTATTCCCGTAACCAGCGGTTATACCTTATTATTTATTTATGCACTGTCGGGTGTACGCCTACACCCCGTGCTTCGGTCGTGGCCATTTCGTAAAATGATGCCAAGGATATCCGGGACATGGTCATTAACCCCCCAAAGGCTTTAAGCAAACAAAACAATTTAAACGGGACATTTCAATAAATTAACCTTCATACAATTAAAAATTCAATGCCCGACCAAGCGGTATTTTATATACCGTACCCCAAGCCCGTATAGGGAAAATAAGTTAAAAGTATTTACCTGAGCTAAATATAAATTCAATCCCAGCCGTATATCAAATCAGCAAGTACAGATAGCTTTTACTGGGCTCCTAAATCTGGAACGAATATTTTTAATAACCTATTAGATTCCTAATGGGTCTTTAATTAAGCCTATATTAGACCGGTTAGTTTTAAAGGAGGATACGGTTCAAAACGCATGATTAAGCGAGAACCGGATTAGAATGTGGTTTAGACCCGACAAGCTTGTATACTTGTGTAATAAGGGTAAACTAAACACATTCTGGATTTTGAGATAGAAATGATAAGGTTTGGCCCGTTTCGGCTAATTTATGCAAACTAGTTACATAAGCCGATTCGAACGCGAAAAGTGCGTAACGGGTAACCACATGAGTCATGAACAGGTTTCCTAAGTTAATATGCCTTAAATATGTTGTGATATCACTAGAATATCTTCCATTATGCCCAAAACGAGTTTAAGACCAATTTATGCCCCGTAGGGGTATTTTGGTCAATTTAAAGGTTATAAGAGAGTTTAAATATTAATATGAGTTTTGGGTCTGATATAATCAGTAAATATACTTAATTTAATAAGTTATAACAGTAGGATATTACATATATGTGAAATTTACCATTTATAACCAAACTATGTGCCGAAGGGGCTTTTTGGTAATTTCACCTAAGGTTTAAAGGTCAAATCTGGAAATCTGAGTTTAAAACTTTTGCTTACTGCTAAAGTATAATAATTTACTTAAAATATCAGTAGGTATCAAGTCTTATATATATAAAATAGTTTTAATACATACTATGCGCTTAAAACGCGTAAAAAGACGGTTTTAAGAGATTTCTGGGTTTTATAAGAAAAGCTGATATTTTTATTATTCCAGAAGGCTTAAAATATTTTATTTATCACATTAGATCACTAGAAAAAGGTTTGGTGTCAAAAAGATTTGTAAAACTCATTTTATAGGCCAAAAGGGCAAAACCGACAATTACCGAATCAAAGCCAGAACCCTATGTTATGCTCAGCCTAAAAATAAATAAAAATCTTCAAAAATCCCAAAATATTATTTTATATCAGTAGGTAAAAAGTTTGGTATCAAAAATTGGGTTTAGATAGGCTTTATGCTAATTACGCCGTTTAATTAATAAAAAGCTTTTCATTTACGCTAATGAGCATAACTCCTAATCTAGACCTCAAACTGATGTCAAATTTTAGGGACAAGTTTATAAATCAGTAATGAATATTATTGTCCTCTCACATTTTCAAAATTCTCGTTTTAAGCTCAAAAGGGCAAAATAGTCAACATTTAGGCATATAACGGAAACATGCATATGAATCAGATAACTAAGGAACCAAGTTGTATAACCTTAGACGGTTACACTAACCTATAACCTGGTCCTAAAGGAATCCTAAGGCATATCTAAACTAAGCTAAATCGGGTCATAACTGAAAGTCAAAGCAAAAGTCAACTTTTGCGACTTTCGGTTCCGAACCGAGCATATACTTAGAATTGTCGGGTTGAATCATGCTTAGGCATGTTCAACTAATATTTACCAAGTTATTAAAGTGAGAAAACTGATTTTATGGCTTTTATTTTAATAGTTATGAATTTTATTTAAAACCAACCCGTTTGACTTTTATTTGACTCGATAATTTAACTAAGTAAACGTTGTAATTAGGAGGTGCCCTTTTGAGGGTTTAACACCTACCTAATTACGGTCACGTAGCCATGTTTGTTACGAACAATTGCTCAACCGTTTAAAAGTTAAAGAGTTTATCGAAAACACTTGACTTTTCGGTTTAAAACGTTAAATAATTTAAACTAAGCACGAAAGGACACATACAAAGGGTCCAAGCAAGGATGGAATTGATCTTGGATGTTCAGGTATGAAGCACAAGAGCTCCAACTTAGAACAATTCAGATCAAGGTGTGAAATGAGAGCAAGATCAAGGGGTATTTATAGGTTTTTGAGGACCGTTAGGATCGTTCCTCGATAACCGTGATTAAATCTGGTCCGTACACATCATGCCCACTGAATTGGGCAATCTATGGGTGCCCTCAACAGCCCATAGATTGAATTATGTGAGTGAGGAAACCAGAAATGAAGAAAACCAGCAACAAAATAGCTTTCTGAAGCTGTATAGACCCACGCGGCCCGCGTAGGTGATACAGGCAGATTACGCGGCCCGCCTACAAATCCAAACCAGCAAATATGTTTCCTGAATTTACAGAATCAGTCCCTGTGAGCATATAAGGTCATTTCAGGCACGTTTAGGGCCTGTTAACCCCATTTCAAGGCTTCACAATGATTCTAAAATATAAGGGCATGAAACATACTAAAAAATATGTCGGATGTCGGTTCGTTTGGCCGTACGGTCACGTTGTTCGTCTAATTACGATGAAACACGAACGGACGTGAAAAACGATTCAAACTACGCGACGAATGGAATTTTATCAAGCCATACACTAAAATAAAATATTTTAGTGCTTATATAAATTTTTGGGTCTCCGGGTATATTCAGAATGTGAGATATGCACGAAAATGCAAACTTGTGCACTTTTTGACACTTTTAGTCCCTGCATGACTTAAAAGTTTATTTTTGCGCACCAAACACCTCCAAGCCTATATCTAAGATATATAAAGAATAAATAGGGTATGTTTAACTCATGGTTATATTCCGGAAGGTTCGTTACCAAACGAATCGGCATACTTTAGCAGTTTGACGCAATTAGTCCTTTAATTGCGCAAAGTAGCATGAAATGTCGTTTAATGATATCCAAGCCTTACATGGCCCATATTGATCATTCCCAAGCATATACTTAAATATTACTACGCTCTCATTCACTTAAATGGTCACCGAAAGGCGTAGATTCAAAAGTTGACGCTTTAGGTCCCTCTATTGCGCAAACTTGCGCATCTATTCATTTAATAGCATTGAAGCCTCATCTAATCCATATTAGGAATTCTTGAAAGTATTATTAGACATCACGATGCTTCGGGTTCGCTAAAAGGCCATTCAGAGGTATAATTAAACATATTGACACTTTTAGCCCCTCTAACTTGCAAAGTTGCGCGTAACTTTACCTATAGGCATAAAAACTTTAGACGGCCAATGTTTGGCATTCCCGAGAGCATAATTAAATATCATGAAGCTCCCGGTTTGTTAAAAGGTCACTCAGAGGTAAGAATAAACATGTTGACGCTTTTAACCCTTCCTTGCGCAAACTTTTAATTAATTCCGCAAACGGCTACACTCGATCGCTAAGTGGCTCATTTGTGAACATAAATATCGTGATAGGTTATTTAGAAACTTATTTTAGGTATGCTAACACTTCCAGTCCTTTCATAATCAAAGTTTTTGATTTTTCAAAAAATTAGTCCCTTAAATTCATTGTTTGACTTCATTAGGGTTTATTACACGTGTCAATACATCATTGGACGTGATTTTACGAGGTGTTACATCCTCACCCCCTTAAAAGAAATCTCGACCTCGAGATTTGATAAAATGCTGGAAGTCCTTTTTGTCGCATAACAGACTTAACTGCTATAGCATATCTGGAGTCTCTCCAAGCTCCCAAGCGGACCTCTATAATAGGTACATGTATTCTTTTTGGATCTTATTAACCTGTCGATCCTCAATCGATGCAAGTTTCTCATCATATCATAAATCTGCATATCATTTTGTGATAATGCTTCTCGACTTATTGGTGAAACACATTCTCAAATCATTAGTGTGTAATGCATTGCGAGCTCCGCCAAGCTTCTTAAATAGGTTTTAGCTTATAAGCTATTTGATCTTGATACATTCGATTCTTTCGAACGATTTTATATATTCAGAGCTTAACTAGCCTGATAATTAACAATTTGCACACCCTTCCACGGTGATATCCTTTGTTGAACTTTATTCCTTAACAAGAACTTAGGAGAGTTGCTGCTTTAATTAATCCTTGATTTTCTGCCGAATACTGGCAACTACAGATGTTTATGGATTTGTATGATCTTATTTGTTGTTTCCAAGGCAACTTTCAGATTCTGGTAATTGGACTTCCCAAAGTCTCGTCCATCAAACGGATGTTTGGATATTTCATCTATACAAGGTCTCCAAAGGAGCAACCTTGATACTTATATATTGGCTATCTTAGAAGAACTTATTTTAAGGTGAGATGGTTATTCCAACCATTGCTTGAAACTAATTTTAAGGAATAGTTAATCCTTACAGCTAGTCGAGCAAATCGACAATCCTGGGCAGCTGATGGCGATTCTTAATTGTTGCCTAATTAGGGTTGCGGTAATTAATGCATAAGCAAATAAACCGTCTTTCTTAATTAACTATACCGAATCCTCAGAATTTTGAGTTAGGCTATATGAATTCTCTATTTTAAAACTTACCTAATCAGGGTTTCAATTCCTCCAATAATGGTACTAGCCGTCTTGGAGATTTCATAATAATATAGCCTTAAATGGGATATAAATCTTAACTCTACTTGCCTCTCAGGAGGTAAACAGGGTATTCTTTGGGGAAGATAACCAAGGTACAAGGAGATTACAGAGATTTTTCCAAATATCAGGCTCCAATTCATCTATCATAGTCTGTGTCAGATAAGGGATATATTTATGTTACGAGTCCGTGAATTCCTTAATCGGAGACATTTACTTGGACACTTCCATTCTGGATATCTTCTTTGAACACCATTAGCTGACTTTAGTACCATATGACCATTAGAATATCCTTGCGGTTCCATGCATTAAACCTCCATACTGATCAGGCATGGAAGCAATCTATGGAACTTATTAAGATACATCAATCCTCATATGGCGCTTTTATCATGCTGTCTGGTTTTCGCAATCGAAAGAGATATCAACTATATATGCTGACGCACTTCCTCTAGAGAGAGGATACTTCTAGAATTCTACTACTGAAGGTTTCTGACGGAAACATAAGAAATGGTTCTTATGATTTCACCTGTAAGTTTTACCTTACACTTAATATCTGGGGTTCTTACGGGAAAAATTTCTAACTGTTTGCTAAGCTTATGGTCTTATGAGAGACTTAGCAGCACCTGAAACCAAACGTAACTCCTAGCAATAAAAACACAATAAGGGATTTATCTGGTGTCGTTATTAATGTGAGCTGCCTCTAATCATTCATCAGGAGGGTTAAACGCCTCCATTCTTAATCCTTTTCATCTTAACTGTAAAATCTTTGACAAATTTTAGGGCAGTCTTAGCTTTGACTGGTTATTTCTTAATCTATATAACACGAGTAGCTGAGGTAGATCCATAATGGATTTATAATGTGCAGGCTTTGAAACTTTAATGTGTCCTCTTATTGCCGTTGCTAACCACCAATAATTATTGCGTTAAGCTTAGATTTTGGGTAAACTGAATAGGGCACTATCTCAGCCAATGAATTAAAATTTGTAACATATTGTCGACAGTCTAGAACTTTTATGGTGAGAGTCAGAAAATTCTTATTCCATTTTTTTCCATTTCGTGATGCGGATAATAGGTTTTTCTAATAAGGTTCCTAAAACTTGGACCATCCCATAATGTATAAGGGGATTTTTCTTGGGGACTTCATTAATATCCTCACTAATTAAGGGTATTGCCATCGAACGACTGTGATGCATACCTCACCGTGTCCTTTCCAGCGTAACTGCTGATACACCTAGTGGTTTCTACTTCATCCAACAATTTCCTGCAATCGATGGCCCCTTTTTACTATTGAAGTCTCATGACTTCCAAGAGACGGAGTACTTTTAAGTACATCCTAAAAGGAATGGGCTCCTTACCATATATGATTTTGTTTGGGTTATTCTTCGCATTTGAAGTATGAATAAAGCTCTTCTCATGAGCAGCGACATGTGTTTTAGAGAGAGCAACATTTGGCTCCTTGAACCTTTTCACGACTTTTCTAATAGCCTTCCTAACAGCTGCGTTAATTACTGTTTTGGAGATTAACTCCATTAACATTGAGGTTCACATTGGATGCACCATTAACATTTGTCGCATCTCCAGCATCGCGACTGTTGTTTGTCTCTTCTGAGTTTTCCATACTCGAATCTTTGGTATTAAATACCATATTCAACAAGTGCTTAGGCAATCTATACCCAGTGTCTCCTTGAATTGTCAAAGGCTCACCAAAAGGAGTCTTGATAACTACTTGCTTCTTATCACACACAATATGGGCTCAATTTTTTGGATGACTAAATCATTCCTATCACTATATCGAGTCCCTCTTATTTTAATGGAAACAAGGACAACGAAAAGAATGATTCCTAATGGATATAAAACATCCATCTAATATTGCTGAAGCAGTCTCTGAGGTAATATCGGCCAATTCTACTTTATACTTAACGCTTAGAGTTTTAACATGCATATTTAGTAATTTACAAAATTCATTGTCTACGAAAGACTTATCTGAACCTGAATCAAATAATACTCTAGCATGAGCGTTATTGATATAGAAAGTACCTATTGTGGCATTGTCCTCCTGAATAGACTCTTGAGCATCCATTTGAGAGCTTCCAGCTTTGGTCTTCTTAGCCTCCCCAGGCTTCTTGGTTTTATTTGGGCAATTTGTCTTGATGTGCCCTATTTCATTGCAACCATAGCAGGTTGCGTCCTTTATGTCTTGGCACTCCAAGGTCTTGTGCCCTTTCTTATCACAAATCCCACAAGCTTGTGACTCCAGAGTGCATTTCCCTTTAGTTGCCTTGTTTGGGCAGCGGGTCTTTATGTGCTCCTTCTCGCCATAACCATAGCAGGTGGCGTCCTTCAAGTCCTTGCATTCATGGGTCTTGTGATCCATCTCTTTACAGATGACACATCCCCTGGTCTGCTCATAGAAACATTTTCCGAAATGCTTCTTCCCGAAGGTTTTACATTTAGGTTTTGCCTCCTTTGGCTTGGACTGGTCATAGTTTGAACCGGTCCTACCCTTTTTGTAACCTTTATTTGGGGTATTATCGCACTTTCGCTTATGATCCTTTAAAACACGGTCCACGGCTTTGTTTACGGCTGTATCCAACATAGCCTGTAACTCGGTGCCCGTTAAGTTCAGTCTTGCATTATCGTTCTGATCAACTGGATGATTGTGAGCTTCAGATGAGTCAGCCATGGTGAAGCTTTGAAGGCTACAAACCAAGTAGTAATAATTGGTTTAATTATATGGTGAATTGTCGAATTTGATGATTAAATAGCCATGGTACAAATAAACCATATAGGCGAATAGATAGTATTAAATTTATTTGATTATGTTTTGCCTAGGTTTTTAAATAATCCATCTTTGGCGTTTAAACGGAATATAATCCTTCATATTTATTAGACAGGGGACATAAGTCACGACTGTCAATGTCGTACTGACATTTTATATATAGCACAAGGTCTTGTTCCAAAGGACTTTTTGATGGCATAGATGCCTTGTCACTAGGGAAATTTTAAAACATAATCGATGATTCCTTTGGATCGGAAAATTTCATAGTTCATTGTCTTGACAAGAAGTTATGAAATAAAACTATCTTTTTCATGTATACATCTTTGCCCGAAGGTATTCATCCCAATGGATGTTTTGATGTGTTCATCATGTTCGCCGTTTATTAGCCATGATTCCTCTTGATCATTTATGCTAAATAAGGGGTTTGGAAAATTCCTAATATGAAGATGACAAGTGTGATTTTATCGCATCACTGTTTTCGGGAGTGTTAACATGTTTTCAGATGTTAACAAGGACCCGAATCTCTTTTTAAACAGGTTTTACCATCTTTAGCTAGGTCTTTAATGACATTCAAGCTAGGTTATACCTTTTAAGATTCTTTTTAATATATATACTGGCAGAAAAGGAATGATATTTATTTTATTCAGGATTTCCATTATAATTATCCTAGATTTAATTAAAATATAACTATGGCACAAAAAGGCCAAGTCACAAGGGCAACTTTAAATTATAGACCATGATTTTGTAGAATCAAGGTATTTAGGCTCGAACATTGTTCATGCCTTTTCTTGATAGGGAGTTGTAGGCTACGACTGTCTTTTGTCTTATATGGCAATGAATACTGCCCGTAAGCATTATATCCTTAATGGATGCTTAGTTCACAAAATAAGAAAGGATTTCGGGAGAATCCAGTATAAGGATGATTTATGCGATTCTGTCGAATCACATCTGCCAGGAATGTTAACATGTTTACAGATGTTAATAGGGATTTGAATCTTTTGAATAGGTTCTACCATCTTGGCCTTGTCTGAAATGACATATAGGCTAGGTTTACCTTTAAGATTCTTTTAATATTTAACGCAGAAAATCCTAAATTGAGATGTTAATAAGGATCTGAATCTAATTGAGGAACTACCATCTTGGCCCTGTCTTATAATGACACATGGGCTAGGTCTTGCCCTTTTTAGATTTCGTTATTTTATTATAATGGTAGATCTCATAAAAGGAATGTTATTATTATGTGCATATATAATGATAAATAAATTTAGATAAAACATTCCAATGATTTTTAAAAGAGTATAGAATTGCCCTAATCGAGACTTGAAAGGAATGATGTTGACCTTGAAGGGACTGAAAGATAAGTATGCCCTTATAAGGACTTACTAAGGAAACGATCTTCAGCAAAAGGAGTTTATTCTTCATTTTATTTCTGAATGTTTTCTCCTTCGTTGCACGTTTATCCTAGTCGCAGTACAAAGCTCCGCATTCCTAGGCTTCGGATGGGGAGGATTTCCATTACGGCTCCTTTTCTTAGCGACGTATTAAAAATATAGAATTAAAAGCAATAATTTTCCGAATAGAGCTGAGAGTATTCCTATGTTAAGTCTAGACTCAGAAGGTCAAGGAATGTGCTACTGTGTCATTGAGATTAAACACAAAAGGCAAGTGTTTAATTCACTCAATGTTGGCTCTGATACCAACCTGTCACACCCCGATATTTCCACGTATTACCGGTGGGCCGGTGAGGAGTACCGTGACGTAGTTGATATCATCATAGTCAAACAACACAATTTTAAATGCATAGCGGAAGCAAAAGATAGATTTATTTCAACCGAATAAATTGTAATATTAAGTATCACAAAATAGTTGAAACAGATCCACATGCGGATTAAATAAAAAGGAAACATAGTTCATCAGACTTAAATGCATCCAAGCTTGCGAGACTCTTAATGATGCTTAATAGAGGCCAGCCTATTACGCTTAGTACCTGCACTTAACCTTTTTGGAAAAATACATCAGTTTACCCTGGTAAATACAATTAACTGACTCATTTTGAAAACATTTATGAAAATTGATTTGAATGCACATGGCACAAAACTTTTTATAACTTGGGATAATAATTTATATATAAACTTGTAAAAGAATTACATGTTCGTTATATGTTCAGTAGCCCGGATTGACGCCCAGTTAAAGATTAATAGACACACCACATGATATAGTCCCGCGGCGAGTTATTCCCGTAACCGACGGTTATACCTTATTATTTATTTATGCACTGTCGGGTGTACGCCTACACCCCGTGCTTAGGTCTTGGCCATTTCGTAAAATGATGCCAAGGATATCCGGGACATGGTCATTAACCCCCCAAAGGCTTTAAGGAAACAAAACAATTTAAATGGGACATTTCAATAAATTAACCTTCATACAATTAAAAATTCAATTCCCGACCAAGCGGTATTTTATATACCGTACCCCAAGCCCGTATAGGGAAAATAAGTTAAAAGTATTTACCTGAGCTAAATATAAATTCAATCCCAGCCGTATATCAAATCAGCAAGTACAGATATCTTTTACTGGGCTCCTAAATCTGGAACAAACGTTTTTAATAACCTATTAGATTCCTAACGGGTCTTTAATTAAGCCTATGTTAGACCGGTTAGTTTTAAAGGAGGATACGGTTCAAAACGTATGATTAAGCGAGAACCGGATTAGAATGTGGTTTAGACCCGACAAGCTTGTATACTTGTGTAATAAGGGTAAACTAAACACATTCTGGATTTTGAGATAGAAATGATAAGGTTTGACCTGTTTCGGCTAATTTATGCAAACTAGTTACATAAGCCGATCCGAATGCGAAAAGTGCGTAACGGGTAACCACATGAGTCATGAACAGGTTTCCTAAGTTAATATGCCTTAAATATGTTGTGATATCAGTAGAATATCTTCCATTATGCCCAAACGAGTTTAAGACCAATTTATGCCCCGTAGGGGTATTTTGGTCAATTTAAAGGTTATAAGAGAGTTTAAATATTAATCTGAGTTTCGGGTCTGATATAATCAGTAAATATACTTAATTTAATAAGTTATAACTGTAGGATATTACATATATGTGAAATTTACCATTTATAACCAAACTATGTGACGAAGGGACATTTTGGTAATTTCACCCAAGGTTTAATGGTCAAATCTGGAAATCTGAGTTTAAAACTTTTGCTTACTGCTAAAGTATAATAATTTACTTAAAATATCAGTAGGTATCAAGTCTTATATATATATATATATATATATAATAGTTTTAATACATACTATGCGCTTAAAACGCGTAAAAAGACGGTTTTAAGCGATTTCTGGGTTTTATATGAAAAGCTGATATTTTTATTATTCCAGAAGGCTTAAAATATTTTATTTATCATATTAGATCAGTAGAAAAAGGTTTGGTGTCAAAAAGATTTGTAAAACTAATTTTATAGGCCAAAAGGGCAAAACCGATAATTACCGAATCAAAGCTAGAACCCTATGTTATGCTCAGCCTAAAAATAAATAAAAATCTTCAAAAATCCCAAAATATTATTTTATATCAGTAGGTAAAAATTTTGGTATCATAAATTGGGTTTAGATAGGCTTTATGCTAATTACGCTGTTTAATTAATAAAAAGCTATTCATTTACGCTAATGAGCATAACTCCTAATCTTGACCTCAAACTGATCTCAAATTTTAGGGACAAGTTTATAAATCAGTAATGAAGATTATTGTCCTCTCACATTTTCAAAATTCTCGTTTTAAGGTCAAAAGGGCATAATAGTCAACATTTAGGCATATAACGGAAACATGCATATGAATCGGATAACTAAGGAACCAAGTTGTATAACCTCAGAGGGTTACACTAACCTATAACCTGGTCCTAAAGGAATCCTAAGGCATATCTAAACTAAGCTAAATCGGGTCAGAACTGAAAGTCAAAGAAAAAGTCAACTTTTGCGACTTTCGGTTCCGAACCGAGCATATACTTAGAATTGTCGGGTTGAATCATGCTTAGGCATGTTCAACTAATATTTACCAAGTTATTAAAGTGAGAAAACTGATTTTATGGCTTTTATTTTAATAGTTATGAGTTTTATTTAAAACCAACCCGTTTGACTTTTATTTAACCCGACAATTTAACTAAGTAAACGTGGTAATTAGGAGGTGCCCTTTTGAGGGTTTAACACCTACCTAATTACGGTCACGTAGCCATGTTTGTTACGAACAATGGCTCAACTGTTTAAAAGTCAAAGCGTTTATCGAAAACGCTTAACTTTTCGGTTTAAAACGCTAAATAATTTAAACTAAGCACGAAAGGACACTTACAAAGGGTCCAAGCAAGGATGGAATTGATATTGGATGTCAGGTATGAAGCACAAGAGCTCCAACTTAGAACAATTCAGATCAAGGTGTGAAATGAGACCAAGATCAAGGGGTATTTATAGGTTTTTGAGGACCGTTAGGATCGTTCCTCGATAACCGTGATTAAATCTGGTATGTACACATTATGCCCACTGAATCGGGCAATCTATGGGTGCCCTCAACAGCCCATAGATTGAATTATTTGAGTGCGGAAACCAGAAATGTAGAAAACCGGCAACCAAATGGCTTTCTGCAGCTGTATAGACCCACGCGGCCTGTGTAGGTGATCCAGGCATATTACGCGGCCCGCCTACAAGTCCAAACCAGCAAATATGTTTCCTGAATTTACAGAATCAGTCCCTGTGAGCATATAAGGTCATTTCAGGCACGTTTAGGGCCTGTTAACCCCATTTCAAGGCTTCACAATGATTCTCAAACATAAGGGACATGCAACATACTCAAAAATATGCCGGATGTCGGTTCGTTTGGCCGTACGGTCACGTTGATCGTCTAATTATGACGAAACACGAACGGACGCGAAAAACGATTCAAACTACGCGACGAATGGAATTTTATCAAGCCATACAGTAAAATAAAATATTTTAGTGCTTACATAAATTTTTGGGTGTCCGGGTATATTCAGAATGTGAGATATGCGCGAAAATGCAAACTTATGCACTTTTTGACACTTTTAGTCCCTGCATGACTTAAAAGTTTATTTTTGCGCACCAAACACCTCCAAGCCTATAACTAAGCTATATAATGAACAAATAGGGTATGTTTAACTCATGGTTATATTCTGGAAGGTCCGTTGCCAAACGAATCGGCATACTTTAGCAGTTTGACGCAATTAGTCCTTTTATTGCGCAAAGTAGCACGAAATGTCGTTTAATGATATCCAAGCCTTCCATGGCCCATATTGATCATTCCCAAGCATATAATTAAATATTACTACACTCTCGTTTGCTTAAATGGTCACCGAAAGGCGTAGATTCAAAAGTTGACGCTTTAGGTCCCTCTATTGCGCAAACTTGCGCATCTCATCATTTAATAGCATCGAAGCCTCATCTAATCCATATTAGGCATTCTTGAAAGTATTATTAGACATCACGATGCTTTGGGTTCGCTAAAAGGTCATTCAAATGTATAATTAAACATATTGACACTTTTAGCCCCTCTAACTTGCAAAGTTGCGCGTAACTTTACCTATAGGCATAAAAACTTTAGACGGCCAATGTTGCATTCCCGAGAGTATAATTAAATATCATGAAGCTCTCGGTTTGTTAAAAGGTCACTCAGAGGTAAGAATTAACATGTTGACGCTTTTAACCCTTCCTTGCGTAAACTTTTAATTAATTCTGCAAACGACTACACTCGATCGCCAAGTGGCTCATTTGTGAACATAAATATCATGAGAGGTTATTTAGAAACTTATTTTAGGTATGCTAACACTTCCAGTCCTTTCATAATCAAAGTTTTCGATTTTTCGAAAAATTAGTCCCTTAAATTCAATGTTTGACTTCATTATGGTTTATTACACGTGCCAATACATCATTGGACGTGATTTTATGAGGTGTTACAAGCTGAATTAATTACAGTAATAAAATAATATTAAAATATAAATCTAAACTTACAAATTGAATGAAAATGGTATACGTGTCGTGTGTATTAATGATAGAACTTGAGCTCCAAGATTCATGGGTCGTATAAATAGGAGCACACCAGAAACATTTCAAACTGCTCTTTTCTTTCTCTGTCACACTCTCTTTGCTTTTATATTACCCCATTTTCTTTAGTAATTCACCCTAAATCCTACAAAGATCTGCCCCGTTTTAAGTGTTTTAACCCCTGATCACTGATTCGATACCCTGTCTGATCGATCTTGAACCCAGCAACGGATGTCAAGGGGCTGCCTGATTAAGGCTATGCTTTGTAAACTACGTTGGGGTTCTGATCTCGTGATATATTGATAAAGTTGAATTGGGTTATTATACTTAACACGAGTTCATTATATATTTTATTAAGAGCTCAGGAGTTATACCCAAGATTTTACTAGGAGGCCTGTAGTTAAACCCTAAAGTTACAAAGTGAGTCATTCTCTCTTTCTATTAAATTGCTTTGTAAAACCTTAAATGTTTTTCAGTTATACTTACAGGGATTAAGTCTTTGTATTCTACAAATTACTGCCAGTATTATGGGGTTTTGTATATATTACTTGATAAACTTCAATGTGTGATATGACTATAGTCACAGATCCGTCGAGTGACAAGTACTTTGGAAAATTTGTTAGATATAAACATTGTAATCGCCCTTAATACTGTAAAGTTATAACAATGTGTCTTTTTATAAAATAGAATGAACTCGCCAGTATTTCTTGCTGATAAAATATTTTCAAAATGCGTTTCAGGTAATTTGTTGTAAAGATAATAGAAGCCAACTATGGAGCACTGAAGACTTAAATAAAGTGGCTATAAATACCTGAATAAAAGAAGAAATTTATGTTTTATTTATTAGGGTATACCTCTATAGAAACATTTGAATGAAATACGGGTTTTAACCAATTTGTTTAATATTAAAGAAATTGGTGTTTTACAAACTCTGAAAATTATTTCCTAACTATGACCCTGATGAAAAATCTTTCCACTGCGTATTTAATAAACACCGGTACCACTTGACTGGTTCACGGCTCCCGCTCCCAGGGTGGGGTCGGAGGTTGTGACACTTGTGTCCTTGGACGACCTCGGTATCTTACCATCACTATACTATACCTACGATGGGTGCACTTGCCCTAACGTGTGTAGAGTGATAGTATTGTATCGTGTTTTATAAATTTAAAGCTTGATCACGAGTAAAAAGTGCTTAAAATAACCTATAAAAATATATTCACACTCACGTCAGTCACTGTGGTTAATCAAAAATTTGAATTTAGTCCCTAACTTTTGTAAAGTATACGGATGGTCTCTATGGTTTGCACTTTATAACACATTTAGACCTCAACTTTTGCCAAAAGCACATGGATAATCCCTGTGGTATGCACTTTGTTACACATGTAGTCACTAAATGTTGGAGACTAAATGCGTTACAAAATGCAAACCACAGGGACCATACATATACTTTTGACAAAAGTTGGGGACTAAATATGTTACAAAGTGAAAACCACAAGGACTATCTGTGTAAATTTGAAAAACTAGGGACTAAATCCAAATTTTTAATTAACCACAAAGACTATCCGTGTAAATTTGAAAAAATAGGGACTAAATCCAAAATTTTAGTTAACCACATAGACAATCCGTGTACTTTACTAAAAAATATACTACACACTAAGTATTATAGATTTAGCAAAAAAATATTTATATCGGATGCTAGATGACGTATCGCGTCTTAAGATTTTATAAAACTCTAAAAGACGTGTTAGTAAAATCGTATGATGTATTGGAGAAGTTATAAATTTTATCTAAATAGCAGTAATATATTAATTATAATAAACCTTCACAAAAAAATATTTTATATTGAAAATACGCAGTGTTTTATTGATCAAGATAGAGGTACAAATACAATAATAATGTTATGGATGACAAAAATGTGAAATATCATGGATGTTATAGTCTCCCCTATTTTAGGATATATCGTCCCGAAAATTAATTGGAGTAGACTATTGGATATCGTTGTGAATACTCGGAAATGTTGAAATGTGAAGGTTATGGTTTTATATTGTTGAGTTTAGAGGGGTACAAGAAATTTGAGTAACAGAATAAACGGTTTCAAAAGCATTTCTAAATAACAAGTGATGACCACTCGTATATGGAATTGATATGTGTGCCAAAAGTTAATTATAAAAATTAGAGGATTGAATGTTGGAGAACTTTGGAAAAAAATATCAATGTATGGTTTGGATTCCAAATATGGGTGCATAATTTGGAGTTGGAATGGTAACAAGTTGTTGTTTAATATTAGGAGATGAATAAATAAAGTTTTAATATGCATGCAATAATGTGTTAACAAAAAACCCAAAAATATAGAAATCAAGATTGAGTACACATTAATCACAATAATTCAATATAGTCCATAAGTATCTCAAGGTACTATAACCTCTACCAACTATTGAGCATGTATAACGACCTCTACCAGCCATTTAGTAGGTTTTTAGGACCTCTATCGGTTGTTGAGTAGGTATTACAACCTCTACCAATTGTTGAGTGGTATACGACCTCGATTAGAAACTTATAATTTTTTTAAACCATGTTTATAAGTTCATGTAATGGTCACAAGGCTCTATGCACTACTTTTGGGGTTTGTTTTGTCAAAGTGTTTGGCCTTAGGCGATGCATGTCTAGTTTGGATCTCCCAAGTTGGAATTGATCATTTGGAATAATAAATATAATGCCAAGTTGTTTAGAATTTGATTTAAATAGAACTCAATACGCCTATTAGTCACAACTGAATGATAAATGCTACAAACATTGGTCTTGGTCAAAGATAACACAGAACTTCAATTGACTCAAATAACGCTACGATTGATAATATAACAAGAGCACTAATATATATGAAGTACCAAGGGTATATCCACCATGCCCTTATCGTATCACACTTTTCTCGTTATCCTAAATCAATCTAGATTATATGCTATAACACACAACAACACACACTATGATTTCCATGTACCAAATTTTATAATGATGTGTGCACCCGTAATTACTCGATTCATCACATAGTCCGCATAGTTATTGTGGGTGGAGAAACAAACAGGTTCAAAGTAAATTTTTAAATCAAATAAGTTTCACAATGAGTTGAGCAACACACTAAAACAATTTCATAATAACACAAGTTCATAGTCAAACGAGTTCATAAAACACAAGTTCACAGTAACATATGTTGAAGGACATGACAATCATAACAAAACCAATAACATCAACAATAACAACAACCACATCATCGACAACAATAACCATAACATCAACAACAACAACATAAGTAACACAAGTTTTGCAATAGCACAAGCAACACAACACACAACAATACAAGGAACACAATAAAACGAGTAACACGAGTTTTGCAACATCATAGGCAACACAATAATAGTACGAGCAACACAAGTTTTGCAACAGCATAGGCAACACAATAACAACAATACGAGCAACACAATAACACGAGAAAAATGAGTTTTGCAACAACATAGGCAACACAACAACAACATGAGGATTTCAACAACATGGGCAACACAACAACAATATGAGCAACATAATAACACAAGCAACACGAGTTTTGCAACAATATAGGCAACACAACAACAACACGAGTTTTACAACCGCAGGCAATACAACAACAACAACAATAACAACAACACGAGCAACACAATAACACAAGCAACATGAGTTTTGCAACCGTATAGGTAACACGACACACAACAACACAAGTTTCGTAAGGGATCAAGTTCATAGAGTGTAGGGATGATAAGGAATGTATAGTCATGCCAACTACGATTGCGAATAATGGGAAACACAATAGTAGTTTAGACTTGCAAGAAGCAAAACTGCTAGGATCAGATACACATATATTACACACGTGAGTGATCAAATGGGTTTGCAAGTTACATAAAGATGATAAGGTGAAAATTGGAGATTGTTTTATGGAGTAAGGAAATAATTTTGAGATAAAGATAACACTACGAAAGAAAATAGTCAAGAGTTGTTCAAGGTTTTGGAAAGTGAAAATGTAAGGGTTAAACGCTCATATGCTAGTTGAAAAAAGACACCATAAGTTGAGTTTGTTGAACGTTGGAAGTTAATAAGAGTCAAAGAGATTTCAATGGTATTTGTATAAGGACAAGTTTAGTAAAGCACAAGTAAAATTTAGGCACATAGTTTTCAAAAGGATCAGTTGGAATGAGGTGAACAAATATTGAAACTTGTATGAGTCAATTTTTTTAGGTTTAGGAAACACAGGGTTGCAAACTTGTTTTGAAAGAAGGTATGTTCGATAGATGAGCTTTTATAAGATTGGGTAAGTAAAAGTGATTTTTTATATATATAAAATAGAAACCAAGTTAATGGTTCATGTGATTTATCAATTATGTATTTTTAAAGAACATTTTTTTCAAATAAGATTTTTTTTTCTAATTGAACCATTTAGATAAAATTTAGATGATTATCCGAACAATAAAATTTTAAGGTATAAAGGGGGAGCAAGCACATAAGAGTTTTTCGAAAGAACTTGAGAACACAATAAGGATACGCAAAGACACAACACACATATAAAAATTTTCAAATAAAAACATATCATAGAAGGTAACATGGTGAAACAATGACACAAGAGTCGTAATGATTTAGTAGAAAAACGAAAATGTTTAACTAATCAAAGAAATCATGTTCTCATAATACTTGGAAAGACGTGCTTTAGCCTATAAGTGGACACTTGCCCCAAGAGTTCTCGAATGACCACAACCGGTCCCTCAGTAAGTGCTTGCCTAAACATAAAACTCAGAGTACAGGCGTCCACCCTTCCAGATTGCACGTCTTCTTATTCATTATTCGAACCCAAGACCTTGATGAGATTATGAAAACATTTGAGGCCTACGCCTAAGGATTTTAAAATAAATTATCTAAGGATATGTGATGATTGCATAATATAGAGAATAGATAGAGCAACTATGGCAAGGATAAGGATAGGGATATGCAAGATCAAATATAAGGCACAAAGAACAAATTAAAGGTACATGAGAGAAATTATGTTTGGTGTCCTAGGAAGGTTATAGTCTAGCTCAAAAGCATTCTAATAACCTAAGTTCCCTATAACCATGGCTCTAATACCAATCTGAACCCAACCAACAGAGGAAAGGTCGGGGCGCCACGTAACAAGATTGTTCAAAACACATGGCACTAATTTAAAGTTTCAGTATATTAATCAACCAAATTACATTGTTTTCAAATAACAAACCAACAGAAATCAACTTGTTTTAAAACATCACCTAATAATTGTTTTTGATTAAACGTAAGTCCAAAGCAAAATGTCCAAATCCTATATGGAGCAAATTTGGATAATATCAATTGCTAGCACCTGAAACATATGTGAGAAAACATGGGTCAACTACAAGAGTCGGTGAGCAACAAAGGTTTTAATAGCAAAAACAAGTAGCAACAGTTATAGTACTTCGTATGGCAATATGTAAAATAAGCAATTTGTATCAACAAGATTTCGTCACAAAAGGGTGTACATTTAGGAAACCAAGAGGGGATACCAAAAGGTTTCCTAGAATCACATAGCTCGATTTTCTATCATTCCTCAAAGGACACTTCCACAAACTAACAAAACACACTGGAAGCGGGAATGGGTTATCACACCTATAGCACTATAATGTACTACCGGTTGGATTGATCATAGTTAATGAATGCACTAGTTATAGGTATTAGTTCACCACACAAGTTTTACACACAAAAGCAAATATTAATCACATATGACATAACATAGTTGAATTGCTATAGGAAATAGTTTTAACATATGAATCACTCCAAAATAGTTAGAACTGGAAAAATGGGACTATGTTCTCACCTTGATGATTGTTGATAAGTTTTCGTGTTCTCAAAGTTTATAAATAAACCCTAATAATTTAAGGATGGTTAATTAGGGTTTTGAATTTTCTATGATGATGTTTGTAGATGATATTTGCTACAAGAACCCTTGGTTAATCATAAATTGTTTAGGTTTTAGAAAGTACGAATGTTAACAACTTTTTTTGTTGTTTTTGTTTTACGTTTAAAAAAAGTAAACGACAATGAGAAATTATGAAAATTTCCAGCCTACTAAATTAGAATGTGTTTTAAAATTTTCAATTAGAAAGTTTTTCTATTTGGAACCTGTAAAATGGACAAACATGGATCTTTACAAATCGTTCAGTTTTGCGCTTCAGTTTTGTTTTAAATGGTTGGGTGTCCAATCAGAAGTATTTTTAAGCATGCCATATATATCCTTAAAACCGTATTTCTATGTATTTAATCATGAAGTAAGAGTTTATTTGTGACAACTGTCAAATTTGCATGCTTTCGTACAATTAATTAACTATGATTAGTGCTTAATGACTGTGCTAAATTTCGATTAATGACTTGACCTGCTTTCTGATTATTGCATCATACCTACATGTGCATCACATATTATATACTGTCACATCATTATTACATGCAAACTTTATTGACATACATGATGCACAAAGCACAGTTAGCACAATTACCGGATAAATCAGGAATATGTTGACGGGTTCAGTACATAGACAGGCAGTGTTTTGAGACCCCGTAAGGGCCAGAAACAAGGTACTACACTAGTATGAAGTGTAGGGAAGTAAGGACCATAAAACTGCGTCACTAGGTGATAGTTTAAGTGCCAGAAAGTGCCTAAAACCCACTCAAAGTGCAGAATTCTGCATTAATCATCAAAAATTAGCATTTTAACATGCTAGTAACATGCAAAAATATGGCAAAATTGTCCTGTATGCTATCCTAAGTGTCAGGAATTAAAAGCGTTACAAAAGGGTACTTAAATATCATTAAACGGAATAGTTTGACACTTTAACGAACCGGTATCTAACCGAATAACCGTACATTACCCGGAACACCAAAATATTGCTAAAAGCATTGTTTTACTTTTTCTGAGCTAGTTATGGTTCCCGAACACCCTAACATACTATATAATGCAAGAAACACTTGAAACACTAAACTTTACAAGTAACCTTCCACTAATTATCTTCTTACCATCAATTTACACTTAACCCCCTCCCCCCCCCCCCCCTTTGATGTTTACGGCCCCATGTAGTGGCCCCACACAAGATTACCTTAATCTTCTTCAAATCCCCATATGATCTTGCCTAGATTTTATTTGATTATGGTTTGTACTTGGGGAGACACTTAGACCATTGGTTAATAAGATTAGAGAGTGTTATAAGGAACCATCACCTACATCTTCATCACCACTTCAACTCTTCTCCCCCTCCCTCTAAGCTTTCGGCCGAACACTCCCCACACACCACCACCATTTTCGATCAAGCTCCATCCAATCCAAGGTTATCTCAAGGTGCTCAAGGGTGATTAAGAAGGTGTGGAACTCTTGGATCATCAAGGACCTCCTTTGTTTGCTTTTATCCACTCCATATTCACCATTGTTTCTTCCCTAGCTTGAAGCTAGTAGTAAGATCATCTTAACCCTTATTTACTTCTATTTTGCTTGGTTAAAAGATGTAACATGATGTAAATCACTAAAACATTAAAAGACATAAGTTGGAATCATGAACATAAAAGCCTTCATATGATGAAATATGGATATAATGAAGTTGTTTAACATATGGATGATGTTTTCTTGTTGATTACTAGAGATATTGATGTTGATCATTACATGGGACTTGCTAGATTATGATTAAAAACATGATTTAGCAAGTTAGGAGATGATTATGTGTTTACATAAGATAATCATCTTCTAGTAAAGACATGAACTTGAATATAAAATGGTTTCTTGTAAAATGATAAACAAAGTGAACTAGTAAACTTGTAGATCTAAGATTTGTGAATGATTTTTTTAAAAGAACCAAGTTTAAAAAGATGATTTTTGAAAGATCGTGATTTTTATTAAACCTACACTATTTTCAGTGGCAAAATAAGTATAGAAATACTTTTGAAACAAGAAGATGTTATAAATAAACATTTTTGTAAAACATGTTTACAAGTTGTAAACATCTAAAATCTCCAAGAATGAAGTTTACCAAGTAGTAAATATATTTTGGAGGGTAACTAAACCGACTAAACTCTTTACCAAGTTACTACGCGTTTTTGTGAAAGATCAAGTTCATGTTGTATTGTAAAATGTATAGTTTTTGCACTTGGTAAGTGTAAGATGTTTAGGGTACGAATGTTGATCATTGTGTGTTGATTTTGAAAAGAAAATGATATACTAAATAGCATGGACACCTCCATTTACATAGGAACTATGGCAAAATTTTCTAAAAATTCAAACACTTAGAAAATATTTTCTAAACAAGTGTTTATAAGTGTGTTTTAACTTTGGTTTCCATATCAACTTTGCCATAGGTTTTGTTACAAAAATACAAAGTATCAGAGGTTGGTTTTGTGAATAAAAAGGGATAAATATATATTTAGAATATATATTTTATATTAAGACACTTGTGTGAATATTTGTATATTTTGTGGACTAGTTATATTATTTTAGGGTAAAATAATATAACTTACAAATACCAAGAATTTACGACTCCAAAATAATACCAAGAATATCACGGAATAAATACAAGTTACACACTTAATATTGTGAAACCGAACAATAAAACGTAACTTACAAAATATTCCGGAAAATATCGTGATAATTACATTTTTGGGTAAACATTATTTTGGAAACGAAAGAAGTGAAAATATGATTTTTGTACATATTACCAAGTATATCATATTTTCGACAAAGAAAAAAAATATTATTTTTGGGAAGTTAAAATATATTTCCTAGGATATTTAGAAGATATATGATTTTTGGGAAAAATATATATTTTCTTGGAATACATTTTTGGACAAAATGAGTTAAATATATTTTCTAAAGTGAGACTTGAAAATATATTATTTTGAGAATACAAATACGAGAATACGAAAGTACATGTATAAAATACCCCCCATCCTTAGGAAGGAAATACGAAAATAAAATACTTGAGAAGTATTGTACAGAATAATATTAGATACATAATAGAAACGTAACTCAAAAACGTTAAACTCTAAGCCAAGGCACGGCTCGTTCGTCTAATAGACATAGTACATTGTAGGGAGTCGTGTTTGCTGAGGAGACTTGGGTTACACATACTGAAGACGCAATACTGTGAGTTCATGTCCCCCTTTTCTTTTAACTGTTTTCAGTTTTATACTTCGGGGGTGAAATACATATTACAATTATTACAGACATTTTTATACATGGTATGGTTAGCTTAAGGAGGGTTTACTACTTAGATCATGTGAAAGGTGGGTATAACACTTAAGGCCATTAATCCTCGTCGTAGGACCGAGGGACATGAGTGATAGATCTATTTGGGTGTAGCGAGCCCA
Organism: Helianthus tuberosus; assembly: GCA_030545235.1. NCBI lineage: Eukaryota > Viridiplantae > Streptophyta > Magnoliopsida > Asterales > Asteraceae > Helianthus > Helianthus tuberosus. The sequence goes on from CM060367.1 coordinate 98,275,673, forward strand.
CACCCATGCGGACCAGGGTGGCCCATGTGGTGACTATGTCTTATTCCCGGAGACAAGTTTGCTAGGTTTGAGTACTTCCTGCACCATTTCACACATACCATTGGCTTTGCAACCCATTGGTGATCTCTTTTTTCTTACTGCTACATACCAGGGACTTTCATACATACAGACATATTTCAAAGGTTTATTCATACACACATACACATGAACTCGCTCAACTTTTGTTGATGTTTTTCAAACTACATGTATTTCAGGAAATTAGAAAATGGATCTGGCGGCAATGGAATTTTAGCTGCGAATAAAGATGTCATCCGGGGTTGTAAGGGTTTAGGAGGTGTAACCTCTTCCTGGATGGGTTACATGTCTCTAAACCCAGTTTTATTTAAAGTCTTTTGTTGAGTCTTTATGAACTCAGTTAAACATGTCATGGTTTGTAACTTATTTTGGTGTCGATGTTTTCAAGACAAATATGTTATGATATTTTCTAACTTAATATATGGATGAACATCTTATGGTTTTATCATATAGTGTTATTATGATTGAATGCTATGGTATTAAGAAGTCACACCAATAACCCACACTTCCACAAAAGTCAGGGTGTGACAGCTTGGTATCAGAGCTCCGATCGTAGCGAACTAGAATTCTCTCTCGAGTCTAGACTACGATCGTTAGGGCTCTCACGAAAATGTTTTTACAACATGTTTTCATTGCATACACAAAGCGTCCAGATCCATGAAACAAACATTTTTACAAATAAAAGACATAAAATACATTTCAAAGAATTCATTTATATTTCAGTCTGAGAGACTGGGGAGTTAGTCTGAGAGACTAGCTGGGAATTTCAGTCTGAGAGACTGGGGAGTTGGTCTGAGAGACTAACTGGGTAGTTCATTCTGAGAGACTGGGTAGTCTGAGAGACTAGTTGGGGCAGTCTGAGAGACTAGGAGGATTAGCCTGAGAGGCTGGGTAGGACAGTTTGGGAAACTGGAAGCTTAGTCTGAGAGACTGGATAGTTCAGTTTGAGAAACTGGGAAGTTTAGTCTGAGAGACTAGGTGTTTCAGTCTGAGATTGGGTGTTTAGTCTGAGAGTCTAGGTGTTTTAGTCTGAGAGACTGGGTGTTTCAGTCTGAGAGACTGGGTGTTTAGTCTGAGAGACTGGGTAGTTCAGTTTGAGAAACTGGGAGGTTTAGTCTGAGAGACTAAGTAGTTCAGTCTGAGAGGCTGGGTGGGATAGTCTTGGGAAGACTAGAATTGCATACATGCTTAAATTGTTATTACTTACATGCTTAATTGATGATTGTTGATATATGTGCATATGTGTGATTGTTTTGTTACAGACACCATGTCCTCTTCTGATAATAGAGTATCAGATACAGTAGACCCTATGGCCATAATTTCGGATGATGTGATAGCCACAGACCCTGAAGTTTTCACCTCTGACACTACGAGTGACGACGATGATGATTTCCAGCCATTTCCTTTAGCAGATTTTGGAGATTATATACCACTAGCTGATGGCCTTCCTGGCGAGGATCTACTTCCTGTTCAGATCCCTGCTCCTTTTTCCTCTTGCTGCATTTCCTCTTGAGGATCTGCTTCTTGACGCTTTGTCTGACGATGACATCGATCTTTTTATTGAGGGTCCCCTTGAGGGTGCCCAGGATGATGGAGTTCCAGTCGCCGATGTCATTGCTGTTCCGCCTGTCGAGGTTCCTGTCGTAGAGATCTTATCTGACCATTCTGGTCCCGATTCATTTGAGTCTGTGTCATCTACTACTTTACACGCACTGGGATTACAGCGATATCCCACCGATACTGATTCTGACACAGCTATGTCTGTTGCACCTGTTGGTTCACACGACGATGATCATGATTTTGAGTTTGATGATAAGTTGGATCTTGTCTTTCCACACGACTTTGACCCTGAGCGTGAGATTAAGTTTGTCCACGATGATCAGCCTTTTGAGGCACCTGTCGTTCCTGACGATCAGCTCTTTGATATACCCGCTGAGCTTGAGCCTGCACCAGCTGACCCTGAGCCTATAATCGCACCCGGGCCTACACCTGCTCACTATCCTCTGCCTGAGTATGACCATGTACCTATTGACATACCTGATGTTGCCCCACTTATACTCGACCCGATCCCTGCACCTGCAGACCATGCTCCTTTTGCCGCCCAGATAGACCCCAGATATGCATTCACCCGCAATGTGCAGATAGAGGATGATGATGACTTGCCTCCTTCCACTAGGCCTGTTACTCCCCCACTTGCACCCACTCATGCACCCGTCGACGTTGCCCCGTTTCACCCACATGTGTTAGGTATACACCGCACAGACTTGTCGATCACATTTTTACAGGATATCCCTCCACCCTGTCCTGGGGAAGGTCCATCGAGACAGCATCCTAGTTATATTCCTCCTGTGTTAGCAGCTTTTCCTTTCATGCCACAGCTTACATATGTTACTCCTTTTGCTTCTGCACCATCAGGCGAGCCACTTATCTGGTTTCCGCCGAATACTATGCCAATATCTGACCCATACCATCCTTCACATTACATTGGTTACACGAGGGATGGTCCGCTTTTGTCGTTACCGCTCCAGCAGGAGTTGTTGTGCCGTAAAGTCATGGAGTTAGAGAGGATTCCGCGTCCTCCGCTTTATACATGCCCTTCACCGTTTGCTACTCCCCCTGCTCCACTTTTGCCTTACCCGGACTATGATATCCGATTTCTTACTATGGAGCAGCAAATCAACTATTTGTTACAACATGTTCATACTCTTGAGGAGGAGTTAGCACGTTTGTGCAATTTGCTTTTCATTCCTCCACCTCCTTCTCCTCCACCATCAGCGTAGTTAGTTTCAAGCAGATAGCTTACTTTTGGTGAGAGTGTCGCTATTAAGCCCAGCTTACGAAGACATTTTGAAGACCACTTTTGTGTATATGACCGTTGTAGACCGGTGGATATTTTGGACAAGGATGATGTGACCCTGTAGACTCTTTTTGTGGTGATATGATACACTTGATGAACTTGCAAAACTGTATTCGTGGTCGTTGATATATGAAAGCTCAATCGCGATAATTTCATTATATGCATTGTTGAATTACATGTTTACGCTATGATGGTAATGTACGTATTTGTTTGTTATGCTCTCATTTAACATAATTCCATTTACTTGCTTATGCTATGAGTATGATGTTGCTTGATGTGTTGATATGATGACTTATTACGTGTAAATACATATGATCTCTAAACAACTATTTACACTCTCTTAACAAATGAGACTTAACCAATCCAAACTTTTCGTAGAAGATATCTCAAAGTATCATTCAGCTGCCCATGACCGAGGCGGAACTACAAGCGCACATCACACAGGCCATCGCACGGCACGAGGTTCTTCGCTACCAACACAACGAAAATATCTCAGGGAACAACCCACCCAACGGTAATGTTTTAGTCACCTAAGACACATTACAATACGTTTGGACAATTCCAAGTATGCCTTGCTAATACTTTCTATGATGCTGATTGCTTGGGTACAGGTTGTACCTACAAGCAGTTGTTGGACTGCAAACCTTTGAGTTTTGACGGCACTGGAGGTGCCATAGCTTTCGTGAAATGGGTCGAGAACATGGATTCTGTTATACGAATGAGCGGTTGTATGCCAGAGCAACAAATCCCATACGTTTCTGGGATGTTTCAAGATGAAGCTCTGTTATGGTGGAACATTCGGGTCTGAGTAATGGGCGAAACTGCGGCATATGCTTTGACATGGGGTGAGTTGAAAGAAATGATGCGTAAGGAGTATTGTTCTCAGATGGCGATCCAGAAGCTGGAATTCGAATTCTGGAAGCTAAAGATGGAAGGTCCAAATGTGGCGGAATACGTGCAAAAACTTCACGACTTGTCACGAATTGTCCCGTACCTAGTGGAACCAGAGTTGAAAAGGATGGAGCCATTCATCTGGGGACTAGTGCCTCAGATCCTGTGCTTAATGACGGTATCAGCTCCGCCAACAACCATCGATGCGATCAAGTTAAGTGCGGCACTCAGTAAAGAAGCAATTAGACTAGAAGAGCTTTCAAACCCTAACGAGAGGAAGGAAACTCGGGTAGAGTCATCCGGAAGGGACAAAAGGAAGCTCATTGACTTCCAGGAGGATCCCCGAATGAACATAACCAAAAAGGGAAAGGAGTACATGGGTATCCTACCTAAGTGCGACGACTGCCTATTTCATCATGCTGCGCCATGTAGGTATGAAAGAAATGAGGTCTGCAACAAAGTGGAGCATGTCAAGGAAACATATCAGATCGGAACGGGACATGGATACGAAGGACAAGTTGGTAACGGAGATCATAGAGGGAGCAACGTCAACAATGACTATTAAAGTAGGGCCAATGATGAACAAAAACATATTCAAGGTTGTTTTGACAGTGGGAACAAAGGCCATTTCAAGAAATATTGCCCTAACAACGAACAAGCCGATGTTAAGGCTTACTTGGGAACTAAGCCGAGGTGTGATAAGTGGAAATTTCACCATGAAGGTCGATGCCAGAAGCCTAGGTGCGGTAAGTGCGGAAAGTGGGGACACAACAAGGATGCCTGTTGGGCAAAGTGTCCCATAAAAGGGGAAAGTGGTGACCACAACCAAGGCGGAAATAGTAATGATAAGGTTCCGGGCTGCTATAGGTGTGGAAACGTGGGGCACTTTAGAAAAGATTGCCCAAGGAGGACTAACCAAGACCATGAAGGGGCATCCAACATCGGAGCTCGTGAAGCATGCCAGGATCCAGATGTGGTTACTGGTACGTTCTCTATTTACCAAAATTTTTGCATCTATGATACCAGTGCCGACCATAGCTTCGTATCTCATGAATTTAAGAATATACTTGGTTTAGTAGAGGGATAAGTTAGATGACCCGCACTCGATAGAACTAGTTAATGAGAAGCCTTGACGTGGTAACTGGAATGGACCAGTTGTCGAGCAATCGAACGATGGTTGTTATCCACACCCCGATGATGAGCGACGAAGCATTCGTGGCTCATGAAGCAGGATACACCTCTACAAACTACTAGTGCTTGAAGACACGGAAATTTTCGTGCAGGGGATACGTTGCCTTCTTGGCTCATTGTCGCGGACGAAGAAGCCGAAGGTTTGCCAAAATCATCTCCGCAACAACGAGTCGAATTTCGCATCAATTTGATTCCGGGCGTCGCGCCTGCTGTTAATGCACCTTAGCGACTTACACCTTCGGAGATGCAAGGATTGACAGTGTGGCTTCAGTAGTTGACAGAGAAGGAAGATAACAGACCAAGTTTCCCGCTTTGGGTAACCCCAGTTTTGCTCTCCAAGAAGAAGGACGATAGCTTTCGTACGAACATCAAACTACCAGGAGCCGAACGAGCTAACCAACAAGAGTCGGGGACTCTTGCTAAGGGTTAATGAATTACTTATTTAATTAACTGTGAGAATGCAACTACTATTTCACGACTGATCGATGATCGAGTGTCATTAGCTGTGGATTCAGGAAGAAAGTATACCGGGAAAATTGTGGGACAATAACTTGTATTAAACGTACACAACAATGGTGTTTCCTACACGATGCACAAAACAGTTTTACACAAAATACGAAACTTTGAAAACCTAGGAAACCTGTACTTAGGACCTTTGTGAACCCAGGTCAAAACTCGTAAAAGTTGCTTAGGAACCACACCTGTTGACTCAAGCGAACCCCATTATCCTGACATTTATGCTATTTCAGTTAACCAAACAGAAAGTGCTCCAACTTATTTTGTTGAAATCTTCACTTTTACTTCTAGCGAGTAGATGTTTGCACCTCTACTCCCCTTAATGGTAGTTGCATCGCGTTAATTTTCTTCGCTGAGAGCGAACACACATTTGCTTCGATACTTGATCATTTCTTCATACTCATTGTTTCATTACTTGAAAACTTATATGTTACGCATGCACCATTTGCTACGCATGAGGTTTCGCTTCGAATAAATGCTTCACTGAAACTTACATATTATTTTGCTAAAGCTAATTGTTGGTTTAACCTACGTTATTGAAATTGTTGGCCTCCTTGTTATCAAGTCAACACACTTTCTTTAGACTTCATTTCTTTCAAGTTACTTTCATGGTTTATCTTCATAACCATGCTGAGATACCCTCGTTGAGATATACGTTTATTGTCAGGATACCAAGTTTAATTGCTTGAACTTATCCATTTCGCATGTTCAATCTAAAATGCCATATGATGTATTGAGAGCATCGTATTCATATTTTGCAAAAGGTCTTTTGTTTTGAGTCGTAGTAGACTTGTTTGGTCTACGACTCCACTAAATCGTTTGTTGGACTCGACACCTTTTGGTGATACTTTCACAAAACTGAAGCTTGCGCTAATTTCGTTACGCACCTCATACACGGATTTAATTATTGACTTGTTCTAAATCTGTTTTGTTTATCACGATTAAAACAGTCTCAACACAGTTGGTGTTAAGACGATGGTACATAGATTCATTTTATATCACGGTGTACCTCCTAACGATTCTTTCATTATCAATCGAATGCTTTGCGATACTTGTTACTTTTTCACCTTCGATCGGAAACAGTGATTCTTTGATGCTTCGTATCCAATTGAGAACTCTATGACATTGTGTGAATCAAATCTTTAGATTGTTTCACTACATTTTTATTTGATCTCAGACACGGTGAACTTGTTCAGTCACCACTATAATTGAATTATGTAACTACGACACCTTGTGGTGTCGTTACAAATTTGTAGCTTGTGCTAATCATGGTCAACCGTTTCACACAAAACTACATATACTTTTGTTTGACTTGTCATTTAAACATTCCTGATGCAACTACGAATCAAGACATTGATACACCAGATTCGCTTGTATTTCATTCGGTATATTTTCGCAATTCAAGAATGGCAACACACCAATCCTTACCATTTATTTATTCGAAAGTCGACAGATCTTTTTCATATTCAAGTTGCTGATTTTGAGTCCATATAGCGGATGCTATGGTTTACGAGTACTCATTTGCGTATTGTGACCGATTGTTTGAGAATCCACTGGTCAAAACTCTTCTGTGGAACCCCTGTTAGCTGAGTTACGCCGGACCATACATCTATACACCTCGTGTTCTTTAACATCAAATTCTGAGAGACGTACCCTTTAACCATTAGGTTCTTAAAATTGTAAAATACCCTTGGTTTCGCTTGATTCGAATGAGTTTTGATTCGGTTTTGTGGATATCTACCTCAGTACTATTCATATACATACACGCATAATGTAACCCTAAGGAGTTAAAGTAGTATAAATTTCGTGGACGAAATTTTCTTAACAGGGGGAGAATGTGACAACTGTCAAATTTGCATGCTTCCGTACAATTAATTAACTATGATTAGTGCTTAATAAATGTGCTAAATTTCGATTAATGACTTGACCTGCTTTCTGATTATTGCATCATACCTACATGTGCATCACATATTATATACTGTCACATCATTATTACATGCAAACTTTATTGACATACATGATGCACAAAGCACAGTTAGCACAACTAACGGATAAATCAGGAATATGCTGACGGGGTTCGGTACATAGACAGACAGTGTTTTGAGACCCCGTAAGGGCCAGAGACAAGGTACTACACTAGTATGGAGTGTAGGGAAGTAAGGACCATAAAACTGCGTCACTAGGTGATAGTTTAAGTGCCGGAAAGTGCCTAAAACCCACTCAAAGTGCAGAATTCTGCATTAATCATCAAAAATCAGCATTTTAACATGCTAGTAACATGCAAAAATATGGCAAAATGGTCATGTATGCTTTCCTAAGTGTCGGGAATTAAAAGTGTTACAAAAGGGTACTTAAATATCATTAAACGGAATAGTTTGACACTTTAAAGAACCGGTATCTAACCGAACAACCGGACATTACCCGGAACACCAAAATATTGCTAAAAGTATTGTTTTACTTTTTCTGAGCTAGTTATGGTTCCCGAACACCCTAACATACTATATAATGCAAGAAACACTTGAAACACTAAACTTTACAATTAACCTTCCACTAATTATCTTCTTACCATCAATTTACACTTAACCCCCTCCTCCCCCCCTTGATGTTTACGGCCCCATGTAGTGGCCCCACACAAGATTACCTTAATCTTCTTCAAATCCCCATATGATCTTGCCTAGATTTGATTTGATTATGGTTTGTACTTGGGGAGACACTTAGACCATTGGTTAATAAGATTAGAGAGTGTTATAAGGAACCATCACCTACATCTTCATCACCACTTCAACTCTTCTCCTCCTCCCTCTAAGCTTTCGGCCGAACACTCCCCACACACCACCACCATTTTCGATCAAGCTCCATCAAATCCAAGGTTATCTCAAGGTGCTCAAGGGTGATTAAGAAGGTGTGGAACTCTTGGATCATCAAGGACCTCCTTTGTTTGCTTTTATCCACTCCATATTCACCATTGTTTCTTCCCTAGCTTGAAGCTAGTAGTAAGACCATCTTAACCCTTATTTACTTCTATTTTGCTTGGTTAAAAGATGTAACATGATGTAAATCACTTAAACATTAAAAGACATAAGTTGGAATCATGAACATAAAAGCCTTCATATGATGAAATATGGATAGAATGAGGTTGTTTAACATATGGATGATGTTTGCTTGTTGTTTACTAGAGATATTGATGTTGATCATTACATGGGACTTGCTAGATTATGATTAAAAACATGATTTAGCAAGTTAGGAGATGATTATGTGTTTACATAAGATAATCATCTTCTGGTAAAGACATGAACTTGAATATAAAATGGTTTCTTGTAAAATGATAAACAAAGTGAACTAGTAAACTTGTAGATCTAAGATTTGTGAATGATTTTTTTTAAAGAACCAAGTTTAAAAAGATGATTTTTGAAAGATCGTGATTTTTATTAAACCTACACTATTTTCAGTGGCAAAATAAGTATAGAAATACTTTTGAAACAAGAAGATGTTATAAATAAACATTTTTGTAAAACATGTTTACAAGTTGTAAACATCTAAAATCTCCAAGAATGAAGTTTACCAAGTAGTAAATATATTTTGGAGGGTAACTAAACCCACTAAACACTTTACCAAGTTACAAGTGTGTTTTAACTTTGGTTTCCATATAAACTTTGCCATAGGTTTTGTTACAAAAATACAAAGTATCAGAGGTTGGTTTTGTGAATAAAAATGGATAAATATATATTTAGAATATATATTTTATATTAAGACACTTGTGTGAATATTTGTATATTTTGTGGACTAGTTATATTATTTTAGGGTAAAATAATATAACTTACAAATACCAAGAATTTACGACTCCAAAATAATACCAAGAATATCACGGAATAAATACAAGTTACACACTTAATATTGTGAAACCGAACAATAAAACGTAACTTACAAAATATTCCGGAAAATATCGTTATAATTACATTTTTGGGTAAACATTATTTTGGAAACGAAAGAAGTGAAACTATGATTTTTGTACATATTACCAAGTATATCATATTTTCGACAAAGAAAAAAATATTATTTTTGGGAAGTTAAAATATATTTTCCTATGATATTTAGAAGATATATGATTTTTGGGAAAAATATATATTTTCTTGGAATACATTTTTGGACAAAATGAGTTAAATATATTTTCTAAAGTGAGACTTGAAAATATATTATTTTGAGAATACAAATACGAGAATACGAAAGTACATGTATAAAATACCCCCCATCCTTGGGAAGGAAATACGAAAATAAAATACTTGAGAAGTATTGTACAGAATAATATTAGAGACATAATAGAAAAATAACTCAAAAACGTTAAACTCTAAGCCAAGGCACGGCCCGTTCGTCTAATAGACATAGTACATTGTAGGGAGTCGTGTTTGCTGAGGAGACTTGGGTTACACATACTGAAGACGCAATACTGTGAGTTCATGTCCCCTTTTTCTTTTAACTGTTTTCAGTTTTATACTTCGGGGGTGAAATATATGTTACAATTATTACAGATATTTTTATACATGGTATGGTTAGCTTAAGGAGGGTTTACTACTTAGATCATGTGAAAGGTGGGTATAACACTTAAGGCCATTAATCCTCGTCGTAGGACTGAGGGACATGAGTGATAGATCTATTTGGGTGTAGCGAGCCCATACCCATGCGGACCAGGGTGGCCCATGTGGTGACTATGTCTTATTCCCGAAGACAAGTTTGCTAGGTTTGAGTACTTCCTGCACCATTTCACACATACCATTGGCTTTGCAACCCATTGGTGATCTCTTTTTCCTTACTGCTAAATACCAGGGACTTTCATACATACATACATATTTCAAAGGTTTATTCATACACACATACACATGAACTCGCTCAACTTTTGTTGATGTTTTTCAAACTACATGTATCTCAGGAAATTAGAAAATGGATCTGGCGGGCAATGGAATTTTAGCTGCGAATAAAGATGTCATCCGGGGTTGTAAGGGTTTAGGAGGTGTAACCTCTTCCTGGACGGGTTACATGTCTCTAAACCCAGTTTTATTTAAAGTCTTTTGTTGAGTCTTTATGAACTCAGTTAAACATGTCATGGTTTGTAACTTATTTTGGTGTCGATGTTTTCAAGACAAATATGTTATGATATTTTCTAACTTAATATATGGATGAACATCTTATGGTTTTATCATATAGTGTTATTAAGATTGAATGCTATGGTATTAAGAAGTCACACCTATAACCCACGCTTCCGCAAAAGTCAGGGTGTGACATTATTTGAGTTGGTTAAGTTACGACCACGTTATGTCATCCAAAGTTACAACATAAAATATGTCCAAAATGGGAAAAACACTTATGTGTTTCCGTTGGTCGCTTTTATGGTTTTTATGCGTATATCAAATATAAAACATGTTTTTAGATCATAGATGATATAATATGTAGATTAATGTATGTTGGAATAAAGTGCAAAACAAATAATAAAAGTGCAAGAATAGTGAAGATTTGTACGAAGAACGAAAAAAAAAAAAAAAGGGTTTTCATGAAACTTACTTGGAAGCAAAATGTCTTCAATTCAAGAGGCAAGGGGAAAGAAAAAGTGCATGGATTTTTAAGAGTTCTTGGTGAGTTTTGGTGTGAAGAATGGTAAATGGAGGGTTGGTATTTATAGGGGAGCAAACGACGGTATGTGTCAAAGTGTGCAAGACAAGTGTAGAAATAAAATGAATGATGGAAAAGTGTTGGATGGTTTTTATAAAACATGTTTTTAAACAATGGGTAAAATTAAAAGGTGGACATGGAAAGTTCATCTTCTTTTATTTATAAAATCTCAAGTTTTTATACAAATCTTTGATATCTTTTATAAAAATTTGGTGTGAGCTTTGGAGTTTTTTTTTTACTAATTTGCCGAAGAAAAAAAATACAACACACTAAGTATTAAAAAATTAGCAAAAAAAGAAATAAATTAGATTCTAGACGACGTATCGCGTCTTAAGATTTTAGAAAAGTAAAAAACACGCGTTAGTAAAATCGTATGATGTATTGGACGTTTCAATCGACGAAGTTGTAATTTTTTTTTTGTAAATAGTAGTAATATATTTATTATAATAAACCTTCACCGAAAAATATTTAATACTGAAAATACGCGGTATTTTATTAATCAGGATAGGGGTACAAGTAAAATAATAATAATAACAACATGGGTCACAAAATATAAGAAATATTATGGATGTTAAACGATAAATGAAATATCTATGTAAATTAGACTAATAGTTGTGATGTTTTATAGAGTACATTTGGAAACCAAAGATCATGGGTTGGTATACATGCAAAATCGTTTGCTTATTCTACCTTTATCCGCTCTTCGGTTAAATTTATTGCAGGAATTTCATTCCTCGTCAATGGGTGGTTACTCTAGTGTATTGGCAACAGTTAAAAGAATGAATGGTTCATTTTTTAGGTCACATTTACAAAAGGAGGTAACCCAGTTCTTTTCAACTTGCAATGTCTGTTTACAAATTAACTATGCTACCCACCGACCATATGGTCTTCTAAAACCACTTCCAATCCCGAACCAAGTTTTTGAAGAAATCTCTAATGCTTACCACCCTTAAACAGACGACCAAACAGAAGTATTAAACTGGTGTTTCGAATCATATCTAAGGTGCTTTGCCTGCAACAAGCCTTTAAAGAGGTACAAATTTCTTCATCTTGCAAACAAAGAGTTTAATGTTGAGGAATAGGTTTTATTACGTCCATGGTTGCAAAAGTCGCTAGGCACTCTCTAGTCGGATTTAATAGTACTCGGGAAGTACTCAGCCTAGGCGAAGTCAGCCTAGGCGAACAGTACTCGGTGACACACCGTGCTTTTGCGGAAGCGTGATTATGTTTGACTTGCTTAATATCATTTCATTCAACCATAACAAACATCTATATGATTAAACTAAAGATGATCATCCATTGATTAAGTTTTGAAACATCACAAACAACATTGTTTTAGAATCCAAACATAGACTTCAAATTTAAATTACAAACCATGCAAATTGTTTTAGAGTTCCACCAGGACTCGACAAAAGACTTTAATAAAAACCAGGCTTTGAATTATGGATCTTATCCAGGATAAGACACACAATCCAAACCCTAAGACTCCGGATGACATCTTTTATTCCCAACATCACTTGAAACATCCAAACGCCCGCCAGATCCACATTTAATTCCCTGAAATACATGTAGTTTGAAAACATCAACAAAAGTTGAGCGAGTTCATGTGTTTTGTATGTGTGCGCGAATAAACCTTTGTAATCATTGTAAGTATGTATGTTTTGTAATCCCGGTATGATAGAGAATATGAACAGATCGATTAATGATTTGCAAGGTCATTAATGTGTGTGTAACGCTGTAGGAAGGCTCAATCCTTTGCGTATTTCGTACCGGGCCTCCCGGCTGGAACGACATAGTCACCAGTTGCGGTCAACTCGCGGACCCATGGGTGGGGCTCGCAACACCCAAATAGATCTATCACTCATGCCCCTCGGTCCTTAACAAGGATTAATGGTCTCAAGATAATGCCTATCCATTCACATGATCTAACAGTTCATTTCTTGACTACCCTTACCTTTTGTAATCATAATCATTTGTAACATGTATTTCACCCCCGAAGTTATAAAACGAAAAGAGTTAAAAGAAAAGGGGGACATGAACTCACAGTTTTGCGTTCTTCAATCCGACTGTAACTCAAAGTTTCCTCCGGATTACACGACTACCTACAACGTACTACGGTCTATTAGACGAGCGGGTCATGCCTCGACTTAGTATTAATTAGTGTCTTTGAGTTATGTTTCATTGTGTCGTCAATATTACTCCAAGTTATATAATTATTTGTTAGAATAATAAATATTTTAACTTAAATTATATTTGTTAAATTTTGGAGTAATAGTTAAAATAATATATATTACTTGTCACTTTTTATGTATTTACACATGTATATCCTTTCCAAGGATGGGTGTATTTGTATTCATATTCTTATTCTTATACTTGTATATTTTTGCCAAGTATCGGTGGCGTATTCCGGTGTGTATCTATACGTACGAAAATACGTATTTTCTTGTAATTGTTAAGTATTCGTATACTTAATTTTGTATTAACTTTTCCGGAATAATATCTTTAATAAAAATACATCAATATATATTTCCAAAATATATATTTTGAGAAATATTACTTAGAAAAATTATTTATAATTTTTCCCTTGACAAAAATATCTATAATTCTCACACAAGTCTCAAAAATAATATATTTCCAAGTCTAACTTAGAAAATATATATAAATCCATTTTCATCCAAAAATAATATATTTCACGTTTGTTTAAGAAAATACATTTTCTCCCAAAAATAATGTATTTCATGTTTGTTTGAGAAAATATATATTTTTCTTCCAAAAATAATACATCTTCTAATAATTCCAAGAAAAATATATATATTTTTACTTGCCAAAAATAATATATTTTCCCCTTGTAAAAAATATGATATATTTTGTAATAGTTGTAAAAATCATATTTTTGTTCTCTTGGTGTCCAAAACATTATTTACCAAAATATACTTACGAATAAACTTTCCGGAATATTTTGTAAGTTATATTCCTTTGTTCGGTTTCACCAATATTTTGGGTATTCTTTGTATATTTATTCCTTTGAATTTTGGCAATATTTTGGATTGTAATTTTTGGTATTTTGATGAGTTATATTATTTCAAGTCCTAAAATAATATAACTAATACACATAATATACAAATAATCACACACATGGTGATTTCTAAATATATATTTCCTAAATACATATTTAGTCACTTTTGTTTATAAAAACCAACCTCCAATATTTATAATTTTTGTAACAAACTTTATGGCAAACTTTATGTGAAAATCCATGGTTTAAAATATACTTGTAAATATTTGTTTAAAAATATTTTTCTAAGTGTTTAATTTTTAGAAAATTTTTGTCATAGTTTCCCCTAAAAATGGAGGTTTCTATGCCTTCAAGGCATATCATTTTCTTTTGTAAATCAACACAATCAATAACAAATCAATCTACACTTACCAATTTTGCCAAAATCAAGCATAAACTATTACCTCATGAACTTGTAAATACATAAAAATTTATAGTAACTTACGAGTGTATTTAGTAAGTCTTGTTACCCTTTAAAGTGTGGTTGTTTCTTTAGAAACATCATTTTTAAAGAAATTAGTTCTTTACAACTTGTAATCACATTTTCTAAAAATACTTCTTCTTGGATTTTTCTTGTTGCATATGTGTTCCTACACTTGATTAACCTCTAAAAACATGGTTGATTTCTTTAAGAACCAAGTTTAAGTAAACTTTGTACTTTTAACTTGATTTCTTGAAAAATCATTCTTGAAATCATAAATTTACAAGACTTACACCTTACTTTGATCATTACTTAACAAGAAAACAACTTATTCTTTAAAGTTCATGATTTACATGAGGATGATCTCTTGATCTTTAACATTTTCATCCTCTCATCTTGCTAGATTATGTTTTTAATCATCATCTAGCAAGATCATGTGATGATCTACATCATTAACATAAGTAAACAACAATCTACAAGCATAACAACACATAAACATCAAGATTTCTTATGATTTTAAGCTTATGTTCATGTTTTAGGTTCAAGATTGTTAGTTTTCTTCTAGATTAACATCATGTATCTACTTTTAACCAACAAAATATGATGTAAAATGAGGAGTATAGTGTTCTTACTACTAGCTCATGGCTAGGGATGATCAATGGAAGAAATGAAGTGGATAAAAGCAAATGGTGAAGGTCCTTTAGCTTCCAAAGGCTCCAAGCTTCCTTGTGCACCTTCTAACACCTTTGTATGTATGTAGAATTGGATGAAGATAAAGTGATGATGGTGGTTGTGTTCTTGATGTTCTCGGCCGAACTCAAAGAAGAAAGGAAGGAGAAGAGTGGTGTGTTATAAGTTATGAGAATGAATGAGAGTTTGATCTTTGGTTAATATATAAATCCAACAACACAAGATTTTCCAATGGTTTTATTGTCTAAAAAGAACCAACATGATCTAGTATTTTAACAAAATAAAATCCCAATGTGGGGCCACTAGGTGGGGGGGGGGGGGGGATAGGCTAGTTTTAAACTATAAGTTAGTTATTATAGTTAGAATCCAAGTATTAGTTAGGTATTTTAGTTACTAGGTGTTATATTGTGTGTTATGATGTTCGGGGACCATAACTAGCTTGGTAATGTTAAAACAATGCTTCTAGTGAAAATTTTGTGTTTCGGGTAATGTCCGGTTGTTCGGTTGGTTACCGGTTCGTTAAGGTGCTAAACTATGCAGTTTAGTGTGCTTTGTGTCACCCTTTTGTGACAGTTTTGATTCCCGACACTTAGGAAAGCATTCCGGACCATTTAATCATATTTCTGCATGACATTAAAGTGTTTAAATGCTGAATTTTGCTGAATTCTACAGGATTCTGAAGTTTATGTGAGTTTTAGGCACTTTCCAGCACTTGAACTATCTCTAGGAAGGCATTTTTGTGATCCTTACTTTCCTACACACTATACTAGTGTAATACTTGGTTTCTGGCTCATTCTGTGTCTCAATACAATGTCTGTCTATTTACTGAACTCCGTCAGCATTTTTCTGATTTGTCTGATAATTGTGTTGCCGGTGTTTCGTGCATCATTTGAATCAACAAAGTTTGCATGCAGTAATGATATGTCATTTGCAATATATGATGCACATGCATGTATATGGCAATAATCGGAAAGAAATTCAAGTAATTAATTGAAATTCAGCACAGTCATTAAGCACTAATCATTGTTTAATAATTGTACGCACACCCGGAATTTTGACAGTTGTCACATTCTCCCCCTGTTAAGAAAATTTCATCCTCGAAATTTAATCTACATTAAATCCTTATGGTTACATTATACGTGCATGGATATGAATAATATCAAAGTGATTAACCACGAAACCGAAACAAGACTTATTCGAAATAGGTGAATCCAAGGACATATTACAGCAATAGGAACCCAGCAGTTTAAAAAGGTATGTGCTTCAGACTCGATGTGAAAAGATACAAGACGTATAAATGCATATTCTAGTGTAATTTATTTCACATGGGTTCAATAAAAGAGGAGTTTCGACCAATTGAATTCCAAACGATCGTTTACAACATGCAAATGAGTTCTAGAACAATAACATCCACTAGATGAACTCAAAATTAGCAAGCTCAAATGTAGTAGTAACACGAAAATGATTCGTCAACTTTCGAACAAACAGATGAATAAAATTAGTGTGTTGACATCATTGAATTGCGAGAATACACCGAAATGAAATACAATCGAATCTGGTGTATCATTGTCTTAATTCATAGTTGCATTAAGAATGTTTAAATGACAAGTCAACAAAAGTATGTGTAGTTTCGTGTGAACTGGTTGACCATGATTGGCACAAGCTACAAGTTTGTACCGACACCACAAGGTGTCGTAATAACATAATTCAATAATAGCGGTGACCGAACAAGTTCACCGTGTTTGAAATCAAATGAAAGTGTAATGAAGCAAACCTGAAAATTTGATTCAAATGGCATCGTAGGATTTTTCAATTGAATATAGAACACCAAAGAACTACTGTTTTCGACCGAAGATGAAAAAGCAATAAATACCGCAAGGCATTCGATCGATAATGAAAGAACCGTTAGGAGGTACACTGGAATATAAAATGAATTTATGTACCATTGTCTTAACACACGTTTATGTTAAGACTGCTTTAACGTGATAAATCAGAACGGATTTAGAGCAAGTAAAATAAATAAACAATTAAATACGTATATGAGACGCGTAAGCGAGATTAGCGCAAGCTTCAATTTAGTGGAAGCATCACCATAAGGTGTTGAAATCAACAGATGACTTAATGGAGCCGTAGACCAAACAAGTCTACTACGACTCGGGACAAAAGAAACACTTGCAAAAATGAATTTGAATATGATGCTCTTAATACATCATATGGTGTCTTGAATTGAATGTGCGAAATGGACAAGTTTAAGCAATTGAACTTGGTTTCAGCGCAATCTGACAATAAACGTATGTATCGACAAGGGAATTTTGGCATGGTTACAAAGATAAACCATGTATGTAACTTGAAAGAAAAGAAGTTTCAAGAAAGTGTGTTGACTCGATAGCAAAGGAGCCAATAATTACAATAATGTAGGTCATTCGAATCACAAATCAATAATTAGATTTAGCAAAATAATATTTGAACTTTGATGAAGCGCTTACTCGAAACGAAACCACATGCATAACAAATGGTGCATGCATAACATATGAATTTCCAAGAAATGAAACAATGAGTATTCGCTATAATGAAGAAATGATCAAGTATCGAGACAAAGGAGTGTTCGCTTTAATGAAGAAAATTGTCGTGATGCAACTACCATTAAGAGGAGTAGAGATGTAAAAAAATCTACTTGCTAGAGGCAAAAGGGGAAATTTCAATATAAGAGTTTCGAGTACTTCACCTGTTCGGTTAGCATATATGATAGAATAATGGTGTTTACCCGAGTTAATGGACGTGGTTCTTACGTGATAGCTTTTAATGAACTTGTCATGAGTTTCGGAAGGTCTTAAGTGCATGTCTTCGCAAACCCCCAAATTGTTGTACTGTGTGTGTAACTGTTTTGTGTACCGTGTATAAAACACAACGCTAGTGTATGCTTAAAACAAATTGTTGTCTCACTGTTCTTCGGTATGCTTTATTCCTGAATCCGCAGCTGGCGCTAACCTGATCGAAGATCGATCTTGGAGTAGTAACTCGAACCCTGAAGTTGATCGAATAAATCATCAATCCTCGACAAAGGATACCGATTCTTGATGGTTAACTTATTCAGCTCTCGGTAGTCAATGCACATACGAAAACTACCGTCCTTCTTCTTGATGAACAGCACTGGAGCTCCCCAAGGCGGAAGCTTGGTCTAATGAATCCCTTGTCCAGAAGCTCCTGAAGTTGCGTCGATAATTCTTGCATTTCTGAAGGCGCAAGTCGATAAGGTGCCTTGGCTACAGGCGCGACGCCTGGAACCAAGTCAATGTGGAATTCGACTTGTCGTTGAGGAGGTAATCCTGGCAAGTCTTCGGGGAAGACTTCAGGATATTCCCTTGCCACAGGGATATCTTCGAGCTTAGGTTCTTCGGCTTCTTTGTTCACGACAAGAGCTAAGAAGTCAACACATCCTTTGCACAAAAACTTCCGTGCCTGCAAACGACTGATAATCCGTAGAGGCGTATCCTGCTTCTCCCCATGAATCACGATCGTCTCTTCATTCGCCATCGGGATGCGGATAATCTTCTCATGGCAAACAATCTCCGCTCGACAACCAATCCATCCTAATTACAACGTCGAAGCTTCCCAATTCAACTGGCAGAGGATCTGACGAAAACTCATCCTCTCCAAGCTCTGTAACGCAGTCTCTAATCACTTCATTAGCTTCTACTAGCTTCCCATTAGCTAGTTCTATCGAGTACAGGATATCTAACTTACTTGCTACTAAACCAAGTATATTCTTAAACTCTAGAGATACGAAGCTATAGTCGGCACCGGTATTAAATAGCACAGATGCAAAATGTTGATTAATAGGGAACGTACCAGTGACTACGTTCGGATCCTGGCAAGCTTCCCTAGCTCCAATGTTGAAAACTCTTCCACGAGCTTGGTTATTCTTTGGGCAATCCCGCTTGAAGTGCCCTACTTCACCACAACCATAACATCCTTGACCGCTTTCATTTCCATTTCCACCTTGATTGTTGTTATTTCCTCCGCGGTTTCCATTTCCTGCCTGGTTTCCGTTTCCATTCCGGTTTCCATTACCTCCCTGATTTCTATTCCCATAACCGTTTCCACCACGGTTGTCGTTACCATTACCGTTTCCATTTCCTCCTTGATCACCATTTCCACGACCGGTTCCAACCCAACACGTTTCCTTGGAATGACCATTCCTTCCACAATTACCACACTTCCTAAACCTGCACTGCCCAGCATGATGAAACTGACATACATCACACTTGGGCAGAGTGCCCATGTATCCTTTCCCTTTGTTCTCAGCATTTGCAGCACCAGTCCTGACCTCAGCTGGTGGGTTAACATCTCTTCGCTTGCTAGCACTGTTGTTTTTTCCTTGGGTACCCTTCTTAAAATTCGAAAACTTCGTTTTGTTTTCTCCAGACGACTCTACATGAGTCTCTTTCTTCTTGGTCTCATAAATTGAGAACTTTCCCAAATGAATCTCTTCTTCGGTCAGTGCCACACTCAAGTCGATTGCCTCAGTGATTGTTGGAGGCTTAGAAGTAGTTACCATGCTGAGAATCTAAGGTGCCAAACCCCAGATGAAATGTTCGATCCTCTTGAACTCTGGTTCTACCAAGTAGGGGACAACATGAGACAAATCGTGGAATCTTTGAACATACTCAGCTATCTTAGGACCATCCATTTTCAAATTCCAAAATCCAGTTTCCAATTTCTGAATTTCTACCCTCGAACAATACTTCTTCCGCATTAGCTATTTCAACTCATCCCATGTTAGAGCATACGCTGCAGCCTCACCTAGAGTCTGAACCTGAAGGTTCCACCATGACAGAGCTCCATCTAGGAATAGTCCAGAAATGTAAGTGACTTGATGCTCCGGAGCACACTTACTCATTCGCAGCACAGAATCTGTCTTCTCAGGCCATCTTACAAAAGCTACAGCACCTCCAGTGCCGTCAAAGTTCAGAGGCTTACAGTCTAGGAACTGCTTGTAAGTACAGCCTGTACACGAGTAACATCATCATTCATAGAAAGCATTAGCAAAACGCACTTGGAAATGTCTAAACGTATTGTAATGTGTCTTAGGTGACTTAGACATTACCGTGAGGTGGGTTATTCCCTGAGGTACCTCCGCTGTGTTCGGAGCATAGGGCCTCATGTTGTGCGATTACCTGTGAAATTCGTTCTTGTAGTTCTGCCTCGGTTGTGGGCAACTGAGTGTTCCTTCGAGGAGGCATCTTCTAAAGAGAAGATTGTATAGGTTAGGTCTTATTCGTATAATAACCATATATTACGTATGTGTAATAGCATTTATCATAGTAGGCAAACATATAACATCACAATCATAGCACAAACAGGTAAATTAACAACGTATTTAATGAGAACGTGACGATTGAGCTTTCATCAATCATCGACCACAAAATATTGTTACATGTTTTACAAGTGTATCATATCAAAAGGAACACAGGGTCACACTACCCTTGTCCAACAAGTCTATCAATCTACAAAAGTCATACAATTAAAAGGTGGTCTCCAAAAGGCTTCACAAGCTCGGCCCAATAGTGGTGTTCTCATCAAAAGCAATGCAACCTACATAAAACCAAAAACCAACTATGCTGATGGTGGTAGTGGAGGAGGAGGTGGAGGAAAGAAAAGCAAGCTGCGCACATGCGCAAGCTCCTCCTCAAGCTCATATACATGTCGCAGCAGATAACTGATCTGCTGCTCGACGGTGAGAAATCGAGCATCAAACTCTGGAAACGGAGTAAGAGGTGCAGGTGGATGTGAAAACGGAGATGGTGATGAATGAGGGGGAACAAAAGCAGGATGACAAGGACATGGTAAAGGACGCGGTGTCATCTCAAGCTCCAAAATCCTACAACTCATAATCTCAAACTGAAGCTGAAGCGATAAAAGCAACTCATCCTGTGTATAACCAACAAAATGAGAGGGATGGTAGGGATCTGAAATCAGCATAGAGTACGGTGGGAACCATCAGAGTGGCTCATCAAGCGGTGAAGAAGTAAAAGGATCAAAAGGTGCAGACTGGGGAATGTGTGGAAAAGCTGCTGAAACATGAGGGTCATGACTAGGCTGCTGGCCTGAAGTACCTTCCCTGGACGGGGTGCGGGTATGTCCTGCAAGAAAACAATAGGTAAATCAACACGATGGACATCAGACTCCACATGATGAAAAGGAGCAACATCAGCGGGTGCGGGTGCAAGTGGAGGGATAAGTGGCTCAATAACATGAGGGTCAATGGGTGTAGGAGCTGGATCAGGTATGAGGGGTGCAATGTCTGGTATGCCAAAAGGAATAGGGTCATGATCAGGTAAGGGCTCAGGATCAGTAGGTGCAACATCAGGCTGATCAACAGGAATAAAATCTAGCTCAAGATCAAACTCGGGATCGTGTGGAGGAGATGGTACAGCTGACATGGCCGTATCATCATCAGAATCAGTGGCATAGCGTCGTAATCCAACTACCTGCAAGGCGGAAGATGTCACAGACTCAAAGGAATCTGAGACAGAGTGTAAACTAGTATCAGAGGAAATATCAATAACGGGAATCTCAAGAAGTGGAATAGCAACAATGTCCTCATCTAGCTCTCCATCACCGTGGGCGTCATCGGGAGGACCATCAACAAACAGAACAACATCATCATCGAGCAGATCATCAAAAGACCAATCCTCATGAGGGATGACCACTAAAGGAACAGGAGCGAGGATCGGTGCCACAATATGCTCACCATCGGGATGCCCGATGAAAAGATGATCATGGACTGGAATAGGAATAACAAAAGGATCCTCGTTTGGAATACCATCAGCAAGCGGTAAGTCATCTCCAAAATTAGGCAACGCAAACGACTGAAAGTCGTCGTCGTCGTCTGATAACATATATGGGTCGCTCTCAGTATCGGATGTAAAGATCTCTGGCTCTGGTGCGATCTCGTCATCAGAAACAATAGCCATGGGGTCATCAGTGTCAAACAATCCACTCTCGGATGAAGACATTGTGTCTGTAACAGAACAATCATAACATATGCACATAAATTAACCACTAACATTTAGTATGCAAGCAAAGTCAATGTATCATGAAATCATGTATACTCGTGATTCCTCACGAACCCTTTCTATCTCAACTAGTCTACCAGTCTACCCCCATGCAGACTAGACTTCCAATATGACCTTGCATTGTGTTTCGTGTCTTTTCCTTTTATAAAAACATTTGTTCCCTGGATCTGGGCGTTTTGTATATGCAATGAAAACATGTTGTAAAAATATTTCGGTGAGAGCCCTAATGATTGTAGTCTAGTCTCGAGAAAGAATCCTAGTTCGCTACAATCGAAGCTCTGATACCAAACTGTCACACCCTGACTTTTGCGGAAGCGGGATTATGTGTGACTTGCTTAATATCATTTCATTCAACCATAACAAACATCTATATGATAAAACTAAAGATGATCATCCATTGATTAAGTTTTGAAACATCACAAACAACATTGTTTTAGAATCCAAACATAGACTTCAAATTTAAATTAAAAACCATGCAAATTGTTTTAGAAACCAGGACTCGACAAAAGACTTTAATAAAAACCAGGTTTTGAATTATGTATCGTATCGAGGATAAGACACACAATCCAAACCCTAAGACTCCGGATGACATCTTTTATTCCCAACATCACTTGAAACATCCAAACGCCCGCCAGATCCACATTTAATTCCCTGAAATACATGTTGTTTGAAAACATCAACAAAAGTTGAGCGAGTTCATGTGTTTCGTATGTGTGCGCGAATAAACCTTTGTAATCATTATAAGTATGTATGTTTTGTAATCCCGGTATGAAAGAGAATATGAACAGATCGATTAACGATTTGCAAGGTTATAAATCTGTGTGTAATGATGTAGGAAGGCTCAATCCTTTGCGTATTTCGTACCGGGCCTCCCGGCTGGAACGACATAGTCACCACATGCGGTCAACTCGCGGACCTATGGGTGGGGCTCGCAACACCCAAATAGATCTATCACTCATGCCCCTCGGTCCTTAACAAGGATTAATGGTCTCGAGAAAACGCCTACCTATTCACATGATCTAACAGTTCATTTCTTGACTAACCATACCTTTTGTAATCATAATCATTTGTAACATGTATTTCACCCCCGAAGTTATAAAACGAAAACAGTTAAAAGAAAAGGGGGACATGAACTCACAGTTTTGCGTTCTTCAATCCGACTGTAACTCAAAGTTTCCTCTGGAGTACACGACTACCTACAACATACTACGGTCTATTAGACGAGCGGGTCGTGCCTCGACTTAGTATTAATTAGTGTCTTTGAGTTACGTTTCATTGTGTCTTCAATATTACTCCAAGTTATATAATTATTTGTTAGAATAATAAATATTTTAACTTAAATTATACTTGTTAAATTTTGGAATAATAGTTAAAATAATATATATTACTTGTCACTTTTTATGTATTTACACATGTATATCCATCCCAAGGATGGGTGTATTTGTATTCGTATTCTTATACTTGTATATTTTTGCCAAGTATCGGTGGCGTATTCCGGTGTGTATCTATACGTACGAAAATACGTATTTTCTTGTAATTGTTAAAGATTCTTATACTTAATTTTGTATTAATTTTTCCGGAATAATATCTTTAATAAAAATACATCAATATATATTTCCAAAATATATATTTTGAGAAATATTACTTAGAAAAATTATTTATAATTTTTCCCTTGACAAAAATATCTATAATTCTCACACAAGTCTCAAAAATAATATATTTCCAAGTCTAACTTAGAAAATATATATAAATTCATTTTTCATTCAAAAATAATATATTTCACATTTGTTTAAGAAAATACGTTTTTCCCAAAAATAATGTATTTCATGTTTGTTTGAGAAAATATATATTTTTCTTCCAAAAATAATACATCTTCTAATAATTCCAAGAAAAATATATATATTTTTACTTGCCAAAAATAATATATTTTCTCCTTGTTAAAAACATGATATATTTTGTAATACTTGTAAAAATCATATTTTTGTTCTCTTGGTGTCCAAACATTATTTACCAAAATATATTTACGAATAAACTTTCCGGAATATTTTGTAAGTTATATTCCTTTGTTCGGTTTCACCAATATTTTGGGTATTCTTTTTATATTTATTCCTTGAAATTTTGGTAATATTTTGGATTGTAATTTTTGGTATTTTGATGAGTTATATTATTTCAAGTACTAAAATAATATAACTAATACACATAATATACAAATAATCACACACATGGTGACTTCTAAATATATATTTTCTAAATACGTATTTAGTCACTTTTGTTTATAAAAATCAAACTCCAATATTTTTAATTTTTGTAACAAAATTTATGGCAAACTTTATGTGAAATCCATGGTTTAAAATACACTTGTAAATATTTGTTTAAAAATATTTTTCTAAGTGTTTAATTTTTAGAAATATTTTGCCATAGTTACCCCTAAAAATGGAGGTTTCCATGCCTTCAAGGCATATCATTTTCTTTTGTAAATCAACACAATCAATAACAAATCAATCTACACTTACAAATTTTGCCAAAATCAAGCAGAAACTATTACCTCATGAACTTGTAAATTTATAAAAATGTGTAGTAACTTACGAGTGTATTTAGTAAGTCTTGTTACCCTTTAAAGTGTGGTTGTTTCTTTAGAAACATCATTTTTAAAGAAATTAGTTCTTTACAACTTGTAATCACATTTTCTAAAAATACTTCTTCTTGGATTTTTCTTGTGACATATGTGTTCCTACACTTAATTAACCTCTAAAAACATGGTTGATTTCTTTAAGAACCAAGATTAAGTAAACTTTGTATTTTTAATTTGATTTCTTGAAAATCATTCTTGAAATCATAGATTTACAAGACTTACACCTTACTTTGATCATTACTTAACAAGAAAACAACTTATTTTTTCAAGTTCATGATTTACATGAGGATGATCTCTTGATCTTTAACATTTTCATCCTCTCATCTTGCTAGATTATGTTTTTAATCATCATCTAGCAAGATCATGTGATGATCTACATCATTAACATAAGTAAACAACAATCTACAAGCATAACAACACATAAACATCAAGATTTCTTATGATTTTAAGCTTATGTTCATGTTTTAGGTTCAAGATTGTTAGTTTTCTTCTAGATTAACATCATGTATCTACTTTTAACCAACAAAATATGATGTAAAATGAGGAGTATAGTGTTCTTACTACTAGCTCATGGCTAGGGATGATCAATGGAAGAAATGAAGTGGATAAAAGCAAATGGTGAAGGTCCTTTAGCTTCCAAAGGCTCCAAGCTTCCTTGTGCACCTTCTAACACCTTTGTATGTATGTAGAATTGGATGAAGATGAAGTGATGATGGTGGTTGTGTGCTTGATGTTCTAGGCCGAACTCAAAGAAGAAAGGAAGGAGAAGAGTGGTGTGTTATAAGTTATGAGAATGAATGAGAGTTTGATATTTGGTTAATATATAAATCCAACAACACAAGATTTTCCAATGGTTTTAGTGTCTAATAAGAACCAACATGATCTAGTATTTTAACAAAATAAAATCCCAATGTGGGGACCTTGTTGGGCCGTAAACTAGGTGGGGGGTATAGGCTAGGTTTAAACTATAAGTTAGTTATTATGGTTAGAATCCAAGTATTAGTTAGGTATTTTAGTTACTAGGTGTTATATTGTGTGTTATGATGTTCGAGGACCATAACTAGCTTGGTAATGTTAAAACAATGCTTCTAGTGAAAATTTGGTGTTTCGGGTAATGTCCGGTTGTTCGGTTGGTTACCGATTCGTTAAGGTGCTAAACTATGCAGTTTGGTGTGCTTTATGTCACCCTTTTGTGACAGTTTTGATTCCCGACACTTAGGAATGCATTCAGGACCATTTAATCATATTTCTGCATGATATTAAAGTGTTTAAATGTTGAATTTTGCTGAATTCTGCAGGATTCTGCAGTTTATGTGAGTTTTAGGCACTTTCCGGCACTTAAACTATCTCTAGGAACGCAGTTTTGTGATCCTTACTTTCCTACACACTATACTAGTGTAATACTTGGTTTCTAGCTCATTCTGTGTCTCAATACAATGTCTGTCTATTTACTGAACTCCGTCAGCATTTTTCTGATTTGTCTGATAATTGTGCTGCCGGTGTTTCGTGCATCATTTGAATCAACAAAGTTTGCATGCAGTAATGATATGTCATTAGCAATATATGATGCACATGCATGTATATGGCAATAACCGGAAAGAAATTCAAGTAATTAATTGAAATTCAGCACAGTTATTAAGCACTAATCATTGTTTAATAATTGTACGGATACCCAGAATTTTGACAGTTATCACACTCGGGTCCTCGACAGCCTAACTTGTAGCGAGTATTCGGGCAGTACTCGGAGACTAGGCGGGACTTTTACAACCATGATTACGTCTACAAATCTATAAACAATCATTGGTTAGAAATACCCTGTTTTTCATGTATCTCTACTCTGCCCGTCACTTATGCGCCAACCCAACTACCAAACGACTTGATAAACTTCATTCGCAAGCCCATGCATATAACCATGAAACTCGGCCCCTTGCAACAGAAGGACCCCGGCTTGTCGTATGGATTAATACATCTTCATTCTTCTAAGTAATTCATGTTTCTCACTTGCATAGAATTTGGAGATAGTTCATGCATTTTGTTTAGTCACGTTACCCACTTTACCTATATTTTAGGAAGAATGCATCATTTGTTTTGTTTTCGTATTTAAGTTGTAGTTGTTTTTTTAATTTGAGATATACAAAAAAATTGTCCCAACTAGGGTTTCCTTTTCTGCTTATTTCTTTGGAGATCTGGTTCTCAAATTCAACCTTAACATGTTCCCACTAAGGGGGTAGGGGCGCCCATCACTCATCACTCACAACTTCCAATCAAGTTTTGCCATGTCATCAAGCATTATTCCATCACTAGTGATGGATTTTAGTGGAAATGCCCATCACTTGTGATGGAATTCCATCACTCACAACCTCTTTTTTTTTAATTATAAATTAACAATAAAATTATAAATTTCATTTAAATTAAAAACAATATTTCTAGAAATATTTTAGACTACAATAAAAATAAAAACATACATAAAGAAAACCTACTCCTCGTCCGAATCAGGAAATTCCAAACCTAAAGAACCTATAAGTTCAATTAAATCGTATCTCTTCTCAACCGAAAGTGAATTTCTTCGTCACGCAAGTCTTGTTGGACATTTTCGGGAACTGGAACTTGTGTAGGAGGATCCAGCACCTAATCTAGAGATATTGCACGTCCGGCTTCTTTGATTAGCATATTGTGCAATATAATACATGCATATACTATGCTATGTATTGTTTTCTTATTCATCGCACGAACCGGTCGGTTTAGTATTCCCCATCTACTCTTTAAAACACCAAAAGCCCTCTCAACATCTTTTCTTGTCGATTCTTGTAACCTTTTGAACTCCTTTTCTTTAACCTCGACAGGAAATGATGGACCTTTCACAGAAACAGACCATGATGGGTAGATACCATCCACGAGAAGAAAGCCTCGTTTGTAGTATCTTCCGTTAACATAGAATGGAAAGAAGGGTGCGGTACCATCTGTTATGGTTTGAAAAAACGGCGACTTGTGCAAAACATTTATATCGTTTAAACCTGGAACACCAAAATATGAATGCCAAAACCATAAATCATTCGACGTCACCGCTTCAAGTATGATGGTTGGTCTTTTGACGTCACCCCTAAAATACGCCCCTACAACTCTCTTGAACAATTTCTCCATTCGATATGTGTTCAATCGATTTTACCGAGCATCCCTGGAAAATTGCCATCTAGCCTCATGTGCGACGTAAATACGTGAGATGTCGTGTCTCGTTGGTTTACGTAAAAACTCTTTACCATACAATTTAATGATCGTGTTACAAAAAATTACAAACATTCACGTGAAGTTCTGTCCGACATAGCTAGGTATTCATCAAATTGATCGGGAGGGTTACCTGTCGCTAGTTGGCAAATGGCGGATGTGCATTTTTGTATCGGCGTGAAACTTCATTTGCCCCTCCCGTCGTAACGTTCTTGAAACCATTCTTCAGTTGCTTCGATGTCTCCAACAATCTTTAAAAATAAATCTTTTGGTAAACGAAACCAATCTCTAAACCTTTCGGCATTGTAGACCAGATTCTCCACAAAATAATCATTCATTAACACTTCGTTGGCATGTATATGATCACGATCCACCATTTACTTCTTTGGGTGGCTCGAACTTGCTTCAAGTGCGTTATACACCGTCTCGAAAAATTCAAGCATCTCATTGTCGGGAGACGTTTGGCTATCGCTGTCCATCGGAAATGAATCCGTAGGAAAATCCTTTTGTGAAATATGTAGAATGTGTGATGTATGTTTATGTTTTGGTGTGGGTGAAATGGTATAAACTTTATGAAGAAAGTGTGAAATATATATAGATTGTTTAAGGTTTTTTTATTAATAACGGTCCAATTCCAACGGTCAAGCACCACAATGTTCGAATTTTTAAAAGTTTTAACGCGTTAAAAAGTTCGCGCATTTTGGGTTTGACGCGTGATCAAGAGGGGTGGTGGCGTTGTAATTTTTCTTGCCACGTCTGGTGGAGGGCCGATCACGGGGCGCCACGTCCCCCCTAAGGCTATGTGTTATGGGCTTGGTTAGGGGTTTTGTTGAGAAAAAAGTGTTACCACGTGACTGACACGTAGGCACACTGTTTTTCTCATCCAGAAATACTTAAAATGAGTGTAATGGGAGGGGCTTGGTTTAGGGCTTGGTTAGTGATTAGATAATCATTATTATTATTATATATATAAATATAAAATATGTAAAAACAATTAACTTAAAGTTACAAATATATTAAACATTCATAAATATAATTTGTTAAGAAGAAAAAGTTAACTAAAATATACTCTATCTGATATGTATACTAAAATAATACAAATGTTAGTTCTATCCTACGACTCGACCTAATTCCCTATAGTTATGGCTCTGATACCAATCTTTCATACCCCAACTGATGGCGGAATCATCGGGGCGTGGCACTGAGCGAAACAGATTGTTCAAGAGAATCCACAACAACTATTAAATGACAATATCTTTAATGTTAATATCCCATACTACTAACAGATAAAGTAAAAACAGTCATTACAGATAATAAGTCTAAAAAACAAGTCTATTCCGACAACTCAGATTTATTAGTGGGTTTCTAGACTTCCTAGCTTGATTTCAGCATGCATCCACTTAACCTATCACATACGTTAAAATAAAGTCAATACATAAAATGTAAAAGCAAGCGTTGACGCATAACCAGCATGTAACACGTAACGGGCGAAGCATGTAACTATCAAACAATGATTACAACTTAACCACGAGACTGCGTTGTAGAGTATGCGTGACACATGTTCAGCGAACACATGAAGTAAAGTGATGTGATCCCTAGCAACCCCTGTCCATGACAGGTGCTGAGTCCAAACTATAGTATTATTGTTGCTAGAGGCAGTATAGTGTAACACTGTATAAGCATAGTACAGGCATTCAACAAATCACGTATAACATGTGGGAGCGGTTAGTGTTTAGAAAGTGTTTGCGTTATGTGATGTGTTTTTTATATAGAACGTATGTAACACCCAAAAGTGCGTTAAACGGAAATGGGTTCGAGTATACTCACGGTGTGTGTTTTGCTAGTAAACACAATCTCGATTGGATTGAAGGGAGAGCGTTGAGTTAGCCTATGAACAGTAGCATAAGTCTTCATCAGGGCGGAATAGAGTGTAAATAGGATGTCGAACGGATGGATTCCATCCGAGCGGATGGTCATCCGGACGGATGGTCATCCGAGCGGATGGCCATTCGAATAGAATGTGCTTTATTTGTGAATCGTTAAAATTCGAAGTTTAGTTCATAACGTTTAAACAAGGAAAATTGTAAGAATCGGGTCATCCGGACGGATGGCCATTCGGTCGAATGATATGTGGTTAAAGTTTTGGTAAAATTTTCTAAGTAAAAAGTTTGTTTTGAGTTAACAGTGATGGCGAGATGACGTGTTAAACAACGAAAAAATACAGAAACCAGTGCGTTCGGCCAGATGGTCTCAGGCCATTCGGACAAAGGCGCTGCTCTCGATGAAGATTCATGTTCAACACGTTAATCGGTCCATCTCTCCGGTGGAAATCTGTTTTCAAGTCAGCTTTCGACTATAGAACAAGTCGAGAGTCTGATTGAGTCCAGATTCCATCGAAATTTGTGTAGTAAGTTGAAGAAAAGTTGAAACAGTCGAAAAAGTGTTAAAATCTTTCATAGTTTAGTTGAAAGTTGTGAAATCTCTTAGATCTGAACCAATCTTGATGAGACGGTGCTCCACAACAGTTTGCATAAATCTTCTCTATAAAGCCGCCAACAATGCCAAATTGAAATCTCAGCCAAAAATCAATCTAAATCTTCTCTTTGAAGCCGCCGGCGTCGCCACCTGAAATACGGAATCCATCTCCTTCTGCAACCGGTGATGATGAAGATGATGGTGGCACCACCGGTGGTTGCCTTCACTTGAAGATAATCAATCAAGATGTTTTCATTGGTCTAAAAGAACCCACCCCCTTAATCTCTTCTCCTCAACGCCGTGGCTCGCCCCAAGTGTTGTTTCCCGCGCCACCATGTTGTGGTATGAAGACGATGATGGCACCACTGTTTTATGTGTTACCATAGCGACCCACTCCCAGATCCGGTGCCATATCAGCTCGTTCGCTCTCAAACTATGTGTTCCCATAGCGCACCACTCCCAGATCCGGTGCCACATCAGCTCGTTTGCGCCCAGCATACAACAACATGGTGGCGCGGCTGACGGCTCGGGCACAAAACTTGGGGGGAACCCCGGTGTTGAGGAGAAGAAATTGAGGGGATTTGATCTTTTTGAGACAAAACAAAGTTGGAAATCTACGGCTGATTTGACAAAGTCAAACCAATTTTGTAAACCAAAAGTTGATTTGTCAAACAAAACATTCAAAATGAATCAAGGTTTTATCAAAGGAATGTTTTAAAAGGACAAATTTGGGTGGTCAAAAAACAAAAGACTTATGTGAGTGATAATAAAAGGAAAATCGATTCAACCAAGAAGGTTGAAAATAAGAGCGACAAAGGTTTTGTAAAAAATGACAAAGATTTTCTGAAATTGAACAATTCATACTGTGTCACTATACCTAAGGTCAAACAGGCATGGGTTGCATTATTCAAGTAATTGAGTAGTTTGAATATGCGGGTGCTCCAGATGTTAGCTGAATGTCAACAAGGAGAGCAGAGGAGTAGCCTGACACGGCATGAGGATCCCTGTGAATGAAAAACAGGGAGTTTGTTTGTTTTTGTAAATAAATAAAACATAAACCAAAAAAACAACTAAAAAAATAGGAAAACATAAAAAGTAAAAAATGTGTTTTTATTTTAACAAAAGCAGAAAAATGAAAAATATGTTTTGAAGGAAAATGCTGAAACCCTCATGGCTGAACAAACATGATTTATTTCACAAGTGGTTGAAAATGGTTTTCAAACTGTTAAATATCAATGTGTTGTAAATCATGGGGGTACTTTATGCAAAATAGAGCATGTGTTGCAGAAAATGGATGGCGAGACGAAGCTATCTGCAGCAGGTTGTCAAATTTTCTTTAAATGTTTTGGATTTTAGGGGGAGTAATAATTTTGAAAATACAAAAAACATTTGAAAATTTTAAAAAGCCAAAATCATGAGAAAATCAAAAAGAGTTCTTATTGTGTTATTCTTCAGAACGTTACTAGGATCGCTTGAAGATTTTATGTTATCTTGGACCTCTATGTGATTATGTGATTATTTGTTATTTGTGTGATTATTGAACGCAATGTCCAAGACGAGTACATTCATTAACTCTAATCGAGCCGACCGGGAGTATATTATGGTGTTAAAGGTGATGACCTAGATGCCATAGGTATATTGACCCGTCTCCTATGCATGAGATGCTCATGGTACATGGGATGTACCTCGTGGGACGTTAGAAACTGTGTATGTATGGCCAGACTTGAATGTACACCCCTTTGTTTGCTAGGATTTACACTAAGATCTTAGTATAACGTAGTGCCATAAAAAACAATTTTTACATACTTGGTGACACTTTTAAAGATTCACAAGTTCTGAAGGTTTAAACACCTTGAGATACTTTGAATATCCCTACTCACACTTTGAATCCCACAAAATTTCCAACACCAAACGATGTTCCGCGTATTTGGAATCTAGAACTTTGCTTATCTTTCAATCATTTCAATTACACTCTACGGTCTCCTTTGAATAAATTTCGGGACGAAATTTCCTAAAGTAGGGGAGACTGTAACCCTTGTGTAAAATTCTGGGCTTTCAAAAACTTTTTCGTTTGAAAGCAATTCGATAACCGATACTTAAACGTAATCCGATTAACGCGGTGTACACTCTAGAACAAGAACATAAGCCACACATACCCTAAATACCCATAATATAACTTAGAAATAAGTTTCGAAGGGTTAGGAATGACAGAAACACACTTATTCAAGTTCAAGGATTATTTCCGACAAACTATGAAAGTCTGCCGATTCTCGTATTTCTAAATATAAACCTCATATACAAATCCGAATATTTTTTGTACTCGATAAAATCTTATATTTTATTGACAAGAATCCAAAAATATCGATCGTTGCGAGATTTTGATCATTTTCGTGTTCGTTGAGGTGTTTTACATATGCCTTAACGCCCTTATGTAACCGTGCAACCGAACGAACCGACATCCATGACACTTTCAGACAAAAACCAAGTTACATATGCCTTAACGCCCTTATGTAACCTAAAAAGTGGGTTATAAGGGGTTAAAAGTGTCAAAACTCAACAAAATAAACAGGGGCCTGTTCTGCCAATTTTTGAAAGTATGTTGGAGTGGTGGCGTCACGCGACGACAGGGGGATCTTCCCCGTCGCGCCACACGAGGCCCCTAACTGTGCAGAAGGTTTCGACCAGCAACAGCTGGTTGCAGCACTTGAATTCTTTTGATTTCTTTATAATGCTTGGAGCCCAAGATGTGTGTTCATCAAGTATTAATCAGGTCTTGACACTTGTGTTGATCTTGCTTAATCCTTGCAAACTCCTTGGACATGTGTCATGATCATAAAACTCCAAGACAAGTATAAATAGCCATCCTAATTCACTTCAAAATTTGCTCATTTTCACATAATTCTTCTCCCACCTTCTTGGAGCTTGCTTCTATCCTTTGGAGGCCTCCTATCTGAGATCTTAAGTGTTCCTTAACACAAATAAGTTCTCATCCTTAGTCTATTACATTTATTTTAGCTATTTGGAGCTAAAAGTCAGACAGTTGACTTTTTGTTTAACTTTCGGTTCTGACCATAATTGGTCAAGTCAAAGTTCAATTGAACTTTGCAACGTAATCGTAATCACGAAGGTTATAATCCCTTGCGATTGCACCTTCTGATTACCAACTTTACTAGTCGAAGTGTCGAGTCAAAGTTTCAGTCAAAAATGCACATTTTGTGCATTTTACGACGGAACTATTTTCGGGTATCAAAACATTAAGTTTTGATACCAAATTAGTTTTACAACTTAGCTAGACATGTTTTGACATGTCTAACTCGTCACTTCTAGTTTAGTGCTTATTTAGGGTTGTAAGTCGAGCGGTCTTGACCACCGCTTTGACTTTCGAATCCGACCCGTTTGGTCGATCTTAGGATCCAACCAAACACATATTTGTGACCATAGTTGTATAGGGAATAACCTACTGAGGTTATACCTTAGGGTCTCGTCGTTTGGATAGTGTTATGATAAGTTGATTGTTATATGCCTAAAAATGACAAAAATGCCCTTTTTGCGCATAAATCCATTTTAAGCATATGTAACCAACTTTTTGACATATAAATTGATGTTGCAACATTATTAAACATGTTTTGGCATATAAGACTTGTTTGACCATCCGATCATACTTTTACGCAAATGACACGTTAAAGTAGCGTAAACTAGCTTAACAGGTCATAACGGGTCAAAAGCACTTAGGATCACTTCCAACTCAGAATGTTGAGTTTGTTAAACCATATCATATGAGTTCTAACACTCATTTGGTTTATAAGACCTCATTCTATCCGATTCCCCGATCTATGTCCCGTTACACTAACATGTAGTTATCCAATACACTAGGAACCACTTCAACATTTGAACTCTTGATCCTTTAAGCTTTGTTATATCATTCGAAAAAGACCTATACGCAACCCCAAGTGAGTACATAGTTCCCCTCTTTTACGTTTTTCAAATGTTTTGGGGTGATTCATATGTGTAACCAATTTATTTTCAAATGTATGGCATATATGTGTTTACTAAGTGCTTTCTGTGTATTATTCCGTGTCACACCCCGACCACGTGGAACATACAAAACGTGGCGGAAACGTCGGGGAGTGTTGTAACAGAATTAATTGTTTCAAATCCATGGCAATTGAAGTTTCGTTTTATTGATTAAAAGTGTTACAATGTCTTAACAAACAAAGAAATACAACATAATTAACTAGTCTTGCATCTTTTATTGTCACTAAAGCCCAAGTCTGTCTAAGTGTATCTTGATCATCTTATGCAACAGCTCCTGAAAAACACATGTGAAAATATGGTACGTCAGCATAAAAATGCCGGTGAGATACATAGGTTTTGTGAAAATAGGTTTCATGACTTATGTTTGAGAAAATGTTTAGTCATGAACCTTGTTATTTGCTTTGTTTTGTAAATCATTTGAAAATCGATAAGATCAGATGATATGTATAAATAATGTATAATGTATGGTTAAATGAATAACCATGTAAAATGAGTTTGTATTAGATAAGTTGTTTGTAAATCAATGTCTTGTGAAAAATATGTTATTTGTATAAAATGTTCTATGTCTCAACCTGAAATGATTCAAATAACGCTACAATATGTAATACAATACAAACACTTATATATAGGAAGTACCAGCGGCGTATCCACCATGCTTGTATCATATTACACACGCCTCGTTACTTAATCACTTACTCAAACCAAACCAACAATGTACAATGTCTATGTTTAAACCAATTGCCAAAATGTAAGCATGTAATGAATAATAAGTGTACTAAGTATGCAACAACATACATACATAGCATGTAAACTGAAATATCTGTACTAAGTATGCAACAACAAACATACATAGCATGTGAACTGAAGTATATGTACTAAGTATGCAACAACAAACATACATAGCATGTGAACTGAAATATATGTACTAAGTATGCAACAACAGACATACATAGCATGTGAACTGAAATATCTGTACTAAGTATGCAACAACAGACATACATAGCATGTGAACTGAGATAATGTGTCCATATGCTGAGTAAACATATGCAACAGAAATGTAATGTAAAACGATGTACTAAGTATGCTAAGTTAACATACAAAGCAGAAAAGTCATGTAAATCAATGTACTAATAGTGTACTAATGAACATAACCAGTATATGATGTGAAAATAGGAAAGCATGAAAGTAACAAGTAGGCACATGTGTTCCACCCCAAAACAGTTTGGAAAACAGTAAAAGAGGGGTCTATGTACTCACTTGAGATTGCTCAGTAGTCCTTGAGTAACAACCAAACAATGCTAGAGATCGCGGAATATCAAACGGCACCTAATATAGGTAACTACATTAATAAACCGGACCTAAATCGGAAGACTGGGTAGCATTAGGGTTTGTAAACCAAACGAGTGTGGAGACTCGTGTGATATGGTTTAACAAAGCCTACATACTAAATGAAACCTAACATAACTGTCTACGACCCATTACGACCCGTTTAGGAAGCTTATGCTACTTTAACGCGTCGTTCGCGTGAAACGCGTTCGGACCGCCTAACTAGTCCTATGACAAGTATTATATGCCTAAACATGTTACATAATCAGTTACGTGACAAAAGTTTAGGTTACATATGCTAAATTACCAATTATGTATGAAAAGGGTATTCTGGTAATTTACCTAAGGCATATAAACTACCTATCATACAACTACTTAAACGCCGTGACCATAAGGTATAACCTCGGAAGGTTATACCCTACACTATGGCCACCTAATGTATTTGGTCGGATCCTAATGATCGACCAAACTGGGTCGGGTTCGAGGTATAAGCGATTTATTAGATCGCTTACCCTACGACCCTAGACAACGTGGTAATCAGTAGGCATAGTCCCAAAGGACTATGACCATCGTGATTACAATCACGTTGCGAAGTTCAAACGAACTTCGCATTGACCATTACTGGTCAACGCTGAAAGTCAAACAAAGTTTGGCTTTCTGACTCGAAAAGCAGTAAAATAAGGAAAAGAACGAAAGAATACTTACGAAGGGTCCAAGAATGGAAGGTTTGGATCCGAACACTCTCAGGTATGAAGTGTTAAACACGACAACTTAGAGAGCAAGTTCAGATTCAAAGGTGTGAGTTTTTGGTTGTGATGTTGGTTAGTATTTATAGGAAATGGTCCACCGCTAGGATCGTTTCTTGGAAAAGGAGGCAATGATCAAGGCCGTACACTTGTCGGAATGTTATGGTGCCACAAATGCTCCATAACTTAGTGATTAAGCAAGTTGCAAACATGTGGTTGTGGTTAAACCTGCTGAAAACAGGCTGTTAAACATTGCACCTGGTCTGCAGACCCCATACGCATCGTATGGTATACATACCATACGCATCGTATGGTGCAAGTTTGGCAGAATTACAGTTTTGGTCCCTGAACTGTATTTTGGCCATTTTTGACACGTTTAAGGCCCGTTAACCCCATTTCAAAGCTCTAAAATGAAGTTAAAGTATAGGGAACTTAAAACATGCTCAAAAATATCTCGGATGTCGGTTCGTTTAGCCGTACGAACGCGATGTTCGCTTAATTACGACGGAATGCGCATAAGCGCGAAAAACGATCCAAATGACGAAACGAACGGATTTTTCTTAAGGCGAACACTAAAATATAATGTAGTCATGCTTACATAAATTTTTGGATGTCCGAATGTATGCAGAACGTGAGTTACGCGTAAAGATGCAAACTTGTGCACTTTTTGACACTTTTAGTCCCTGAATGACACAAAAGTTTATTTTAGCATACCGAACACCTCAAAGCCTATTTCTAAGCTATGTAAAGGATATTTATGGTATGTTTAACTTATGGTCATGTTCCGGAAAGTCTGTTACAGTTCAAATTGGCATACTTTCGCAGTTTGTCAACTTTAGTCCCTGTAAGCGATTAAACTTTGATTTCACCACACCAAACCTTCCAAAACTTATATCTAAGTTATGTAAAGGTTATTTAAGGTATGTTAAGCCTATTTCACTATTCTGGAGTGTTCGTTGGATTAAACTGGTTATATCTACACATCAGAGCGCGTATAACCCTCCAGAAAGCGATTTAAAGCTTGAAATTGAACAAGAATTGATATGTGTAAACGATACACATATTTTTACAAATCCCAAGTATGAAATACTATATTTCATTGGTTTGGCATTTGTCTGATGGTTGGAGTGACACGGGTGTTACAGTCTCCCCTACTTTAGGAAATTTCGTCCCGAAATTAATTCGTAGGAGTCTAACTGTGGCTTTGTGTCAAATAACCACCAGAGATAAGAAAGGTATAATCCTGTTATTTCTCTTTAACGGACATTCTTCAGAATTGAAAAATGAACGGAGTTATTTTCAACAGGCATTCTTTAGAAACAAAAATGAACGGAATAGTCATTTTACATCTTCAGAAACAAAAATGAACCGAATAGTCATTTTACATCTTCAGAAACAAAAATGAACCGAATGAGTCATTTTACATCTTCAGAAACAAAAATGAACCGAATAGTCATTTTACATCTTCAGAAACAAAAATGAATGGAATAGTCATTTTACATCTTCAGAAACAAAAATGAACCGAATGAGTCATTTTACATCTTCAGAAACAAAAATGAACCGAATGAGTCATTTTACATCTTCAGAAACAAAAATGAACCGAATGAGTCATTTTACATCTTCAGAAACAAAAATGAATGGAATAGTCATTTTACATCTTCAGAAACAAAAATGAACCGAATGAGTCATTTTACATCTTCAGAAACAAAAATGAACGGAATAGTCATTTTACATCTTCAGAAACAAAAATGAACCGAATGAGTCATTTTACATCTTCAGAAACAAAAATGAACCGAATGAGTCATTTTACATCTTCAGAAACAAAAATGAACCGAATGAGTCATTTTACATCTTCAGAAACAAAAATGAATGGAATAGTCATTTTACATCTTCAGAAACAAAAATGAACCGAATGAGTCATTTTACATCTTCAGAAACAAAAATGAACGGAATAGTCATTTTACATCTTCAGAAACCAAAAATGAACCGAATAGTCATTTTACATCTTCAGAAACAAAAATGAACCGAATAGTCATTTTACATCTTCAGAAACAAAAATGAACCGAATGAGTCATTTTACATCTTCAGAAACAAAAATGAACGGAATACATGACAAAATTCGCTGTGGTCTCTGTGCACTGAATTTCCATAATTATGTACGCGTCCATAATTACGTAATTCCTTGCACAGTCCGCACAGTGCATTTCATGATGTGTAGGGGAAGAAAATATCAAACCTGTGATGAGTGTGACTAGACTACCATAGGGTCCTTTTAATCAGATCAACACATGATCTTTTTAATTAGACCTCCAAGGAGTCCTTTCAGCTATATCATCATTTGATATACTTAACCAGATTTTTGGATCAATCTGTTTAACTAGACCACTCAAGGGGTCTAATTATAGAATAGTACAATAAAATCCAAGGGACTTAACTACAACGTAGAAGCCCATTGAGGATTTAATATAGTACCTTTGGATATCCTACTATGAATCCCTTATACGAAGATATGGAAGATTCTATGAGGATTTGGATGACAAAACTTGGATTACACAAAAACATAAAAGGAAACACATAAGCACATAATCACATAGTTGTTTAACTTGTTTATTAATTTGTTATCTTTGGACGCGGATACTTAAAGCACACCAGGAATCCAATTCGTGGATTTCATTTGGCACTTTAATCATTTCAAGAATCTATCTATGAAGATAGGATAATCTTAAAAGGAATTCGGCTTTGTCCTTATTGAATTGTGATGTACGTATTGAATCATACAAAGAATTCAATTAAGGACTCCGATGAATGATACCCATCCACAAGGATCTAATTATGAGGATAGAAAGATCCTACATGGATTTTTTTTTTGAAGTTTGTGTAACGAGAGTGTTCCGACACCTTGCACTAGGCGTGCTTACGTCGATACACAAGGTAGAAAGTTCATGAGGTTGAGGCGCCAGATATGTCAAGCGACATATGAAGCAGAGTTTGAAGGTTGAACAGCAGCAGGATTTGTAACAGCTTTGCTTTGGATTGCAAAGCGGCACATGTTAACCAAATGTCTCCATCGTCCACCGTGGGTACATTTGAAACAAGGTATTTGGTTCGGATGATGGCAGTGGTATTAATTGCACCAAGGAGCAGTTCCCTTATACGGCTTCATCCCTGAGGCGAGTCATGGTGATAGCTAAGTCAACGGTCCTCTGGAGTACGACGCCTACTCGCTGAGTAATTGCAGCACCTGGTTCGGACATTGTTGTTGCGATGAAGAAGCATCTTGAAGATAATGAAAGGCATAGGAGGAAACAAGCGAAAGATAGTCAAAAGAAAATGACAAGGCATGAAGATTGCGACCATTTGTTTGTTACCAAAGGCAAACAAATGAGATAGTGACTAATCAAAATAAGCGGGTCAATATAATGTATCGCGAAGACATGCTCGCCTATAAGTGAACACTCATCCCAAGAATTCCCAGGTAAGCACAACTGGTCTCGCGTCTGGTTGAGATGTATACGAAGTGCTTGCCTAGACAGAAAACCCAGAATACAGGCATTCACCCTTCCAGTTTGCACGTGTTCACATTATTAGAAACCCAAAACCTTGACGAGATTTTGAAAACTCAAAGGGGTTCAAAACCTTATAACAGAGGGTTCAAAACCTTACAATAGAGGGTTCAAAACCTAGTAATCAATCATCCTAGAACAGATGATTAGTTTTCAAAGCGGTTTTGAAATTTTTGTTCTTGTTGTGGTCGTCGCCTAAGGATAGGTGACGGTATTGTTTTATGACTAAACGCAAGTAAACTCGCGTTAGGGTCCTAAGAAAGTTATAGACTAGGTCAAAGCATTACTAATAAC
Source organism: Helianthus tuberosus (assembly GCA_030545235.1). NCBI lineage: Eukaryota > Viridiplantae > Streptophyta > Magnoliopsida > Asterales > Asteraceae > Helianthus > Helianthus tuberosus. The sequence continues at coordinate 98,316,402 of CM060367.1, forward strand.
CTAATTCCCTATAACCATTGGCTCTGATACCATCTTTTCTGTCACACCCCGACCACGTGGAACATACAAAACGTGGCGGAAACGTCGGGGAGTGTTGTAACAGAATTAATTGTTTCAAATCCATGGCAATTGAAGTTTCGTTTTATTGATTAAAAGTGTTACAATGTCTTAACAAACAAAGAAATACAACATAATTAACTAGTCTTGCATCTTTTATTGTCACTAAAGCCCAAGTCTGTCTAAGTGTATCTTGATCATCTTATGCAACAGCTCCTGAAAAACACATGTGAAAATATGGTACGTCAGCATAAAAATGCCGGTGAGATACATAGGTTTTGTGAAAATAGGTTTCATGACTTATGTTTGAGAAAATGTTTAGTCATGAACCTTGTTATTTGCTTTGTTTTGTAAATCATTTGAAAATCGATAAGATCAGATGATATGTATAAATAATGTATAATGTATGGTTAAATGAATAACCATGTAAAATGAGTTTGTATTAGATAAGTTGTTTGTAAATCAATGTCTTGTGAAAAATATGTTATTTGTATAAAATGTTCTATGTCTCAACCTGAAATGATTCAAATAACGCTACAATATGTAATACAATACAAACACTTATATATAGGAAGTACCAGCGGCGTATCCACCATGCTTGTATCATATTACACACGCCTCGTTACTTAATCACTTACTCAAACCAAACCAACAATGTACAATGTCTATGTTTAAACCAATTGCCAAAATGTAAGCATGTAATGAATAATAAGTGTACTAAGTATGCAACAACATACATACATAGCATGTAAACTGAAATATCTGTACTAAGTATGCAACAACAAACATACATAGCATGTGAACTGAAGTATATGTACTAAGTATGCAACAACAAACATACATAGCATGTGAACTGAAATATATGTACTAAGTATGCAACAACAGACATACATAGCATGTGAACTGAAATATCTGTACTAAGTATGCAACAACAGACATACATAGCATGTGAACTGAGATAATGTGTCCATATGCTGAGTAAACATATGCAACAGAAATGTAATGTAAAACGATGTACTAAGTATGCTAAGTTAACATACAAAGCAGAAAAGTCATGTAAATCAATGTACTAATAGTGTACTAATGAACATAACCAGTATATGATGTGAAAATAGGAAAGCATGAAAGTAACAAGTAGGCACATGTGTTCCACCCCAAAACAGTTTGGAAAACAGTAAAAGAGGGGTCTATGTACTCACTTGAGATTGCTCAGTAGTCCTTGAGTAACAACCAAACAATGCTAGAGATCGCGGAATATCAAACGGCACCTAATATAGGTAACTACATTAATAAACCGGACCTAAATCGGAAGACTGGGTAGCATTAGGGTTTGTAAACCAAACGAGTGTGGAGACTCGTGTGATATGGTTTAACAAAGCCTACATACTAAATGAAACCTAACATAACTGTCTACGACCCATTACGACCCGTTTAGGAAGCTTATGCTACTTTAACGCGTCGTTCGCGTGAAACGCGTTCGGACCGCCTAACTAGTCCTATGACAAGTATTATATGCCTAAACATGTTACATAATCAGTTACGTGACAAAAGTTTAGGTTACATATGCTAAATTACCAATTATGTATGAAAAGGGTATTCTGGTAATTTACCTAAGGCATATAAACTACCTATCATACAACTACTTAAACGCCGTGACCATAAGGTATAACCTCGGAAGGTTATACCCTACACTATGGCCACCTAATGTATTTGGTCGGATCCTAATGATCGACCAAACTGGGTCGGGTTCGAGGTATAAGCGATTTATTAGATCGCTTACCCTACGACCCTAGACAACGTGGTAATCAGTAGGCATAGTCCCAAAGGACTATGACCATCGTGATTACAATCACGTTGCGAAGTTCAAACGAACTTCGCATTGACCATTACTGGTCAACGCTGAAAGTCAAACAAAGTTTGACTTTCTGACTCGAAAAGCAGTAAAATAAGGAAAAGAACGAAAGAATACTTACGAAGGGTCCAAGAATGGAAGGTTTGGATCCGAACACTCTCAGGTATGAAGTGTTAAACACGACAACTTAGAGAGCAAGTTCAGATTCAAAGGTGTGAGTTTTTGGTTGTGATGTTGGTTAGTATTTATAGGAAATGGTCCACCGCTAGGATCGTTTCTTGGAAAAGGAGGCAATGATCAAGGCCGTACACTTGTCGGAATGTTATGGTGCCACAAATGCTCCATAACTTAGTGATTAAGCAAGTTGCAAACATGTGGTTGTGGTTAAACCTGCTGAAAACAGGCTGTTAAACATTGCACCTGGTCTGCAGACCCCATACGCATCGTATGGTATACATACCATACGCATCGTATGGTGCAAGTTTGGCAGAATTACAGTTTTGGTCCCTGAACTGTATTTTGGCCATTTTTGACACGTTTAAGGCCCGTTAACCCCATTTCAAAGCTCTAAAATGAAGTTAAAGTATAGGGAACTTAAAACATGCTCAAAAATATCTCGGATGTCGGTTCGTTTAGCCGTACGAACGCGATGTTCGCTTAATTACGACGGAATGCGCATAAGCGCGAAAAACGATCCAAATGACGAAACGAACGGATTTTTCTTAAGGCGAACACTAAAATATAATGTAGTCATGCTTACATAAATTTTTGGATGTCCGAATGTATGCAGAACGTGAGTTACGCGTAAAGATGCAAACTTGTGCACTTTTTGACACTTTTAGTCCCTGAATGACACAAAAGTTTATTTTAGCATACCGAACACCTCAAAGCCTATTTCTAAGCTATGTAAAGGATATTTATGGTATGTTTAACTTATGGTCATGTTCCGGAAAGTCTGTTACAGTTCAAATTGGCATACTTTCGCAGTTTGTCAACTTTAGTCCCTGTAAGCGATTAAACTTTGATTTCACCACACCAAACCTTCCAAAACTTATATCTAAGTTATGTAAAGGTTATTTAAGGTATGTTAAGCCTATTTCACTATTCTGGAGTGTTCGTTGGATTAAACTGGTTATATCTACACATCAGAGCGCGTATAACCCTCCAGAAAGCGATTTAAAGCTTGAAATTGAACAAGAATTGATATGTGTAAACGATACACATATTTTTACAAATCCCAAGTATGAAATACTATATTTCATTGGTTTGGAATTTGTCTGATGGTTGGAGTGACACGGGTGTTACAGTCTCCCCTACTTTAGGAAATTTCGTCCCGAAATTAATTCGTAGGAGTCTAACTGTGGCTTTGTGTCAAATAACCACCAGAGATAAGAAAGGTATAATCCTGTTATTTCTCTTTAACGGACATTCTTCAGAATTGAAAAATGAACGGAGTTATTTTCAACAGGCATTCTTTAGAAACAAAAATGAACGGAATAGTCATTTTACATCTTCAGAAACAAAAATGAACCGAATAGTCATTTTACATCTTCAGAAACAAAAATGAACCGAATGAGTCATTTTACATCTTCAGAAACAAAAATGAACCGAATAGTCATTTTACATCTTCAGAAACAAAAATGAATGGAATAGTCATTTTACATCTTCAGAAACAAAAATGAACCGAATGAGTCATTTTACATCTTCAGAAACAAAAATGAACCGAATGAGTCATTTTACATCTTCAGAAACAAAAATGAACCGAATGAGTCATTTTACATCTTCAGAAACAAAAATGAATGGAATAGTCATTTTACATCTTCAGAAACAAAAATGAACCGAATGAGTCATTTTACATCTTCAGAAACAAAAATGAACGGAATAGTCATTTTACATCTTCAGAAACAAAAATGAACCGAATGAGTCATTTTACATCTTCAGAAACAAAAATGAACCGAATGAGTCATTTTACATCTTCAGAAACAAAAATGAACCGAATGAGTCATTTTACATCTTCAGAAAGTCATTTTACATCTTCAGAAACAAAAATGAACCGAATGAGTCATTTTACATCTTCAGAAACAAAAATGAACCGAATGAGTCATTTTACATCTTCAGAAACAAAAATGAATGGAATAGTCATTTTACATCTTCAGAAACAAAAATGAACCGAATGAGTCATTTTACATCTTCAGAAACAAAAATGAACGGAATAGTCATTTTACATCTTCAGAAACCAAAAATGAACCGAATAGTCATTTTACATCTTCAGAAACAAAAATGAACCGAATAGTCATTTTACATCTTCAGAAACAAAAATGAACCGAATGAGTCATTTTACATCTTCAGAAACAAAAATGAACGGAATACATGACAAAATTCGCTGTGGTCTCTGTGCACTGAATTTCCATAATTATGTACGCGTCCATAATTACGTAATTCCTTGCACAGTCCGCACAGTGCATTTCATGATGTGTAGGGGAAGAAAATATCAAACCTGTGATGAGTGTGACTAGACTACCATAGGGTCCTTTTAATCAGATCAACACATGATCTTTTTAATTAGACCTCCAAGGAGTCCTTTCAGCTATATCATCATTTGATATACTTAACCAGATTTTTGGATCAATCTGTTTAACTAGACCACTCAAGGGGTCTAATTATAGAATAGTACAATAAAATCCAAGGGACTTAACTACAACGTAGAAGCCCATTGAGGATTTAATATAGTACCTTTGGATATCCTACTATGAATCCCTTATACGAAGATATGGAAGATTCTATGAGGATTTGGATGACAAAACTTGGATTACACAAAAACATAAAAGGAAACACATAAGCACATAATCACATAGTTGTTTAACTTGTTTATTAATTTGTTATCTTTGGACGCGGATACTTAAAGCACACCAGGAATCCAATTCGTGGATTTCATTTGGCACTTTAATCATTTCAAGAATCTATCTATGAAGATAGGATAATCTTAAAAGGAATTCGGCTTTGTCCTTATTGAATTGTGATGTACGTATTGAATCATACAAAGAATTCAATTAAGGACTCCGATGAATGATACCCATCCACAAGGATCTAATTATGAGGATAGAAAGATCCTACATGGATTTTTTTTTTGAAGTTTGTGTAACGAGAGTGTTCCGACACCTTGCACTAGGCGTGCTTACGTCGATACACAAGGTAGAAAGTTCATGAGGTTGAGGCGCCAGATATGTCAAGCGACATATGAAGCAGAGTTTGAAGGTTGAACAGCAGCAGGATTTGTAACAGCTTTGCTTTGGATTGCAAAGCGGCACATGTTAACCAAATGTCTCCATCGTCCACCGTGGGTACATTTGAAATAAGGTATTTGGTTCGGATGATGGCAGTGGTATTAATTGCACCAAGGAGCAGTTCCCTTATACGGCTTCATCCCTGAGGCGAGTCATGGTGATAGCTAAGTCAACGGTCCTCTGGAGTACGACGCCTACTCGCTGAGTAATTGCAGCACCTGGTTCGGACATTGTTGTTGCGATGAAGAAGCATCTTGAAGATAATGAAAGGCATAGGAGGAAACAAGCGAAAGATAGTCAAAAGAAAATGACAAGGCATGAAGATTGCGACCATTTGTTTGTTACCAAAGGCAAACAAATGAGATAGTGACTAATCAAAATAAGCGGGTCAATATAATGTATCGCGAAGACATGCTCGCCTATAAGTGAACACTCATCCCAAGAATTCCCAGGTAAGCACAACTGGTCTCGCGTCTGGTTGAGATGTATACGAAGTGCTTGCCTAGACAGAAAACCCAGAATACAGGCATTCACCCTTCCAGTTTGCACGTGTTCACATTATTAGAAACCCAAAACCTTGACGAGATTTTGAAAACTCAAAGGGGTTCAAAACCTTATAACAGAGGGTTCAAAACCTTACAATAGAGGGTTCAAAACCTAGTAATCAATCATCCTAGAACAGATGATTAGTTTTCAAAGCGGTTTTGAAATTTTTGTTCTTGTTGTGGTCGTCGCCTAAGGATAGGTGACGGTATTGTTTTATGACTAAACGCAAGTAAACTCGCGTTAGGGTCCTAAGAAAGTTATAGACTAGGTCAAAGCATTACTAATAACCTAATTCCCTATAACCATTGGCTCTGATACCATCTTTTCTGTCACACCCCGACCACGTGGAACATACAAAACGTGGCGGAAACGTCGGGGAGTGTTGTAACAGAATTAATTGTTTCAAATCCATGGCAATTGAAGTTTCGTTTTATTGATTAAAAGTGTTACAATGTCTTAACAAACAAAGAAATACAACATAATTAACTAGTCTTGCATCTTTTATTGTCACTAAAGCCCAAGTCTGTCTAAGTGTATCTTGATCATCTTATGCAACAGCTCCTGAAAAACACATGTGAAAATATGGTACGTCAGCATAAAAATGCCGGTGAGATACATAGGTTTTGTGAAAATAGGTTTCATGACTTATGTTTGAGAAAATGTTTAGTCATGAACCTTGTTATTTGCTTTGTTTTGTAAATCATTTGAAAATCGATAAGATCAGATGATATGTATAAATAATGTATAATGTATGGTTAAATGAATAACCATGTAAAATGAGTTTGTATTAGATAAGTTGTTTGTAAATCAATGTCTTGTGAAAAATATGTTATTTGTATAAAATGTTCTATGTCTCAACCTGAAATGATTCAAATAACGCTACAATATGTAATACAATACAAACACTTATATATAGGAAGTACCAGCGGCGTATCCACCATGCTTGTATCATATTACACACGCCTCGTTACTTAATCACTTACTCAAACCAAACCAACAATGTACAATGTCTATGTTTAAACCAATTGCCAAAATGTAAGCATGTAATGAATAATAAGTGTACTAAGTATGCAACAACATACATACATAGCATGTAAACTGAAATATCTGTACTAAGTATGCAACAACAAACATACATAGCATGTGAACTGAAGTATATGTACTAAGTATGCAACAACAAACATACATAGCATGTGAACTGAAATATATGTACTAAGTATGCAACAACAGACATACATAGCATGTGAACTGAAATATCTGTACTAAGTATGCAACAACAGACATACATAGCATGTGAACTGAGATAATGTGTCCATATGCTGAGTAAACATATGCAACAGAAATGTAATGTAAAACGATGTACTAAGTATGCTAAGTTAACATACAAAGCAGAAAAGTCATGTAAATCAATGTACTAATAGTGTACTAATGAACATAACCAGTATATGATGTGAAAATAGGAAAGCATGAAAGTAACAAGTAGGCACATGTGTTCCACCCCAAAACAGTTTGGAAAACAGTAAAAGAGGGGTCTATGTACTCACTTGAGATTGCTCAGTAGTCCTTGAGTAACAACCAAACAATGCTAGAGATCGCGGAATATCAAACGGCACCTAATATAGGTAACTACATTAATAAACCGGACCTAAATCGGAAGACTGGGTAGCATTAGGGTTTGTAAACCAAACGAGTGTGGAGACTCGTGTGATATGGTTTAACAAAGCCTACATACTAAATGAAACCTAACATAACTGTCTACGACCCATTACGACCCGTTTAGGAAGCTTATGCTACTTTAACGCGTCGTTCGCGTGAAACGCGTTCGGACCGCCTAACTAGTCCTATGACAAGTATTATATGCCTAAACATGTTACATAATCAGTTACGTGACAAAAGTTTAGGTTACATATGCTAAATTACCAATTATGTATGAAAAGGGTATTCTGGTAATTTACCTAAGGCATATAAACTACCTATCATACAACTACTTAAACGCCGTGACCATAAGGTATAACCTCGGAAGGTTATACCCTACACTATGGCCACCTAATGTATTTGGTCGGATCCTAATGATCGACCAAACTGGGTCGGGTTCGAGGTATAAGCGATTTATTAGATCGCTTACCCTACGACCCTAGACAACGTGGTAATCAGTAGGCATAGTCCCAAAGGACTATGACCATCGTGATTACAATCACGTTGCGAAGTTCAAACGAACTTCGCATTGACCATTACTGGTCAACGCTGAAAGTCAAACAAAGTTTGACTTTCTGACTCGAAAAGCAGTAAAATAAGGAAAAGAACGAAAGAATACTTACGAAGGGTCCAAGAATGGAAGGTTTGGATCCGAACACTCTCAGGTATGAAGTGTTAAACACGACAACTTAGAGAGCAAGTTCAGATTCAAAGGTGTGAGTTTTTGGTTGTGATGTTGGTTAGTATTTATAGGAAATGGTCCACCGCTAGGATCGTTTCTTGGAAAAGGAGGCAATGATCAAGGCCGTACACTTGTCGGAATGTTATGGTGCCACAAATGCTCCATAACTTAGTGATTAAGCAAGTTGCAAACATGTGGTTGTGGTTAAACCTGCTGAAAACAGGCTGTTAAACATTGCACCTGGTCTGCAGACCCCATACGCATCGTATGGTATACATACCATACGCATCGTATGGTGCAAGTTTGGCAGAATTACAGTTTTGGTCCCTGAACTGTATTTTGGCCATTTTTGACACGTTTAAGGCCCGTTAACCCCATTTCAAAGCTCTAAAATGAAGTTAAAGTATAGGGAACTTAAAACATGCTCAAAAATATCTCGGATGTCGGTTCGTTTAGCCGTACGAACGCGATGTTCGCTTAATTACGACGGAATGCGCATAAGCGCGAAAAACGATCCAAATGACGAAACGAACGGATTTTTCTTAAGGCGAACACTAAAATATAATGTAGTCATGCTTACATAAATTTTTGGATGTCCGAATGTATGCAGAACGTGAGTTACGCGTAAAGATGCAAACTTGTGCACTTTTTGACACTTTTAGTCCCTGAATGACACAAAAGTTTATTTTAGCATACCGAACACCTCAAAGCCTATTTCTAAGCTATGTAAAGGATATTTATGGTATGTTTAACTTATGGTCATGTTCCGGAAAGTCTGTTACAGTTCAAATTGGCATACTTTCGCAGTTTGTCAACTTTAGTCCCTGTAAGCGATTAAACTTTGATTTCACCACACCAAACCTTCCAAAACTTATATCTAAGTTATGTAAAGGTTATTTAAGGTATGTTAAGCCTATTTCACTATTCTGGAGTGTTCGTTGGATTAAACTGGTTATATCTACACATCAGAGCGCGTATAACCCTCCAGAAAGCGATTTAAAGCTTGAAATTGAACAAGAATTGATATGTGTAAACGATACACATATTTTTACAAATCCCAAGTATGAAATACTATATTTCATTGGTTTGGCATTTGTCTGATGGTTGGAGTGACACGGGTGTTACATTCCGATTATGCAAACACGACGATTAAGAACACACACCAAATCCTTATAGGATCTATCTATCTTCATAGATTGATTCTTGTAGGAAATTTGAAGTACAGTCTTAAATCTTTCTATCTTCATAGTGAGATTTCTAAGAAGTGCTTTACACGACAATGGTTATTGCTTATGTGTAGAGATTGTTGGTGATTTATATAACAAAACTAGAGTAATACAATAAGGACATGGTGGATACGCCATAGGTACTTCCTATATATAAGTGTGCTTATTGTATTACCCTTCGTAGTGTTATCCCGAATCAATGTTAGGATTTAGGATGTTATGATTCAAAGATTCAATGTGACCAAACCAAATCCTAATAGCATCTATCTATCTTCATAGATTAGATTCTTGTGGGATGTTTAAAGTGCTAAATTGGAGTCCTTGTTTGGATTCGTTATGTACTTTAATGCGTATGTTATGATTCAATGTGACCAAACCAAATCCTTATAGCATCTATCTATCTTCATAGATTGATTCTTGTGGGATGTTTAAAGTGCTAAATTGGAGTCCTTGTTTGGATGCATTATGTACTTTAATGCGTATGTTATGATTCACTATGACAAAACCGAATCCTTATAGTATCTATCTATCTTCATAGCTACATTTCTTGTGGGATGTTTAAAGTACTATATTGAACTCCTTGATTGGATTCATTGTGTACTTTAATACATGTTTATAAGTTGATGACCAAGTTGATGATTATGTGTTTATGTGATTACTAGTGATTTAGATAACGAAACAAGTGTAATACCATAAGAACATGGTGGATACGTCACTAGTACTTCCTATATATAAGTGTTCTTATTGTATTACTTTTGTAGCGTTATCCGAATCACTTTAGGATTTTTGTATTTAGTTGATTCAATGTTCGAGTATCCAAATCCTTGTAGAATCTTCCATATTTTCATATGTTAGATTCTTAGAAGGATATCCAAAGTATTATTGTAAAACATTGATTTGATTTCTAATAATACTCACACAAGTTATGACCGATTTCAATATTGTTATTATTAATCCTTGATTGGATTTCTAATAATACACTCACAAGTTTTACAACCGATTTCAATGTGGTAACAAAGATCAAAGTACAATTTTCAATGGCATAAAAATTACATAGTAATAATCATATTGCCATATACAAAACTCTTTTGACACAAGTCTCACAATTAAGATAATGTATTGCAAACACTAAACCTTTTTGCCATTCCTTAGCTTCAAAGATTCCATTTTCAATTGACAACTCTTGTAGTTGTAAAAGTATTTCAATTCCAAACTTTTTGCCATTTATTTGGCTAACAAAACCTATGTACTAGCCAGCTTTTATGCTGACTCTCATTTTGACATGTGTTTCAGGATTTGATTATTCAAGCATGCTACACATAGGAACGCACCCGGGCCTTAGACTTCTTTAATCAAAAGACAATTACATGTACTCTTTGTTTGTAAAACAATGTTAACATTAATGAAACAATTTAGTACCAGTTGTTGTGAGCAATTTGTAACGTGACTCCCCGACAATTCCGCTGCGTGTTACACGATTGGGGTGTTACACATGACATGGTCAAACTTTTGGTGCCATTGTTTTGGAGCTTGTTTCAATCTATATAAGGATTTTACAAGTGTACGCACTTTCTTTTCTTGTCCAATGGCTGTGAAGCCTTCAGGTTGTTCCATGTAAATTTCTTCTTCTAGATTTCTATTCAAGAAAGTTGTTTTCACATCCATTTGGTGAACTTCCAAATTTCTAGTGGCGGAAATGGCAAGCACCAACCTGATGGATGTTATTCGCATAACTGGTGAATATGTATCAAAGTAATCTAAACCTTATCGTTGTTTATATCCTTTGATCACTGACCTTGTCTTGTACTTATCGATGGTTCCCTCTGGTTTCATCTTCTTCTTGAAGATCCATCGATATCCTAGTGGTTTACATCCTTGAGGAAGATCCACTAGTTCCCAGGTATGATTTTGTAAGATAGAGTCTATCTCACTTTTGATGGCCTCCCTCCACTGAGGTCCTTCTGAGGAATTCACCGCTTGTTGGTACGTTTGAGGTTCCTCTTTTACCATATAGGTAAGAAAGTCAGGGCCAAAGGATTTTTCAATCCTTTTCTATTTACTCTTTCTGATTTCAACTTTCTCAGTCTTAGATTGTTCTCAAGGTTCATTATTTGCAACCTCATTCTCTGGAACAATTTCCTCAACCGGTCTAATGAAACTCGGTTCATCTTTACCTAAGCATGGGAACACATGTTTAAACCATGATGCATCCTTAGATTCTATCATGGTGCCGTTGCATATTCCAAGGTTCTTAGAATCATGCACAAGAAAACGATATAGACCATAAGGACGTGTGTATCCTATATATACACAATCCACTTTTTTAGGTCCTATAAGTAGGAGCTTTGGTGGTGTGACCACCACCTTGGTTAGATAACCCCACACTTTCAAGTATTTATATGGTGGTGTTTTTCCCGTCCATAATTCGTATGGCGTTACATCTTTCTTCTTATTAGGTATCATGTTCAACACATAATTTGTCGATAAGATTGCTTCCCCCCACATGTTTTGACTTATCCCAGAACTTATCATCATGGCATTCATCATTTCTTTCAAAGTGCGATTTTTGCATTCCGCTATGCCATTTGATTGGGGGGAGTAAGGAGCCGTGAGTTCATGTATGATTCCATTTTTTACACACACATCAATGAAAGGTGAAACATATTCACCTCCTCGGTCGCTCCTTACGATTTTGATTTTCTGATTTAGTTGATTCTCAACTTCGTCTTTGAACAAGATAAACTTATCAATAGCCCCGTCCTTACTCTTAAGTAAGTACACATAGCAATACCTTGTACTGTCATCAATGAACGTGATGAAGTACTTATTCCCACTACAAGTAGGAATTGCTTTTAGATCACACACATACATGTGGATCATCTCGAGGGGTTCGGTGATTCGTTCAACCTTTTTGAATGACGATCTCGTTTGTTTTGCTTCTATGCAAGTTTAACATTTATTATTTGAGTCGATATCGAATGTTGGTATGCAATTAAGTATAATAAAATGACGTATGGAATTAAAATTAACATGATCTAGTCTACCATGCCAAATATTAGAAAACTCAAGCAAGTAAGCAGAACTAGTAGATTCTTTCATTCCATTCAGAACGATTACATTTAGTTTAAACATACCGTTGAGGGCCTAGCCATTACCAACATACACACCATTTTTGGTCACCACGACCTTATCTGACTCAATCACCATTTTGAAACCAAACTTATTCAATTGCCACCCCGACACAAGGTTCTTACGAATTTTTGGAACATACAACACATTGGACAAAGTGAGTTCCTTTCCAGAAGTCATTTTCAAAACCACATTCCCCTCTCATTTAATTTTGGTCGTGGCAGAATATCCCATAAAAACCTTTCTCCATTAGTCACCTCCTTGAAGGTGCTAAACAAAGTCTTGTCAAAGCACACATGACGGGTAGCCCCCATATCAACCCACCAATCCTTGTGGTTTTGCCCAACCAAGTTAACTTCCGTGACCAAGATCGAGAGGTCCGTAATCATAGCAATGAGGTTATAAACCTCATGAACCATGTTCACTTGTCGAGCATTATCCTTCTTTGGAAGCTTGCATTCGTTAGCCTTATGGCCTTGCTTTTGACAATTGTAGCAAGTTCCTTGGAACTTCTTTTTCCCAACTCCCCCTTTAGGACCAAGGTTGGAGCGTTTCCCATGACTCTTCTTTCCACCCTTTCCATTGTTCTTGTTGTTTCCCTTTGAAGATTGGGAATGCTCAACAACATTGGCCTTTGCTGTTTCAGGACCATCAATCCTTTTCAGAGCCACTTTGTTATCTTCTTCAATACGAAGGCGAACAACAAGATCTTCACTGGTCATTTCCTTTCACTTATGCTTGAGATTGTTCTTGAAATCAACCCAGCTTGGTAGTAGTTTTTCAATCATAGCAGCAACTTGGAATGTCTCGCTGAGTACCATTCCTTCCGCATGAATAACATGAAGAATAACTTGAAATTCTTGGACTTGGCTAATGACAGTTTTAGAGTCTATCATTTTAAAAACTTAGCCACCACGAATTTCTTAGTGCCCGCATCTTCTGTTTTGTATTTGCGATCCAAAGACTCCCATAATTCTTTGGTAGTCTTGGCTTTGCAATACACATTGTATAGTGTATCCACCATACCATTCAAAATATAATTACGGCACAAGAAATCCGAATGATTCCAAGCATGAACAACGCTCACAGATTGAGCATCCATATCCCCTTCATCAACATGGGGAATGGTTTTAGGCAAGAACCTTGCTAAGTTCAACGTAGTCAGATAAAAGAACATCTTTTGCTGCCAGTGTTTAAAATTCACACAGGTGAATTTCTCTGGTTTCTCAGCATGCGATGTTACTGCACTAGGCAGTTGTGCAACCAAACTGGTTGTGACAGCAATAGCAGAAGTCATGATCGCAGAAACACCAGTGTTCATGGGCTGGAATTCCATTCTGAAATGAAACAGTGCAGGAAAAATTAGTAAAATATTTTGTTTAAGTTTGTTAGTAATCTGAATACGAAAAGAATCTGCAACAGAAAACTAAACAAAGCAAAAGAGACAGTAACAATGAACCGGGCTTGTGTTTGACACAATTCCTTTAAACAGATTTGCGGTCTGTTCCCAAGGTATGCCGGTTTGAAGCAGCAACAACGCACTGCCGGACTTGAACACTTGCTTGAAATGAAACAAGAGATGTTGCAGAGACTGAGATTAAGAGAGAAGGAGTTATTGTACGTGTGATTCAAACTGATTCGTGAGGTTTGGTTTTATAACCATAAAACATAACCGATTTCTCATCATCATTGATCCATTATTGCAGCAAATTAAAACAGGTATAATGGTCATTAGTGCATCGGTTAAAACTAACAAATAATGATCATAATAATAGTCATAATAGCAGTTTAAAAACTGAAAGTAAAATAATGATCATTTCAGTTTTAAACTCATTAAAACGAATTAGTTATGAATCCCGAGTGCAAAAACTGCCTCACGCGGGCTCAGGTTTTCGGAGCTGCATTCGTGTCCGCGGGACGTGTGGGCACACACGAGTTCAACCAAATTCCAGTTCCGAAACTCAATTTTTTGCACCCTCCCTGCGCACGCGCGGGTAGGATTTGTGGTAAAACATGTCATAAGGTTACAATGGTTTGGTAGATGTTTTTACCTTATAAACAACCATTTCCTTTGTTCCCACACCAATGTGGGACAAAGTGTTTTACCTCATTGAGACTTTCATTCACGCACACCCAAAACTTCCAACAAAACATTGTTTACTACATCCTCTTCTCAAATCCATAAAATGTTAATAACTGATATGAGACCTGATCTTATTTCTAAATACTCATCTTGAATTTAACCAAGGTTTTAAAAACCGGTTTAAACTGGCCGATTGAACCGGATGCCGAAAGTTTGCCCGGCACGATTCACAAACTGAGGGAACGACAAAGAAGTTGTACCGCCGGTAAATTGGGTTATACCGGATTAAACCGGAACCGGCCAAGGTTAAAATTTAGACTTTTAATCTTTTTAGGTCCAAAAAGATGACGATTTACCTTCTTAGTATAACCTATTGCACAAAATCCACATCGATCAAACTTCATCCACAATCCACGTCGATCATTGGGTTATTTTCTGATTATGGTTTAACTTTTAGAATATTTTTAGAGTAAATTACTATTTTGGCCCCTGTGTTTAAACCAGTTTACCTCTTTCAGTCCAAAAAGGAATCTTTTAACATATCAGACCCTATAATTGCATTTTATAACGGTTTCGGCACCTAACACTAACTACGTTACTTTTTTCTTGTTAAACCTAAGGGTATTATGGTTCTTTTATAAGTTAGGGGCTTTCATGTAAGTTATAAAGTTCTTTTATTATTTTTATTTGTGTAATTACTTAATTTTTTTTATTTCTTTATTTCACGAATATTATTTAACAAAATATATTTTAAATATACAAATAAATACATATTTTCTTTAACAATTTGTTTTTTTATAAAGGTCGTTTTCAAAAACATTTTAATATTTTTAAAATCGTTTCTTTTTAAACTGTTTGTTTTTAAACTCGTTCTTTTTTAAGTCCTTCGCTTTTTAATAAAGGTCGCTTTTAAAAACATTTGTTTTTTTTTTTCTAAATGTTGTTTTTTTAGTTGAAATTGTATTTTATGGATTTATAGGGTTAATTAGTAACTGCCTGGTACAACCGATTGAATCATTTCTGAGCCTAACTCGATACGATTTAAAAACCGGCTTTTAAAACATTGAATTTAACTATCCATTTTAGAGTAAATTGCCATTTTAGTCCCTGAGTTTTGTCCAAATTTGCCACTTTGACCCAAATAGTTTTTTTTTTTTTTTTTTTTTGCATCTGGGTCCCTGACTTTTCCCTTTTGTTGCCATTTTGACCACTTTGCCTAACTCCATCCAAAACCTCCATCTTTAACCATGGGTTTTTGGGGATTTTCATTTTAAATGTTTTTAATTGCCATTTTTATCCAATTCCAAAAAATCAAAAAAATTCTAAAAAATCAAAAAAATTCCAAAAAATAATAAAAATTCTAAAAAATCATAAAAATTCTAAAAAATCCAAAAAATTCGTTTTGGCGCGAACCGTTTCGACCCGTACCGTTTCGAAGCCGAACCGTTTCAAGCCGAACCGTTTCGACCTGTACCGTTTCGAACTGAACCGTGCCGTATCGAACCGAACCGTTTCGAGCTGAACCGTTTCGACCTGTACCGTTTCGAACCGAACCGTGCCGTACGGGTCAAAACGGTACGGGTCGAAACGGCACGGTTCGATACGGCACGGTTCGGCTCGGTTCGATACGGCACGGTTCGGTTCGAAACGGTACGGGTCGAAACGGTTCGGGTCGAAACGGTTCGCGTCGAAACGGTTCGGGTCGAAACGGTACGGGTCGAAACGGTACGGGTCGAAACGGTTCGGCTTCGAAACGGTACGGGTCGAAACGGTTCGCGTCGAAACGGTTCAGCTCGAAACGGTTCGGGTTCGAAACGGTTCAGCTCGAAACGGCACGGTTCGGTTCGAAACGGTACAGGTCGAAACGGTTCGGCTTGAAACGGTTCGGGTTCGAAACGGTTCGGGTTCGAAACGGTACGGGTCGAAACGGTTCGCGTCGAAACGGTTCAGCTTCGAAACGGTTCGCGCCAAAACGGATATTTTGGATTTTTTAGATTTTTTTTGATTTTTTAGAATTTTTATGATTTTTTAGAATGTTTATTATTTTTTGGAATTTTTTATTTTTTTGAATTTTTTTGATTTTTTTTGGAATTGGATCAAAATGGCAATTAAAAACATTTAAAATGAAGATCCCCAAAATACCCCTGGTTAAAGATGGAGTTTTTGGATGAAGTTAGGCAAAGTGATCAAAATAGGAACAAAAGGGAAAAGTCAGGGACCCAGATGCAAAAAAAAAAACTATTTGAATCAAAGTGGCAAATTTGGAAAAAACTCAAGGACTAAAATGGCAATTTACTCTCCATTTTAACTTGTAAACATTTAAATGAAATAATTTTTTATACATATGAGAAAGTCGGAACCACCCGAACTACGTGTGCAACCTTAGCCTCAAATCACTCCATATGCAACACTCACCTACCTTCTGTTCATTTCTTTTGTCACCCTTCCTTTCCACTATAAAACACCCTCTCTTCTTCGTTCTCCAGCAACTTAAAAACTACCCCCTCAACTTTTATGTTTCCAGATTACACCCTTTTATTTCCCAAAAACTTGCAAAAAGTTCCATGCATTGACTTTTCTTTAGCTTTTTAGTCATTGAGTTGAGTTTCAGTTTCAATTTCTAGGCCAAAAACTAAATGAAGAAAATTCTGTTGCTTGGAGTTCTTGTTTCTCTACTTCTTGCCATTTCTTTCCTTCAACCGTCCTTCGCGAATATGCAAGGTATCTATCTCACATTATTTCCGTTTTTAGTGTTATTTGTGTACAATTATATCGTGTTATTTAATAAAATTATATCGTATATGTCTTTATATACATCTTATTTAAAACATGTGTTATAGTTAAACTGTTAGGTGCTATATGGTTAAGTAACATATTAAAATATGTTAATTTATGTCTTAAATATGTTTATTTTAATTAACAATATAATCTTTTTGGACAAATTGATATCAAAGTCGAACTGAAATTCATTTACCTTATTGATAGCTTAAACTAAACGTATACGACAAAGACTAAGAATTTGAATAGTTAATTGTGTGACAAGTGATATCTTCCTCATTTTGTTATAACTTATAACTAAAATAAAATATCAAGATGATGCAATTAACAATGATATAAACATCATAGTTAGATAAATTTGTATATTAACATCCAAAAATGGAAATTGGTATTTTCACACATGGCTTTATAGCCTAGTGGCATCTTAGGGTTGGTATAAGGATTTGGGACCAATAGGTCATGGGTTCGATTATCACAAAGGGGGGTTTTTCCATATTTATTGGGTTTCCTTCTGAACTGGTGTATAGGCATTATGCCTAGTGGAGATGGATATGATCGGGCGGTTCTGCTGGTGGCACGATGATACTTCAGTAGTCCGTCAGTGATCCAAAATTTGCCGTTCAAAAAATAAAGATAAATTTGTATATTAACATCCAAAAATGGAAATTGGTGTATTTTCACACATTGCTATAACAAACATAACCTGTTAGTTGGATAAAAGTTATGTATGTATGAGATGATTTTTAATTTATGTGTGAATCATGGAAAAAGTCGAACACAATATTTATGTTTCAAAACATGCGCTATAAATGTTTGTTATATCAGTTAACTTATAATGACTTTATCTCTTTTCAACACACATTGAGATTATTTTTTTTCTGATGGGACAATTTATGTTTGATATGAATCGGAAAAGTGTATTGTACAAACAAGTGCAAGGGAAGGTGCTTGAAATCACGATTTCCGGACAAATGCATTAAATTTTGCGTGATATGTTGCGAAGATTGCAAGTGCGTGCCTACGAACATGTATGAGGACAAGCACGAATGCCCATGCTATAAAGACAAGAAGAACAACAAAGGCAAACCCAAATGCCCTTAGATTTGGATTTCATTGCTTCCCTATTATGTTTTGGTCTTCTTTTATGTAATGGGCTTTAATTTCTCTTTGGTTACTTGGAATAAACGGGCACCATTTTCTAGTTAGAATCACAAGGTTATATTTGTAATTCCATATGGAATGTGTGGTTGATTAATGAACATGTTATGGAGGTTCTAATATTCGGTTTTGGCTTAGCTTTATTTAAGTAACAATTATTATTTGTTAAGTAAGATTGGTCTATGTTGGGGAAATTCAGTTTGCCGGATGACCAAAGAGGCGTGATGTCACTCTCAGATCAAATTATTTCGGTGGTTCACCCGAATAATTCAATCGGATACAACTCTGATTTTGAGAAAATGAACCAGTGTATGTGTTTGCGTAAATTGTCTGAACCAGAGAAATGTGACAAAGAAACTGTCTACGAAAATTGGGATTTTTTTGGGGTGTAACTGTCTAGTGGCAGTTATCTCAATTTTTAGACCAAATTGCCAAAAACTGCCAATTTTTATCATTTCGAAAATGTGACAAATTTCAAAAAATAAAATTTTCTGATGCACGAATGTCCTTGGACCCCGCCAGGGGCTGCCGCTCCTTGGACCCTGCTCCCAGGGGCGCTGCCCCCGGACCCCCGCCAAGGGGGCGCTGCCCCCTTGGAACCCCTGTATAGTACGGGCTCCGCCTGTACACTTCGAATTATAATAGCTCAAACAAGCGTGCACTCCCGCACCTCCTAACTTGCTTGATGTGTATTATTATTCGCTTTGATCACCAAGTCAATCCTCGATTACACTAAAATATCTAATAGTCTATGGACTTGGGTTGGCGTAAATTGTAGGATAAATATGATGGAAGAGATGTGAATGCTCTAACATTTAGCACTTTGGTTTAAAAGGCCTTACTAAGTAAGGTTTACAGGCGTTTGGATACCCTTTTTCAGCAACTACGATGTTTCCTTGTGTATTGTGTTTATCTTACAACATGGTATCGATCAAAGTATATATAGAATTATCAACTGAAGGTTTGTATTCATTCGTTTAAAAGTCGCGTCGGTTAAAAAAATTACTTCAGAATATTACTTTAAAAGTTATGCGTCTTTTAATATATCACCTTAATAAAAGGAAAACAACATATCATTTTGGTAAAGGGTATAATGTTTCGACCTTATATAGGTATTCAAGCACCATTTCACAACCACTGTGTCGTTTTGGCGTTTCGCATTTGAATTACATCAGTTCATCAATGCTCCGCTTTTATATTTGTCCCTCCTTTTATTATTAACAGTTCAACAATGCCCCGCTTTTTTATTTGTCACTCCTTTTATTATTAAAATTAAATGGAATTTTATAAAATAGTTTCAAAAGTTGCATCGTTTATTTGAACCATCACACAAAACGCCATGTCAGTATAATAAAATGAACCATTATATCCGATTTTTTTTTTGTAAATCACACACATTTATTAAGCCATACGCATTTTATCATGTTTCCACTATTAAAACTTCTCTCAAATAGAGTAAATTACTAAAATCGTTCTTTATGTTGACACCAGATTGCAAATTGTATCATTTGTCTTCAAAAAATACAAAAAAACATACTCGATGTTTACCAACTCTTGCACGTTACGTCCTTTAACAATAACACAGTTAATTTTTTTGTGTTAAATTATGTAACACAAGGGTATTTTAGTCTTTTAACCTATTTATTGAAATACATTTTAATAAATAAAACAAAATATCATATCATATATAGGGCATGTTTGGCTAAGCTTATTATAGTTAAAAAGGACTTTTGGAAAATGACTTTTGGGAAAATGACTTTTTGAAAAGGAGTTTTTAAAAAAAGTGTTTGGATTAGCTTATTGATGTAAAATGACTAAAATGGGCATTCTTTTAGATATAAGGGGGTAAAGAAGGGATATATTGGTAATTTGTAGTTTGAAAAGTTAAAAGCTGGCAAAGAAGTCACAATATTGTGACTTCTTGAAACCACTTTTTTCTTCTTTGCAAAAAGCAATTTCTAAAAGGACTTTTGGCTTAGCCAAACACAAAAAACAACTTATTGGCTTTTTGATAAGCCAATAAGCCAATAAGTTGTTTTGAAAAGTTTAGCCAAACATGCCCATAGTTCTTTCTCTCTCTCTCTCTAACACATTAATTTCTGCCAAACTCTTCCTCTCTTTACATAACTTCTTTCTTTCTCTACCTAACTCTCTCTTATATATCTCCTGCACTACCACTCCCACCTCAACCACCGTACACGACCACCCTATACCGCTGTCCACGGCCACCACCACTCCCACCACCAGCCGTCGTCGTTGTTGGAGATCCGGATCTGGATCCAGAAGCGCCGTCAAATAGGGGTTTGGGTTCTAGGGCTTGTGAAATACGCAGTGATGGTTAGGGTTGGGGTAATGGCAGCCGCGATGGGGTTTAATGGCAGTGTTGTTAGGGTTTAATGGTTGTTCTTTGTTGGGGTTTAATGTTAGGGTTGGTTCGTGTTCTAGGGCCGGTGAAATAGGGATTTGGATTTGAATGATGGTGATGTTAATGGTGAAGGTTCGATGGTGTAGTGGTGGTGATGTTAAAGGTGGTTGAGGTAGGGCAAGTAGTGGCGGTGGTGTTATGGGTCGAGGTTCGATTTCTTCTCTTTCAAACGTACATACGCATCCCTGTACTTCAATTCGTACTATTATTATTGTATATATTGTTCCTTTTTCAAGAATTATTAACATTTCTTAATTTTTTTTTATAAAATTAAGAATTTTTACATCTCATGTAGTGATATTAAAAATATTCATAATCAACATCTAGTTGCTACTGTGACAACCCGTGATTTACGGCTCTTAATTACGTAATTAACAGGAGATTAACGCGTTAATAAACAGTGTTTACAGCGCAAGTTAACCTAATTAGGCCTTGGAGTGCCCAGGAACGTTTACTCGACTATACAGTGCGCGTATGGTGATTTACGGGGAATCTGCTGAATATTAAGCGACAACGAAACGAAACCGTACAAAATACTGACCACGCCGACAAGTATGAATGTTACACGAAAATTTTATGCTTATGAAATTAATTTTGTGAATTTATTGGGCTTCCGAACGACACAAAACGCGGACGCAAACGAAAAACGCGGAAACGGTAACGCACCGACAATCAACGACGAAACTGACGCACCAGACTCGAATTTCGTCTCGATATTAATATATTATGATATATTTGATTTCGTCTTCGAATTTTAATACTCGTAGTTGAAACCGGACAGAAAAACGGATCAGAAACGACAAACGAGGCATTTACGCGATTTTTTTTATGCAACCGACGAACGAACAACGCAAACAACGACTACCGGTACTCTTTCATATATTTTTAAAACCGAAATTTTATTTTAGGAGGTTCTGTGGAGCTCGGGTTAGTAAATGGACCTCGTAGATGCGATTGGGCCACTAAATATACTAGAAGCGGGCTTGTGGGCCTCAGGCCCAAGCCCACAAAACTCCACTTATAAATAGATTTTTATCCTAAAATCTTTCATTTATCACCCACATTTTCTCTCTCTAACCCACAAAACCCTCTCAACTTTCTCTCTCTAGAACAATCAGGCAACAGGTCCGGCGAACGACTCCGACAACCGGCGACGATGCCGGCGACTGGTGACGGCGGTGCGGTGGCGGCGCCGCCACCTACGGCGGCGGTGGTGGTGATTTCCGGCGACCTTTTCTTCAACGAGACACCCTACCCCCACTAAACCAAACACTCCCGACACGATGGCGGTGCCCGTTTTAGCAGATTCTGAGTCGTTTGGGCTCACGCGCAACTCCGGTGAAGTTCCGGTCAAAATTCCGGCAAGCTCCTTTTGGGATTCTAACTCCGTGCATGTTTAGATCGAAGCTTTGGGAACCTCCTGGTGCAATTTCGTTGAAATCGGGGCTCCGGAGACGAGCGCCGTTGCGGCGGCTGAAGACTGGCGGCGGCAATGGCGTTTTGACCAGTTGTCTTTAGTCGAAACAAGGTAAGACCCCCCCTCTCTCTCTCGTTCTGTCCCTCTAAAGAAAGTCGACCGGACTCCGGCCGGTGAAACCGGCGGAGCCGGCGACGGTGATGATGATGATGCTGTTGATGATGATGGTGATTATGATGATACAGGTGCTCGGTTCAAGCAGATCTCGGTCCAGTCCAGTTCGGGTTTTCTGTCCGGGTTTGGTCCGGGTCAAACCCGGTCAAAGCTGGTCAACGACAGTCAAGCTACGGTCAACATGGGTCAAACGGTTCGGGTCGGTCGGTTCGAGTCGGATCATGAAGTAGTTCGGTTGACGCGGTCAAACCGAGTCAACTCAGTTGACTCGGTCAACTCGGTCAAGCGGTTCGATGAATCGACACAAGGATTTGGTAAAAATTAGTGACGCGATTTAATTAAATACGTTTATGATAGTTTTAAAGTATCACGTGATAACGAGCTCGAACCGACCAATTATAAGTTACATTTGATATATATATATATATATATATATATATTTGCCGAAATTACATATATAGTTTAGTTTAGTTGAATCTTGATAAAATTACGACACTTTAGATGTCAGGGCCGTCCAAAAACAGAGGAAACTCTGCCCGTTTATCGAGAAAACCGTGAGACGAAAACGCGTTTTATTCCAAACAACCTTCTATGAAAACCAATGCCAATATACATTTACTTTCGACGACATTTCATACCTTACAAAGCATGTGTATAACCTTTCGGCAAACTGCTTTACGAAATAACAAAACTCGATGGTTTTATAAAATAAATATATTTAGTTATATTTATTTCCAAACAACGAACAATTCGGATTCTTTTCTAAATAAATATAGTTTATATATTTATTTCAAACAAATCCTTTTATGGATAAATAAAGTGTTGCATATTTATTTTGGATATCATACAAACACGGATTCTTTTAGAAAAATAAATATAGTTATATATTTGTTTTCAAACCTCAAGCAACTCGTACTCATTTACAAGAATAAATATGGTATATATTTATTTGAAACATGCAACGACTCGATAAATCTTTTACAAAATAAATATAACTTTTTTATATTTATTCCAAACGCCGAAACAACATGTACCTATATGATAGCAAAAATATACAAGACGCATTATATGATACGAGTTTGTTATATGATATTTTCATATAAATATTCTTTTATACACGTACGACTACTCGAGACGGCTAATGCAATTACAACGATATATTTATATATTTTTATATAGATATTTATTTATTTTTAAAGCTCTCAAGAATTGAGTATTTTCAAGACTCATTAGTTATCACCGACAATAAACAAAACTTAACAAGTATAACTTGATCATTTCCGATAAGTTAACTACTTACCGTTGAATCGTTCGATTAACGATTCGGTAGAGCTCGGCGACACGTAGACTAGTTACCGCTTTTATTTAGAAACTTATAAGATATTCCGTGTTAGGAATATTGTGGAATGCATGCTAGCAAGTCAAGTCTTGGAAACGACATCACGACATCACGAAGTCGTATATAGCTAGCTTTGCACAGGAATATTCATGTGAGTTCATAACCCCACCTTTTACAGTTTTACATTTTTGTAAATGTTTTCGGGGTGGAAAGACATGCACGTTTTTCAGAAACATGGCGGGCGGAAACGTCGGGGAGTGTTGTAACAGAATTAATTGTCTCAAATCCATGGCAGTTGAAGTTTTGTTTTATTGATTAAAAGTGTTACAATGTCTTAACAAACAAGGAAATACAACATAATTAACTAGTCTTGTATCTTTTATTGTCACTAAAGCCCAAGTCTGTCTATGTGTATCTTGATCATCTTATGCAACAGTTCCTGAAAACACATGTGAAAATAGGTACGTCAGCATAAAAATGCCAGTGAGATACATAGGTTTTGTGAAAATAAGATTCATGACTTATGTTTGAGAAAATGTTTAGTCATGAACCTTGTAATTTTCTTTGTCTTTGTAAATCGTTTGAAAAACAATAAGTTCAGATGATACGTATAAATAAGAGAATAATGCATGGTTAAATGAATAACCAAGTAAAATGAGTTTGTAAAAGATAAGTTGTTTTGTAAAACAATGTCTTGTGAAAAATAGGTTATTTGTATAAAATGTTCTATGTCTCAAACTGAAATGATTCAAATAACGTTACGACATGTAATACCATACAAACACTTATATATAGGAAGTACCAGCGGCGTATCCACCATGCTTGTATCATATTACACACGCATCGTTACTTAATCACTTAATCAAACCAAACCAAACAATGTAAAATGTTCATGCCAAGATGTAAATCATGTCAAAATGTCTATGTCAAATATCCATGTCAAATGTCTATGTCAAATATCCATGTCAAATGTCTATGTCAAAATGTCATGTATGGCAAGTGAAATGTCTCAACTAAACCATATGCACAAAATCAAAGTATTGAAGTAAAACTTGGTTTAAATCAAAGTTATGTTTTGTGGGAAAATGCATCATCAAATGTCAATCATGTTAAAATGTCTATGTCGAAATGTCTATGTCAAATGTCTATGTCAAAATGTCATGTAAAACGATGTACTAAGTAATGCACACAATGGCAATACATAGCATGAAATGTAATGAAATCATGTACTATAATGTACTAACGAACATAGCAGTATATGATGTGAAAACAGGAAAGCATGAAAGTAACAAGTAGGCACATGTGTTTCACCCCAAAACAGTTTGGAAAACAGTAAAAGAAGGGTCTATGTACTCACTTGAGATTGCTCAGTAGTCCTTGAGTAACAACTAAACAATGCTAGAGATCGCGGATATCAAACGGCACCTAGTATAGGTAGCTACATTAATAAACCGGACCTAAATCGGAAGATCGGGTAGCATTAGGGTTTGTAAACCAAACGAGTGTAGAGACTCGTGTCATTTGGTTTAACAAAGCCTACATACTAAATGAAACTTAACCTAAGTGTCTACGACCCATTACGACCCGTTTAGGTAGCTTATGCTACTTTAACGCGTCGTTCGCGTGAAACGCGTTCGGACCGCCTAACTAGCCCTATGACAAGTGTTATATGCCTAAACATGTTACATAATCAGTTATGTGACAAAGGTTTAGGTTACATATGCTTAATTACCAATTATACATGAAAAGGGTATTCTGGTAATTTACCTAAGGCATATAAACTACCTATCATACAACTACTCAAACGACGTGACCATAGGGTATAACCTCGGAAGGTTATTCCCTACCTACTATGGTCACCTAATGTGTTTGGTCGGATCCTAATGATCGACCAAATGGGTCGGGTTCGAGGTATAAGCGATTTATCAGATCGCTTACCCTACGACCCTAGACAACGTGGTAATCAGTGGGCATAGTCCCAAGGGACTATGACCAACGTGATTACACTCACGTTGCGAAGTTCAAACGAACTTCGCATTGACCATTACTGGTCAACGCTGAAAGTCAAACAAAGTTTGACTTTCTGACTCGAAAAGCAGTAAAATAAGGAAAAGAACGAAAGAATACTTACGAAGGGTCCCCGAATGCTAATCCCGATTCAAGAATCTCAGGTATGAAACAATGGTTTCAACTTAGAGGTTCTCAAATCAGAATTCTAGTGATTTTAGCAATGGGGGGTATGGGGTATTTATAGGAATACCCGAACCGTTAAGATCGTTTCATGGAAAACGTGCCTTAATCCCATCCGTACATGTGTTGAAAAGTTATGGTGTTTAGGTGTTTAAATTCCATCCATACATGTGTTGCAAAGTTATGGTGTTTAGGTGTTTAAATTCCATCCATACATGTGTTGCAAAGTCATGGTGCCAAAATTCCATCCTTATCCGCTGACTAAGCAAGTTTAGAATGTGTGGTTGTGAATTAAACAACGGCTAATACATCGAATCTGGTCCCGAATGCGAAAAACGAACCAAATGACGCGACGAATGGATTTTTCTTATGGCGAATACTAAAATAAAATGTAGTCATGCTTTCATAAATTTTTGGATGTCCGGATGTATTCAGAACGTAAGTTATGCGCGAAAATGCAAACTTGTGCACTTTTTGACGCTTTTAGTCCCTGAATGACACAAAAGTTTATTTTAGCATACCGAACACCTCAAAGCCTATTTCTAAGCTATGTAAAGGATATTTATGGTATGTTTAACTTATGGTCATGTTCCGGAAGGTCTGTTACAGTTCAAATTGACATACTTTCGCAGTTTGTCAATTTTAGTCCCTGTAGACGATTTAACTTGATTTTTGCAATACCAAAGCCTTCAAAACTTATTTCTAAGTTATGTAAAGGTTATTTAAGGTATGTTAAGTATATGTCACTATTCCGGAGTGTTTGCTGCATTTAAACTGGTTATATTTACGCATTAGTGCGCGTATAACCTTCCAGAAAGCGATATAGAGTTTGAAATCGAACAAGAATTGATATGTGTAAAAGATACACATATTTTTACAAATCCCAAGTATGAAATACAATATTTCATTGGTTGGGCATTTGTTTGATGGTTGAAATGACACAGGTGTTACAGTCTCCCCTACTTTAGGAAATTTCGTCCCGAAATTAATTCGTAGGAGTCTGTTTATGACTTTGTGTCAAATAGTCACCAGAGATATGTAGGACATAATCTGGTTATTTTCCTCAACGGATAATTTTCAGAAGCAAAAATGAACAAACAGAGTCATTTTCTTCAATGGTTTCTTCGGAAATGGAAAATAAAGGAGTTAATTAAACGGATATACATTTCCCTCAACGGATATTCTTCAGAAGTGAGAATGAATGGATGATTCATTCTTTCTCAACGGATTCTTCGTCAGAATTGGGAATGAAGGAATAATCCACGGATATTCATTTCTCTCAACGGATATTCTTCAGAACGAAAATGAACAAACGGGGTCATTTTCCTCAACGGTTTGTTCTTCAGAGTTTGAAATGAAAGAAAAATCAACGGATATTCATTTCCTCAACGGGTATTCTTCAGAACGAAAATGAACAAACGGGGTTATTTTCCTCAACGGTTTGTTCTTCAGAGTTTGAAATGAAAGAAAAATCAACGGATATTCATTTCCTCAACGGGTATTCTTCAGAACGAAAATGAACAAACGGGGTTATTTTCCTCAACGGTTTGTTCTTCAGAGTTTGAAATGAAAGAAAAATCAACGGATATTCATTTCCTCAACGGGTAATCTTCAGAAACGAAAATGAAATAACGGAGTCATTTTCAACGGTTGTTTCCTCAGGTACGGAAATGAAGGACTACACAACGGATATTCATTTCCCCAACGGATAATCTTCAGAAACGAAAATGAACTAACGGAGTCATTTTCAACGGTTATTTCTTCAGAGTTGGAAATGAAGGACTACACAACGGATATTCATTTCCTCAACGGATAATCTTCAGAAACGAAAATGAACTAACGGAGTCATTTTCAACGGTTATTTCTTCAGAGTTGGAAATGAAGGACTACACAACGGATATTCATTTCCTCAACGGATAATCTTCAGAAACGAAAATGAACTAACGGAGTCATTTTCAACGGTTATTTCCTCAGAGTTGGAAATGAAGGATTACACAACGGATATTCATCTCCGCAACGGATAAATCTTCAGAAACGAAAATGAACTAACGGAGTCATTTTCAACGGTTATTTCCTCAGAGTTGGAAATGAAAGATAAACAACAGGTATTCATTTCCTCAACGGATATTCTTCAGAATGAAAATGAATGGATAATTCATTTTTCTCAACGGTTATTCTTCAGAATGGAAATGAAAAGATAAACAACGGATATTCTTCAGAAGTGAAAAATGAATAGCTAGTTCATTTTTCCTCAACGGATGCTTCATCAGAATTGGAAATGAATAGGGTTAACTCTAGATACATGATAGAACTTGCTGTGATTTTCGTGCACTAAATTCCATAATTATGTATGCATCCATAATTACGTAATTCCTTGCACAGTCCGCACAGTTTGTTTTATAATGTTGTGGGGAAAGATGTCGAACTTGTGATGACGGTGACTAGACTACCATAGGGTCCTTTTAATTAGATCAACAGAGGATCTTCTTAATTAGGGCACCAAGGAGTCCTTTCAGCTTGTATCATCCAGTTTAACTAGACCACTCAAGGGATCTAATTACGAAGTAGTACCTTATAATCCAAGGGACTTTAACTACAGCGTAGAAGTCTATTAAGGATTTTAGGTAGTACCTTTTGGGTATCCTACTATGAATCTCTTGCACAAGGATATGTAAGATTCTACGAGGATTTGGATAATATAATTTGAATCACATGACACATAAAAGATAACACATAAGCACATAACCACATAATTGTTTAATTTGGTTATTAATTTGTTATCTTTGGACGCGGATACTTAAAGCACACCAGGAATCCAATTCGTGGATTTCATTTGGCACTTTAATCATTTCAAGAATCTATCTATGAAGATAGAAAGATCTAAATAAGAATTCGGCTTTGTCCTTATTGAATGGTAATGTTCGTATTAAGGCATACGAATAATTCAATTAAGGGCTCCGATTTGAGTGATATTCATCCACAAGGATCTGATTATGAGGATAGAAAGATCCTTTATGGATTTTGAAATTTGTGTAACGAGAGGTGCTTCGACACCTTGCACTAGGCGTGCTTAAGTCGATACACAAAGTAGAAAGTTCATGAGGTTGAGGCGCTAGATATGCCAAGGCGACATATGAAGCAGAACTTGAAGGTTAAGTAGCAACAGGGTTTGCAACTGCTTTGCTTTGAACAGCAAAGCGACACATGTTAACCAAATGTCTCCATCGTCCACCGTGGGTACATTTGTAACATGGTATTTGATTTGAATAATGACGATGGCATTGATTGCACCAAGGAGCAGTTCCCTTATACAGCTTCATCCCTGAGGCGTGTCATGGTGATTGCTAAGTCAACGGTCCTCTGGAGTAAGTCGCCTATTCGCTGGGAAATTGCAGCACCTGGTTCGGACATTGTTGTTGCGATGAAGAAGCATCTTGAAGATAACGAAAGGCATAGGAGGAAACAAGCGAAAGATAGTCAAAAGAAAATGACAAGGCATGCAGATTGTGACCATTTGTTTGTTACCAAAGGCAAACAAATGAGACAGTGACTAATCAAAGTAAGCGGGTCAATATAATGTATCGCGAAGACATGCTCGCCTATAAGTGAACACTCATCCCAAGAATTCCCAGGTAAGCACAACTGGTCTCGCGTCTGATGAGATGTATACGAAGTGCTTGCCTAGACAGAAAACCCAGAATACAGGCATTCACCCTTCCAGTTTGCACGTGTTCACATTATTTAAAACCCAAAACCTTGACGAGATTTTTGAAAATTCAAAGGGGTTCAAAACCGTATAATAGAGAGTTCAAAACCTTACAATAGAGGGTTCAAAACCTTGTAATAAATCATCCTTGAACAGATGATTAGTTTTCAAAGCGGTTTTGAAATTTATGTTCTTGTTGTGGTAGTCGCCTAAGGATAGGTGACGGTATTGTTTTATGACTAAACGCAAGTAAACTCGCGTTAGGGTCCTAAGAAGATTATAGACTAGGTCAAAGCATTACTAATAACCTAATTCCCTATAACCATTGGCTCTGATACCATCTTTTCTGTCACACCCCGACCACGTAGAACATACAAAACGTGGCGGAAACGTCGGGGAGTGTTGTAACAGAATTAATTGTCTCAAATCCATGGCAATTGAAGTTTTGTTTTATTGATTAAAAGTGTTACAATGTCTTAACAAACAAGGAAATACAACATAATTAACTAGTCTTGTATCTTTTATTGTCACTAAAGCCCAAGTCTGTCTATGTGTATCTTGATCATCTTATGCAACAGTTCCTGAAAACACATGTGAAAATAGGTACGTCAGCATAAAAATGCCAGTGAGATACATAGGTTTTGTGAAAATAAGATTCATGACTTATGTTTGAGAAAATGTTTAGTCATGAACCTTATAATTTGCTTTGTCTTTGTAAATCGTTTGAAAAACAATAAGTTCAGATGATACGTATAACTAAGAGAATAATGCATGGTTAAATGAATAACCAAGTAAAATGAGTTTGTAAAAGATAAGTTGTTTTGTAAAACAATGTCTTGTGAAAAATAGGTTATTTGTATAAAATGTTCTATGTCTCAAACTGAAATGATTCAAATAACGTTACGACATGTAATACCATACAAACACTTATATATAGGAAGTACCAGCGGCGTATCCACCATGCTTGTATCATATTACACACGCATCGTTACTTAATCACTTAATCAAACCAAACCAAACAATGTAAAATGTTCATGCCAAGATGTAAATCATGTCAAAATGTCTATGTCAAATATCCATGTCAAATGTCTATGTCAAATATCCATGTCAAATGTCTATGTCAAAATGTCATGTATGGCAAGTGAAATGTCTCAACTAAACCATATGCACAAAATCAAAGTATTGAAGTAAAACTTGGTTTAAATCAAAGTTATGTTTTGTGGGAAAATGCATGATCAAATGTCAATCATGTTAAAATGTCTATGTCGAAATGTCTATGTCAAATGTCTATGTCAAAATGTCATGTAAAACGATGTACTAAGTAATGCACACAATGGCAATACATAGCATGAAATGTAATGAAATCATGTACTATAATGTACTAACGAACATAGCAGTATATGATGTGAAAACAGGAAAGCATGAAAGTAACAAGTAGGCACATGTGTTTCACCCCAAAACAGTTTGGAAAACAGTAAAAGAAGGGTCTATGTACTCACTTGAGATTGCTCAGTAGTCCTTGAGTAACAACTAAACAATGCTAGAGATCGCGGATATCAAACGGCACCTAGTATAGGTAGCTACATTAATAAACCGGACCTAAATCGGAAGATCGGGTAGCATTAGGGTTTGTAAACCAAACGAGTGTAGAGACTCGTGTCATTTGGTTTAACAAAGCCTACATACTAAATGAAACTTAACCTAAGTGTCTACGACCCATTACGACCCGTTTAGGTAGCTTATGCTACTTTAACGCGTCGTTCGCGTGAAACGCGTTCGGACCGCCTAACTAGCCCTATGACAAGTGTTATATGCCTAAACATGTTACATAATCAGTTATGTGACAAAGGTTTAGGTTACATATGCTTAATTACCAATTATACATGAAAAGGGTATTCTGGTAATTTACCTAAGGCATATAAACTACCTATCATACAACTACTCAAACGACGTGACCATAGGGTATAACCTCGGAAGGTTATTCCCTACCTACTATGGTCACCTAATGTGTTTGGTCGGATCCTAATGATCGACCAAATGGGTCGGGTTCGAGGTATAAGCGATTTATCAGATCGCTTACCCTACGACCCTAGACAACGTGGTAATCAGTGGGCATAGTCCCAAGGGACTATGACCAACGTGATTACACTCACGTTGCGAAGTTCAAACGAACTTCGCATTGACCATTACTGGTCAACGCTGAAAGTCAAACAAAGTTTGACTTTCTGACTCGAAAAGCAGTAAAATAAGGAAAAGAACGAAAGAATACTTACGAAGGGTCCCCGAATGCTAATCCCGATTCAAGAATCTCAGGTATGAAACAATGGTTTCAACTTAGAGTTTCTCAAATCAGAATTCTAGTGATTTTAGCAATGGGGGGTATGGGGTATTTATAGGAATACCCGAACCGTTAAGATCGTTTCATGGAAAACGTGCCTTAATCCCATCCGTACATGTGTTGAAAAGTTATGGTGTTTAGGTGTTTAAATTCCATCCATACATGTGTTGCAAAGTTATGGTGTTTAGGTGTTTAAATTCCATCCATACATGTGTTGCAAAGTCATGGTGCCAAAATTCCATCCTTATCCGCTGACTAAGCAAGTTTAGAATGTGTGGTTGTGAATTAAACAACGGCTAATACATCGAATCTGGTCCCGAATGCGAAAAACGAACCAAATGACGCGACGAATGGATTTTTCTTATGGCAAATACTAAAATAAAATGTAGTCATGCTTTCATAAATTTTTGGATGTCCGGATGTATTCAGAACGTAAGTTATGCGCGAAAATGCAAACTTGTGCACTTTTTGACGCTTTTAGTCCCTGAATGACACAAAAGTTTAGTTTAGCATACCGAACACCTCAAAGCCTATTTCTAAGCTATGTAAAGGATATTTATGGTATGTTTAACTTATGGTCATGTTCCGGAAGGTCTGTTACAGTTCAAATTGACATACTTTCGCAGTTTGTCAATTTTAGTCCCTGTAGACGATTTAACTTGATTTTTGCAATACCAAAGCCTTCAAAACTTATTTCTAAGTTATGTAAAGGTTATTTAAGGCATGTTAAGTATATGTCACTATTCCGGAGTGTTTGCTGCATTTAAACTGGTTATATTTACGCATTAGTGCGCGTATAACCTTCCAGAAAGCGATATACAGTTTGAAATCGAACAAGAATTGATATGTGTAAACGATACACATATTTTTACAAATCCCAAGTATGAAATACAATATTTCATTGGTTGGGCATTTGTTTGATGGTTGAAATGACACAGGTGTTACAATACTCACAGAAATACTTGATTTATACAAATTAAATGTCATGTTTTTATACAAATTCAAAAAGCATAGGGTTATGTGGGCATGAAGTCAAAGTCAGGGTGGGCATTGACGGTTATACGAACGTTACAAATACAAGACTTTACAAATACATGGTTACCAATACAACGTTTCCATATAACTTGGCAAGAAAATGATTTTTAAGTTCGTTTTCTCAATATTATTTCACAAACCGGTTATTCAAAAGATTTATTTCGAATCTTTTGACAAACAAACTATGAACTCGCTCAACTTTATGTTGATTTTTCGCATGTTTCTTTCTCAGGTTACAGTTCTAAGACAATGCACGGTTGGAATAGGAGAACCATTGGGGTTTCGAGTACTTAGTGGGCGTTCAATTTACTAAAAGACTTAGATTATTTGCTTCCGCTGTGCAATGAAGATACCAGTCCAGTCACGCCAGCTCTGATAATTTCGGGGTGTGACAACTTGGTATCAAAGCTATAGGTTACAGCGAATTAGGTTCCTGTTGTGATACCTAGGCTCTAACCTCACTTTTCTCTGGGACTTAGACTATTAAGACGTTGAATACATACAGAACGCCTAGTACTCGAATATGGTCTCCAACCGTTGCCGAAGAACAAACAGTTAATAATTTTGCTTTCAAACATACGCTATTGTGGTGCTTCATACACGTTGCACAAAATAGTTACATATAGTACACAAAGCTCTGAGAGTTTAGGAAACATGCATTTAAGACCTTCGGAAACTTATGTTGAAGTTCATTAAAGGTCGTCGCGTAGGAACCGCGAATATTTACTCGGGCACACACTATTATCCATATTGTCTATGATATTTTAACTTCCAGAGCAGGCAGCCTACGCTTAACAAAACGCTAGTGCACGAGAATACATGGAACTCAAATTTTATGTCAACGGATGTCGGAGTACATCACATTCTACGCGGAACAAAACGCTAGTGCACAGGTATACGTGAAACTTAAGCTATACATCAACGGAGGTTGAAGTACGACACATACGACTATCAAGGCGAGGCCTTTGAAAAGACACGATGGCGCAATTCAACGACGACGCCAGATTCCTGTCAGCAGGAGAACTATCGGTCAGGAAGCGGCGGCTTGGAACGCGATCCTACAAACGACACGAAACACGCCAAGGAGAAGACGTATGTCTCCGCATTCCCCCTAACCCATAACGACAAGTACGCTATGTTCGACATTCCATGGTAATGTCACCTAACAACCAGACATCACATGCAACCCCAGGTAAAGTCCTCAAATTTCTTCTATTGAAACTCTGACTTTCACATTTACTGAGTAGATTTTCGTATCTCTGCTCCTCTCAATGGTCATTATGTCACGATCATTTCGTTACAAGTTACATACATAGTTTTTCGTTGTGACCATGCCTAAGGTTTTCTTGTCGATACATATATTTATTGGTGGATTGCGCTAAAACCAAGTTCAATTGTTTGAACTTGTTCATTACACATATTCGATTCAAGACACCATATGATGCATTGGGAGCATCATATTCAAATCAATTTTTAACGAGCACTTCATTTGTTCCGAGTCATGGTAAACTTGTTTGGTATTCGACTCCATTAAATTGTTGATTTCGACACCTTGTGGTGGTATTTTCATTAATTTGAACCTTGCGCTAAACTCGTTTACATATCTTATGCCCGGATTTAATTATTTATTTATTGATTTAGATTAAATCCGCTTTGATCTATCACATTACAACAGTCTTAACACAATCGTGTGATAAGACAAGGGTACATAAAATTCATTTCATATTTCAGTGTACCTCCTAACGGTCTTTTCAAACAATCGATCGAATGTTTTGCGATATTCATTGCTTCCTCGTCTTCGATCGAAAACATTATTTCTTTGATGTTCAAATTTCAATTGAAAATCCTATGATGTTGTTAGAAGCAAATTTTCATATTTACTTCGTTGCGCTTTCAATTGACTGTAAAACACAGGTGATACTTGTTCGATCACCCCTAATATTCGAATTGTTTCATTTATTACGACACCTTGTGGCGTCGGTATAACTTGCAGCTTGTGCTGATCACGATCGAGCGTTTCATGCAAACTATTATATTTGAGATTGTTGATTCTAAGTTCATCAGTGGATGTTATTGCTTCTAGAACTCATTCACATGTTATAAACGTTCAGATGGAATTCAATTGGTCGAAATTCCTGTCATTTGTTGGATCCTTGTTAACTTAGTCGCACTGGTGACTGTATCATTACGTCTCGTTTCCTTTGACATCAATTACTGAGACACATTGCTTTTACCGTTGGGTTCTTATTGTTGAGGAATGTCATTAAACTCACATGATTCGAATAAGTCTTGTTTCGATTACGCGGTCATTCACTTTGTTATTATTCGGACTTACTTGCGAACAACACAATTCTGAGGAGATAACATAGTCTAAATTTCGAGGACGAAATTTCTGTAACAGGGGGAGAATGTGACAGCCCGTGATTTACGACTCTTAATTACGTAATTAACAGGTGATTAACGCGTTAATAAACAGTGTTTACAGCGCAAGTTAACCTAATTAGGCCTTGAAGTGCCCAGGAACGTTTACTCGACTATACAGTGCGCGTATGGTGATTTACGGGGAATCTGCTGAATATTAAGCGACAACGAAACGAAACCGTACAAAATACAGACCACGCCGACAAGTATGAATGTTACACGAAAATTTTATGCTTATGAAATTAATTTTGTGAATTTATTGGGCTTCCGAACAACAAAACGCGGACGCAAACGAAAAACGCGGAAACGGTAACGCACTGACAATCAACGATGAAACTGACGCACCAGACTCGAATTTCGTCTCGATATTAATATATTATGATATATTTGATTTTGTCTTCGAATTTTAATACTCGTAGTTGAAACCGGACCGAAAAACAGATCAGAAACGACAAACGAGGCATTTACGCGATTTTTTTTTACGCAACCGACGAACGAACAACGCAAACAACGACTGCCGGTACTCTTTCATATATTTTTAAACCCGAAATTTTATTTTAGGACGTTATGTGGAGCTCGGGTTAGTAAATGGACCTCGTAGATGCGATTGGGCCACTAAATATACTAGAAGCGGGCTTGTGGGCCTTAGGCCCAAGCCCACAAAACTCCACTTATAAATAGATTTTTATCCTAAAATCTTTCATTTATCACCCACACTTTCTCTCTCTAACCCACAAAACCCTCTCAACTTTCTCTCTCTAGAACAATCAGGCAACAGGTCCGGCGAACGACTCCGACAACCGGCGACGATGCCGGCGACCGGTGACGGCGGTGCGGTGGCGGCGCCGCCACCTGCGGCGGTGGTGGCGGTGATTTCCGGCGACCTTTTCTTCAACGAGACACCCTACCCCCACTAAACCAAACACTCCCGACACGATGGCGGTGCCCGTTTTAGCAGATTCTGAGTCGTTTGGGCTCACGCGCAACTCCGGTGAAGTTCTGGTCAAAATTCCGGCAAGCTCCTTTTGGGATTCTAACTCCGTGCATGTTTAGATCGAAGCTTTGGGAACCTCCTGGTGCAATTTCGTTGAAATCGGGGCTCCGGCGACGAGCGCCGCTTGCGGCGGCAATGGCGTTTTGACCAGTTGTCTTTAGTCGAAACAAGGTAAGACCCCCCCCCCTCTCTCTCTCGTTCTGTCCCTCTAAAGAAAGTCGACCGGACTCCGGCCGGTGAAACCGGCGACGGTGATGATGATGATGCTGTTGATGATGATGGTGATTATGATGATACAGGTGCTCGGTTCAAGCAGATCTCCGTCCAGTCCAGTTCGGGTTTTCTGTCCGGGTTTGGTCCGGGTCAAACCCGGTCAAAGCTGGTCAACGACAGTCAAGCTACGGTCAACATGGGTCAAACGGTTTGGGTCGGTCGGCTCGGGTCAGCCGGTTCGAGTCGGATCATGAAGTAGTTCGGTTGACGCGGTCAAACCGAGTCAACTCAGTTGACTCGGTCAACTCGGTCAAGCGGTTCGATGAATCGACACAAGGATTTGGTAAAAATTAGTGACGCGATTTAATTATATACGTTTATGATAGTTTTAACGTATCACGTGATAACGAGCTCGAACCGACCAATTATAAGTTACTTTTGATATATATATATATATACATATATATATATTTTTTCCGAAATTACATATATAGTTTAGTTTAGTTAAATCTTGATAAAATTACGACACTTTAGATGTCGGGGCCGTCCAAAAACAGAGGAAACTCTGCCCGTTTTTCGAGAAAACCGTGAGACGAAAACGCGTTTTATTCCAAACAACCTTCTATGAAAACCAATGCAAATATACATTTACTTTCGACGACATTTCATAACTTACAAAGCATGTGTATAACCTTTCGTCAAACCGCTTTACGA
Source organism: Helianthus tuberosus (assembly GCA_030545235.1). Taxonomy (NCBI): domain Eukaryota; kingdom Viridiplantae; phylum Streptophyta; class Magnoliopsida; order Asterales; family Asteraceae; genus Helianthus; species Helianthus tuberosus. Next base: position 98,353,858 of record CM060367.1, read on the forward strand.
AATAACAAAACTCGATGGTTTTATAAAATAAATATATTTAGTTATATTTATTTCCAAACAACGAACAATTCGGATTCTTTTCTAAATAAATATAGTTTATATATTTATTTCAAACAAATCCTTTTATAGATAAATATAGTGTTGCATATTTATTTTGGATATCATACAAACACGGATTCTTTTAGAAAAATAAATATAGTTATATATTTGTTTTCAAACCTCAAGCAACTCGTACTCATTTACAAGAATAAATATGGTATATATTTATTTGAAACATGCAACGACTCGATAAATCTTTTACAAAATAAATATAACTTTTTTATATTTATTCCAAACGCCGAAACAACATGTACCTATATGATAGCAAAAATATACAAGACGCATTATATGATACGAGTTTGTTATATGATATTTTCATATAAATATTCTTTTATACACGTACGACTACTCGAGACGGCTAATGCAATTACAACGATATATTTATATATTTTTATATAGATATTTATTTATTTTTAAAGCTCTCAAGAATTGAGTATTTTCAAGACTCATTAGTTATCACCGACAATAAACAAAACTTAACAAGTATAACTTGATCATTTCCGATAAGTTAACTACTTACCGTTGAATCGTTCGATTAACGATTCGGTAGAGCTCGGCGACACGTAGACTAGTTACCGCTTTTATTTAGAAACTTATAAGATATTCCGTGTTAGGAATATTGTAGAATGCACGCTAGCAAGTCAAGTCTTGGAAACAACATCACGACATCACGAAGTCGTATATAGCTAGCTTTGCACAGGAATATTCCGGTGAGTTCATAACCCCACCTTTTACAGTTTTACATTTTTGTAAATGTTTTCGGGGTGGAAAGACATGCACGTTTTTCAGAAACATACAAGGTTATCGATAAACAAAGATTGCATATTTTAGACAAAGCACGTTTTGCAAGAACATACAAAGTTTTCGAATGAATGAAAACTCACATTTCTAAATCATGTTACGAACGGATTTCAAGGAACTCAAACGGTTTACGAATGAACTTTATACTAAATATACCGGTTTTTACAAAACAAATGCGTATTATCGAAAAGTGAGTGATTTTTATGACTAGGGGAAGTTAGCCTTAGAGGCTGGGGTAAAAGTACATGTTACAATTATTACAGACATTTAAAGACATTTACATACATTTACAGACTTTTTTTTTTTTGGTATGGATAGCCTAAGGAGGGTTTACTACTAGACTAGATCATGTGAGTGGTGGGTACAACACTTAAGGCCATTAATCCTCATTGTAGGACCACGGGACATGAGTGATAGATCTATTTGGGTGTAGCGAGCCCACACCCATGAGGCCGGGGCGGCCCATAGTGGTGACTATGTCTTCATACCGGAGACAAATTTGCTAGGTTTGAGTCTTCCTGCATCATTTCACACATACCAGTGGCTTTGCAACCCATTGGTGATCTCTTTTTTTTTTTCCTTAATGCTACATACCTGGGACTTTTATTCATACATGAAAGGCTTATACATACTCACAGAAATACTTGATTTATACAAATTAATTGTCATGTTTTTATACAAATTCAAAAAGCATAGGGTTATGCGGGCATGAAGTCAAAGTCAGGGTGGGCATTGACGGTTATACGAACGTTACAAATACAAGACTTTACAAATACATGGTTACCAATACAACGTTTCCATATAACTTGGCAAGAAAATGATTTTTAAGTTCGTTTTCTCAATATTATTTCACAAACCGGTTATTCAAAAGATTTATTTCGAATCTTTCACAAACAAACTATGAACTCGCTCAACTTTATGTTGATTTTTCGCATGTTTCTTTCTCAGGTTACAGTTCTAAGACAATGCACGGTTGGAATAGGAGAACCATTGGGGATTCGAGTACTTAGTGGGCGTTCAATTTACTAAAAGACTTAGATTATTTGCTTCCGTTGTGCAATGAAGATACCAGTCCAGTCACGCCAGCTCTGATAATTTCAGGGTGTGACAGCTACGGGATCACGTCTAACTCGTTTATACACATTATATAGCACTTCGCACCGGAATTCGGTCTTGTACAACAACTGACCTCTGCATATATATCTTATATCTATGTAGTGTTGGTTAAATGAGAACCACTTATTATAAATAGGGTAAATTACACTTTTCGTCCTTTATGTTTGTACCGGATTGCAACGGATAGCCTTTAACTTCAATAATTACAGTCACAATCCTTTATTTGCAAAACCAGTTACATTCTACGTCCTTTAGTATTAACCAGGTTAAAATTTTCAGTTAAGTTTATTCAATTAAGGGTATTTTGGTCGATTCATATTTTTATTTAAATGTTTAATAAATAAAACCAAAAACATTGCATAAACACATCATCTTCCCCAATTTCATAACCCTAAACCCCTAACCACCACGTCTTGCCACCACCACCAGATCCTGCCGCCATCAACAATCATGGTTGTAAAAATATATAAATTAAATACGATAGTTTTTCTTTATTTACAGTATATGGTTGCAAAAAACAACATTTGAATTTCATAATAAATATTAGAACAGATTCATTAGAAAAAAGAATAAGATGAAGCAGAATATTTTTCACAATCACCATAGATTATGATGAAGTGTGTTATGAACCATATTCGTCTACGAGGGCCCAACTTAGCAGCCCGTTTAAGGAGCCCAATAAGGGAGCAGGTGTGGTTGTCGTGAAGGAAAAGCTACTGCGATATATAAGCCACGAGAGGTGGAACGACATGTGCATGAAAAGATTGTTTAAGCTACTTGAGTATGTTCTTCTTCCCATCCCCATTGTTCTTCTGTATTCCCATCTTCTTCTTGTATTTAGTTGTAGGGTAAAGTTCTTGTACAAATAATCTTAACATACTAAACATACAAATTGAAGGAAAACTCAAAAAGACAAGGTGGCATTTTTGTAATTATCAATAACTATCAAAGTTACTCTACAAATATACCTAAAAAAACCTAACCACTCCCCCCCCCCCCCCCCCAAAAAAAAACCTAAACCCCCCACCCCCCAAAAACCTAAAAAAACCTAACCCCCCCCCCCCCCCCAAGCTAAAATGCTAAAAACTAAACCCCCAAAAAACCTAAAAAAATAAAAAAAAACACACAAATTATTTTATTATTTTTTTTAACATTTTTTATTAAAAAATCGCTACTTTTAGTAGCAGCAAAAAAAAAAATAAATAAATAAATAAATTTTTTTTTTTTTTTTTTGCTAACGAAATGTAGCGATTTTTTAATAAAAAATGTTAAAAAAAAAATTTGTGTTTTTTTAGGTATTTTTGGTTGTAACTTTGATAGTTGGTAGTAATTACAAAAATGCCACCTTGTCTTTTTGGGTTTTCCTTCAATTTGTATGTTAAGATTATTTGTATTTGATCTTTTGCCATTAGTTGTAATCCTATCGGTTAATCAATTCGAGATCTACCTTTATTCCTAATTTGATTATTACTTAGCTCAGTGAATATCAATTCACTTCATTGGTGCTTTCATTGCTCCTTAGCACATATGGCTTTGGATGAGGATCTGCAATTGAATCAATCGCTTACCCTAATTGAACGCCATGCTCTGCTTGAGGAGATCTACAATCAATTGGCACAGTTTTCGATTCCACCTCCAATTGAGCTTAACGATTTACCAGATGATGTGTTATCTGCTCCGGAATTAAGTATGTACGATCCGGCACCACTTTTACCTCGATTCACTGGTGCACATCCAAATAAATGGCTCGCATATGCTGAAAGGTATTTCACGTTTTATAAGATTCATAACACCGAGTGATTTCCTTATGTGCTTAATTATTTCTATGATGAGGCAGCAATGTGGTTAAGTTTGTATCAATTCACGGAATGGTCGGATTTCATAGTGTCTCTTATGCACCGATTTGGTTATCCGGTGAACGCTCTCCAGGTATTTGATGAAATGCCTGATCGTACTGAACCTCAAATTGTCAGTTCTGTTCATGAAACCATAGATGATATGGTATTAGAAATCCAAACTGACTCAATGGTTGATGTTCATGTGTCACTAGGAGTAACGGATTCTCAAATGGATATATCAGATTATATATTTGTGCTTGAACGTGTTTGATGCAGGATTATCTACAATTGAATTGAAGATTATATGAAGATTTGAATGATATCTTATTCCTTTATTATCGAGTCTATTATTAGTAATCATATCTTTTTATTTATTTGGTTTAGTCATGTTTATCCCTTAGGTTCTAGTATAAATAAGGCTTTAGAGTTCATTGTTAGTTAGTTTTTGGTTGACTATTAATTTAAAGAACTTTGTTCTTGGAACCTTTGGTTCGATTTATCGTCTTTGATTATCAATTGTTTCTTGAGTCATTTGATTGCACGCGAAACTGCATTAGGTGGTATCAGAGCTTTGGTTTGTCAAATGGCTCGACGTGATAGTGATTACTCTTATGTCCGTAGAATCGCCGACCGAGGCAACGACAGAGATGGTCCCAAATCACGTGCTCGTGGAGAGGACTGGTATCCTACCCGCAGAATCGCCGACCAAGGCAATGGAAGGGTTGGTGTTGACCCACGAGATATTAAGATCAGGAGACTCCAGCAACGAGTCCGAGACCTCGAATTACAACACGAGATCCAACGACTCAAGCAACGGATCCACGATCTTGAGGACTCGTCGTCAAGGAAGGAAACGGAACCGGAAAAACTTGTCCGGGACAGGTTATCCGGGGATGAGGAGCATCTTACCAATGGTGACACTATCTATGATTATCCTCCCGTATATGATGAATACGGGGACGAGGAATGGTATTCTTGGATTACCGGTTGTGATCCGAACTTACCGGGTGTTAGGGTTGAAGGTGTTACGGTTGAAAACGGAGGTGATGCGATATCTTCCGGTGGTATGGCGGTGATAAATGGTCCGACAGCTAGTGGTAGGTCTCACTCACAGTCTGTGGTAAGTCCTTCCTTCATGCCGAAAGAAATGTTGGAATTAGTTGTTACACAAGATACGGAAGGGTTGTTTTTTGGAAGATCCATAAATGCTGATTACGAAGGGAGTCAACAAAACACGGAAGGTTTGATATTTGGAAAATCCGGTAATGTTGCTGATTTTGGAGATTTAAAATCTTCACAAATTCAAACGGAGGTAGAGATTGGGTTTATTAAATGTGGGGACCATATTAATAATTTGGTAAATGGTGGATATCTTGTGAATTTTATAAAGGATGTTCAAAAAGAGGAAAATAGTACGGGTTCTCAAGATAATCCTGCATCAGTGTTAAACCTTGTCTAAATAAGTCTTGGCAGATGTACCAAAGGAGAATGATATGGTAGAAACCAATGTAGGTAATGATGATTCTTTAGTTGATTCAATGGTTATTAACTCCTTTGCATGGAAACCAGGTTGGGTTGCGAATCATGTTCAGGTATCTCCTAAGAAATCCGTTCTCCCTGCTGTCAGTACACTTAAGTTTCAGTTTGATAATTTTGCTATGGTAATTGCTAGTTTCAATTCTCCTTTTGGTGGTAAATTGCAAGAAACAGATTAAGGTTTTGTTCCTACACCACCCACTGTTGCAATTGTTTGTGAAAAGCATAACACTATTGGTACTTTGGGTCATCTGCTATCTGGTTCGTATTTTGGGCCTGACGGGTTAAGGAGGACCTTTAGTTTTGATCCCGGTCCGAATAGTATTTGCACGACTCTATGTTTGATGCCTTCCATCAGAAACTCACATCCAGATCCGCACAAACCTAATTTCTCGATGCCTTCAAATGCCTATTTCGATCCTACTCGTGTCATGATGTGCTTCTGTGTGCGAATGGCTCTATTCATCAAATTACTTCTAGTGCTGATGTGATTTTAGCTATACGAGGAATTTCATCCGCTGTGAATGGTTCAGCAGTGCCCGTTCTTCCTGAGATTAGAGATGATTCACTTAGGCCGGTTAATACTCGGTTGTCAAAGCAGCGAATGCTTCAATTTCATGTAGTTGCAGCAAATGCGCATGTGAAGCATTGTCCAAAGGATCCTATTTCTTTTTATCCTTCTTCTACATAGGTGAGCCTAAGAGATGGCACTGCATTGGTTGGTGGGCTTGTGTCTAATACTACAATATTTTTACTCATTATACCATTGGTTCCCAGTTACACTTCTGAGCTTTGCCCAACTTCTATGACAATTTTATTTGCGCAAAAATATTCACGGTCTAGTATGGGAGTTGTTATGCAAAATCACCGGCTTAGTATTAGTAAATTGGTTCTTCTATTTCAAGTGGACGATAAACGCATTCGTTGGAAAGGAGGGACATTACCTATAATTCTTGTTTTAGATTCAGATGATGTGGTGTTTGATGTGTGGCACGTATATGATCTGAACAACAATCGGTCTGACATAATAATTGCAATTGGACATGACCAATTTACATGGGCTCCCCAACCCCGCTCTACACCTAAGCTGTTTATTTTGGATTCTGATCCGGAACCACCTGATCCGTATACAATTTTCACTTCAGATTCTATTCTGGTATATTCCAAACTGACACGTATTTTTTACATTGTTAGTACAACATATTGCTGTTTTTTTAGTGTTAACATCATCATTTCTGGTCCTAGTTTGTTTTCTAAGGCTGAATTGCACGGATCAGTTTTGGGTGTTGTTATTGGTCCACTCTTTGTTGCACAGTTTCATTGTTATAGGGATATTGTGATGCTTAAACCAATTTGGAAAGCTTATAGTGCTATTGTTGGTTCCTTGCTCTACGGTTCGCACAACTGGTTGCTTGATACAATTTCACTAGTTATTACTCATGTCGAATGGAAACCGGGCTGGCAATGTGGTTCAGTTGCAAAATTGAAGGAAGCAACTGGTTTAACTGAGTATTATTGTTTCAACTACAAATGTGCTACGGATGTTATAACAGCCCAACAATTGGTTCAGAAAAGTTATTTCGTTCATATTCATATGATTCAAAAGTACATGTTTCCAGTCATACTAATTCAAATGCAAACTGTCCAAATGAGTATTTTTAGGTGGCTTATTTCTAGTGAGGTATTTATTACATATTGTCATTGTGATACTCTGACATGCATGAGGTTGCTGATGGAATACGGTTATATGGAGGGTAATATGTCAACCAGTGAAAATGTGAAGGTTTCTAATTGGGTTCGTAGGCTCATCATCTATTACAAGGTTATGGAAATTAGAAAAGTAACAGTTAGTCAACTTGTGGATCATGTGGAATGTGCTGAAATATTCAATATTAAGAATAGTTTATTGTTGAAGTCTTTCATGCAATCAATTTTAAAGATTCCACCTAGTTGGATTGTAGCTTCAAATACAACACAACACAAGGGGTTACATGTGCAGTCAACAAGACTTAGTTTCCCATTTAATGCTTTTGAGTTGGAAACTCTTCTTGTGGTGGATCATATTGGATTTCCTTACAGTGCACAAATTTTAATGTGGTGGGTTTTGACAAAATTATATAATTTGCCTAGAGATGTTAAACATTTGCAATCTATTGGTAGCCTTTCAAGTAGACGAATTTTGCTGCATTATAGTTCTCCATCTTATTATCTTAACGAAGTTGAGACAGGAACTGTCATGAACCGCCATGAAGTTGGACATGTTGTAGGATTACACCATTTGGAGCAAACCGACCTGTTTAATGTTCTACTTCTTCAATTATTACCAACTCCGTTTCCTGGTACAACGACCTGCCCTATGGTTAGCCGTCACATTAGATACGGGTCTGCGTTTCTATTTCGCCAACTTCTGGTTGCTACCCCAGGACAAGAAACAAGTGCTCCTCTTGGTTTATTTGAGCTGACTTGCATTAGCGGGTCCACTAAACAAGCACATGATAAAGGTTTTCTTAGATTTCAAAGTTTGGTTCAACCCGACCCGTTAGGCAATTTATTTCACTTTGAGGACAAGGTGAATGTAAAAGGGGGGAGTAATGTTATGAACCATATTCGTCTACGAGGGCCCAACTTAGCAGCCCATTTAAGGAGCCCAATAAGGGAGCAGGTGTGGTTGTCGTTAAGGAAAAGCTACTGCGATATATAAGCCACGAGAGGTGGAACGACATGTGCATGAAAAGATCGTTTAAGCTACTTGAGTGTGTTCTTCTTCCCATCTCCATTGTTCTTCTGTATTCCCATCTTTTTCTTGTATTTAGTTGTAATCCTATCGGTTAATCAATTTGAGATCTACCTTTATTCCTAATTTGATTATTTCTTAGCTGAGTTCACTTCAAAGTGGAATGAAATATAGTTGCAATATGGTTTTAAAATCTTTTCACAGTCATCGTTCTTTTGGATCGCAATTAACCAAATTCTGAGATGAAGCAAAATGCATAAAATTAACACTGTCGCTAATCGTCTCCTTCTCCGGTCACTGCTGCAACTCCAACTGACCTCTGTTTTCCTTTTCCGGTTACAACTGCTACTACAGTTAACCATCTTCTTTCCTTGAAACCCCAAATCACAAGTCACGTATATCCACATCGTTACTTCCAACCCTATAAGGTCTTCATATCCGACACCACCAACTGATTACTACCCGCTGTCAGTCATTCATCATCTCCGGCCGTCAATCGCCATCCTAATCACTCTCCACCGCCATCGCCGACTAGCACCATCGCCATCATCGGAGCTCCGCTCCAGCTCACCCACTCCCTCCGTCACCACTTCACAACCAGAAAACTAGCGAATTCCTGTGTAGGGCATCAGGTGTTGCAGCGGCCATTGGTTTTGGGGAAGGAGAAACAGGGAAGCAATGGTCGTAGGAAGGGGAAGCATGGCGTCTGGTTGTTTGCAGCAGAGAAGGGAATGCAAGTTTGACCATTTGATTAGGGTTATAAAATTGAGGATGAGGTGATGGTTTTATTTATTAAACAATTAAATAAAAATATGAATTGACCAAAATACCCTTAATTGAATAAACTTAACTGAAAATTTTAACCTTGCTAATATTAAAGGACGTAGAGTGTAACGGGTTTTGCAAATAAAGGATTGTGACTGTAATTATTGAAGTTAAAGGCTATCCATTGAAATCTGGTACAAACATAAAGGACGAAAATTGTAATTTACCCTTATAAATGTTGTGCCTTGATATTGACACAACCAACTACTCAATTTATTTTTTTGAACGGCAAATTTCTTAACTCCTGTGATTAAACTCAAGACCTCTCCCCCTAAGGGTAGGGGTATAATGCTCGGTGAGTGGTGCGGGGAGTGGGAGTCACCGATCGGTGACTATACCCACTTGATCGGTGAGTTGGAGAGAGGGTACCAAAATCGGTGAGAGTTTACCAAATGTGAGTGATGGAGGAGAGGAGAGAAGAACGAGTCAATTTTTTTTTAATTTTTAACCTACTCAAACACCCTAGAGTGATTAACCATACCCCTTGATTGGGTGTAAAATGGGGAGTGGAATGGGGAGTTGACATGGCATAATATTATTGGGTAGGATTTCACTCAATCACCCTAGAGTGATTAACCATACCCTCCACCCTAAGGTGTTTAAAGGCATTGCCTTTGCCAATAGACCACCACCCCTTTTGGCAACCAACTACTTAATTGAAATAGACATGAGTAGATGTACTTCTTTGTATATGTGAAAGGATTATAATTAAAAGCTGTAAGAATAAGTAAAGTAAACAAACAATAGAAGATGATGAGAAGATAGATGGATCTGAGATGTAGTAGAACACTTCATTTATTAAACATTCTTCATATCCTCTAGTCTCCTTCAATCTTGATTTATATTCACTACGGTGTCTTCACAGGTTCACACGGATCAGTTCGGCTTGTTGGGCCTCATAAGTTGGGTTGTCTAATTGGATTCGTTGACTTAGGTTCATAATATTACTTGAGAGTTATTCTGAAAATGCTTGGTTTTGTTTGTTACGTGTCTAAACTAGTTCACAGGTTCCATCTTATCTTACTTTTAATAAATAATTGCAGAGTTTTTTTTCAAATAGGTGTAGTTAGAAAACTTATTTACCAAAATGGGTACTTTGAAAAATATTTACTAAAATGGGTATTTTTTGAAAAGTTACATTTTCTCACTCCTAATGTTATTGGATAAAAAGAATTTTCTTTATAAATATATTATTTTACAAGAGTTAAAAGAAAAGATTATGGTAAACTTAAAAAATGGTCGTGAGATTCTATAAAAGTTTTTTAAATGATTTTTTTTAATTCTTTTATTAACATTCTTCTTCAAGTTTTTTTTAAAACATACTTTAAAAGATCTTGATTCTTTCACAAACATTTTTCAACTTCCATGACTATGTTAATTTTATAAAGATTTTTGTGTTTTTTTTTATTTTTTGTTGTGTAAGTTACATGTATCTTATTAGCGGTGCTAAATAGGCGTGTTTGTGGATTAGCGGGTTCAACCCGACACAACCCGAATCCAAAAATCTTTTCAGACATACGAACTTGGAAGCAACATGGATATTCGAGAGCTGACATGGTCGTAACCCATTTTGACCCGAATTTGTTTATTTTTTTGCATATTAAATCTCTAATTTTACACTTTTACAACAAAACAAAATACAAGTTTATATAAAAAGTTATATGTTAATTACAAAATTCAATGTCAGTTATAAAATTCTACATCGTTTAAAAGTAAACGGTATTATTTTAAACCAAGCTAAAATAAACGAATGAATATATGTATATGAGCGAAAAACAACCAAGCTAAAATAAACGAATGAATATACGTATACGAGCGAAAAACATATATGCGGATTACATACAAGTTAGCTTGATGATGTTAGAGAATGGTGGTTTAATATGAATGCGATATTATTTGCCGGTTAAAAAAATAAAAATATGAATGTGATATTACTATCGACGACATTCTTCTTTGTAATTTATTGTATTATAGATAAGTTACATAAAAGAATGAATATTTGTAAATTATTTTAAACTTCTTTAAATATCTGCATATGATCCAAGAAAATGTTTTTAATGTTTTTTCATTTAAGAAAATTACTGAAAAAAAACTAAAAGATAATGTTTTTTTTTTAAATTATTAAATAAACCACTTAAAAGATAATTTTCCTTTAACTTTGAGTTAAATGTTTGGTTGGTCCCTGTGGTTTGCGAAAATTGCAGACTTGGTCCCAGTGGTTCACTAATTACACACTTGGTCCTAGTGGTTGTAATTTTTGAACACGGGTGGTCCTTGTCACTAACCCATGTTAATATTCTCAGTTAAATATGTGTAAAATTACAAGATTGCCCCTTAACAGTTAAAAAAATAAAGAATAGACCAACCCTCATCTTCTTCATCTTCTATTTTCTCTCTCTCTCTCTCTCTCTAAACAAACGGTCCACCCCTCCTTCCTCTCAATTAACATCGCCACACTCAGATTAATCCTGGATTCCTGGTCTTCTTCTTAGAACCACCGCCGGAAACCTGCATCAACCCTAACCCTAACCGCAACCCACTGCCGCACCGCTAACCTTGATTCAACCCACCGGAGGACCTTGATTCAACCCAACACGCCGTCGTCACGGGAAACTCGCTGGCGTTTTCCAGCCACAGCGATGTACATGCTCGGCAGCAACGACCGGTCAGAGGCGGTGATGTCGGAGCTGTTAATTGAATCCGGATTCGATCGATTACTCGAACAGTTATCGCAGATTGAAGGTGGTAGTGGTGGGTTTACGGTGGAGGTGGAGGAGATGGGGTATACGGTGGAGGTAGAGGCGGTGGGTCGAAGGTGACGACGGTGAGGGTGCTTGTGACAGTGGTTGTGGTGGGTTTAAGGTGCTGGTTTTACGGTGAAGGTGGAGGCGGTGGGTTGAAGGTGACGGCGGAGGTGGTGGGTTGAAGGTGACGGCGGTGGTGGTGGGTTTATGGTGGAGATGGAGGCGGTGGGTTGAAGGTGTCGATGGAGGTGGAGATGGCGGTGGTGCTGGGTTGAAGGGAAGGTGGGTATGTGCAGGATGTGTGGATGAAGATGCATCCGGCAACGAGGAAGCTCCGGTCGTCGTGGTTTGAATCTCGGTTTTCACTTGCAGGTTTGGGGAAGATGAAACCCTAAATTCCTTCGACAACCACTCACACACGCACATTCAATTGCAGGTTTAGGGAAGATGATGTGGTCAAAGGGATTATTTAAATTATAAAGAGAGTTAATAAGCAAGGGTATTTTGGTCATTTAACATGGACTTAACTGAGAAATTTAACTGATGTTAGGGCTAGGGACCAACTGAATGCATTTTTGACAAGTTTTGAGACCACACCTGTAATTAGTAAACCATTGGGACCAAGTCTGCAATTTTTGAAAACCACAGGGACCAACCAAGCATTTAACTCTTTAACTTTTGTTAAACAATATATTTATAAAAGGAAACTCTTTTTATCCAATAAAATTTGGAGTGAGGAAAAGTAAATTTTTAAAAAAATACCCATTTTGATAAATATTTTTTAAAGTACCCATTTTGATAAATAGGTTTTTCAACAACACCCATTTGAGAAAAAACTCAAATAATTGCAATGTCACGTGTTAACACAATACTATCCCTTAAAAAATGTTTATAATCAAAATTATTTTTTATAATTTTTAAAAATATAATGGAATGGAAACATTGCTTATTATATAATGATTACTTTAATATCTATTCTTACTTCAAATACATCTTTAAGTTGACAAATATATGATTACTTTAATATCTATTCTTACTTCAAATACATCTTTAAGTTGACAAATATTTTTGTTATATTAGATTTGTTAAACATTCGCACAAAAACCGCTTTTACTTGAAATATATCTTTAATTTTAATCTACAATGATGATTATATTTTTGAATTAACCTTAACAAAAAATAGATTTTTATGAAATCTTTTTATATTAAATTTATGATGGTAATGATATGTAACGCCCCAAAATCTGAATGTTAATATTTGTCGTATGTTCTTATGTGACACGTCATGAAATAAATAACTAGGCTATTTAACCTAGTTAAGGGTATGGTCAAAAGTATTAAATGATGAGGGTAGTGTTAGTTATGTTTTAAAGGTAAACCCGAGGGGCTAAAGTGGAACAAATGAAAGTTAAGTTATAAAATAACTAGACACACACAAACACACACATACGTGTGTGTTCGAGAAAGATCAAGAGGCTCCCATGGAGCCTCAAACCCTAAATCTTCTTTATGCTCAAATTGGAAGGCAAGATGAAGCTTACATCCATAACCGAGCATGGATTAATGATCACCGACACGAGGGGATCGTAAGGTATGTCTTAAATCTAAGATTGGTGATCATGGGTGAAGTGGGTTATGTTCTAATCCGTGAGTTAATATGAAATTGATCATGTACAAGGGTTAGAATCCTCGTATAGAACATGGGTTATGTAAGGTTTGCATTAATTTGATGATTAGAGGTGAAACCCGTTAGTTAGGGTGAAGATGATGACTAGAATCACCTCCTATGTTCAAGTCTTGTTGAATGATTGATGTATTATGTGGGTATGATGAATTATTGTTAGATGAAAGTATAGGAATATGATGATGTTATGTTTAATGTTCATTTGGAATGATATATGATGATTAGTAGAAGGATTTGATGAGTTATGTATGAGTTTAGAAGATTCACGCATGAATTGGTTGTACGTTATGCTTAAAAGGTGGTACACACACCAAGCGTATGATAAGATGTATATAGTGTCGTCCGTATAGTCGATTATGATGTTACGGGTATATGATGATAAGTCGATAGTTAAGTATGGTTAATAGTTGACTTTTGAAAGTCAACTAAGTATAAGAAACATGATTTGACTCGTTGTCGTAAATGTAGGTTGATGGGAAGTCGTATGGTACATGTTATAGCAATCCGTGTTAAATATAATGACATGATGAGTTACATGAGTTTAACGTATACGGATATGATTATATGAAGTTGATTATACATTGTAATGCTTGTTAGAAATGACTAAGGAAAGTTAAGTGTGAATTATGCGAGTGATATGATTGTTACATGTACAAATGTGTATGCTAATAAGAGCGTGATTTCGATGAAATGAAAGTATAGGAATCACGTCGAGACGGACTCAAGCATGAGGTGTTAACGGGTCAAGAAGAGGCAAGGAATCGGATACGAGCACGGACGCCTAAGGTAAGTGATTTTCGTAATCACTTCTTAGTTGTTTATGTAAAGTTATATGCAATTTAATTAAGTATGATAATCGAGGTCAATTAGGAAAGAATTGTATGATACCGATGAAGTATTAAACGGATCTTAGCTTTGATCCGAGCAAGGTATGTGTGATTAGGAATTGTAGCTAAGTAGTAGGATTGGTTACTTATGCAAGGGAGTCCTTTGTTGTTAAGGATAGAGCAAAGTTGACAAAAACGTCCTTGATAGGTATTTCGGGCAAACGACCTTAAAAGTCATTTGGAAACGAGCTATTCGATTAGAGTAATGTCTTGGTCAAGTATGAAAGCAAAGTATAGGGTTTTATATGTCATAGACCATTTAATGCGCAAATACCCATAACGGGTCAAAATAAGCTTTTGAGCGAAAATGGGTTAAGAGGATGCAAGGCATCCGAGAATTTAATCTTTTATGATAGTCGTCATTGATATTATTAGGCTCATAAGAAGTTATGGTCAATCGAACGAGTTATGTGAATGAATGCATGAACGGGTCGGATAAATCGTAAATGAATAATAAGATGATAGCGTGTAAGTTAAGAATTTCCTTAATCCGGATGTGGGATTTTAAGTTCATATGATAGAATGTGAATTTACAAGCATGTAGGAAGAAACGGGAGGTTAAACGGGTAAACGGTTCAAAAGTTATGCGCGTTTTAGTGCGTACGGACGACGAAACGGAACTGCAGAAAAGTGCCATTTCTAGAGGTAGTCGCCGACGGGTTAAGGGTAGTCGCCGACGGGCTCTAGAAAATCAGTTTTTCTCCGACGGGTTAATTACCTGTCTACGGGGTTTTTGGGCTACGGGTAAATGCAAGGCCCGTCGCCGACGCCCCTAGGGCCGTCGGCGACGGCCTCCCCAAGTCTCAAAAGCCAAATTCTTGATATTTAAGTTGATTTATGTTTCGTAGGCTTCGGTTTGTTATCCGTGGACTACGGCGGACCTTCCAAACATGATTTTATGGTTCCTTAGATGTTTATGGGCTATAAATCTAAGTCTAAGACCCATGTAAATAATGTATGATTATGTAAGAGGTACGCGTGATCTAGTACGTGTTCGTAAAGGTATGTACGTATGTAGATGTGTATGTATGTATGTATAAAGAGATGTACGAGTGTAAGCATGTATGTAAAGATGTAGGAAAGGCATGTACGTATGTAGATATGAATGTATGTATATATAAAGATATGTACGAGTGTATGCATGTATGTAAAGATGTAGGAAAGGTATGTACGTATGTAGTTGTGTATGTATGTATGCATAGAGACATGTATGAGTGTATGCACGTATGTAAAGCTGTAGGAAAGGTATGTATGTATGTAAATGTGTATGTAAGTACGTACGTATGCATGATTTAGACATGTTGAGTGTTAACGTTATTAATGGTGTACCTTGAGAATCAAAAGTAATGCAGGTACATTATTGAAGTCTCACCAGGAAATGGATACGCAGATGAAATGCTTAAAGTTTGAAAAATGACGAAATGTGAAGTGTACGTGAATGAATCTTGTTTATATAATGTGTGCTAACGTTATGAATGAATGTGGTGAGTGCAGGTTATACGGATCACGGGTGATTATCACAAGGAATAGAGATCGAAGACCGAGTCACAAGATAGATTGTACGGGAATAATTGAGTATGTACTATTAGTAAACAGGACTTATGCCTTATTTTTGTAAAAGATACATATCAAAACGAACCTTCAAGTAAGTCAAGGCGTTTGTAATGAAAGAAATTTTATGGTTCGTGTTTCCGCTGCGACTTTTGTCATGTACGAATTAGGGTCTTACATGATATTTTTGTATATTTTTTGGATGCTAATATGTTGCAAATTTTCTTATTTATTTGATAAAAACTAATTCATTACTTCACTGGAATGTAAAAATAATTAAGAAGTTTCCTAAATAATTGATGTCTGTCACCGTAGTTGTTAAACATTTTAGAAGGAGGTTGAGTATTGATTCCTAAGAGGAAGAGATTGCAAACTTGTGTGATGATTATCAGGTACACATACTTGTTTTATTGTGCTTTACAAACAAGCAGTTTTAAGTATTTAATCTATGTAATACACATTCCAACAAATGTCACGTGTCAACACTGTATCATCCCTCAAAAAGACTGTATTAATCAAAATTCTTTTTCTATTATTTTTTTAAATCAGATTAATATCATAAAATGTCAACATTGCTTATTTTAAAACCATTACCTTCGTGATTGTTCTTACTTCAATTATATCTGTAAGTTGACCAATATTTTTGTTTAGATTAGATATTCTAAGCCTTTCCACAAAATCCGCTCCTACTTCAAATATATCTTTAATTTATTATAATGATAATGATATTTTAGAATTAAATTACAAAGAAAAAAATGCATAACCTACGAATTTTTAAGTATTATGATATGAAGATTGATCAAATTTAAACCAAAGTATAAGTTTAACTATTTTTCATATTTAAACCATCTTACGTGATCAATGGTTTAATCTTTTTATTTGAAAACTTATATATTTATCAGCATAGCCCAACAGTTTATTAATATAGCCCAACAAACTTTAAAATTATGTGTACTAGCAAAAAGACCCGCGCGCGTTGCGGCGCGGGTACATTGCAATCGCCAAATAGATTAGTTCAAGCATTACGTGATGCGTTAACCATATGAAAATGTATGTTTTGACGTATCTGATTGAACTCGATGTAACCTATATAAGCATCGCGATTGGATCAAAACATAAAGTAAATCAAATATATACCGTATAATGATAACTTATTATATTGTGAAAGGAAAATGAATCACATGACCATACCAGGTGTTACACCACCCCTAATCATATCAAGATCACAGTAAAAAGTTGTTGTACATGAGTAGAATGAAATATAGCTAACAATGCATACAAAGAAAGATATTAAACTTACCACAACTGCTCTGACAATCTCGGATACTAAGCCAAGATACGGAATATCCCGCCTTCTAACAATGAGAATAAATCTACCACGGTTGCATGCTCAACGACTGCCAAGCGAAAGCAAAATAGTCGCCAACAAATTAAAAAAACCTCAACTTAGCCCAAACCTACACAAAGGCATTCAATTTGGCTATATGAAGTATTGTAAAGTGCGTTAGGGAACATTTAAGAGTAGCGGGTGTTATAGCACTTGCATTTTGCCACCTATAGTCGGTGGCAATAGTTCATGTGATTAATAACTAAAGAGATTAAACTAACAAATGCAAATGCCATGTG
The DNA here is from genome assembly GCA_030545235.1 of Helianthus tuberosus. Lineage (NCBI taxonomy): Eukaryota > Viridiplantae > Streptophyta > Magnoliopsida > Asterales > Asteraceae > Helianthus > Helianthus tuberosus. The sequence goes on from CM060367.1 coordinate 98,371,299, forward strand.
CCCATGTGCTATAACAACCCTCCTAAAATATTTTCGACTCCCTAATATATTTTAAATATCCCTATATGTCCTAAAATACACCCCGTATGCGAAAACGGGCCCCAAATACCTAGATTTTTATTAAAGTTAAATAAAAACGAAATTTAAGGGGCTGTCGCGGGGCGCGTAGCCCTTGGCTACTTTCTACGCGGGGCGTGACAGCCAATCGTCGAGACGCAGCCCTGAGCTGCCACGTGGCAGCAACGTGTTGGACATATACTCGTGACTGGCCAAGCCTAAACCCTAGACGGCCTACTACGCGGGCCGCGTAAGCCCCAGCTTAATCTTACGCGGGCCGCGAGGGACTTGAATTCAGGCCCTATATAAAGCGGGCATCGGCTGTTCAGTCGACTCGCTCACAATCTTTTCTTTATCTCGAATTCTCACATATCAATAGCTATTCTCTGGCATAATACCCCCTAAATAACGAAGTTCTGCTCCACTGTAAGTATCATAACCCCGATTACGTATTAGATACGCTGCCCGATTGATCCAGGGGGTTCCGTAACGGCTTTCGTGGTTCTGCCCGACGTAGTCGTTGGAATGCCGTCTCAGGGAGGGTATTGCTAATGTAAATATTAAGGGTTATTATACTAACGTGTGTGCATTTGTTCAAATTATAGATAATCACCAGGAAACCCTTAAAGGAAACCTTAAAACAGTAATGTGAGTAATCTCCTTTTTACAAATTGTTTTTACAAAACCTCACTTAATTAATGATATATTAAACAGTGATTGAGTATTTGTATTCTACAATTATCGTCGGTATGTTGGGGTTTTGTATACAAAATCTGTTACTGCCTTGCGAGGAGTAACATGACCACAAGTCGGGTTGACAGTACCGTGGGTGGTAATTGAATAGATGGAAACAAATGTAATTGCGCGACTGCCCTCAATACTGTATAATGGTCTTTATTAAACTTGATTAAACTGGGATTCACTCACCAGTATTTCCCACTGACAAAAATATTTTTAAAACGCGTTTCAGGTAACAAAATGTGAAGCCAAATAGAAGCCAGCTGGACAGCACTGAAGGTTTGGAAAAGTGGCAATAAAGTTACCTAAAATATAGAGTGGTTTTTATTAAATAAAATAGGGTTATCCCTATGAAAATGTGTGTACTTGAAACTTGGGGTTTTCCCATGTATTTGATATATTAAAAGCGTGGTATTTCACTCTGATAAAATATTTCCTAACTACGGTCCTGATGTAAATTCCGCTGCCAAAATGACAAACCCATATACCACCAAAACTGGCCGCGGCCGCCCGTTCTCGGGTTATTAGGGGACGCGGGTTGCGACAGAAGGTGGTATCAGAGCTAAGCCACTGATTCAGCCACAGAAGTGTTCTGCTGACACCAAGATATTATTCAAAAGTGTTAGGAAATAAATTACGGAAATACGTGCATATCTGTATTTTATTGTTGTGTGTTATTTGACTATTTGTTAGTTTACAGTATGAGCGACCAAGGACCTTCCGACGCGTATCGTCAGTTGTCCAGCTCACCTAGGAACGAAGCCACCTTTTCACAGCCTGCCCTCTCAGGGTATTCTGCTGATAATGAAGACGGGATATTCGTGTTTAAGGCTCACTTTGAATATCCATATTCTATCACTAACAAGTTAATAACAAATTAATAACTGAGTTAAGCAACTATGTGATTATGTGCTTATGTGTTCCCTTTTATGTTTCTGGTGTAATCCAAGTTTTTGTTATCTAAAATCCTTAATGGACTTCTACGTTGTAGTTAAGTCCCTTGGGTTATAAAATACTACTCCATAATTAGACCCCTTGAGTGGTCTAGTTAAACAGATTGATCCAAAAATCTGGTTAGGAACATCATGTGATGATATAGCTGAAAGGACTCCTTGGTGGCCTAATTAAAAAGATCATTTGTCGATCTAATTAAAAGGACCCTATGGTAGTCTAGTCACCCTCATCACAGGTTTGTTTTTCTTCCCATAAACATTACAAAGCAAACTGTGTGGACTGTGCAAGGAATTACGTAATTATGGATGCATACATAATTATGGAATTTAGTGCACAGAAACCACAGCAAGTTTTGTCATGTGTCTAGAGTTAACCCTATTCATTTCCGTTTCTGAGGAAGCAACCGTTGAAAATGACCCCGTCAGTTCATTTTTCGTTTCTAAAGATTGTCCGTTGAGGAAATGAATATCCGTTTGATTAACCTTTTCATTTCCATTTCTGAGGAAGCACCTGTTGAAAATGACTCCGTTTGTTCATTTTCGTTTCTGAAGATTATCCGTTGAGGAAATGAATATCCATTTGATTATCCTTTTCATTTCCATTTCTGAGGAAGCACCCGTTGAAAATGACTTCGTTTGTTCATTTTCGTTTCTGAAGATTGTCCGTTGAGGAAATGAATATCCGTTTGATTATCCTTTTCATTTCCATTTCTGAGGAAGCACCCGTTGAAAATGACTCCGTTTGTTCATTTTCGTTTCTGAAGATTGTCCGTTGAGGAAATGAATATCCGTTTGATTATCCTTTTCATTTCCATTCCTGAGGAAGCACCCGTTGAAAATGACTCCGTTTGTTCATTTTCGTTTCGGAAGATTGTCCGTTGAGGAAATGAATATCCGTTTGATTATCCTTTTCATTTCCATTTCTGAGGAAGCACCTGTTGAAAATGACTCCGTTTGTTCATTTTCGTTTCTGAAGATTGTCCGTTGAGGAAATGAATATCCATTTGATTATCCTTTTCATTTCCATTTCAGATATCCTTTTCATTTCCATTTCTGAGGAAACACCCGTTGAAAATGACTCTGATTGTTCATTTTCGTTTCTGAAGATTGTCCGTTGAGGAAATGAATATCCGTGTGATTATCCTTTTCATTTCCATTTCTGATGAAGCACCCGTTGAAAATGACTCCGTTTGTTCATTTTCGTTTCTGAAGATTGTCCGTTGAGGAAATGAATATCCGTTTGATTATCCTTTTCATTTCCATTTCTGATGAAGCACCCGTTGAAAATGACTCCGTAAGTTCATTTTACGTTTCTGAAGATTGTCCGTTGAGGAAATGAATCCCCGTTTGTTTATTCCTTCATTTCCGTTTCTGAAGAATACTCGTTGAGGAAAATGACTCCGTCTGTTCATTTTCGTTTCTGAAGATTGTCCGTTAAGGAAATGACAGGATTATGCCTTGTATATCTGGTGGTTACTTGACACAAAGTCACAGATGGACTCCTACGAATAAATTTCGGGACGAAATTTCCTAAAGTAGGGGAGACCGTGACACCTGGGTCACTGCGACCATCAAACAAATACCAAGCCAATGAAATATTGTATTTCATACTTGGGATCTGTATAAAAATGTGTATCTTTTGCACATATCAACTCTTGTTCTATTTCAAGCTCTAAATCGCTTTCTAGAAGGTTATACGCGCGTTGATGCGTAAATATAACCAGTTTAATGTAACGAACACTCCGGAATAGTGAAATAGGCTTAACATACCTTAAATAACCTTTACATAACTTATAAATAAATTCTGAAGGCTTTGGTATGGCAAAATCAAGTTAAATCGCTTACAGGGACTAAACTTGACAAACTACGAAAGTATGCCAATTTGAATGTAACGAACATTCCGGAACATGACCATAAGTTAAACACACCCTAAATATCCTTTACATAGCTTAGAAATAGGCTTTGAGGGGTTCGGTGTGCTAAAATAAACTTTTGGGTCATTCAGGGACTAAAAGCGTCAAAAAGTGCATAAGTTTGCTCTTTGGCGCATAACTTACGTTCTGAATACATACGGACATCCAAAAATTTATGTAAGCACTAAAATATTTTATTTTAGTGTTTGGCATAAGAAAAATCCATTCGTCACGCGTTTTGGATCGTTTTTCGCGCTTGTGCGCATTCCGTCGTAATTAAGCGAACATCGCGATCATACGACCAAACGAACCAACATCCGACATATTTTTGAGCATGTTTCATGTCCACAATGTTTAGGCATCATTTTAGGGCCTTAAAGTTGGCTTAACGGGCCTTAAACGTGTCGGAAATGGCTTAAACACATAACAGGGACCAAAACTGTCATTTATGAAAGTTTGTTTCTGACCAGACAGGCCAGGCGGCCCGCGTAAGATTAGTGAGTCCTCTTACGCGACCCGCGTCAGCTCCCCAGATCAGATAAAATCAAATTTACAGCAGATTACAACTGTTTAGCACTCCCAATCCAATTCCAAGTGTTGTTTCCTGCTTATGGGGGGCCAATGTGATGTACATGAGGTTTCCAACAAGTGTAGGGATGTGATTAAATCACGGTTTACGAGAAACGATCCTAACGGTGGTCCGAACACTATAAATACACAACCCCATTCATTGCAAAAACCCACACCTTTGAATCTGAACTTGCTCTCTAAGTTGTTGTGTTTAAGACTTCATACCTGAGAGTGTTCGGATTCAAACCTTCCATTCTTGGACCCTTTGTAAGTGTTCCTTCGTTCTTTTATTGTTTTTAGCGTTAAAGTCAAACTTTGTTTGACTTTCTGCATTGACCAGTTTATGGTCAATGCGAAGTTCGTTTGAACTTCGCAACGTGAGCGTAATCACGGTGGTTATAGTCCCTTGTGACTATGCCTACTGATTACCACGTTGTCTAGGGTCGTAAGGGTAAGCGATCTAATAAATCGCTTATACTTTCGAACCCGGCCCATTGGTCGATCATTAGGATTAGACCAAACACATTAGGTGACCATAGTATATAGGGAATAACCTTCCGAGGTTATACCTTATGGTCACGACGTTTAGTTAGTTGTATGATAGGTAGTTTATATGCCTTAGGTAAATTACCAAAATACCCCTTTGACGCCAAAATTCATTTTAAGCATATGTAACATAACTTTTGGTATCTAAACTGATTTGGCAACAATATTAGACATGTTAAGGCATATATTACTTGTCATAGGACTAGTTAAGCGGTCCGAACGCGTTTCACGCGAACGACGCGTTAAAGTAGCATAAGCTACCTAAACGGGTCGTAATGGGTCGTAAGCACTTAGGTTAGGTTTCATTTTAGTATGTGGGCTTTGTTAAACCATACTACATGAGTTCCCATACTCATTTGGTTTACGAGCCCTCATTCAATCCGATCTTCCGATTTAGGTCCGGTTTATTAATGTAGTTACCTATATTAGGTGCCGTTTGATATCCGTGATCTCTAGCATTGTTTGGTTGTCACTCAAGGACTACTGAGCAATCTCAAGCGAGTACATAGACCCCTCTTTTACTGTTTTCCAAACTGTTTTGGGGTGAAACACATGTGCCTACTTGTTACTTTCATGCTTTCCTGTTTTCACATCATATACTTGCTATGTTTATTAGTACATTTATAGTACATGATTTCAATACATTTTATGCTATGTATGCTCATTGTGTGCATACTTAGTACATCGTTTTACATTACATTTCATGCTATGTATGCCCATTGTGTGCATACTTAGTACATCCCCATTGTGTGCATACTTAGTACATCGTTTTACATTACATTTCATGCTATGTATGCCCATTGTGTGCATACTTAGTACATTGTTTTACATTACATTTCATGCTATGTATGTCCATTGTGTGCATACTTAGTACATTGTTCTACATTGCATTTCTGTTGCATACGCTCATCCAGCATATGAACACATTATATTACATTTTGAACCGTTGTAACCATTTGACTATGTGAACCGTCGTAACCGTTTGATTATATGAACTGTTTGTAACTGTTGAACCGTGTGAACCTTTTGTATCTGTTGACATGATTTACATTTGACAATAGACATTGGACTATACATAAACATTTCTACACTTGTTAAACATTACATCTTGATGGTTTGGTTTGAGTAAGTGATTTAAGTAACGAGGCGTGTGTAATATAATACAAGCATGGTGGATACGCCGCTGGTACTTCCTATATATAAGTGTTTGTATGGTATCATATATTGTAGCGTTATTTGAATCATTTCAATTTGAGACATATAACATTTTATACAAATAACATATTTTTCACAAGACATTGATTTACAAACAACTTATCTTATACAAACTCATTTTACATGGTTATTCATTTAACCATACATTATTCTCTTATTTATACATATCATCTGATCTTATCGTTTTTCAAATGATTTACAAGACAACGCAAATTACAAGGTTCATGACTAAACATTTTCTCAAACATAAGTCATGAATTCTGTTTTCACAAAACCTATGTATCTCACAGGCATTTTTATGCTGACGTACCTATTTTCACATGTGTTTTCAGGAGATGATGCATAGGACTTATCAAGACATACTTAGCCGGACCTGTGCCTTAGTGACTTAAAACGAGACAAGAACTAGTTAATTTATGTTATGTACTCTTTGGTTCTTGTTTAAAACAATGTAAACTTTCATGTTTGATTAATATAACGAAACTTCAATTGCCATGGATTTGAAACAATTAATTCTGTTACAACACTCCCCGATGTTTTCGCCACGTTTTGTATGTTCTACGTGGTCGGGGTGTGACATAGACGACCATAGGGATTATGTGCAACGTTACCCAATACCAGAAGACGTACCTATGCCAAATCTAGCAGCCTACCTAGGTTTGGACCTTCTAGATCCCTACTACGATAACGATGAATACATTAGGGAAATTTTAGAGAATCCTTACCCATACCAGGAATTCGCACCCTAGTACACAAACCCAGTCCCAGTCCCAGCACCTGCACCCCCAATGTGTGCAGCAAATGTGCAAGAGCTCCGAACTTTCGGAGAATAGATTTTAGAGAGTAGTGGGAGAATGAGGCAGGTCGGAGAGCGACTCGTCTGGAAGTACGACGAGCGCAATATGGATTTCTGGATGAATCCATATTAGTGAAGGTGATGGTGGAAGTAGTAATAATAATAATATATAATATGCGTGTATCTTTGAAAAAAAATCTAAATCATAACTATGGATGCCTACTAGTAGTGTAATTTTAATTTCAGCCGTATTGTAATTTTAAATTCCTGTATCGGTTTGTATTAGATGCATATTATAAAAAAGAGTAAGTCGCAATGATCGACGTTTTTGACCAACATGCGTATTATGTGATTGATTGTATTAAATATTATTTTGTGATATTAATAATTGATAAATGTTTAAAATTCAGATGGCCGACCAAGTGAATCAAGAGAATCCGGATAATAACCCGGAAAACCAGAATAACGAAAACCCAAACAACAACAATAATGGAAACCAAGTGGATAACAGTGTCATCCAACACATAGTGGCACAAGGAATAATAGATTCGATGCCATTTATTATTCAAAATGTTATGGAAGCAGATAATTAGAGTAACCATAGCAGTAAACGACCCACTGAACCTGAACACAACGTAAACAATGGACCCATACTTTAAGCCCCCATTCCCAAAAGAAGAAGAACCATGCCTTATGGTTGTTCTTATAAAGAATTCTGGTCTTGTAAACCAATTGAATTCTCGGGCAATGAAGGGGCCGTTGCGGTTTTACGCTAGATAGAAAAGACTGAGGCAGTCTTAAAGATAAGCAAGTGTGCGGAAGAAGATAAGATAATGTTTGCTTCCAATCCAGTCTAGAGGAAGTGATAGGGTTTATAATATGGAATGGGAGGAATTCAAAAGCATGGTAGAAAGGAAATTCTGCCTCCCAATGAAAAGGAACAGATAGCAAATAAATTCCTAAACCTTAGGATGACTAGAGTGGATAGTAAGGGATACACTACATTATTCTTTGAATATGCTAGAATAGTGCCAACCCTTACATCACCTGAACCAGTATTAATCTCCCGTTACATCTGGGGATTAATCAGTGAGATTAGACATGTAGTCAAGGCAGCTAGACCTCAAACTATAGAAGAAGTAGTAGAACTAGCAAATACCTTGACAGATGAGTTAGTACGTACACGAGAAGAAGACCAGAGGAGGAACCTAGCTCCAAAACTTACCCAGGAATTTCGTTACGGTAATTCCAACCATGGGAGAAATGTAGGTTCTACCTCGGCACCCTATTGCAAGGCTTGCAAGAAAAATCATTCAGGAAAATGCTCCACCTACTGCAATTTCTGCAAGATTCCAGGGCACAAGGAAGAAGATTGCAGGAGGAAACCTAATAATGGGATGTGTTTCAACTGTGGAGAAAAAGGTCACATCAAGCCAAACTGTCCGAAACTAGTTCCAGCCATGGACAACAAGAACACTAAAAATGCTAGAGCATTTGTTCTGACGGCAGATGAAGCCAAGATGATTCCGGATGTGATAGTCGGTACGATTTTTAGTTAATGCTGTTTTTGCTAAAGTATTATTTGACTCTGGTGCAAACCAAAGTTTTATTAATACTTCATTTTGTAAAATTCTTAATCAACTATTAACTAAACTCCCACTTGCAGGGAGCAAGAATAGAATTTTTAAATCAAAAGATTGTTGCAAATCTTTATCCAATGAACCTGGCAGAATTTGATGTTATACTAGGAATGGATTGGTTAATAGCCAATAAAGCTATTATTTTATGTGATCAAAAGTCAATCAAAGTAAATTCACCAAAAGGTGAAAAGATCACAATTAAAGGAGATAAGCCGTCTAGATCCACAAAATTCATCTCTTTGATGAAAACAACCAGTTATATAAGAAAAGGATCATTAGTGTATTTGATTTCTATAATCACTAACACTAAAGGAAAATAATTAAAAGATACTTCAGTAGTATCTCAATTTCCAGATGTGTTTCCAGAAGAATTACCAGGACTACCACCAGACAGAGAAGTGGAATTCAGAATCCATCTGCTACCAGGGACAGCACCGATTGCCAAAGCACCGTACCGTTTGGCACCCGTAGAAATGCAAGAACTGAAGAAACAGTTAGACGAATTGTTGGAGAAAGGATTCATACAGCCAAGTTCATCGCCATGGGGAGCGCCGATTTTATTCGTCAAAAAGAAAGACGGATCAATGCGTATGTGCATTGACTACCGTGAATTGAACAAAGTCACGATTAAGAATCGGTATCCATTACCGAGAATCGATGATCTGTTTGATCAATTGCAAGGAGCTCGATTTTTCTCTAAAATTGATTTGCGATCAGGATATCATCAATTAAAGGTAAAGGAAGAGGACATTCCTAAGACCGCTTTTAGAACAAGGTATGGTCATTATGAATTTACTTTCATGCCATTTGGTTTAACCAATGCCCCAGCCGCATTTATGGACATGATGAACTGAGTATGTAAGCCATATTTGGATAAATTTATAATTGTCTTTATAGATGATATTCTTATTTATTCCAAGAGCAAAGAGGAACATGCAAAGCACTTGCACGCACTTCTAAGTTTATTGAGGAAGGAAAAGCTTTAAGCTAAGTTTTCGAAATGTGAGTGTTGGATAGAACAGGTACAATTTCTTGGACATCTAGTCAATCATGAAGGAATTCATGTAGATCCCACCAAAATCGAGGCAATTACCAGATGGAAAACCCCTGAGTCATTGACGTGACCGTGTCGTCCCGATCAGTAAAAAACCCAATTAAACCTAGGTAGCTAGGGTAAGTCGGGCATCGTATCCACGAAGAGCAGGTGGTCAGTATCGCACGACCCGTTCGACTAGTTAGACTATTTACAAATAATGTACAAAGTGATTATGAAGATTGCTAATTTTATTTGTTTGTTTGGTTTTGAAAATAAATCAGATTGAACCGACAAATTGATGTTATTCTTAAAACAATGTGTGATTAATTAAAATTGCAACTAAATTACTAAATGATTAAAACAAGAAATTAGAGACAAGTTCCACACCCGGTTCGATTATTGCAAGACCTAGGGTTCCTACATGTTTTAACTTGATTCAATTGCATATAGTGATTAACGGATTACTATCACGAAGCTTAGGTGCCAATTGCTATCGACGTCATAGACAACGGACCGTAATGCACTTCGTTACCTCGGACATGTAAATCCTAACCTACGATAAGGCATAAGTGCACATAACCATTTCGCAAAGTCAAATTTTATCATCACTCGACAATTTACGAATTCGAAACAAATGCAAGGCAATTATCGAAGGTTTCAAATACTAAACAATTTGTCACAAAATCAAATCAAAATACAAATGCATAAACCCTAGAATTCTTACAATAATCTACACCGGGGTGAAACCGAAGAGGCTAGCCGTTCATCGCGTTCAAAGTCGTCAACACAAAAATACTATTCTCTCTTGATTTGCGTGCCCACTAGACAAGAACCCCACTGCCCCGAAGTTGTTCGTTGTGTTTCACGTAACCGTCCCACCAAAATGTCTCCCCCCTTGAAATTACGTGCAAAACAGCCAAAAAAAAGGGCTACCCCACTTTGCGTTTTTTTCTTTTGTAACCGTCCCTCCTCTAATGTGTATTTGCATCATAATATAATTTCAGCGAAGTGGGCCTTCAATTAATTCTTGTGTCGCCCACTAACAACACAACTCCAAGTTCCACCATTCTTGGGCTTCTTTTGCGGTACACCAAAGTTGAATGGGCATGGCCCAATTGCCTTATAATATTCTAAACTTCAATTACCCCAACAATATCATGATCTTCGTAACCTGCATGTTATTTCACTAACATTTAATTAATTTGACCATGAAAATCAATGTTATATGTGAAGACATTTAATTGCATTCATATCTCTTTCATACAATTCTACGTAATTCCCACAACTCCTTTAATTGTTTTAAACACCCAACAATTAATTCTATGAAAGTATATATTAAATATATTTTACCATTATTGCACATTTTTATTCATAACCCACAACATATAAAAACTCTTTAGAACAATATATTTTATATCCTTATCAATGCATTTTTATCATAATTAGTATCTAATAACGTATACCTAAAATGCACCGATCAGTCACCAACTGAGGTTAGAAGTTTCTTAGGATTGGTCGGTTACTATAGAAGATTTATTCGAGATTTTTCTAGAATAGCCATTCCCTTAACTAAGTTAACATGTAAATCTGTTAAGTTTGAATGGGGACAAAAACAAGAAGAAACCTTTAGAATTCTTAAGCAAAGGTTAACCAACGCACCCATACTAGCGTTACCAAAAGGAACTGAAGACTTTGTAGTCTATTGTGACGCTTCTAAGTTAGGTTATGGATGTGTGTTGATGCAACGTCGAAAGGTTATAGCCTATGCATCCAGACAACTTAAGAATCATGAAGAGAATTATTCAACCCATGATCTTGAATTAGGAGCTATAATTTTTGCCCTGAAAATTTGGAGACATTACCTTTACGGTAGTAAGTTTACCATTTTCACAGACCATAAGAGTTTAAGGTATGTTTTCGGAAAAAAAGAATTGAATATGAGGCAAAGACGCTGGATGGAGATACTTAGTGATTATGATTGTAGTATCCAGTATCATGCAGGAAAGGCAAATGTAGTAGCAGATGCTTTAAGTCGAAAGTATCATGAAAAGCCAAAAAGTGTGCGTTCTCTTAAGTTAAATCTACAAGTAGATTTAAATGATCAGATTAGAGAAGCACAAGAATCAGTAATCAAGAATGATACTGAAAAGTTAAAAGGAATGATTAAGTAATTGGAACAAGGAACGGATGGAATTTGGAGATTCCATAAGAAAAGGATGTGGATACCTAAATTAGGAAACCTACGCCACCGTATATTAGAAGAAGCTCATAAGTCTAAGTATACGATACATCCTGGAAGTGATAAGATGTATCAGGATTTAAGAAAGAATTTCTGGTGGATAGGAATGAAAAAGGATATAGCAGCATATGTTGCAAAGTGTTTAACCTGTTCACAAGTCAAAGCTGAACATCAGAAACCCTCGGGTTTGTTGCAACAATTAGAAATGCCGGTTTGGAAATGGGAATTGATAACAATGGATTTTGTTACCAAATTACCCAAAACTAGGAAAGGTCATGATACAATCTGGGTGATTGTAGACAGGCTAACTAAGTCAGCTCATTTCCTACCATTGAAGAAAACCTTCAGTATGGAACAATTAGCTAAATTATATGTAAATGAAATAGTTTCATTACATGGAATTCCTTTATCAATTGTTTCTGACAGAGATAGTCGTTTTACCTCTCATTTTTGGGCAAGTTTCCAAAAAGCCATAGGAACCAAGTTATATCTAAACACCGCTTATCATCCTCAAACGGACGGACAAAGCGAAAGGACAATTCAGACAATGGAGGACATGCTTAGAGCCTATGTAACTGTTTTCGATATTTGGGACGATCATTTACCATTAATAGAATTTTCTTATAATAACAGTTATCACACAAGTATCAATGCTGCACCATTCGAAGCACTTTATGGACGAAAGTGCCTAAAGCCAGTCTGTTGGGCAGAAATTGGAGAAAAGCAACTATCTGGACCTGAGATAGTACAAGAAACAACAGACAAGATCATTCAAGTCAAGGAACAGCTGAAAACAGCACATGATCGACAAAAGAGTTATGCTGATAACAGACGAAAGCCATTGAATTTCAATTAGGATATAAAGTGTTATTAAAAGTCTCTCCTTGGAAAGGAGTGGTAAGATTCATCAAGAGGGGAAAGCTAAGTCCTAGGTATATTGGACCTTTTGAGATTATTAAAAAAATAGGACATGTAGCTTATCAGCTACAACTGCAAGAGGAAATGGCAGGAATACATGATGTATTTCATGTATCTAATCTCAAGAAATGCTTAACTGATGAATCACTAGTAGTACCTCTTAAGGATATAGAGGTAGACGAACAGTTAAAATTTGTAGAAAGACCTCTACAGATTGAAGACAGAAAAGTTAAGAACCTTAAGCACAAGAGATTAGTTCTGGTCAAATGTAATTGTGCGACCGCCCTCAATACTGTACAATGGTCTTTATTAAACTTGATTAAACTGGGATTCACTCACCAGTATTTCCCACTGACAAAAATATTTTTAAAATGCGTTTCAGGTAACAAAATGTGAAGCCAAATAGAAGCCAGCTGGACAGAACTAAAGGCTTGGAAAAGTGGCAATAAAGTTACCTAAAATATAGAGTGGTTTTTATTAAATAAAATAGGGTTATCCCTATGAAAATGTGTGTACTTGAAACTTGGGTTTTTCCCATGTATTTGATATATTAAAAGCGTGGTATTTTACTCTGATAAAATATTTCCTAACTACGGTCCTGATGTAAATTCCGCTGCCAAAATGACAAACCCAGATACCACCAAAACTGACCGCGGCCGCCCGTTCTCAGGTTATTAGCGGACGAGGGTTGCGACATGTGCAAACATGGAATTTCTTCACATTTGTATCAAAGCATAAAAGTATGGACAATCATTGGATAATAAGATCTTTTACATACCTTCTAGCATCTATAAGGATATTACGTATGCAAGAAGGTTTTCGAACACGTATAAAGATGTTTGTATTAAGTCTCCTATTCCCATCAGGTTGTTGCATCCATTCTTTTAGTGACGTTACAAGTGTGTTTTGCTTCTATTCAAGATTTGCAAACTAAGTCACATTATAGATGATGTAATTTAGTATGACAATTACCTCACATATCTTTAAGGGAGTGGTATCATGGAATCCTTTCACTGGTTGGTTCATGTCCCAAAAAATATGATCTGTTTGAAATCTAAAGGTTTTCGCATGCCCAGTTAGGGACTAAATGCGTTACAAAGTGCAAACCACGGGGACCATTCATGTATTTTTGGAAAAGGTGGGGACTAAATGCGTTACAAAGTGCAAACCACGGGGACCATCTGTGTACTTTTGGAAAGCTGGGAACCAAATCCAGAATTACTGATAAACCACATGGACCATATGTGTACTACACTCTAAATTTTAAAACCATATGAATCATTTTTATTCAAAAACTTAGGTATTGCAGACAAAAAAAAAACTAACTTCTGCAATCATATTTCACAAACTAATTATTTATAAAAAGAAAAAAAATTAAAGCAAAACGTGTTCTGGGTCAACCTGTGCACGTTACACTGCCATTTTGACACCTCTTAACTAATGCAGTAAATGAACAAACCTAACTTCTATTTTGTAACAAACCTGTGTACCTGGGACGCCTATTTCACTGCTGATATCCTACTCTAGTCTTGTCATTTGAGAAATAAGAAATGAAACGGGCTTTTCCAATTTGAAGTATGCTTGCACTATAGCTGAAAAAATAACTAAATAGATAAGGTACTGATAACATGTTGAGACATGAAATGTGGAAAAGTTGGTATAATACTTTTAAAAGTTAAACAACATCCTCTCATGAAGCCCGAAGTAGCAGAGCGAATGAAAAAACTTTACAAACTAAAAATATGGTTAGAAGTTCTAATAATCGCTAAACCATGGAGTGATGTATGAATCGTGAAAAGGCATTTTACAATAATGGAGTTATCAAATTGAAAAACAAACTTAAAAGTTGAAACTTGAAAGTAAACAATGTTAACTTATAATACATGTTGTTAACTAAGTGACTCAAATGCGTCAACCTCTGCTTTTGAGAAGTGATGAAAACATGCCAAATAACCACTTTCATTAGTTGATACATTAATAATTTAAAATATTAAGTTCACGATATCATTAGTAACAAAGAAGGTGGGTTCATCGTAAGACCTACTACCATTATAATCAATAATGTTCACAAAGGATGTATCTTACAGGAATCTAAGGTTAATAAAAGTGTTAGAAATCCTAGTTGCAGCCCGTGAACGTAGGGCACACCGACAAAACCACGTTAGATCTTTTTGTCTCTATTTTCTACTCGTAATTTTCTGTTTTGTTTGTGTGTATGTTCTGCGAATTCAGAACAGCAGCAGCCAAACCAATAAGCACCGCTGCCGCCACTGTTCACACCGCCGCTGCCTGTTGACCATCATCGTCAACTAATAGTTTACTGTAAAAAAGAAAACATTGTTGTTAAAAAAATGCAAATTTTTAAGAAAACTTAATAAAAAGGTTAAAATAGGATGTGTTTTAAAGTAAAGCAGCAGCTCATTTATAAAATAAGATTACTATCAGGTCCAATATGTAAATCACCGATTTCAAATACACATCCTTCTCTGACTTCTGAGCCTGCTTTTTTCAACACTGATTAACCTTTGATTCTACTACTGATCCGAGCAACCTTGTACATCGGCGGAGGTCAACTACTCCATTTGACTTGTCAGCAGTCATATTCTACTCGTTGCAGCCCTAATTGCCGCCTTCCAACAAAAAACCCCAAATTTGTTGCAATGATACTTAGGTCCCAAGACCCTAATCGATGCCTACAAACTTATTCATGTCAAATTAATAACACGTACCTGTTGGCGTTGTGAATCGTCTCACCACCCCTTTGTCCGCCATAACTGATTACCGCCTCGCCGATAATCTCGTAAATTGTTAGTGATCGAACCACCACCAACGCTCTACTTAGTTTTGAAAGAAAGTATAGAGAAGGTTGCTGAACAAAGAAAGCATTGAGAAGGTTGCAGAAGTACAGAGAAGGTTGCTGAGAAAAGGGAAGGCACCGAGATACAGAAACACCGTAGAAGAAGAAAAAGAAGAGAACCTAAAAAGGGCATATAAGCCACGAAGGATTGTAGGAAGGACTAAGGAAAACAAACACATAGAAGGAGAAGGGTGAAAGTGTAAGTAAAAGAGGGACCAAAATGGAAAAAAAAGCACCGACTTTGTGCTTTAAGATATATGATAATTTTTCAACATAGAAGGAGAAGGGTGAAAGTGTAAGTAAAAGAGGGACCAAAATGGAAAAAAGCACCGACTTTGTGCTTTAAGATATATGATAATTTTTCAATGTTTAATTACGTGATGTAAAATTGTTAAATAGTTTTTAAACAATTGATGATTAAGCACTTTAAAAGCGGATAGGATATTTATTAATATGAGCAAGGGATTGGAAACTTGTAAAATATTTATCACGTACACCTACTTGTCTTAATACGCTTTGCAAATAAACACTTTTCATTATTTAGCACGTATAATACACTTGACTATAACCTACTATATGAATATGACTTCCCCTACCAAATAAAAGAGATTACAATTTATATGCGAAAACAAACGGGTTATTGGATTTAAATAACCTCAACTTTCACCATTTGCCGATAGCATTCCTAACTTGCGAAATATTAGGGGTGTGAATTTCTAACACGACCCAAAAACCCGACATGAACCTAACACGAAATTCGCGGGTTTAGGTTTAGTCTAAACGGGTTCAGGTCAGTTTCAGGTTGAACCTGCGGACCTGTTTAGGTTAACGGGTCGGGTTCGGGTCAACTTGGTCGGGTTGGCGGGTTGACCCGTTTAACGCATTTATACTATATTATATTTTTTACAACATGTTTTATGTCATAAATTAAATGGGGTGTGTCTTTTATGCCATGATTATAACTTAATAAGAGTAATTAGCATAGATTTTATAATTTAAATATGATATTATTATATACATTTGTGTTTCTTAAGTAAATTTTATAATTTCAGAAGAAAAAAAAAATAAAAATTCGGGTTGAATGTGTCGTGCTCGAGTCAACCCAAGAAACTTCGGGTCGTGTCCGGGTACATATGTATGATATGGTTTTCGGGTTCGGATTTGTGTAAAATTTTCGGGTTCGGTCGGCTTGAACCCGCCAACACGACCCGTTTAACACCCCTACAAAATATACAACGTCGCTCCCAACTTTCAACTTATTTTTCTCTGTTACTCCTAAACTAACTGAACTCTAACCCAGTTGGTTGAGATCAGATGTCACGCTACAAAACAAGTGTTACATCATATGTCATGTCACCAAAACGGCCACGCCAGATACCCTGTCTGATGCCATGTCACTAAATAAGTGTCACGTTAGATGTCATGTCATTAAATAAAGGCCACGCCAGATGTCATGTTACTAAACAAATGCCACATCAGCAAAAAAAAAAGTTTAATTGGGCTAGAGTTCAGTTAGTTTATAAGCATTAAGGGAAAATAAGTTGAAAATTAAGAGTGGTGTAGTACAACTTGTAAGAATATCATTAGCTAAATAGTGAAAGTTACGATTGCTTAAATCCAACAATTCATAGAAAAAATTACCTTATATACTTGATTACACATTATACATTCTACGCATCCTTGTCTTTTTTTACAATTTAAGAATTAGTAGTGAAAGTTACGAGTTGGCTACAAAGTACATGTTTCCTAAAAAGTGTAAAAAGTCATAAAAAATCATAATGTCAACCATAAAACATATTGGAATGACAAACATCATTGTGTTTTATGTTGATTAGCATGTTGTGTTTTATATTAATAGTTCTACGATGTTGTGTTTGAAGTTTTTATGGACTACTAGGGTTTGAATATGGTGTTTTAGTAATTTTCACTCTGTTATTTTGGTTTTGGGTGTGTTTTATGGATAAAATTATAGTGTTTTATGACATTTTACACTTTGTAGAAAATTTTGATTTTTTAACCGAACATCACCCTATATATATATATATATATATGGTGAAAATCATTTTGGAACCACCATTTATGGTGAGAACCACGAGAACCAGTGTAAAGACAAGCAAAACTACTTAAAGACACAATTTTTTTTAACAATTTTCCATTAAAATTGCGACTTTTTATTAATAAAAACTTGCGATTTAAATGTAAAAAAAATATTTTTTTAGCATTTTAGTTTTATGGTTTAGCTTAGTGTTTACTTTTTAGCACTTAGGTTGGGTGAGGGTTTTAGGTTTTTTTTGGAGCTGAGGGGTGGGGTGGGGTGGGGTGGGGTGGGAGGGGGTTAGGTTTTTGGGTGGTGGTGAGGTGGGGGGTAGGGGGTTCATTGTTTGTTTTGAGTTTATTTTAGTTGTGTTCACAAGTGATTCTCATGGTTCTCATGGGTAAGTGGGGGTTCACGAATAAACCCCACCCTCTATATATATAGGGAAGAGTTTAAATGAGAACGTTAAATATTGCGAAAAGGGTGAGAACGAATGAAAAATCCCCAAGAACTTGGTCAAAAACAATTTAAATTCATTTTTTTCTTTTACACTTATAATTATTAATCGAATATAATATTAGAAATTAAATTTACAGTTTTAAATTTGGATATATTCATATATAATTAAAATTTACACATGTGTAAGTTTGTCATTTTTACACATGTGTAAAAAGAATTATTAAGAGTGATTTTAAAAGGGTAGATGAATTATTTAAAGAGTAAATTCATTTTTTAATGAAAAATCCCCAAGAACTTGGCAAAAAACAATTCAAAGTCATTTTTTTTCTTTCACACTTATCATTATTAGACGAATACAATATTAGAAATTAAATTTACACTTTTAGATTTACATATATTTGTAAATAATGAAAATTTACATATGTGTAAATTTGTCATTTTTACACACATGTAAAAAAAATTTATTAAGAGTGATTTTAAAAGGGAGATGAATTATTTAAAGAGTAAATTTATTTTTTAATGTTGTATTTTAATTATAATAAAGTTTGTTTTGAAAAAAATGATTTTGATCGTTTTTTTCATTCGTTCTCACTGTTCTCGCAATATTTAGTGTTCCCCAAGATAACCCTCCCCTCTATATATATCCCGTCGTTAAAAATAAATAAATCCAAAAAAGGCCAGTCAAGAGATGTTGAACAGGATCTGCCAGCTAAGACGGCTAGGGCTTAATCTACACATACTCATAGTGAAGTACAAAGGGGTCCAAATAATAGTCATTCAGATTGAAACACGTGTAGTTAGCCGACGACTAATTTATCCCTGCTTTTTTCATCCATCGGCTGATTTAGCTTTTGTTTTTTCATCTGTCGGTTGATTTAATTAGCCTGCGTTTTTTCATACGCTAACCAAATTTAAACACGCTTTACACGTATCTTTTTATTAGTTTTTTCTGAACCCGTCTTACTTTTCAAGGTTCTTTTGCCAGCTTTTAACCATCTTAGCCGGTGCCCGACATATCTTATCTGACGTTGATTGATGAATTCTTTGACTATCTATTAGAATTTGTAAGGTCAGTTTGTCTATTTTAGTGAATTTCCCACGTTTGGAATTTCAACGTTTGGTTAAATTTTAGGGTGAACAGGGTGGGTGCGGGTAAGGGTGTGGGGTGGGGTGGACTTTCACCGTGCGGCAACACCGCCGCCTGCCCTTCCTTCGCCGCGTGGCATGCTTGAAATCGGGGACTTGTCACCGCTTGAAGGAAATTGTTTTTTGACTATTGCTGCACATGAAACCAATCACAATTTTCCTTTTTGTTTTTTTATATTTAAAAAAATAGTTTACCTCTCCCAAAAAAGGTGACAACCCGCCCATGGCTTTATAGCCTAGTGAAATCTTGGGGGTGTGATAAGGCTTTAGGACCAATAAGTCCTGGGTTCGATTCCCACAAGGGGGTTTTCCCATATTTGTTGGGTTTCCTCCTGAATTTGTGTATATAGGCATTATGCCTCGTGGAGATGGATATGATCGGTGGTTCCGCTGGTGGCACGATAATACTCAAATGGTCCGTCATTGATCCAAATTTGTCATTAAAAAAAGAGGTGACCGCCCCTTATGTTTTAGTACAAAATGAGACTTAGAGAGAGAAATTGAAATGACAAGATGTGATTGGATGGGCGGAGAGTTTACATCTCATCAAGAGGTGACCACCCCTCTCACGGTAATGTAAATTCCTTTAAAACTTATGTTACCTGTTTTATTTTGAATGTTTTATAGATTCTTTTGTGCAAAATGATAAACAAAACATATGCTATTAAAAAAATAAAAGTGGTGTACAAAATATCGGTGTTAATGTTCCATTTTGCAAGTTCAGTTACATCAAAATATATATATATGCTTGTAACAGTAAAATCATCAATATGCATCCCCAAAAAAATCTAGAGCATAGTACAAAAAAAACGTTGAAACTATATAATCTAGTGTTCGTATATTATACTTTAAAGTATTTAAAATATTCGAAAATCGGGGGTGGGTGGTGGGGGGGGGGGGGGGGGGGGGGGGTCTCTAATTACAAGAACAAAAATACATTTTGGATACAAGAAGTCTGCAAAAACTCACCATTGTTCGATAACTCTAATTCGGTACCTGAAAGGACAGGCTTTCCATATGGCTGGCTCATAGCCTGAAAGCAGTTTTCAGTTGCTACCAATTGACAATGTTCAGCATGAAACTTAGCCAAAAGGGTCAAAAACCAAATCAACTCACATGCATAGAGACATAAATTGACGCAAAAGACTATATATTATACTCCATCAGTACGATAATCCTAGATCACAGAACATCAAAATGCACCACTAATTGCAACTTAAGACAAAACGACCTAGATAGTTACTATAGTACGACACATATCATATAACAAACATGATGATTCGGTTTAGCTTATAGCTCGATTCCTACAACCACAACATAATTAAACAAAAACAATTAGTGGTGATAATCAGTGGCACAACACAACAAGCTTATTCATGCATACTAAGCGACCCTCGCGGCTTGCTGTTTCTAGCCAATGCTAGAACCCTCTTCCCATGGGGATGACTGTGTAAGTATGCATACTCTTTCTGAACTTTGTTGATCATCATCTCCTTAAGAGATCCCTGCATTATATTAATAGATATGTTATGACACAAGCATAGTTATTCGATTCAAAGTGGTATCAAAGTTTGATCAATTTTTATGACTTGTGACCAAACCTTCGCATTATGCAGCGCAGATTGGGCAACATAGTTTCCAAAAGGATGCTGAATGAGCCCCAAAAAGTTTGGACTGTTTATAATCTCCCGAATGATGGGCGTAGACAGGTCATCCGGAGCATCCTTCACACACTTCTCCACAACATTACTTGCATACTTGTTCATAGCAAGGTTGACAAAATTCCCAGCAAGCTTTTTCAATATGTGAGCAGTAACTTCTGGTATCTGCATTCCTAGTATGTGTTGCACAACATAATTCCTGTAAAGTTGAAGTATTAATAAAAGATATTACAATGTAATAATATTTGACAACTCTATAATCGCTAAAAGAAGAGGGACAAACAAACCCATATGGGTGTTCAGATAAATCAAGTGCATTCTCTATGATTTCAGTCATTAGGCGCGCTTTAGATGCTTCATCCGCGTGTAAGACACACAGTTGTAACACGCAACATCCACTCTTATCGGTAGCAATGTCTAGACAGTTGTCAGCAACCACATTGAGAATTGGCTGCAATAATACATCAATTGGTCTCAAGTATTATGTTTATTAAACCAGACAGGATTATAAGCATCATAGCTGATAAACTAGATAGAAATAACAACAAGAAGGAATTTTTTTTTATTTCTAGGTGGCCAAACAAAATGAAGAGTGTTTTTGGGAGGTTTTTGGATGTGTCTCCAAGCGAACTCGTCGAATACACGCTAACATGGCAAAACTAAAAAAAAATGAGTTTTCTCCTCTTTGACTAGTTAGGGGACTCTCTAGAAAATAAAACATGTTCAAAAACCTCCTGTTTTCTAAACCACCTATAAATAAAAAATACTATGAGAAGACAAAGATATGATTGATTAATATACCTGGACTTCATCAACATTGAAGGATTTCAAGCAATGTTGAATAACATGGTGACCATTTGTATTTTTTGTCAATGTAAGTGTGATCCTTCTAAGTGCTGATACCATCAAAGACCGATCTTCTGCGCTTTTGAGAAGCTCAATCAGTTTCTGCATTGCTCTAGTCCTGAAACAATAACCATTAGTACTCTATCTAACTCATAAAGATATGCAAAATAAACAACTAAATTAATATCCATACCCATGAGAATTGAGGCAAATATTGGTGAGATTGTTATCATCACTTATCACAGAAACAACAATATGTGTCATCTGCCTCTCATTACACACTTTAAACAACTTCTGAGCAAGATAATTCATTGATGCATCAGTCATGAGTTCAAAAATATGATCCTTAATCTCATTAAAAATCATCTCAATATCTTCAGGCTTTCCTCCTTCACACTTAGTCTGCAAGAACTGACAACCTTCTTGATCTTTAGCTACCATACAAATCTTCCCCCTTAACTCTTTCAACGATGCCGGAAACTTGGCTCGCTTCGGTTGCTGCCTCGACTGATCAAGAAGCCGACTGCTAATAGGGTTTGGAACATCAAGAACATTACCAAAACTCCTAGAACTCAACACACGGTTATCTCTCCGGGCACCATGTGGATTGCAACAGGCATCTTGGCATCGAATGTTGTTCCGGTTAACCAGAGTTGGAGCCGGGCTGTTTAGGAAACTGGGTATGGGTGGAGTAGGGGCCAAGAAAGGCTGTGGATGGTGGTTAGGCGATGATAAGTTAAGCCGGTTGAAATTGAATTCAAGATTCCGGTCATTTAGGGTTTCAAGAAAACCATTTAAAGATGATTGATTATCAAAACCAGCAGCCCCCGGATGAATATTACCAACACAATGCAACTGATCAGGGTGATAAAACTCACAGAACTCCGGCGACAACGCCGGAAACCTATCAGAATAATCAAGAATCGAACGGACAGGATTGGCTCCCTGGTGACTACCCATCGCCGCCGGCAGCCGTCTTTGTTCCTTGTTCATGAACGGAAACCCACCATTAGTGGCGTTCACTAATGGCTGCTGGTGGCTGTAGAACTGATCTTGAACGAGGGTTCCGTCGTTCACGGTGGAAGATGACGGCGCAAAGGGGTTTGTAGGGTTTTGACCGATGAACATCCGGTCAAACTGTTCTCTCATTGATCTTGGATTGTTATTGTTGTCCATTGACATTGCTTGTAACTGAAATCCGAAAAGAATTAAGGGTTTTGTAGGGGAAGATATTAAAAGGGATTTAATGAAGAATAAGGAAGAGAGAGAAGGTGAGTTGTAGAGAGAGAAAGATCATGCATGCAGAATATTCTGAACTATAAATATTGATATAAATTTGTAATTAGTGAAACTTTCTTAACATATATCACATTCAATGTATATCTTTTAAGTTAAATTGAGATATATACCATATATTTTGATTTTTGACCGGAAACAAATACCCATTGGAGGAGATATGCATGCACGCGAAGATTTCTATCTAATAAATAGTTAAGATTTTGGGATAATCACATTACTTTAGTATTGATTTTTGAAAGATAATATAGAAAAACCATAATATAAAAATTACAGTAATGATTTATTGAATGTTTACATTCTATTCTTTCTTTAAATTAGGTGTATATTTTTAACTATTTATTCAACCGTAATAATATTTTTGATTATTTTTTATCATTTTCATAAAGTGACAATAAAACATATTTGAAAAAAAAAAAAAAAAAGACTATTTTACCTTATTTATTTAAAATAAAATAAAAAACATATCGAATAACAATCCCCCACCCCACCGACACGTTGTAGGTCACTTAAACCCGACGCCACGCACCACCAATTAACCGCCGACGCCACCACTCTTTCCCAATCCGCCATTAGTTGGCGAAACTTAAAAGTTCCATTTCTACAACCCTTCCCCCGAAACCTACAGGGGTCACAACTCGTTCCCAATCCAACACCTCATTCGTTCATATCCCAAACCACACGCGTGGGTCTCGGGTCCCATTGTCTCCACCACTCTCCTAGTTGCTCCTATCGAAACCGGCATGTTTCATTGGGATCATGGGATGGATTGAAAATTTGGTACTTCTTGGATTGATTGTTCGGTCCAATATATCCGATTAATCATTCAATCGCTTTGGTGGTTCTTGAACTAATCATTTTATTATCCACTTATATGCAGTGCGGATATAGACCTGTTTTGTGGGTTCCCAAGGCCCCACTCGATTTGAAAAAAAAATGGAAACAAATTAGTAAAATCTTGTATGAATTGGAAAAAAATACTGAGTATTAGTGTAAATCTACCAAAATGAACCCATTGGAAAAAAATTCTTCGATCTGTCAGCGTTTATACGAATCTTGGATTGGAACCCAGATGGGTTCCTCAGAATTGAAATCAAACTTCATGTTGATTTGTGGATCATACACATAAGCTTTCCGTTTACCTTATGGTTATGCTTCATTGCGAGTGAATGCATATGAAGTTTGTTCTTTTGTGTATGGAATTTATTCAAATCGTGGAAAAGTATATAGACATTTTGAATCAAATCATGGAAAGTATGGAAATCATCAATATTTTAAATCAAATGCTTACACATACACATTGGCTTCAAAAGATGTATCTCCATGTTTGTGGTACAACACCATAACTTGTTGACGAGGATAATTTGAACTTTGAATCTCTCTTATTTGATGATAGGCCACTGGAAGGAAGGTGACTGGATATGAGTGACGGAGAGGTAGAGGGGATCAGAGGGTCATCAATCATATGTGGGGAGGTGAAGAAGCTGATTGGAGAAAGAAGGATTTAGGGGAACGGGGGTTTGTGAGATTTCATACATATATATGTTTTTAATCTTTAGCATAGTTTTTTTTAGTCAACAAGAAGCACCATTTATGTTAACATGAAAAGGTGAAATGGTTATTTCATAAAAATTTAACATAGTTTTTGAAGTCAATAAAAGAACCATTTATGTTAGATACAACTGAGACCATTAATATATTATATATAATAAATATTGTGGGTGAAGAAGGATAAATAGTAATTTAATTTTTATAATAATATATAGCTTTTTATTATTTTTTATTTAATATATTATAATAGTATTTGTTATAGTTACTTTTACTAACATATTTTTATTTTTTCCTTTTTTAAAACCATATATTTTCTTTATTATTTTTCTAATAATTCTTTTTTAGAGCATATATTAATTTACCGATTAATTTAGTACTTTTCTAATAATTTAAGTTTAAAAATATTTTCTAAAAATTTAAGTACGTAGTTTTGTTTGATTTTTTCCCTGACATTCGGTTATAAGTTTTGTTAAAAACGAAGTTGTACTCAAAAAAAGATTTATTTGGTATAATAAAACGCTACATGATAAGATAAAAGTGTTTTAATGGTTCAGCTTTTAAAACAACATGCTTATTTTCAAATCATGTTTGCTTTTACGTTATTATGTGCTTGGTTTCATCGCAACGCACGACGTAAAAAAACTTGTTAATAGAAATAGTTAAAAGTGAAATTTAGCATTACGCTAAGTGTTATAGTATCGGGATGTAGGGGTGCACGGTTTGGTTCGGTTATTATCATTAACCAAAACCATAACCGAAGTCATCGGTTAATCCGTTTGGTTTATTTGGTTTATTCGGTTAATTTGTCGGTTTTCGATTTTGTTCAATTAATTTCGGTTAATAACCAAATCAAACAAATGCTAAAAAAATTTATTAGGAATACATGTGATAGAGGGATAAATACATGAGATAGATGTATAAATATATTAAATTTAGATATATAAATAAATAAGATAGATGTATAAATATATGAAATTGAGATATATAAATAAATAAAATAGAGGTATAAATACATAAAATAGAGGTAAAAGTACATGAAATAGAGGTATATGTAGGACCGTGTTTCGGGACCGAAACCGTGATTATCATGATTATGTTCATAGACGGGAAGATTAGAGACGGATGAAATACTTACTTGTATAGAATTGATAACATAACAAAGCAAACCGGCCCGATTAACAGGCTAACCGAACCATACCAAAGGAGTACACATCCGGGGAGAGACCAAGTGGTGATCTCTCCCTGGTGAGGTCAAAGACCTCCTAAAACTTCCGCGTGTTTGAAATGGCAAGGGTTTTCTATTTATAGTCACACCCCTTGTCATGCAAACACACACGGTCAACCGAATAACCCTCTCGTTTGACCACTTCAAACGAGCGGGTCTGTACACGTTCGATAGACCGTTTCACTAACTATTACAAATTCAGCGTAAATTAAATCTAATCTATTCGACAAGCATCGGACACAAAATCTGCATCAACAAATTCCCCCTTGTCCGTTGCTGTCGAAGCCGAAACTGCAACTGCAATCAATCTTCAGTCAAGTATTCATCTTCTCTGTGTTAACAAATTCCCCCTTGACCGATGATCCAGGTAAGTAGTATCTTGACGCTTCTTGTATAATAGTTCCCCCTCAAAGTATGCGTATCCATGTTGGGTGTTGTGCAATTTCCTCAAAAGGCTCAATTGACCGATCTTCCGCTGATCTTCCAATACTCCAACCGGCATTTGATAAGGGTTCCATTCTTTAAAAACTGCATCAAGTCTTGATCTTCAAGCATACTACATTGATAGAGATTTCTGGTGAACTGTCTTTTGTAAACCGTCTTTGTGGAATCGACCAAGTAATGCACTTTAATCTTCAGCATCAACACTCAGGAAAGTCAGCTAGACCAAGTGTATCCCTTGCAAGCTCAACCAACATGCTTAGTTGAACTACATCCAGATCTCATTGTCTCGCCTTTGTGAAGTTGACCACGTAATGCACTACGGATCTTCAGCATCAGTACTCAGGAAGTCAGCTAGACCAAGTACATCGTTTGCAAACTCAACGAATCGAGTTACCCCCAGATCCCTGTAAAATCCTAAAGAAACATCAAACCCAAAACCGAATCCTGCAGGTCTTCAGTCTTGAACTATCAACTTTCATAAAGATTCCCCAGGTCTTCAGTGAACAGCGCTTTTGTAACTACTGTAGACTTTAGAAACCTGTATTTTTCCGTGCAAAACCCTTCACGCTGGCTGGAGAATTAATTAAAATCCTCAAATATGTGTATGTGCAAAACATTCCACGCCGAACCGTTGGTATCACCAGAAAATCACAAACTCTACCACCTGTGATTGCGTTTAGAAATTTACCGAAGAAATTCAACATATGAAAATTTTTATTCCCCCATTTCTTTGGTAAAATCTCTAAACCTTAACAGATTCTTTCCACTTCAAAGAAACTGTCGTCAACTTTCAAATGTTCACCAATTCCCTTCACTTAGCGGAACTGTCGTCAATCTTCACTGAATGTTCTCGGTTCCGAAAAATCACGAAAACGACTTTCTTCTTTGCATATTCTAGTTGAATAAGAACGTCCCCTAGTACCCCGTAGGATCCGACTTGTATCCCTCCAAAGACTTTGTGAACTCGTTAGGATCGGTATTGACATTCTAGGTTCATTCATTCGTTACCAAATGCAAGAATATGACAATAAACAAAAAGATTTCTTCGTTGCATATTCTAGTTGATAAAGAAATTTCGCCTAGTACCCCGTAGGATCCGACTTGTATCCCTCCAAAGACTTTGTGAACTCGTTAGTACCGGTATTGACGTTCCAGGTTCATACGTTCGTTTTCAAATGCGAGAATATGACAATAAACAAAATGCTTTCAAACATTTACGAATAACCGATAACAATCATAAATATTGACGTGCGGAAGTGAACATACCGTTCTTGTTTTTGGCCCATAATAGTCGCGTCACCATATTTGACATTTGCATCGGTAACCGTGACTACCCCACATTTTTCACAAATATCATCATCTGTTTTCATCTTGCTGCATCATCCCGCGCGCTCCCCAAACCCGTACAAATTTGACCTTGATATTTAGAAACGCGATTCAAATCAACTTCGCGAATACCCGATCCCTATCTGCGACTGGGTCCAACAAAAATAGATCTATTTTTGTTCTTCTGTGAATCCATGCGTGGCCCCAATTTTAATCAACCGTCCAAAATTAATTTAGCCAACATTGCTGGGCCTTTTATTTAGTCCAATAAGTCTAAATTAATTTTGATCTTACATCAAATAGGCCCAAAATAGAAACACTTAGCTGCCAAACAAATAAATCTGATGAGGCCCAAGTCTTAATAAAAAGCCCCAAGCCCAATTTGAAGTCTGCGATACATTCTGAACCCAAAAAGAAACTTATTTGCAGCAACATCATACATAGCAGCAGCCGACATCATACATCCAACAATCCCAAATCCCCAATTTTATCCATGGCTGACAACAATTACTTTGAAATTACTAGTCCACCTTTCTGTTGCTAATTTGTCTTTAGCCCAACTCATTTAACAAAAACACAAGCCCAAATAAAATTTGTGTTGTGCATTCACGGCCCACAGAGTGTATCTGATTCACCCACAAGTCAACAACCCTATTTTTTTTTAACATCACCAGCCGCTAAAGAAAATCATCTTCATCATGTCTTCTTCTTCAGCCGCTAGCTTGAGTGAATAAGACATCCTCAACCTCAGACAACAACATCAGACATCCAGCATCATTCAACAAATTTCAGTCAACAATTTCATCTTTCAAGTCCACTCTCGAAGAACAATCAGGTCTTCTTCTTCGATGATGAACAATTAGCAGCAGCTCCTTCTCTCTTCTTCGATACATCTCCATCTTCTTGTGCGATTAAATATCTTGTGCGACTGAATATGTTGTGCAACTAAGTCATCTTGTGTGAGCAAGAAATCTTGTGCGACTGATACAAATCTTGTGCGACTCAATCACTTGACTTTCTATCATCTGACACAACGTAGACCCACTTTCGGCTACACCATTTCCAATTTACCAACCAAATGATGTCTTACCAATATTTTAATCAAGTTGCAATTTTCAAAACACAAACAACTACACCATTACTTTGACCAAGATCAAAAAGTTGAAAACTTGAAGAACACTTATGAAGATGAGATGAACTTGATGAGTTTCTGGTAAAAATATGAGTTTTCCGGTGAACCGAAACCTTCTGCCGACAATTGTTACCTTCAAAGACCAGCCGAGAAGAACAATCAGCAACAACTCTTTCTCTCTCTCTTCAATACACACATAGCTCGCACCAGAATCTCCAAAAATTTCTTTCAAACCGCCTTCATCTTCTTCAAGAACACAGCCTCTGTTCACTTTGCAGATCTGACGAAAATCCTTTTGTACAGTCCGTTCCATCACAGATCTGCATATGCGGGTTCAAATCTGGGTTTTTCTTATTTCACCATCTTTACATCTTGAACAAAAACCACAAAAATCACAGATCTAGAGCACATGTGACTTAGTAAACAGTTAGATTTACTAAATCGGGCACCATGGCTCTGATACCAATTGTAGGACCGTGTTTCGGGACCGAAACCGTGATTATCATGATTATGTTCATAGACGGGAAGATTAGAGACGGATGAAATACTTACTTGTATAGAATTGATAACATAACAAAGCAAACCGGCCCGATTAACAAGCTAACCGAACCATACCAAAGGAGTACACATCCGGGGAGAGACCAAGTGGTGATCTCTCCCTGGTGAGGTTAAAGACCTCCTAAAACTTCCGCGTGTTTGAAATGGCAAGGGTTTTCTATTTATAGTCACACCCCTTGTCTTGCAAACACACACGGTCAACCGAATAACCCTCTCGTTTGACCACTTCAAACGAGCAGGTCTATACACGTTCGATAGACCGTTTCACTAACTATTACAAATTCAGCGTAAAATAAATCTAATCTATTCGACAAGCATCGGACACAAAATCTGCATCAACAGTATAAATAAATGAAATGAAGGTATACATAAATAAATGAAATGTAGGTATACCATGTCATCTTATACTATTGTCGTGTATATGATATTTACATTAAAGTAAATATTTACATCCATGTAAATCATGAAAAAAAGTAAAAAAAATATATACACCTGTAGCAAAAATTTTACACGGACGTAAATATTTACATTGATGTAAACACACAAAAAAAATATAACAAAAATATTTACAACAATACCGATAAACTTAGACAAACCTGTTAATGTAAAACCAATTTACATTACTCGTAAAACCCAAATTAAATTACCGTAAAACATCTTATGTAAACCCAATTTTTCATTTGTTGTATGTTATCCTCGTCTTTGACCATAAAGCCCAACATCCTGTGAAATCAAAGGAAAAACACAAGCACCAAATTTTGAACGAAAAAGGTAACGAAAATTCAAATGGAGATTTGTACAAGAACGGAATCCGATTTACGCACGGGTGTCGATTATCAATGTTTTTTTTTGTTGAATGTATGTTCACACGTAAATGTTTTATTAAATGTGTGTGTAGAATGTCCAAAATAATTTTATGCATGTGTCGAGTGTAAAAAAATATTTTAAAGGTTGAATGTAAGCTCACACGTAAATGTTTTTTTTACGTGTGGTGTAGAATGTCAAAAAAAAAAAAGGCTCATGGTGTCGAATGTAAATGTTTTATTTTAAAATTTCGAATGTAAACTCATACGTAAAATGTTTTTTACGTCCGGCGTCGAGTATCGAACATTTTTTACGCATAGTGTTGATATAAATGTGTTTTTTTATAAAATGTCGAATGTAAGCTCACACGTAAATTTTTTTTACGTGTGGTGTCGAATGTCATAAAATTTTTGGCACATGGTGTTGAATTTAAGCTCACACCAACTGTGAACTTAGACAAACCCACAAAATTAATTAAAACAATGTTCGGTATTTCAAACTATCATTTACACCAATACCCTGATAAAACTTACACAAACCCATCTAATGTAAACTCAATTTATGTTACGCAAAAACAACAAAAGGGAAATTTGAAAAAAAAAAAAAAAAAAAAACCATTAAACCACATCATTTACATCGTGTGTAAAAAATCAAACATAAAAAAACTACATACACAAGGACACTTTTGTTGTAGGAATCACACTTCTCGTGCCACAGATCCAAAAATAAAACCCAATTTTTTTTTGTAAGGATGTAAAAACATTAACAAGTGTAAAAATCTGGAAATTTACTTAAGAGAATTTGCAACACGAAAAAATTAACATTTTCGGAATGTTAATTGAACCTATCATTTACCGCAACGTAAACACACTATAACCACACATGTAAACTCGACAAACACGAAAATAACATTTCCGCAATGTAAGCATCATTCACAACAACGTAAAAGCACCATATAAAACCTTCGGAAAACATACAACCTAATCATTTATAATAACTGTAAACTTAGACAAAACCCACAAAATGAAGTAAAAACAATGTTCGACGTTTCAAACTATCATTTACACCAATCCCCCCAATAAAACTTAGACAAACCCATCAAGATGTAAACTCAATTTACGTTACCGTAAAAACAGCAAAAAGGGAAATTTAAAAAAAACATTTGGATTATATCATATACATTATGTGTAAAAAAAAACAAACATAAAAACTACATAAACAAGGACGCTTTTGTTGTAGGAATCACATTTCTCGTGACAGATCCAAAAAAAGAACCCAATTTTTTTTTGCAGGGATGTAAAAACATTCGCAAGTGTAAAAATCTGGAAATTTATATTTTAGAGACCTTCACAACACGAAAAAATTAACATTTTCGCAACGTGAATTTAACCTATCATTTATGGCAACGTAAACACACCATAATCACACATGTAAATTCGACAAACACGAAAAAATAACATTTTTGCAAGCAACGAAAACACACCACAAAAACCTTACAATCCTCTTAGCTAGTTAGGCATTATCATTAAGTGTATTTCCTTTTTCTTATTTCACAACTAAATATGTTCGTTGGAACAAATCGTTTAAAAATATGGCTAACAAATTATTATTATTATTATTATTATTATTATTATTATTATTAAATTATTAAATAAATATATACATGAACAAATGAATAATTAATAATACAAAAATCCGGTACGACACAACACGAATAAAAATATGCCTAACAAATTATTATTTGTTGTAAAACAATGGTCTATTAGCAATCCATATACAACTATACTAAACATGAGAGAACAAGACTATAGAGAATAAGTGAATATGAATTCTTTTTCATTGATCTATCAACATACAATACAAAGAACTCTATATATAGTGTTCTTACATTAATACAAATGACATGAAGAGATGATGGTTACATATGTGGAGAATCACCACATTATAGTGCATTCATAACACTCCCCCTTAACTATCCACATGATGAAATATAATAGTCTACTATTCTTTTAATACGCTAGGTGATGCTGTCTCGTTAAAAACTTTGCTAGGAAAACCCAGTGGGATAAAACCATAGCTAAGGAAAAAAGAGTGCAGCGCGTATTTTCTCCCCCTGATACTTTTGGATCAGATATGTTGCCTCATTAAAAAAAACCTTACTAAGAAAAACCAATGGGAAAAACTTAGTCAAGGGAAAAATAGTGCACTACGCATTATACATAATTAACAACATGATTTATGATGATGTTAAATTAGTACTTCGGGACCTATAAGATAAACTGATACTACTGGATCAGTTATGTTGTCTCGTTAAAAACCTTACCAAGAAAACACAATGGGAAAAACTTAGTGAAGGGAAAAAGAGTGCAACATTTGAGATTAGAACTGTAATCTTACCAATACATCTAGCAAGAACGTAATATCAGATGTCGTCTTGTTTGCAAGATACGTCAATGCTCTGATCGCAATTAAGTATGGTACTTCTTGACTAAGTAGTTCAACATCCCTTTCTTGGGGTTGATAAGAATATTTTTCTATGTCAAGCGATCAGACAATCGTTCATGTACTCAACGAATGAGCTTTTTCTATGTAACATCTTCTAGATGTAGTCAGATTGATGAGCAAAAATAGTACATATATACTCGAACTACAGGTCGAGAATAACTACACTTTGTAAAGGTCATTCAAAATTTTCCTCTTTAGTTTGAGAGTTCCCTCTCGATGATGTTTACATTATCACTGTAAAAGTGAAATCTTGTTAAATAGATGTAGCTCATTTTATCAAAATTATACCTCTCTTTTTAGAGTATAGTCGACTGTACCACATACGAGTAGTTTCCTTTAAGATTCATATATATAACACCTATGGGGTTATTGTTTCATAATGCTTTGAGCATTTTTAATCCTTCAGGGGGTTTTCATACAGATGTCATTTGCAATTGTCTTGTACATGTATACGGTGATGACATCCATAAGTTGTTTTATCTGAAGTCATTCTGAGATTGCGAGCCCGCTTAAACATTTAAAGATTATCGCATCCACTACAGGGGTATACGTTTCCTCGTAATCAACTGCTGGGATTTGGGAAAATCTTTATGTTAAAATGAGTGCCTTACATCGCAAAAACTTATTATTTACGTTTCCTTTTATTTAAAGACACTCATTTATAACCTACTGGTTTGACGTCTATGGGTGTTCGAACTGCTGGTTCGAAAATGTTTAGTTTGTCGAGCAAATTTAGTTCAACCTTAAGTCATGTAGCCATTTTGGCTATTTGTGTGCGTACACTCTTGCACACTTTCTATATACGTAATCTTTTTTTCATCGATTACATCTATTGCTATAGCATAATCAAATATATCATTTTACACGTGTTTCATTACGGTTCCATATTGTACTTATTTTGTACATAATTCATCGCGATCTCATATTTGTTTGGTACTAGAGTTTCTTTTAGAACTCCATTAGCCTCTTTTGGGGTTTTGACAACAACCTTCTTAAGGTTTAGTATGCAACCACTTCTGGGGTTTTGTATGTAACCACTTATGGTGTTTTATGTGCCACCTCTTTTGGGGTTACACCAACTGCGTTACTCTGCTCTTTTTGTGTTTTGTGTGTTTTATCTTTTTGGAACCGATTTATCTCTCACAATTTATTAATATGATAATCATTCTGTGAGTACTTCCATTCGAGCAGATAAATTTAAGCTGGTATATGTGACTTTGTCACCTTATTTGTGTTAGTGAATGCATCTTGTATTTCATTTGTTATTATTTGCAAATACACGCTCTTTCTTTTGGACTTCAGATTTGCATTGACCACTCCAGGGGTCGATATATAATATGATGCATTTTTTTATGTTACCAGTCTTTCATTTTCTTGTCTCCCCCTAAGACTGGGAATACGATGTACATATCCCATTTTATATGTTATGGTGGTGCTATTGGTACATAGGTTGCACAACAAAATATATATAAAACAAAATGGAAACTTGGTTCTCTTCAGGAGACCAGTTGTAATGGGGAGTATAAGCAGTTGGTTTTGAATTGATATAATCAATCGACGAATTCCGTCTTGACTACGTATGCCTCTCACTATATTTCACATTGTGCCCAACAATGGTCCCTACAATTGGGTTATCAAAGAACCGTGTTAAACCATGTCAAAAAAAAAGTTCCATAGTGTTGGGCATATGCTATATACGGGTAGCTAAAAACTCACATGTAACCATGTATGAATGCCACAATCCACACAACTGTACATTTCAATGGTCTCATATAAGAGGGATTGTTTGTATGAGTTTATTGTTTGGAAGGGCATAAAAAAATTATTTGCCACAAAAAAAAAACTAACTAGACATATGATAAGGCATTTTGGGAGCAATGTTTTTAGATTACTTAGAGGTGCTAAGGTACCGGTTAGCATGTTTGATTGTTTAGCATATCATGATGCTATCTTGATGACCTATTTGGTCATGCCATGTGATGAACGTATAAATATTCTAGTAACTTCTAGTTACTCACCATATTTGATTTAATAGAATATTGTGGAAAATTAGTATCATTTCTAGTAACTTCTAATATAGTCTTCTTGGCTATATTTACTATATGATATATTTTAGATATTTAGTAGATTTTCTTTTACACCATTCCAAGGTGATGACTTTTCATTAAAACATAGTGAAAACTTAATAAATTTCTTCAGTATACATTAGAATATGATGCATTATGAATTACAAAATTCGATATCAGCGGGTAAACTATCGATGCTCTTCTGGAGCATTTAATATGCTATTAACACGTGAAATAGTATCAATAGCGTCTCTACCACGTGAAATATTTTAGTTTTAGCCTTTGTTTAGAGGGAAAACATGTACTATTCATAAGGTTTTCCATCACTAGGCTATATGTTAGCCAAAAACGCCAAGTGCGATGAACTAAAGTTTGGGTTAAACTTGAAAAATCATTATTAAAACAAACGGGACTTTGTATACATTTGGGAGAACTTCGGGTTCTCAACATTGATTTAGGATTCAAGTGAAATTCAGTATAAATGAGCATCAACACTAACTCAAATGAACTATTATCTATCAATTTAAGTAACTAACATCAGAGTAGTTTACTTATGAACAAGAGAACAAACATAAGAAAAAGATTTATCTCATCATTTACCATGATCATGACCTTTATAACGATAATTATATCATCACGTTCACTTTTAGGGAATGGTTTATAACCACACAACTTTCATAGTGCTATCATTACAATTGCTTTTGTTATGTACATGATCTCGACCTTTCACTAATCTATCATTGCATTTACCTTAAGGAATGACTTAGAGCCACACAACCTTCATTCTGGTTGTTTCAAACCTTATATATATATATTAATATCACTACTTTATAAGCATATTTGAGGTTTGATAAATGGAAATTGTTTTATTCAACCAATATAAATAATCTTTTCATCACATAACCTCAACTAGCCCCATCAAAAGAGGCACATAGCCTAATAAGTATGCAAGAGTCATGGGTGGTGAAAAGTCTAACATAATTAGAGACTTAATTTTGCCATAAAATCTCTAATCAATTGTCATAAAAGACATCAATACACCACATGAAAAGTACTTAATTTTGCCATAAAATCTCTAATCAATTGTCATAAAAGACATCAATACACCATATGAAAAGTACTTAATTTTGCCATAAAATCTCTAATCAATTGTCATAAATGTAGGATCGTGTTTCAGACCTAAACGAGTCGCGTAGAAGAGTTTATCTCAGTTTGAAAGGCGGAAACAGACAAACCGAGTACAATTTAGCGAGAATTCACTTTAATATGTCGATATTATTGATCTGAATGACATGTACAATCGAGTCGACACTTCGGCAGCACTTCGTGGCTCACCGGAAGAACACACACCTAACTATATGTCTGATTTCGCTCCAAGGCCTATTTATAAGGATGTTTATTTCGCTCATACGGACATGTACGTATGAGCGAGACCTCAACATGACTAAAAAGCGAAATCATGATCTGACATATAAACGAAATCACAATTTATCATTCTAAACATTTTGTCTCTAGTGTGATGATGTCATTGTGACATCACTTTGATGATGTCATCATGACATCATACTTGAACATCTTCGCAACGAACCAAGACTCGACATAAGACGAAGACGACAGATGAATGCACCAACAGACTCCCCCTCAGATGTTGACGAGTCTTAAGTGTCGAGTCTTTGCATCTTCAGTCTTTATCAGTCTTTTTCTTTTTTAGCATATACCAGGATCTTCTCTTTGGCTCTAACCTCGTCAGACTCCCCCTCTCATCATGATGGGATCGCCATCTGGAATTAGCTATCACCTTGAGATCAATCCCTGGCTTTATCTTTGATCAGCTCATCTCCTGCACAATCTTCTCACAAACACATAAGTTTTTACTTAAATCAATAAGAAAAACTTACTAGAAATAGTTACGTCAAGTTCAAATTAATGACCCTGATTAACTAATCAAACTTCTTTTTCAAAATAAATTCCTTCATTTAAGCACTCACTCCCAAACCAGTTCATCATGTTCAGCACTTGAAATTTTGAAAATCAGCTCTTCAACATCAGTTGTCGAAAATCTTTTTGTATTTTTCAAAATTTATGCTAAAACACACTTAAAATCTTTTTGTATTTTTTAATATAACAAAGAAATGCAGTAAAGAAATATTTACAAACAATATTTTTGTGAGTTTGTGTAAGAGGATCATATCAGTATCTGAGACATATCACCAACACCATTAAGCTTGATTTCATTTTAAGCTCTAAATGATTCACATAGATTGACGATATTGTTGTCCACTTAAACTCAATCTAAAAACTTTCGAAATGCTTACCGATACGTTAAGGTATATTAAGATAGCACTAAGTTCTTATGGACCCCACGATCTCAGCATATCCCCTCATCATGCAATACACTGACTCAAGTAATGCCTTTAAACTTTTATCGACTGTGAATTGTGCGAAAACAAAGCAGAATGTTTAAACATTAACAATCAGGTCGATACTTCCGTATACGCAGAGAAAGTCCAATGTTTAAACAAAATAAGAAAAATAAAACAAGTTGAAGTTGTTTAGGCTTTAACCACCAGGTCGATACTCCCGTATACGCAGAGGAGGTCCAAAGCTTAAACGAAACACCAAAGAAAATAAAGCAGAACGTTTAGGCAACAACATCCAGGTCGATACTCACGTATACGCAGAGGATGTCCGATGCTTAAACAAAATAAAGAAATAAAACAAGTTTAAATCTTTGCAAAATGAAATGCACAATCACAGCGACTTTTCAGCAAAGTTGTGAAAGTTCACAAACTTAACCAGTTTTATGTCTTTCGACAATCAGCGATTACCGAGTAGGCACACAATCAAGAAGGACAAAACTAAGTACTATGCTTTCAATCATGTTTCCCACTAGAACTAGGCTTTTTCATTTTAGGTTTGTATCGTTATCGCAAATCTACTAGTCTAGCTGAGCCTATCGTCACATCTTTAGTGAGATCGTTTATCACTTTTAGACTTTACATATCTTTAGCATGCTGTGATAGTCCAACTGATCTACTATCATTTCCTCTTTTTCACAACAAAACTCATTTTTCATTTTTCAATGTTTTTGACATTTTTCAAATTTTCTAATTTTTTAAAATTTTTACTCCCCCTAAAATCAAAATATGTCTCAATTTTGATTTTCTGGGAAAATTTGAAACACAAACTGTACAAGAACGTGACAACATGATGAGAATCACTTCAATTCTCCATTCACTTGGCTTGAACAATCAGAACTCCCCCTCACAACAAACTATTTTCCCATAGTGATTTCAAAACACTTAAGTTTGTTTTAATCAAAATGGTTTTTCCGGAAAATAAGTTTTGTGTGTCTTTTCACAAATTCGGGATTTCATCCATCACCTTGTTTTCTTTAACCACTTGTAAAAATTTAACATTTGTAAGATCAATCCACAAACATCACTTGTAGAAAATCAAGTACAACTTAATGTCCCTGATTTACCACTTATAAGATGAAATATCACTTTCGTGAATTTCTCAAGAAATGTGCCGATTCATGTTCCACGCTTACCAACCTGGGAACTCCGGCAAGTCAGGTTTTTCATTTAAACAGATTCACCCAAGCCTGACTGTCCTTGGGTAATTTTGAATTCTTGTTCAACAATGGTGGAAAGTTTGCCTCATCCATTGTTAGACTAGAACTCTCAGTTTTTACCTCAACAACTGGCTCTTCTGGCTTTACCACACCAGATTCATTGCCTGAATGTGGCTTGTCTGACTTTGATGAGCCAGATTCATCGCCAACAACTTTCTTCTTCTTCTTTCTCTCTTCTGTCCTCAGATTTGTATTTGATGAACTTGTCTTGCTTGACTTTGCAGTCGAGGAAAGCGATTCATCAGAACTCTTATTTTTACCAATAGATGAACCCGAGGACAAGATCTTCTCTAGATACTCTCTAGCCTTCTTCCTCTTCTTCCTCAGTCTGTCTTTCTGCCCCTGAGAAAGCTTCACTTTCGTTTCTTGAACTTTAGGTTCTTGAACCTTCTGTTCTTTGGGCTTGACATTGACTGATTTCTTTGCCATCTTCTGATAATTAACCCTCAATCTTTCATTTGATCTCCTTGGGCAATCTCTGGCAATATGACCTCTGATGTTGCAATTAAAGCATCTCCTCGTCTCATAATTCCAACTTTGGCAGTTAACAGCAATGTGTCCTTGATAACCACATCGGTAACACACTCTGTTATCGTACCAATCACCATTTTCACACCAAACGCTCAGATCAAAGCATTGTTTGGCTTGGTGATACTCTTTCCTCTTCTTGATTGCTGGATTTGACTTTTGAGCACTGTGGTCCGACCTGCACCACTTATTACCAACAATTTTTGAGTTTTCATTTTTCGATTTTTGTAATTTTTCATTGCGATTGGATGATCGATCTGATGAGCTTTTATTATCTTTTTGAACATTTTTCTCATTTTTAATTTTTTGTTTCTGTTCCACTTTCTTCTTCAAAGAAAGGTGTAGAAACAGAATTATCAAATTATCGATTTTTGTAAATTTACAAGGATTGATTAAAACATGTTTACGCACAAAATATGTGAAATTTGGCAGATTTTGACCGTAAAAAGTTTTGTTTTTCGAAAAAGAAAGGTGTAGAAACAGAATTATCGGCTGAATTGTGTAGAACTCTTCTTCACTGGCTCTGATACCAATTGTAGGATCGAATTTCGACCTGAACGAGTCGCGTAGAAGAGTTTATCTCATTTTGAATGGCGGAAACAGACAAAACGAGTACAATTCAGCTAGAATTCAATTTAATATGTCGATATTATTGAACTGAATGACGTTTACAATCTGTCGACACATCGGCAGCACTTCGTGGCTCACCGGAAGAACACACACCTATCTCTATGTCTGATTTCGCTCCAAGGCCTATTTATAAGGATGTTTATTTCGCTCATACGGACATGTACGTATGAGCGAGACCTCAACATGACTAAAAAGCGAAATCATGATCTGACATATAAACGAAATCACAATTTATCATTCTAAACATTTTGTCTCTAGTGTGATGATGTCATTGTGACATCACTTTGATGATGTCATCATGACATCATACTTGAACATCTTCGCAACGAACCAAGACTCGACATAAGACGAAGACGACAGATGAATGCACCAACAATAAAAGACATCAATACACCTCATGAAAAGTTTATTATATTAATAGAAAATTAAACAAGTGACATAAATAACTCTACTCAAGAGTTTGTCACTATATGTAGAAATTTAATATTATTATAGGCTATTACTTTATGAACTAGAAAGGCAACAAAGTGTCACACTTTTACTTTTTGAATATCAGAATGAATAATCATAATAATAATAAAGATGATTGATTCTTAATGTAACTAATCATACATGCAAGAGTTATTTTACCTTTAAAACATGTGTTATGATGAAAAACGTAAATGAAAATAATACATAAAAGATTTGAAAGAATATAACGAAGTGACAAGGATGTAAAACTTATCTAAATTGCTAACAAACTTTTTATTAATTATATAAACTAATAGGGAATGTTAACTGTCACTTTAAATGATTTCTTTATAGCTCTTTATGGCTAATTTAAATGATTTCTTTATAGCTCTTTATAGCTAATTTAAAAATTGAATTATAGTAATTAGTTACCATCCTGTTTCTTCTTAACCCCCCTTCAATTTCTTTGGTGATTTTAGAAAGCAATCGGTCAAACACAAAAGCATAATTCTAGATCATGTATATCAAATTATCAATTCCAACGAGATTTCAACCGGTGAAGTATATGGCCGATAAAATACATAGAAAATCAGGTTTCTTCGGCAAATATTAATTAGATATATGCAAATTAACTTGTTTTCAAACAAAGTTTATTAGGCTCATCATCTTAAATACAATTTCTTAGTTGAAATCAAAATGTCAAAATAATTCTTAATACAAACAAATAATTTATGTGCATGTTGATGATCATATTGACCCGTTACTAGCAAATGTACATACTATATATAACATTTAAACTTTCATACATTTATAATGGATGAATAATAGATTATGACTAGTTAACCTAGGCAAGATTTTCATCGAGCCCATATAAGAACAACCAAAAGAAAAAAATATACATAAAAAAATAATGAGGTCACGAGTCATGATGACTTAATGATGATATTGGGGGAAATCTGAAATACTACAAATCTAAAATGTAGTAAATGGCATGAAAGAGTCCGATTTTATAAAGTAGAAGTCACACATTTTTTATTTGATGCTAATGAAGAACGTAAGCAATTGCATGAAAAAAAATAATCTTCAAAGGCTGTAAACGTTGTTATTCATTTTTTTTTTTAAAACAAATCAAATATAATTTATTTTTCAGTCATTTTCTCCTCAGTTACTTTCATGCCATCAAAATATTCACAAAACTAAATCCAAATTTTCTAGTTATAAAAACAATAAAATGAGGACAAAACATAGAGCCATGAAGTCCAAGGTGAAAGGCTGTAGGTCAATTGTTTCTACTCTTAATTTCACTTTTCATGGATACGATAACATTATTCAAGATGTCTAAAATAATAAAACAATTACTAAGTAGAAATATGAGCTTTGTGTATTGTTACCTGAATGGATGAAAGAAAAACCAAATCATGGATATGAAGATTCAAATCATGGATATGAAGATCTTGCAGCAATTCGTGCTGATAACGTGTTATAAAACAATGGTCTATTAGCAATCCATATACAACTATACTAAACATGAGAGAACAAGACTATAGAGAATAAGTGAATATGAATTCTTTTTCATTGATCTATCAACATACAATACAAAGAACTCTATATATAGTGTTCTTACATTAATACAAATGACATGAAGAGATGGTGGTTACATATGTGGAGAGTCACCACATTATGGTGCATTCATAACATTATTGTTATTATTGAATAACAAATTATTATTATTGATGCTTACAATTTTAGTTATACGTTATTAATTAATAATCTTAAAATGAATATTAGTTTCCATTAGTGCATATCTTACGTATTGAAGGAATGTAGGAATCCGTTCGAGCAAAATAAATAAAATATTTTTATTAACTTGAATTACAGAACAATAACGGAATGAAACTGAAACATACAATTACAACTGAAAAGTAAAAGAAAAACAAGAACATAATTTGCAAAAAAAAAACAGTTCTTGGTTGAGGATCGTGTTAGACACGGGTCACTTAAAACAAATTTCGAGTCTCCCAGGAGAACTCGTTTGTTTCCAGGATACAACAGTCCGAAGCAGTTGCACTGCCGGTCTTGACTCCAACCCGAAGGTATACCTTGCTACTTGAAGATGAAGAAGAATTCAGTGAAGAAGATTGTATTAGCTGCATGTTTTCGGTGTGTTGGTTCTGCAGCAGAGATCTTCTATATATACTGTAGGTTTGAAGTCGAAACTGAAAAAGAATTAAATGGGAGAATTAAACTGCATTAAACGTCTTCAATGCACTTTAATTCGTCATTTAATTCTCAGTCAAAAACCATTAACTCGTTAGTTACAAATGCTGAAATGTAACTACACTAGCATTAATTGCTGGAAGCTTCTGCGCGCGTGCGCGTAAGTCAGACTGGTGCGCGCGCGCAGGTCTGAACGCGTGCGCCACTCTAGCTCAATTCCACGCGCGCCTGCGCGCGGACCCACCCGGGTCATCCGTCTGCATGCCACGTCACCAACCACCTGGTCCTTGCAGCCCCTGTGTTCTACCACGCGCACGTGGTAAAAAATACAAAGGCGGCTCTCAAGCGGCTCGCGGCGATGCAAGCGTGCGAAGTGCAAAGCGCCACATTGCGCCTCATCGCCCACGCCACGCGCGTGCGAGTGCGAGTGCGAGTTAGGGTGCTCCGCACCCTTCGCGAGTACACTTAGTGTGTGCTTCCATGAAACAGTAAGGATGGAGAGTTCCCACTTAAATACCCCTTTAAGTTTCATCTCTCCTCCTATGTGGGGACAAGGTGCCACTTTCCCACTTTTTTTCAGCATTCAATGTTTCAAACATCAAACTTTGAGCATCGATATCTCATTCATCTTAGCTCCGTTTTGGACGTGGTTTAGTTCGTTGCGAAGCTCTTCCAACATAGAACACAAACCCACAAATAAATATATAAAACCCGCTAATTTTCTTATATTTATTTCTAGTTCAAAATAGGAAAAAATCATTTTCCTATATTTGTGAAAAAAAATTATTTTCACAAATTTCCAACAATCCCCCACATGAATAGAAATCGATTTATCAAGTTTCAACGATACACGTTCAACAGTTGAGTATTGCAAGATAGGTAGGTGTAACCTTTGAACCTTCTTTTGTGAAACATACTTAGCCTCCTAGGATCTTGTAGACGCGGTGTCTTTGAACAATCTCCCATTTATGTAGGAGCAATATACATTCACACAATACTCTCCCTAGTTGAGTCAAGTCCCCATGGTTATGTCCGTTTATGGTCATGGAACACTTTCCTGGTTCTGCGAGAGCTCTAGGATTTGCGCCTCCCTACAAATCCATTCGAAGCGACCCCATTTCTCTCTAACATAGGTGATTCCTCTGAATCATTAAAAGTATCATGGTTAATTTTGGATTTCCTCAAAATCCTTAACCTCAACATGCTTAACCTTTCCTTCATGTCACTGATTGGAATGTACTAGGAAGTATACAACTCCCTTTATTAATTTTGGGGCACCCCCCCCCCCATAGTGACTCCCTTTGGGTTTATGATTAGGTTTGCCTATTGAACCTTGATCTTGGGATCTTCAGTCAACTAGGTTAGGTTTCCCTCATATTCCCTTCTTCTATGGGCTTTAGTCCCATTCATCTTCTTGACGACTTATACACCT
Organism: Helianthus tuberosus; assembly: GCA_030545235.1. Lineage (NCBI taxonomy): Eukaryota > Viridiplantae > Streptophyta > Magnoliopsida > Asterales > Asteraceae > Helianthus > Helianthus tuberosus. Next base: position 98,414,725 of record CM060367.1, read on the forward strand.
TATCTTTGCTTAAGCCTTTTATTAACGGGTCTGCAATGTTCTTCTTTGACCTAACATAGTCAACTGAGATAACACCCGTTGAGATAAGTTGTTGTACCATGTTGTGTCTACGTCGAATGTGCCTTGATCTGCCATTGTACATCGCGCTTTGTGCTCTAATAAGCGCTGATTGATTGTCACAATGTATGCAGATCGCCGTCAACGGCTTTGGCCATCTTGGAATATCTTCCACAAATTGACGTAGCCACTCCGCCTCTTCCCCACTTTTATCTAAAGTGACGAATTCGGATTCCATCGTGGATCTAGCTATAACAATTTGCTTGGAAGACTTCCAAGCTATAGCTGCTCCCGCAAGTGTAAACACATATCCACTTGTCGATCTATGATCTTTTATATCCGATATCCAGTTCGCGTCAGTGTCTCCTTCGATCACTGCTGGATCACGGGTATAATGCAATCCATAGTCTCTTGTGTATCTTATGTATCTAAGCACCTTCGTGATAGCTTTCCAATGATTCGCGCTCGGATTACTGGTGTATCCACTTAGCCTGCTCACAGCATATGCTAAGTCGGGTCTCGTACATGTCATTAGATATATGAGACTACCAATGATCCTTGAGTACTCTAACTGAGCAACACTCTCGCCTCTATTCTTCCTTAGGCGTTGGGTATTATCAATTGGAGTTCGAGCTATACTCGTATCGTCCAAATTGAATTTCCCAAGGATCTTGTCCACGTAGTGAGATTGACTCAATACAAGACCATTTTGGGTTCTAGTGACTTTTACTCCAAGAATCACATCCGCGAGACCCATGTCTTTCATGTCAAACCTCGCTTTCAACATGTCTTTTGTTGAGTTGATCATGTTATCATCACTCCTAATGATAAGCATATCATCTACATAGAGACATAATATTACATAACCTCTGGGTGTGTCATTAAAATAAGCACACTTGTCGCTCTCATTTATTTTGAAACCATTGTCAATCATGACATGATCAAACTTTTGATGCCATTTTTTTGGAGCTTGCTTCAAGCCATACAAAGACTTAACCCATTTACATACTTTACCCTCTTTTCCTAGGGCGGAAAAACCCTCAGGTTGTTCCATGTAAATTTCTTCTTCTAAATCGCCATTTAGAAATGTGGTCTTTACATCCATTTGGTGAACTTCCAAATTTCTTAGAGCCGCAATTGCAAGAACCAATCGTATAGAGGTTATTCGCGTCATATGTGAGTAAGTATCAAAGTAGTCTAGACCTTCCTTTTGTCTAAATCCTTTGGTTACTAACCTTGCCTTGTATTTATCAATACTTCCGTCAGCTTTCACCTTCCTTTTGAATATCCAACGATATCCAAGTGGTTTACAACCAGGTGGAAGATCTACTAACTCCCAAGTATAATTTTGCAATATAGAATCAATTTCATTCTTAACTGCTTCTTGCCATTGAGGTCTTCTGCGGAGGTAACCACTTCGCGGTAGGTATTGGGCTCACCCTCAACCATATAGCTTATGAAGTCTAGACCAAAGGATTTTTCAACCCTTTGTCATTTACTTCATCTAAGCTCACCCTCCTCAACCTCGGGTCGTTCATGTCTTTCATCTAACCATGTAGATGAACTAGGACCTGCTTCATCTAACCATGTAGATGAACTTGGACCTGCTTCATCAGCCGCTGTTGATGAAGTTGCATGTGTTTGTCCTAACATAGGAAACACATTTTCAAAATATGAGACAATGTTAGGATTTGCCTCTATGATAGTGTGTTTGTGTACATCGGGATTCTTGGACTCATGTACAAGAAAACGATGTGCACTACTTTAATGTGCATATCCAATGAAAATGCAATCAACAGTTTTGGGTCCTATCCTAAGAGCCTTAGGAGGTGGTACAATCACCTTTTCTAGGCACCCCCACACTTTCAAGTATTTGTATGAAGGCTTTCTTTTTCTCCATAACTCATATGGAGTTTCATCCCTATTTTTCAAAGGTATCTTGTTCAAAAGATAATTTGCTGCCCCACATTTCTCGATTCACTCCCGAACTGATCAACATGGCGTTCATCATCTCTTTCAATGTGCGGTTCTACTCCATTTGATTGTGGAGAATAAGGAGGTGTACACTCATGTATAATGCCATTTTTTGCGCATAAATCCGCAAAAGGTGCAACATATTCACCTCCCCGATCGCTTCTCACAACTTTTATCTTCTTTTTAAGTTGATTCTCAACTTCGTTTTTGTACAAGATAAACTTATCTATTGCTTCGTCTTTACTCTTAAGTAAATATACGTAGCAATATTTAGTACAATCATCAATAAATGTGATGAAGTACTTATTTCCTCCACGCGTGGGAACCGCTTTTAAATCACACACATCGGTATGAATTAAATCAAGGGGTTCAGTTATTTGTTCAACCAATTTAAACGATGATTTCGTAAGTTTGGATTCGACACATGTCTTGCATTTGTGATCGGACTCGATATGGAATGTTGGTATCAAATTTAATTTAATTAAACATCGTAATGAATTAAAATTTACATGTCCTCGTCTACCATGCCAAACATTAGAAGACTCAATCATGTAAGTAGAAGTAGAAATTTCATTCATATTTTTGTTTTGGTTTACAACCATTACATTCATTTTGAACATTCCATTAAGGGCATAGCCCTTTCCAACAAACATTCCACGTCTAGAAAGAACAAAGTTGTCTAATTCAAACACTAGACGAAATCCAAACTTATTGAGCATCCATCCCGACATGAGATTTTTCCGTATCTTTGGGACATAAAGCACATTTGTCAAGGTAAGCTCCTTGCCAGAGGTCATCTTCAGGATGACAGTGCCTTCCCCCTTGATGCTTGCGGTACCTTTATTTCCCATATAAAGCTTTTCTTCACCCGACGCTTCCTTGAATGTAGAGAAAAAAGCCTTATCTCCACAAACATGGCGGGTTGCACCCGTGTCAATGAACCATCCTTTTGGGCTTTCACCCATAGCGTTGACTTCTTCCATCATAGCTGCTTCTTCGGTTATCATTACAATTAGAGGCATACCATCCTCATCAACCATGTGCGCACGCTCACGCTTAGGTTTCTTGCATTGGTTAGCACGGTGCCCTGTCTCGTTACAATTGTAACAAGTACCTTGGAAAGGCGCAAGCTTCTTTTTCACAGCCCCCTTTTTCGGTCCAAGGTTGTTAACCTTTGCTTTCCCTTTATTGTCATTTTTACCCCGTTTGTCCTTATTGCCCTTTGAGGACTCCCCAACTTCCACCATATTTGCCTTAGCCGAAGCTTGCAAAATGGTGCCTTTTTGGGCCACCTTGTTGTCCTCTTCTATACGAAGATGGACGACAAGTTCCTCAATCGTTATTTCCTTTCGCTTGTGCTTTAGGTAGTTTTTGAATTCTACCCACAAAGGAGGCAATTTCTCAATCATGGCTGCCACTTGAAATATCTCGCTAAGTACCATTCCCTCAGCATGGATGTCATGAAGTATAATTTGTAACTCTTGGATTTAGTTCATAACAGTCTTGTTATCAACCATTTTGTAGTCCAGGAAACGGGCGACAACAAATTTCTTTGTTCCCGCATCCTTCATTTTGTACTTTTTATCCAAGGACTCCCATAATTCTTTGGAGGTCTTGATATTATAGTACACATTATACAGTGCATTCGAGAGACCATTGAGTACATAGCCTCGACATATGAAATCCGAATGCTTCCATGCATCTACCGCGCACTGAGCTTGAGCGTCGGTCTCCCCTTCCACAGGTTGGGGAGCGGTTTCAGTCAAGAACCTCGCAAGGTTCATGGTGGTCAAATAGAAGAACATCTTCTATTTCTACCTCTTGAAGTGGAGACCCGAGAACTTCTCAGGTCGTTCAACATGATTTGCCACTGTGGACACTCCCACAGTGTTGGCAGGGGTACCGACAACAACGTTGACGTTGGTATTTTCAGTCGACATTCTGAAAAATTCCACAAAACCAAGTTAATAAAACTCTTTAGGAAATAATAAACGTGCTAATTTATTACTGACCCAAACTAAACAGAAGCAAGAGTTTTGAAACCACTACGCAGCTTCTAAGTCCAACTTTGAAGACTACAACAGTAGGTTTTTAGAACTAAGTTAAAGAAAGGAGTAGAAGCGGAATCTGTTTTGACAAAGTTGCTCCTTTGAATCAAAACAGAAAAAAATTTGTTTTTTTTAAACTGTATGAATTCAAAACTTGTTCGAATTCACAGCAGAGTATGTTTGTGATTCTACACGAACGATGTTTTAAAAATGTGTTTTAAGATAGTAGGAATCCGTTCATGCAAAAAAATAAAATATTTTTATTAACTTGAATTACAGAACAATAACAGAATGAAACTGAAACAATACAATTACAACTGAAAAGTAAAAGAAAAACAAGAACAAAATTTGCAAAGAAAAACAGTTCTTGGCTGAGGATCGTGTTAGACACGGGTCCCTTAAAACAAATTTCGAGTCTCCCAGGAGAATTCGTTTGTTTCCAGGATACAACAGCCCGAAGCAGTTGCACTGCCGGTCTTGACTCCAACCCGAAGGTATACCTTGCTACTTGAAGATGAAGAAGAATTCAGTGAAGAAGATTGTATTAGCTGCATGTTTTTGGTGTGTTGGTTCTGCAGCAGGGATCTTCTATATATACTGCAGGTTTGAAGTCGAAACTGAAAAAGAATTAAATGGAAGAATTAAACTGCATTAAACTTCTTCAATGCACTTTAATTCGTCATTTAATTCTCAGTCAAAAACATTTAATTCTCAGTCAAAAACCATTGACCCGCCAGTTTCAAATGCTAAAATGTAGCTGCACTAGCATTAACTGCGGAAAGCTTCTACGCGCGGGCGCGCAAGTCAGACTGGTGTGCGCGCCCTTGCGCGCGTGCACCACATCACCTGTGAGCCTATACGAACACGCCACACAGTCGCGCCATATTGACTCACTTTGGTGCGCCGTGCACATCACATCAGTGCCCATGCTCCATGCGCGCCTACCTGCTACGTGTACTCGCGCGCGGACGTGCTAGACTGCCACGTCATGCGCCACTGCACGCGGACCCACCCGGGTCATGTGCCTACATGCCACATCACCAACCACCTGGTCCTTGCATCCCCTGTGCTCCACCACGTGCACGTGGTCAAAAATACAAAGGCGGCTCTCAAGCTGCTCGCGGCGATGCGAAGTGCAAAGTGCGCCATCAAAGCGCCACATTGCACCTCATTGCCCACGCCACGCGCGCGCATGCGAGTGTGAGTTAGGGTGCTCCGCATCCTTCGCGAGTACACTTAGTGTGTGCTTTCATGAAACAGTAATGTCACGGCCCCCGACCCGGTTTTACCCGTTTTAGGAGTCGCGGGACAGAAACCCGTGGTATTGTTTATTTTGGCAGCTGAAATTTTAACAGGATCTTTTAATACTGAAAATGCCCAATTATTTTATTTCACATTTTGGGACAAACCCCGTAATTTACAATAAAGGAAATTTTACAAGGAAATTTCTTGTTTTACATAACATGTTTATTTATTTTACTGAGCCACATTCTTCAAGTTGTAGTGCTACGCGGCACTTTTTCCTAGTTCACAGTAAATCACCTGAAATATGTTTTAAAAAGATTTTATCAGTGGGGAAATACTGGCGAGTCATTCGTTTTGCACAAAACGACACATAGTTATAAATTACAGGACTAAGTGCGATTACAATTGCCACTATCTTATAATTATCTGGTCCAGTGACACCCCCTGGTGACGATGGTCATACCACTATTGGGTCCTTTCACCCAATAATGATGATTATCTCTGTTTAGGTTCGTCCACCTAAACGAGAGTGAATGATAGTAATGTGCACAATACCCCACTTACTGCCAGTAATTTAAGATAACAAAGACTTACCCCCTGTAAAATATAACTGGAAAATATTTAAGAATTGTAAAACACTTTTAATGAAAAGAGAATGACTCACATTGCAAGTTTAATTGGACAGAACTTGCCTACTGATTTGGCCTTGTAACCTAGTTAAATAACAATGCACTCGAAACTAGGTCAGCAACTTAATACAACATTTACGATAAACTCACGAAATCAAAACCCTCATGACGAATGACAAAGTATAGCCAGAATTCGGGCAGGACTTAAACATTCATCGGATCAGTTTCAATCGATCGGACATTGTATCGTAGCAGTGATCAAGTTAATACCCTGTACTCGTAGCAGCGTTTCCCTACTTATAATTTCGAATTTGAGCAATATACTTCGTTTTAGAGTAAATATTTGGAACACAGATGAAAGCCCCATGCACGTCCCATTTATACAAAATTTTTAAGTCTCTCGCAGCCCGCGTAAACATTGGAAGAACCTTACGTGGCCTGCGAGGGCCACCCTAGCTAGCGCTAGGGCTACCGTGTCACGCCGTAGGTCTGCTATGTGTCAGACACGTGGCATGAAGTTGATCCGAGTCATCCGTTGTGCTGTCGCAGCCCGCGTAAGCTTAGCTTAAATCTTACGCGGCCCGCGAGAAGTCCAATAACTTTGAATTTCTTGGTTTTTCACAAGGGTTAGGGTTTTAGGGGTCCGGGTGTTCACTTACGGTTTGTTTTGGGACATTTTTGCAGGTCCTTACATCCTCCCCACCTATAACAATCCAAAAGAAAAACCGACACCCTCATAAATTTTTCCGACACCCTAAAAATATTTTAAATACCCCTATATGTCTTTAAATACACCCCGTATGCGAAAACCGAGCCCAAAATACGTTATGCCATTAAAAATAATTAAAAACAAAGAAATTGGGTTTCAGGCGGGCCGCGTAAACCATCGCTTAACCCTTACGCGGGCCGCGACAAGGTAAAATCTGGCGAAACCCTGGGCCGCCACGTGGCCCAACACACGTCGAAGCAAGCTGATGACCCAGATCAGCTACGCCGTTGACCATCTTTGACGCGGGCCGCGTAGGCCCTGGTCTTGTGTTACGCGGGCCGCGAGAAACCCGAACTCAGCCCCTATAAAGTTGGAGCTCGGGCCTTCAGTCGAATTCACTCAAATCTTTCTTTATTTCTCTAAATTTCACATAGTATACATTATACTCGGGTATAATACCCCCCCTAAATAACGAATTTCTGCTCCGTTGTAAGTATCATAACCCCTGGATACGTATTAGATACTCTGCCCGATTGATCTAGGGTTTCGTAACGGCTGTCGTGGTTCTGCCCGATGTAATAGTTGGAATGCCGTCTCGGGGAGGGTATTACTAATGTTAAAATGGGTTATTATACTAACACGTGTGAGTTTGTGTAATTTATAGATAATTCCCAGGGAACCCTTACTGAAAACCTAAGACAGCAATGTGAGTAATCTCCTTTTCGTAAAGAGTTTTTACAAAACCTTAAATGTTTTACAATGCAATTTAGCAGTGATTGAGTCTTTGTAATTCTACAATTACTGCCGGTATGTTGGGGTTTTGTATACAAAATGTGAGACACGTTACCATTGGACAAAGAGTTAGCCAATGTGTAATATGACCCACCAGTCAGGATTGACAGTACTGAATGAGTAATTGGGTAGATGTAAACATTTTAATCGCTCTCAATACTGTTTAAATTAAATTAACGTTTCTTGATTAAACTGGGATTCACTCACCAGTATTTCCCACTGACAAATATTTTTAAAACGCGTTTCAGGTAACACAATGTGAAAGCCAATTAGAAGCCAGCTGGACAACACTGAAGGCTTGGAAAAAGTGGCTATAAAAAGTTACCTAAATAAAGAAGGCGTTTTATTTCAAATAAAATGGGATTTATTCCTATAAATCAGTTTGTAATGAAAAATTGGGTTTTATCCCAATGTATTTACTTCTATAAAATGTGGTGTTTTACTCTGATAAAATATTTCCTAACTACGATTCTGATGTAAATTCTGCTGCCAAATTAATAAACACCGATACCACCGACACTGAGTTCATAGCCGCCCGTTCCCGGGACAGAAAGGGGGCGGGGGCTGTGACAGGAGGTGGTATCAGAGCTAAGCCACTGATTCAGCCACAGAAGTGTTCTGTTGACATCAAAATTTAAATTGTTAGGAAATAAATTATGGGAATACATGTATAATTGTATTTCTTGTTATGTGTTATTTGACTATTTGTTAGTTTACAGTATGAGCGACCAAGGACCATCTGACGCGTACCGTCAATTGTCTGGTTCTCCTAGAAGCGAAGGTGCCTCTTCTCAGCCTGCCCTCTCGGGGTACTTTGCTGATACGGAAGAAGGAATGTTCGTGTTTAAGGCTCAGTCTGAAGAGCCATTCCCTCAGAAAAAAAGAGGATGGTTCAGTCGAGGGCCACATGAGCGTAGGAAGCGTATGAAAAAGTTACAAGACCAGAGAGTACTAGCCGCAGCCAAAAGAGAAACCGATGTCTATGCCCAGGATATGCTTAATAGGGGTATAGCCAATATCCACATCCTAGCAACCACTGCAGCTGACCCTGACCTGGAACAAATGTTAGCACCCCAATCACAACCACCAATTCCTGACCAACCGATGGAGATAGAAAAACCTGAAAATCAAGTAGAAATGCATGATTTTAATCCTGAGGAAATACCTAGGGTACCTGCACCAAATCCATTAGACCCAAATTACGACCCATGGTGGGATGACAATAGGGACTATGTGCAACGTTACCCAATACACGAAGACATACCCATGCCAAACCTAGGAGCCTACCCAGGGTTAGATCCTCTAGATCCCTATTACGATAACGATATATTCATTAGGGAGATTCTAGAAAATCCTTACCCATACCAGGCCCCTATACCTCCGTACCAGAATCCCGCACCCCAGATTCCGAACCCAGTCCTAGAACCTGCACCCCCAATGAGTGGAGACAATGTACAAGAACATAGGACATTCGGTGAAGAAATTTTAGAAAGTAGTGAAAGAACGAGACAGGTGGGAGAGCGACTCGTCTGGAAGTACGACGAGCGCAACATGGACTTCTGGATGAATCCATATCCATGAATGTGATGGTGGAAACAGTAGTAATAATAATATTAATAATAAAATATGATATGTGTGTATGTGTATGAAAGAAAACTACGGATGCCTATTATTAGTAGTGTAACTTTAAATTTCAGTCGCTATTGTAATTTTAATTTCAGTACTGGTGTGTAATAGATGCATATTATATGAATAGAGTAAAGTCGCAATGATCGACGCTTTTGACCAAAATGCGTGTCATGTGATTGGCTATATTAAATATTATTTTGTGATATTAATACGTGGTAACTGTTTAAAATTCAGATGGCCGACGAAGGAAGTCAAGAAAATCAGAATAACGATAACCAGAGTAACATTAACTTGGTTAATGAGAATCCGAACAACAATAACAATGGAAATCAAGTGGATAATAGTGCTATCAAACACATAGTGGCACAAGGAATCATAGATGCAATGCCATTTATTATCCAAACTGTTAAGGAAGCAGATAATAAAAGTAAGCATAGCAGTAAGCGACCAACTGAACCAGAAAACAGCGTAAACAATGGACCCGTACTTCAAATGCCCATTCCCAAAAGGAGAAGAACTATGTCTTACGTTTGTTCTTATAAAGAATTTTGGTCCTGTAAACCGATAGAATTCTCGGGCAATGAAGAACCCATTGCAGCTCTACGCTGGATAGAAAAGACTGAGGCTGTTTTAAAAATAAGCAAGTGTGCTGAAGAAGACAAGATAATGTTTCCTTCTAATCTATTAAAAAACTCAGCCTTAGAATGGTGGAACACTATCCTCCAGTCAAGAGGAAGTAATAGGGTATACAATATGGAATGAGAGGAATTTAAGAATATGGTAGAAAGGAAATTCTGCCCTCCCAATGAAAAGGAACAGATAGCGAATAAGTTTCTAAACCTAAGAATGACCGGGGTAGATAGTAAGGGTTATACTACCACATTCTTTGAATATGCTAGAATAGTACCAACCCTTGCATCACCTGAACCGGTATTAATCTCCCGTTACATCTGGGGATTAATTGGGGAGATTAGACATGTAGTCAAGGCAACTAGACCTCAAACTATAGAAGAAGCTGTAGAACTAGCAAACACCTTGACAGATGAATTAATCCGTACTAAAGAAGAAGATCAGAGAAGAAATTTAGCTCAAAAACTTACCCAGGAATTCCGATCTGGAAATTCCAACCGTGGGAAAAATGTAGGTTCCACATCTGCACCTTATTGCAAGTATTGCAAAAGGAAGCATTCTGGAAAATGCTCCATATATTGCAATTTCTGCAAAATATCAGGACACAAGGAAGAAGACTGCAGGAAGAAAGCCAACAACAGGATATGCTACAACTGTGGGGAACAAGGTCATATCAAACCAAATTGTCCAAATTTAGCTCCAGCTACAAATAACAAGAACACTAAAAATGCTAGAGCATTCGTTCTGACTGCAGATGAAGCCAAGATAATTCCAGACGTCATAGCCGGTACGTTTTTAGTTAATGATGTTTTTTGCTAAAGTATTATTTGACTCTGGTGTAGGGATGGCAATGGGTCGGGTTTGGGACGGGTTTAGGTAATCCCAAACCCAAACCCGGTTAAATAAGCTTGTCCCAAACCCGTCCCAAAACCCATCGGGTTTCTAGCGGGTAAATACCCATCGGGTATCGGGTATACCCGCGGGTTTCGGGTAAACCCGTTAATTTAAAAAGATTACCCGTTGGGTATACTCATCTTAAAACCCATTGGGTATCTATCGGGTAACTACTAACCGGTTACATTTTGTATTGTCGTTATAAAAATATGTATCAAATAACTACAATGTATACGGAATAGAATACTAGTATATGTAAAAATGGATGTATCATATATATACATATTTAATAATAAAAAAGAAATTATATCGGGTATACAATCGGGTAAACGGGTACACTTTATCAGGTAATTGGGTCGGGTAAACGGGTATATCACTAAATCCCAAACCCGTCCCAAACCCGCGAAAAAAATAAAAACTATTCCCAAACCCGTCCCAAACCCGATTAACCGACCCCAAACCCGTCCCAAATCTGTCGGGTTTCGGGTTTACCCAGCGGGTTCGGGTTTGATTGCCATCCCTACTCTGGTGCAAACCAAAGTTTTATCAATACTTCATTTTGCAAACTTCTAAATCAGTCATTAACTAAACTTCCACAAGAATGTATAGTAGAGACAGCAAATGGAGAAACGATTAGGATTTCTGAAATCTTGCAGGGAGCAAGAGTAGAAATTTTAAATCAAAAGTATATTGCAAACCTGTACCCAATGAATCTGACAGGATTTGATATCGTATTAGGAATGGATTGGTTAATAGCCAATAAAGCTAATATTTTATGTGATCAAAAGTTAATTCAAGTAAATTCACCAAAAGGTGAAAAGATCACAATTAAAGGAAATAAACCCTCTAGATCCACGAAATTCATCTCTGTGATGAAAACTGCAAGCTATATAAGAAAAGGGTCTATAGTGTATTTGATTTCTATAATCACTAACACTAAAGGAAAAGAACAAAAATACATTCCAGTAGTGTCTCAGTTTTCAGATGTATTTCCAGAAGAATTACCAGGACTACCGCCGGACAGAGAAGTTGAATTCAGAATTCATCTACTGCCAAGAACAGCACCAATTGCCAAAGCACCTTATCGTTTGGCACCCGCGGAAATGCAGGAATTAAAGAAACAATTAGATGAATTGTTGAAGAAAGGATTCATACATCCAAGCTCATCGCCATGGGGAGCACCAATTTTATTCGTTAAAAAGGACGGATCAATGCGTATGTGCATTGACTACTGTGAATTGAACAAGGTCACAATTAAGAACAGGTACCCATGATCGAGAATCGATGATCTGTTCGATCAATTGCAAGGAGCTCGATTTTTCTCTAAAATAGATTTAAGGTCAGGATATCATCAATTAAAAGTACAGGAAGAGGAGATTCCTAAAACCGCCTTCCGAACAAGGTATGGTCATTATGAATTTACTGTCATGCCATTTGGTTTAACCAATATCCCAGCCGCATTTATGGACATGATGAACCGAATATGTAAGCCATATTTGGATAAATTCATAATTGTTTTTATTGATGATATTCTCATCTATTCTAAAAGTAAGGAAGATCATGCAAAGCATTTGCACGCACTTCTAAGTCTATTAAGAAAGGAAAAACTTTATGCTAAGTTTTCAAAGTGAGAATTTTGGTTAGAACATGTACAATTTCTTGGACACTTAGTTAACCATGAAGGAATTCATGTAGATCCAACCAAGATCGAAGCGATTACCAAATGGAAAACCCCTGAATCACCAACCGAGGTTAGAAGTTTCTTAGGATTGGCCGGTTATTATAGAAGATTTATTCGAGATTTTTCTAGAATAGCCATTTCTTTAACTAAGTTAACCCGTAAATCTATTAAGTTTGAGTGGGGACCAAAACAAGAAGAAGCATTTAGAATTCTTAAACAAAGATTAACTAATACACCCATACTAGCGTTACCAGAAGGAACTGAAGACTTTGTAGTCTATTGTGACGCCTCTAAATTAGGTTATGGTTGTGTATTAATGCAGCGTCAAAAGGTTATAGCTTACGCATCCAGACAACTTAAGAATCATGAAGAGAATTATTCAACCCATGATTTAGAATTAGGAGCTATAATTTTTGTCCTTAAGATTTGGAGACATTACCTTTATGGTAGTAAATTTACCATATTTACTGATCATAAGAGTTTAAAGTATGTTTTTGGGCAAAAAGAATTAAATATGAGACAAAGACGCTGGATGGAGATGCTTAGTGATTATGATTGTGATATCCAGTATCATGAAGGAAAAGCAAATGTAGTGGCAGATGCTTTAAGCCGAAAGTATCACGAAAAGCCAAAAATGGTACGTTCTCTTAAATTAAATCTACAAGTGGATTTAAATGAACAAATTAGAAAAGCACAAGAATCAGTAATCAAGGATGATACTGAAAAACTAAAAGGTATGATTAAGGAATTAAAACAATGAACATATGGAATTTGGAGATTCCATAAGAAGAGAATGTGGATACCTAAATTAGGAAACCTACGCCATCGTATATTAGAAGAAGCCCATAAGTCTAAATATACGATGCACCAAGGAAGCGATAAAATGTACCAGGATTTAAAAAAGAATTTTTGGTAGATAGGAATGAAAAAGAATATAGCTGCTTATGTTTCTAAATGTTTAAATTGTTCACAAGTTAAAGCTGAACACCAGAAACCCTCAGGTTTGTTGCAGCAGCTAGAAATGCCAGTGTGGAAATGGGAATTGATAACAATGGATTTTGTTACCGAATTACCCAACACAAGGAAAGGTAATGATACAATCTGAGTGATTGTAGATAGGCTAACCAAGTCAGCTCACTTCCTACCAATGAAAGAAACTTTCAGTATGGAACAATTAGCCAAATTGTATGTAAATGAAATAGTTTCATTACATGGAATTCCTTTATCAATTGTTTCTGATAGGGATAGCCGTTTTACCTCTCATTTCTGGTCAAGTTTTCAAAAAGCAATGGGAACCAAGTTAAATCTAAGCACAGCTTACCATCCTCAGACGGACGGACGAAGCGAAAGGACAATTCAGACAATGGAAGACATGCTTAGAGCTTGTGTAATTGATTTTGAAGGTAACTGGGACGATCACTTACCATTGATAGAATTTTCTTATAATAATAGTTATCATATAAGTATCAATGTTGCACCATTCGAAGCACTTTATGGATGAAAGTGTCGAACCCCAGTCTGTTGGGCAGAAATTGGGGAAAAGCAACTATCTGGACCTGAAATAGTGCAAGAAACAGCCGACAAGATTATTCAAGTCAAGGAACGACTGAAAGCAGCACGTGATCGACAAAAGAGCTATGCTGATAACCGACGAAAACCATTGGAATTTCAAGTAGGGGACCGAGTATTGTTAAAAGTCTCTCCTTGGAAAGGAGTGGTAAGATTCATCAAAAAGGGAAAGCTAAGTCTCAGGTATGTTGGACCTTTTGAGATTATTAGAAGAATAGGACCCGTAGCCTATTAGCTACAACTGCTAGAGGAAATGACAGGAATACATGATGTATTTCATGTATCTAATCTCAAGAAATGCCTAGTTGATGAATCACTTGTAGTGCCTCTTAAGGATATAGAGGTAAATGAACAACTCAAGTTTGTAGAAAGGCCTCTACAGATTGAAGACAGGAAAGTCAAGAACCTCAAGCAAAAGAGGTCAATTCTGGTCAAAGTGAAATGAGACTCTAAAAGTGGACCAGAGTATACATGGGAGCTTGAATCGGAAATGCAAAAGAAATATCCATACTTATTCCAGTAGATCTCGAGGACGAGCTCTAAAACAAGGTGGGGAGGATATAACAACCCTAAAGAAAAACCGACACCCTCATAAATTTTTCCGACACCCTAAAAATATTTTAAATACCCCTATATGTCTTAAAATACACCCCGTATGTGAAAACTGAGCCCAAAATACGTTATGCCACTAAAAATAATTAAAAAACAAAGAAATTGGGTTTTAGGTGGGCCACGTAAGCCTTCGCTTAACCCTTACGCGGGTCGCGACAAGGTAAAAGCTGGCAAAACCCTGGGCCGCCACGTGGCCCAACACACGTCGAAGCTAGCTGATGACCCGGATCAGCTACGTCGTTGACCATCTTTGACGCAGGCCACGTAGGACCTGGTCTTGTTTTACGCGTGCCGCGAGAAACCCGAACTCAGCCCCTATAAAGCTGGAGCTCGGGCCTTCAGTCGAATTTGCTCAAATCTTTCTTTCTTTCTCTAAATTTCACGTAGTATACATTATACTCGGGCATAATACCCCCTAAATAACAAAGTTCTGCTCCATTGTAAGTATCATAACCCCTGGATACGTAATAGATACTCTGCCCGATTGATCTAGGGTTCCGTAACGGCTGTCGTGGTTCTGCCCGACGTAGTCGTTGGAATGCTGTCTCGGGGAGGGTATTACTAATGTTAAAATGGGTTATTATACTAACACGTGTGCGTTTGTGTAATTTATAGATAATTCCCAGGGAACCCTTACTGAAAACCTAAGACAGCAATGTGAGTAATCTCCTTTTTGTAAACAGTTTTTACAAAACCTTAAATGTTTTACAACGAAATTTAGCAGTGATTGAGTCTTTGTAATTCTACTATTACTACCGGTATGTTGGGGTTTTGTATACAAAATGTGAGACACGTTACCATTGGATAAAGAGTTAGCCAATGTGTAATATGACCCACCAGTCAGGATTGACAGTACTGAATGAGTAATTAGGTAGATGTAAACATTGTAATCGCTCTCAATACTGTTTAAATTAAATTAATGTTTCTTGATTAAACTGGGATTCACTCACCAGTATTTCCCACTGACAAATATTTTTAAAACGCGTTTCAGGTAACACAATGTGAAAGCCAATTAGAAGCCAGCTGGACAGCACTGAAGGCTTGGAAAAAGTGGCTATAAAAAGTTACCTAAATAAAGAAGGCGTTTTATTTCAAATAAAATGGGATTTATTCCTATAAATCAGTTTGTAATGAAAACTTGGGTTTTATCCCAATGTGTTTACTTCTATAAAATGTGGTGTTTTACTCTGATAAAATATTTCCTAACTACGATCTTGATGTAAATTCCACTGCCAAATTAATAAACACCAATACCACCGACACTGAGTTCGCGGCCGCCCGTTCCCGGGACAGAAAGGGGCGGGGGCTGTGACACCACCTTATTTAAAATCTCGTCCTCGAGATTTACTGAAACAGGTAAGGATATTTCCGCTTCATTTCCGATTCTAGTTCCCACGTGTACTCAGGTCCTCTTTTCGAATCCCACTTGACTTTGACTAGTACCAGTCTTTTGTGCTTGAGAAACTTGACCTTTCTGTCTTCTATTTGAAGCGGTTTCTCCACAAATTTTAACTTTTCATTTACCTCTATATCTTGAAGAGGTACTACCATCGATTCGTCAGATAGACATTTCTTGAGGTTAGATACATGAAACACGTCATGTACTCTGGCTAGCTCTTCTGGTAGTTGTAGGCGATAGGTAACTGGTCCTATTTGCTGGATCACTGGGAATGGTCCTATGTACCTTGGACCTAGCTTTCCCTTCTTACCGAACCGAACTACTCCTTTCCAAGGAGAAACTTTTAAGAGTACCTTGTCTCCAACTTGAAATTCTAACGGCTTACGTCGATTGTCGGCATAACTTTTCTGGCGATCTCGAGCTGTCTTTAGTCTTTCCTTGATTTGAGTTATCTTGTCGGTGGTTTCTTGTACAATTTCAGGACCTGATAATTGACTTTCTCCTATTTCAGCCCAGCAAACTGGAGTTCTACACTTTCGTCCATACAGTGCTTCGAACGGGGCAGCTTCGATGCTTGCATGATAACTATTGTATAGGAGAATTCAATTAAGTGTAGGTGGTTATCCCAGTTTCCACCAAAATCTATCACACATGCCCTGAGCATGTCATCCAGGGTTTGGATTGTCCTTTCACTCTGTCCGCCTGTTTGGGGATGGTATGTAGTACTTAAATTCAGTCGGGTCCCCATTGCTTCTTGGAAACTTGTCCAGAAATGTGAGATGAAACGACTATCCCTATCCGATACGATGGAGAGTGGGACTCCATGTAAGGATACTACCTCGTCTACGTATAACTTTGCTAATCTTTCCATGCTAAAGGTTTCCTTCATGGGAAGAAAATGATTTGATTTGGTTAATCTATCCACAATTACCCAAATCGCGTCGTTACCTTTTCTGGTTTTGGGAAACTTAGTAACAAAATCCATTGTTATTAGTTCCCATTTCCATACAGGTATTTCTAATTGTTGGAGTATGTCACAACCCCATCCCCTAATAACCCAGGAACGGGCGGCCGTGGCCAGTTTCAGTGGTATCGGTGCTTATCAATTTGGCACCGGAAAATTTCATCAGGACCGTAGTTAGGAAATATGTTATCAGAGTTAAACACCAAAATATTTATATTAAAGAAATGGGATAAAACCCAAGTTTCTTTGATAATACATTTATAAGTGGGACAAAACCCGATTTTTCATTTTGATATATTCATAGGAATAATCCCAATTATTTAAAACAATTCTCCTTTTTAAGTAGGTAACTTTTATTGCCACTTTTCTAAGCCTTCAGTGCTATCCAGCTGGCTTTTATTGGCTTCGCACTAAGTTACCTGAAACACGTGTTTAAAACATTTTATCCGCAGGAAATACTGGTGAGTGAATCCCAGTTTAATCAAGTTTAATAAAAACCATTGTACAGTATTGAGGGTGGTCTCGCAATTACATTTGTTTCCAAGTCATATCAATTACCACCCACGATACTGTCAGACCCGACTTGTGGAAATGTTACCCCTCGCAAGGCAGTAACAAATTTTGTATACAAAACCCCAACATACCGACGATAATTGTATCCTTACAAATACTCAATAACTGCTTAATATATAATTAATTGTGTGAGGTTTTGTAAAAACAGTTTGCAAAAAGGATATTACTCACATTGCTATTTTAGGTCTTTCCTTTGTGACTTCCTGGTTATAATCTATTAATTAAACAATGCACACGCGTTAGTATAATAACCCAATTTACATTAGTTATACCCTCCCCGAGACAGAACTCCAAAGACTACGTTGGGCAGAACCTCGACAGCCGTTACGGTGCACTAGATCAATCGGGCAGCGTATCCAATACATAATCGGGGTTAAAATACTTACAAAGAGGCAGAGCTTCGCTAATTAGGGGGTATAATGCCCGAGTATAGCTTATACTCTATAGAAATTCGAGAGAGAAATTGAGAGATGAACGGTTTGGATTGAAGCCTCGACCTCCTATTTATAGTGCCTGATCGACACTTTGTCGCGCCCCGCGTAAGAAACATCAAGGGTTTATGCGGCCCGCGAGGAATGGTAGGGCGGCGAAGGATCACTGAGTCATCGAGACGTGGCGGCACCGGAGGAGATCTGGTGTTCGAGCTATCGCGGCCCGCGACGAAAAGGGTCAGGAGCTTCGCGCCCCGCGAGCGTCACCAGGATTTGTTTTTCTTTGATTTTTAATTATGTAAAGGTATCTTGGACCTATTTTACGTATACGGGGTGTATTTAGGACATTTGGGGGTGTCTAAAATATTTTATGGAGGGTTGTTATATCTTGGGTATAACTCCTGGATTGTTTAATAAAATATATAGTGCACTCACATTAAGTATAGTAACCCAATTTAACTTTATCTCTACATCACGAGACAGAACCCCAACGAATTTAGGCTGAGCCTGGACATACGTTACGAGGCTCTAGATCAATCGGACATTGTATCAGTGATCAGGGATTAAAACACTTAAAATAGGGCAGGGCTTTGGAGTATTTTAGGTATAATAAAAATTCGAATTTTAGAATGAAAGATAGAGAGGGGCGGCATAAAGAGATTGAAAGAAAGAAAATTTGTGTGCAAAGGTGAAGATCATTCTGTGCCTATTTATAGTAAAATCTTTCAAAACTTAGAAAGCACGAAACATACGCATATCGTTACACGTTGCCACCTTTCATTCATTGTAGGTTTTATTTTGATACTATTTTATTGATTTGATTCCTACTCAAACGTAAACAATTCAACAAATTTCAAGTGTGTTGATTTGTTTTTTTTTTATTTATCTTATTATACTTACTTTAACTGCTTCACTTATTTGGCGCGTATAACTTCTAAAATATGACGGTTTATAAAACAATGAATATGCCTTTAGAAGGAGAATATTTGTATCTATATTTTGAACCAAGTTTCATTAAAAACGGAGTAGGTTCAAATATACTGTATTTTTTTATTAAACGGTTCCTAGGCCCCGTCTTGGTACTTCATATTTCTAACATCCAACTTACCCGTAATCCACTCGTTTAATAACTTTATTTTAAATTTGAAATTTTTGGAATGTTACATCCTCCCCACCTTGTTTTAAATCTCGTCCTCGAGATTTGGACTATGATATCTTCTTGGGTTTGCGTCACATCTTTTAGTGGGTTATCAAGGTGTCTGGGATAAGATCAAAAGATAAAGATATCATTGAATAATTGGAATTCAATGGCCTCAAAACTTAGTTTTAGGAATTGATGATAACTTAATGAAATGATACTATCATCAAGGTGACTAAGTTTCACAATTTAAAAGAGAGATTTGATAGGCATATAATTTGAAGTGCAATAACTTGTAGAAACAATAGGATTCAATGCCAAAAAAGAACTTACTTTGATCATCAATTGAGGGAGATTCAGAATCAATAATCTCAATTTGTGAATGGAAGTATGAAAAATGATTTGTCAATGATCAACCCAGAAATCAATAACGTTTATTTAAATGGCAAGGATACACTGGACAATACAATAGAATTTAGTGTATCATGGTCTTTATACATAATTGTATCAAGACTACTTGAATGATGAGTCAAACGAATGATGTATGATTAAGGTTTACTATTAGCACAAGCTACAAATTTATACAGACACTGCAAGGTGTTGTAGTGACTGAAAGAATTCAAGGATTACGATGACCGAATAAATTCACCGTTTTTGAAACTAACTGAAGTTTCAAATGAAGTGAATCTGGATATTCAAAAGATAGGAGGTTCAATGAAAGAAGAAATGAATATTGCAGGATTAATTCAAAGATGAAAGAATTACTAGAGGTACATTTATCTTAACACAAAATTGCATTAAGACTGGTTTAGGATAATGAATAGATAAATTCGTACCTTGGTGTGAAAAATGAGTTCAAGTTTCAAAGAAATCGCCACCGCAAGGTGTCGTGTTTTAACAATTAAAATATTGAAATTTATACAATGAGATTACCTCGAATATGATGATCTCAATTCATCATATGGGATTTTGAATTGAATTCACATGCATGACAAACAATGCACAACATAGGAATTTGTCAGGAGATGAGACAAATGAGAGTTGACTCTATAAAAACAAAGACCTTTTATTGATGAAGTTTTGATCGAAATCAAAAGTCAACTAATACTTAAGTGCAGACAAAACATAAAGGGTTTATTTTAAAAGTTGCTATTGCCTCCGGTGTTGTAAACATTTATGCGTTCTCCTTAGCTTCATCGGGGTTTCGATTCTCGTTGTCGGGTGTCTTAGATAGTTTCGGGCAGTATGGACGGATGTGGCCTGGGTCTCCGCACTTGTAACATACATTAGTTTTCCTTCTACATTCTTCCTCTGCATGTCCAGCCTTCTTGCAGAAATTACAATGAAGTGTCTTCTTAGAATTGCGTTTTCTTGCGTTCTTCTTGTTATGGTTGTTGCAGGTAGGCTGCGTGATTACTGGTTCCATTTCTTGGTCTTTGCATGATTTGTCGGAGCGGAATTCCTTATAAGAGTATCCATAGGTTGTGGTTTTCTTTCGTTTGGAAGGTGAAGTTTTGATGTGAATATCATGACTTCCCTTGGAATTAAGGTTAGGTTTGAAGTGATGAGTATGTTTACAGTGTATAGTACAATCTTCGTTGATAGGCACATAAATCTTAATAGCTTCAATTATCGATGGTATAGCATTCGATATTCCTTGAGCTATTATATTTTCTATTGTATTTTTATCCAAAGCATTTTCGTTACTAGCTTGAATTTCCTGATCACATGCTATGTCCTTTGACATCTGATTTACAAATATATTCAGATATAATTATCATAGAACTAAGCAATTATACAGGCATTTTTGTTTAGCATCATTATACTCATGGCTATTAGTATTATGCGATGATGATTAAGGTAACATATACATGTTATATCTTAACATTTTCTTTTACTATATGTCTTATCAAATTATAAGGAAAGTGTAATCTTATATGTATTGTTTCTTCCTTTGATGTAATAGCTTTTATATTGCCTAAATTTACTTATATTTACAGGATTTATGGCTGGACAGATATTCAAAAATAAAGATAAAAGCTTTATATGAAATTCTGATATTTTCCGTCATTGATCCATTTATCGTTTTTCAAGAGGTGGTGCTAATGCAGATATTCTTAAGGTATCCTTTGGATTAAAGCTGGGTATCAAAATAAAGCTTAAGTAAACATGTAGGTTTGTTTATTCTATTATATAAAAGCTTGTCCTTCTAAAGAACACATTTGATTCTTATATTGTATATATTATCAAGAAAATTGTATTATATATAAATATATATATATATATGTATATATGTATAAAGTTTTAAAATCTTCTTTATAATATCAACTTATAAAAATCCAGTTACATAATTAATTGTATTAGCTATCCTGTTTATTCTCATAACTTTATTTATTCCTTGATATTAACCGAATAAATTTCTATCAAATTTATTGAAGATAATATTTTAGAATAAAAAGGAAATTCATCAAAAGAAATAAATTTAATAGAGATATACTTTTCTGGATTCTCTTTTAGAGCAATTTAATCTTGACAGGTTGACTCAATTTTTGTTATAACATATTTATAATTCAATTTAAATTCTCTATGTATTTAAGATTCGTAATAGAATACAAAGTCTGGTGTTTCTAAATTCGATTCTTAATATATATACATATGACTTATATATAATTTAAGAAATGAATCGAACTTGTCAAATGGTAAAAAGTGTTTCCTTTAGAAATATATGTATATATATTTTAAACCATATTGTTACACCGTACTAAATATTTTTGTACATATTTTACTTCATGGATGAAATATTATTTATAATATTCGTACAAGTCATAAAATATACATACATTTGACTTACAAATAAGTTTTATGTTATTTCCTGTTGATACATAGGTATTATGTATTAAAATCATTTAATTATACAATATCAAGTTATTGTATGTATTCTGGTTTCATAAATACTGTTTTATAAAATATTTTGCATCTTCTGTGGTATACGTATATGTGTTTAAATTTTAGAATGGTCGAACTGTAATAATTCGTGTTCATTATTAAATTTAAGGATTACGTTTTATAAATCCTCTCTAGTGTAGCTTTATTCAAGAGCCAAATATTTTATCATTTCAAAGATATTATTACTATTATTAGTTTACTTTAAAACAAAATTTAATAATATTGTATTATAATAATAATGATGATAAATAATAACAATATATATTAAAGACTTTTCTATAGAGAGCGTATATATATTAAAAGATTTTTTTTCTAGCATGTTAATTATTATTAATATTGACCATACATATAATTTCTGAATATTACTTAATATATCAAATTTTGATGAATAATCTACATATTTAATCTTTAATAATACAATAAGAAAAAGTGACTGACAAAATATTTTAATTATTGTATCTAAACAATGCTGAAACATTATATTTTAACAAAAAATAATATAATTATATGTGTTATCAAAACTTTGCTAAATAAACATCTTTAAATCGAGTAAAACTTTTGGATTATATAAAATATCTTGCTTTCATTGAATAATATTTTATATTATGATATTTCAGTGATACCGTACCTAAAGGTGTTATTTTTGGTCAAGATATTAATATCAATATCGTATTATTATAATTTATTTTGAATTGTATTCTCATAAATATGTGGATACAGAATTGAATATTATATTATGGATATATTCCTTTTATATTTTTATAGATTAACATACTGTAGGATACAAATAGGGGTTACATACCCTGAGACATTTAAATGATATAAAATCATTTAGGTATAATACATATTATCTAAATATTTATATCATGATGTTTACAAAGTATCATATCTGAATTGCATTTATTTTATATTAATATTAAAATATTAATATTAACATTGTATTATTGTTATAAAAATTTATATTGCATTATGTTCCCATATATACATACTAGTGGGAATGCCCGCGCGTTGCGGCGGGTGTCCCGACTAATATCAGATTCATTTATGACGTCTATTACGAACCACAACCCATTCCGGGTTTCTAACATTTTATTCCATTCAATAAAAAATAGACGAAGAACCTATAAGGTCACAAACATTGCAAAGAAAATCTACAGTTTTTATAAAGAGTTAGATTTATTAAACCATAACAAATTTTCATCAAAACATCGAAAGTAGGTTTATGAACAACCTTATTAATATTTATTCTATTAGGGAGAGTTACAACTTAAAAATACATTTAACTTTGCAGATAGTGTAGTTCTAAATGCAAACAAAGAAGCATTCTTTTTCTTTTTTTATCATCATCATCATCATCTTCTTCTTCTTCAATCATATGTACTCTTTCTCTATGCTACCTTCACATGCTTCATCAAGATTTATTCATGTAGAGTGTTGGCCTAAATCCACGTGTATGAAGCTTTTTTTTCCATTTACATACATGGTACTTGGTAGTACATCCAATCATATCAACAGGCTTTGACTTTTGACTTTGACCACTTTCTCCTCATTGCAATGTTCTTGTTAGCTTACACTTTGACATGAAAATGGTAGATGTACAATTCAAGCTACATTGTTTCAAAAGCTCGGCTGACCGTTGCTTCAATCCCGGATTGCAACCGCTCTAAATCACGAGCAGAAGTTTTGCCGCAAGCCCCGCGTTCACTGCAGTCGCAGCGCATTCTTCCGGCGAAAGCTTGCAGACTTCCCATACTCTCGATAACGCATGCTGCGTACAATTCTCCGATATCTTCATCAACAATTTGACCAAAGTGGGAATCGTATTAGCACAATTCTTGAGCGCCAAATCACCGTCGGGGATCGAAGACAGAGCTTCAAGAACATATAACGGTAACTCTAAGCATTCGGGCTTAAAATGAGGTAACATTTCAACCAATTGCGGTGGCTCATGCCCGCCATCTCAGCAATGCCGCCAGCATTGTCACTGACCGGACCGTAAGCATGGATAGGTAGACCGGTGGCAATGGTGCTCGGCATTCCAAGAGCAGCAACTGCAATCCCATACATGGGTGCAAGGCTAAAGCTCACAAAAATGCTAATAGCTATTGCAAAAATTGGAATAATAACAGATTTGTATCCCAACGCAAGCCCGAAAATAACATTTGTTGCAGCTCCGGTTATACATGAATCAGCAACGTCTTGCACCGGGCTGCGAAAAAAAACATATTATTAATTTAAGTTGTCTGACTCAACCAAATAGCATTAGCTTTGGCTCCGTTCGAACACAATGGACAACAAAACCCTTCTCTTTTGTTTAATTAACCCACTGTGTTCTTTCTCTTCCTTTTGGTTGGACACCCAACACCAAGATGGTGTTTCCATTCTTGTTCCATTGAACCAAAACAACCCTTTTGCTTTTGGATTTCAATGGAAATAGTAAACAAAAAACACATAATTTCTTTGGATCCTAACAACAAAACTAAATCAGACAATAATCTTATTTTAATTCTGAAAAGCAATTTGAACAAGAACTAAAATGACCAAACTTTTCAAAATGAATTACGCCTGCGTTTATCTTACTTGAACCCAAAACGATATAGTAACAATTTACTTATAATCTAAACCTGTATGGATATAGAATACGACAAAATTTAAAATTCAGAAACAATTGAAACTTAGAACTTGTGAATTCCTTCTTAAGAGTGTTGAATGGTGGGTTATTCCATTGTTTAGATTTCATTTGCACAAACAAAATTCCCAAAGAGCGGAACCCATTCCTAAGTTTTTTGGGCGTTACCGTTTTTTGCCCAAAAAACCGGTTTTTCAGATCAAGAATAGTAACCAGTCACAAACCGACGGTTCGGTTATAAAACCGGTTTGGTTACAAAAAAAACGGTTAAAAAAAACCGGTTTCGGTTTTTTTCCCGGTTTCGGTTTTTTTCCCGGTTTCGGTTCTAAAACCGGTTTTTTTGTAGACCTCTACTCCAACATATTGTCCCTTTTCAACATCTAACTCAACAACTTCATCCCAAATTGTCTGATGTTACAAATTCATACAAGTTACCCATGTTTAGTGAAAAGCCTAGGATTAAAAAATATTAGAAAATTAGAACTACAAATTCAGAAGAATTTTAAAAGATCACCTGAAGTACATGAAGAAGAGAACCACATTTTTCCACTTGCATAAAGGGATCTTTTGTAGGAGTAGACATTTTGAGACGACACTTTTGAATCAAATAGTTAGAAGCACTTTCATCATAAAATTACCTCATATTTAGACCTTCAAAGCACGTCATCAAAATCACCAGTACCATGTGCTCTAAAAGCTGTAAACAATTGAAATTGAAAATAAGTTCATCACACAACACCAATCATTGGCAAGGAATAAAACTATCATCAAAGTTGCAAGTAAACTCATCACATGACGGGCAACAAACAACAGTTCGCAAGTCTTGACACTCGGTTCAAACACTCTTCCTCATTCTACTTCACTATTAAACGACTCATTCATGCCATATTTTGAACAATACCCGCATAAGAACTATATAAATAAAAAACTACTTTAGTAACAATCATGAGAAACATATAATTCAACTACCTTAGTTTCATAAAAGTACCAAAATCTATGAAAGTAAAAAGATAAAAGAAGACCGGCAAAGCCAATAATGAATTGAGCACCTGAGGAGACGAACAGGGTACGGCCGCCAGAAAAGTCAAACCGAGTACGGCCGCCGGAACGATTCCATCCGAGCACCATCTTCCATCCGAGCACCATCCTAATTCAACCAAGGGTTTTGAGCTACCGTTCCCATTCGTTCACTGACCAAGTGACACCATCACTATCATCGTTGTTGTCGGTTTAAGGTGGCCTGCCGGAGGCCGTGACTGGTTTCCCCTACTCTATTGTCTCTCTCTCTGTCTCTCCCATCGCCCTTTCAATCTCTAACCTCTCTTCTTTGAATGTTCAGATGGACGGTTCAAGTCACCCACATAAATAATGTACGGTTATTCCATGATCAAATCCCTAAAACACCCCTATGGTGTCTTAAAATTTTGGGAAAGTTGTAATTTTAGCCCCTTTAAAATGGCTTCTCTCTATTGTACATAATGCTTCAAAATTTATACGCAAATAAAATTACTATCATGTCCATCACTTCTCCTTTTTATAATAGTATAGATGGGTATGATAGATATATAAGGTATCACAAAATTTACTTAAGACATGATATTATTAATATATATCATTTATATATATATTATAGCATACGTGTAAGATACAGATATGGGTAACACATATTGGGAATTTAGGATTCGTGAAATAACATAAAATTCGTAATAAACATATTAAGATTTTATATTCACATGGTAACACATAAGATATTAATTTCCTAACAAAGATGGTTAAGGGTTTAGGTATTGGAAGAACATCTAAAGGGCTTAAACCAGTGGCATAGCTCTGATACCACCTTCTGTCACAACCCCCGTCCCCTAATAACCCAGGAACGGGCGGCCGTGGCCAGTTTCAGTGGTATCGGTGTTTATCAATTTGGCAGCGGAAAATTTCATCAGGACCGTAGTTAGGAAATATGTTATCAGAGTTAAACACCAAAATATTTATATTAAAGAAATGGGATAAAACCCAAGTTTCTCTGATAATACATTTATAAGTGGGACAAAACCCGATTTTTCATTTTGATATATTCATAGGAATAATCCCAATTATTGAAAACAATTCTCCTTTTTAAGTAGGTAACTTTTATTGGCACTTTTCTAAGCCTTCAGTGCTATCCAGCTGGCTTTTATTGGCTTCGCACTAAGTTACTTGAAACACGTGTTTAAAACATTTTATCAGCAGGAAATACTGGTGAGTGAATCCCAGTTTAATCAAGTTTAATAAAAACTATTGTACAGTATTGAGGGCGGTCTCGCAATTATATTTGTTTCCAAGTCATATCAATTACCACCCACGATACTGTCAGACCCGACTTGTGGAAATGTTACCCCTCGCAAGGCAGTAACAAATTTTGTATACAAAACCCCAACATACCGACGATAATTGTATCCTTACAAATACTCAATAACTGCTTAATATATAATTAATTGTGTGAGGTTTTGTAAAAACAGTTTGCAAAAAGGATATTACTCACATTGCTATTTTAGGTCTTTCCTTTGTGACTTCCTGGTTATAATCTATTAATTAAACAATGCACACGCGTTAGTATAATAACCCAATTTACATTAGTTATACCCTCCCCGAGACAGAACTCCAAAGACTACGTTGGGCAGAACCTCGACAGCCGTTACGGTGCACTAGATCAATCGGGCAGCGTATCCAATACATAACCGGGGTTAAAATACTTACAACGAGGCAGAGCTTCGCTAATTAGGGGGTATAATGCCCGAGTATAGCTTATACTCTATAGAAATTCGAGAGAGAAATTGAGAGATGAACGGTTTGGACTGAAGCCTCGACCTCCTATTTATAGTGCCTGATCGGCACTTTGTCGCACCCCGCGTAAGAAACATCAAGGGTTTACGCGGCCTGGGAGGAATGGTAGGGCGGCGAAGGATCGCTGAGTCATCGACACGTGGCGGCACCGGAGGAGATCTGGTGTTCGAGCTGTCGCGGCCGCGACGAATAGGGTCAGGAGCTTCGCGCCTCGCGAGCGTCACCAGGATTTGTTTTTATTTGATTTTTAATTATGTAAAGGTATCTCGGACCTATTTTACGTATACGGGGTGTATTTAGGACATTTGGGGGTGTCTAAAATATTTTATGGAGGGTTGTTATATCTTGGGTATAACTCCTGGATTGTTTAATAAAATATATAGTGTACTCACATTAAGTATAGTAACCCAATTTAAATTTATCCCTACGTCACGAAACAGAACCCCAACGAATTTAGGCAGAGCCTGGACATACGTTACGGGGCCCTAGATCAATCGGACAGGATATCAGTGATCAGGGGTTAAAACACTTAAAACAGGGCAGGGCTTTGGAGTATTTTAGGTTTAATAAAAATTCGAATTTTAGAATGAAAGATAGAGAGGGGTGACATAAAGAGATTGAAAGAAAGAAAATTTGTGTGCGAAGGTGAAGATCATTCTGCGCCTATTTATAGTAAAATCTTTCAAAACTTAGAAAGCACGAAACATACGCATATCATTACACGTAGCCACCTTTCATTCATTGTAGGTTTTATTTTGATACTATTTTATTGATTTGATTCCTACTCAAACGTAAAAAATTCAACAAATTTCAAGTGTGTTGATTTG
Organism: Helianthus tuberosus; assembly: GCA_030545235.1. Lineage (NCBI taxonomy): Eukaryota > Viridiplantae > Streptophyta > Magnoliopsida > Asterales > Asteraceae > Helianthus > Helianthus tuberosus. The sequence continues at coordinate 98,442,921 of CM060367.1, forward strand.
TTCGTTTTATTTATTTATTTTATTATAATTACTTTAACTGCTTCACTTATTTGGCGCGTATAACTTCTAAAATATGAAGGTTTATAAAACAATGAATATGCCTCTAGAACGAGAATATTTGTATCTATATTTTGAACCAAGTTTCATTAAAAACGGAGTAGGTTCAAATATAATGTATTTTTTTATTAAACGGTTCCTAGGCCCCGTCTTGGTACTTCATATTTCTAACATCCAACTTACCCGTAATCCACTCGTTTAATAACTTTATTTTAAATTTGAAATTTTGGGAATGTTACAGAGTAATCCTGAAGGTTTCTGATGTTCTGCCTTAACTTGTGAACAAGTTAGACCCTTAGATACATATCTAGCTATGTCCTTTTTCATCCCTATCCACCAGAAGTTATTTCTTAAATCTTGATACATCTTATTATTTCCAGGGTGCATGGTATATCTAGATTTATGGGCTTCCTCTAAAATTTTATTTCTTAAATTTCCTTGCTTAGGTACCCAAATCCTTTTCTTGTGGAATCTCCAAATTCCATCAGTCCCTTGTTCTAATTCCTTTATTCGCCCGTTCATTCCTTCAGCATCATCCTTGATTGTTGTCTCCTGTATATTCTTCAATTGTTCTATTAAATCTAATCGGAGATTTAATCTAAGAGCGCGAACTCGTCTTTATTTTTCCTGATACTTACGACTTAAGGCATCTGCAACTAAATTTGCCTTTCCCTCGTGATATTGAATATCACATTCGTAATCACTTAGAATTTCCATCCATCTTCTTTGCCTCATGTTTAATTCTTTTTGCCCAAATATGTACCTTAAACTCTTATGATCTGTACAGACTGTAAACTTACTTCTGTACAGATAGTGTCTCCAAATCTTAAGGGCAAAAATTATCGCTCCTAATTCTAAGTCATGAGTCGTATAATTTTCCTCGTGCTTTTTCAATTGCCTTAACGCATACGCAATTACCTTTTTGTGTTGCATCAGCACACCACCTAATCCTAGCTTAGAAGCGTCACAGTAAACTTCAAAATCTTCTGTTCCTTCTGGTAGGGCAAGAATTAGGGCGTTGGTTAACCTCTGCTTTAAAATCTTAAAAGCCTCTTCTTGTCTAGGTCCCCATGTCACGGCCCCCATCCTGGTGTGACCCGGTCCAGGAGCCGCGGGACAGAAACCCGTGGTATTGTTTATTTTGGCAGCGGAATTTTTAATAGGATCGTGAAAACTGAAAATGCCAATTATTTTATTTCACAATTTGGGATAAACCCCGTAATTTACAATAAAGGAATTTTACTAGGAAATTCCCTGTTTTTCTAAACATGTTTGTTTATTTTACTGAGCCGCCTCTTCAAGCTTTTTAGTGCTACGCGGCACTTTTCCTGGGTCACAGTAAATCACCTGAAACATGTTTGAAAAGATTTTATCAGCGGGTAAATACTGGCGAGTCATTCGAATTTAATAAAACGACACCTAGTTATAAATTACAGCATAAGAGCGATTACAATGGCTACTATCTTATTTTTATCTTGCGCCGTGTCACACCCTGGTGACGATGGTCATGTCACTATTGGTTCTTTTCACCCAAGTAGTGATGATTATCACTGTTAGGTTTGTTAACCTAACCGTGAGAGATTAGTAATGTGCATAATACCCCACTTGCCAGTGATTCAAGATAACCATGACTTAATCCCTGTAATTATAACTTTTGAAAATAATTTGAGATTAAATAAAACAGTTGATAAAAAGAGAATGACTCACATTACAGGTTTAATTGGGCAGAGTTTAGCCTACTGATTTAGCCTTGTAACCTAGTTTAAATGACAATGCATACGAAACTAGGTCAGTAACTTAATAAAACATTTACGATAAACTTCATGAAATCAAAACCCTCACGACGAATGACAAAGTATAGCCCTGATTTGGGCAGCACTTAAACATCCATCGGATCGGTTTCAATCAATCGGATATTACATCGTAGCAGTGATCGAGTTAATACCCTTTATCCGTAGCAGCGTTTCCCTATTCGGAAATTCGAATTTGAGCAGTATATGGATGTTTTGAAACTGAAATTTCGAACACAGAAGCAAGTCCCATGCCCAGGCAATTTATAGCAACTTTTTAGGTTTTACGTGGCCCGCGTAAACCTTAACAACACTTTTACGCGGCCCGCGAGGGCCCCTAGTCTACGTGTAGGGCTAGCGTGTCACCTGTAGGTCCGCCACGTGTGCGACACGTGGCCTGGAACGCGTCCCGGTTGCCAGATGTCCTCTCGCGGCCCGCGTAACCTTGCCTTATGGTTTACGCGGCCCGCCAGAAATCAAATTTTCTTATTTTCTTGGTTTTTCATGAGGATTAGGGTTTCAGGGGTTCGGGTTTGCACTTACTGGTCGTTTTGGACATTTTTTGCAGGTCCTTACATCCTCCCCACCTTATTTAAAATCTCGTCCTCGAGATTTACTGAAATAAGTGAGGATACTTCCTCTTCATTTTCGATTCCAGCTCCCAGGTGTATTCCGGTCCTCTTTTTGAATCCCATTTGACTTTGACCAGTATCAATCTTTTATGTTTGAGGAATTTAATCTTTCTATCTTCAATCTGGAGTGGTTTCTTCACGAACTTCAACTTTTCATTCACCTGTATGTCTTGAAGAGGGACTACTAGCGATTCGTCAGATAGACATTTCTTGAGGTTAGATACATGAAATACATCATTTACTCCAGCTAGCTCTTCTGGTAGTTGTAAGCGATAAGCAACTAGTCCTATTTGCTGAATTACTGGGAATGGTCCTATGTATCTTGGACTCAGTTTTCCTTTCTTACCGAACCGAACTACTCCTTTCCAAGGAGAAACTTTCAATAGTACCTTGTCTCCAACTTGAAATTCTAACGGCTTACGTCGATTGTCTGCATAAATTTTCTGGCGATCTCAAGCCGTCTTTAGTCTTTCCTTGATTAGAGCGATCTTGTCGGTGGTTTCTTGCACAATCTCAGGACCTGATAATTGGCTTTCTCCTATTTCTGCCCAATAAACTGGAGTTCTACACTTTCGTTCGTATAATGCTTCAAACGGGGCAGCTTCGATGCTTGCATGATAACTATTGTTATAGGAGAACTCGATTAAAGGTAAGTGGTCGTCCCAGTTTCCACCAAAATCTATAACACATTCCCTCAGCATGTCTTCCACGGTTTGGATCATCCTTTCACTCTGTCCGTCTGTTTGGGGATGGTATGCAGTACTTAAGTTCAGTCGGATCCCCATTGCTTCTTGGAAACTTGTCCAGAAACGTGAAGTGAAGCGACTATCCCTATCTGATACAATGGAGAGTGGGACTCCATGTAGTGATACTACTTCGTCTACGTACAACTTTGCTAACCTTTCCATGCTAAAGGTTTCTTTCATGAGTAGAAAATGAGCTGATTTAGTTAATCGATCTACAATCACCCAGATTGCGTCGTTACCTTTTCTGGTTTTGGGTAACTTTGTAACAAAGTCTATGGTTATTAGTTCCTATTTCCATACGGGCATTTCTAATTGTTGTAGTAGACCTGAGGGTTTCTGGTGTTCAGCCTTAACTTGTGAACAAGTTAAGCACTTAGAAACATATCTGGCTATGTCCTTTTTCATACCGATCCACCAGAAATTGTTCCTTAAATCTTGATACATTTTATTATTACCAGGATGCATGGTGTATCTAGATTTATGAGCTTCTTCTAAGATCTTATTTGTTAAGTCTCCTTGCTTAGGTACCCAAATCCTTTTCTTATGGAATCTCCAAATTCCATCAATTCCCCATTCTAACTCCTTAATTCATCCTTTCATTCCTTCAGCACTATCCTCGATTTCTATTTCCTGGACATTCTTCAGTTGTTCCATTAAGTCTAATTGTAAACTTAATCTAAGAGCACGAACTCGTCGTTGTTTCTCATGATACTTACGACTTAGGGCATCTGCTACTACATTTGCCTTTCCTTCGTGATATTGAATATCACAGTCATAGTCACTTAGAATTTCCAACCATCTTCTTTGCCTCATGTTTAATTCTTTTTGCCCAAATATGTATCTTAAACTCTTATGATCTGTATAGACAGTAAACTTACTTCCGTACAGATAATGTCTCCAAATATTAAGGGCAAAAATTATGGCTCCTAACTCTAAATCATGAGTCGTATAATTTTCCTCATGCTTTTTCAATTGCCTTGAGGCGTACGCAATTACCTTCTTGCGTTGCATTAGCACACATCCTAATCCTAGCTTAGAAGCATCGCAGTAAACTTCAAAATCTTCTGTCCCTTCTGGTAAGGCAAGAATTGGGGCGTTTGTTAACCTTTGCTTTAAAATCTTAAAAGCCTCTTCTTGTCTAGATCCCCATTCAAACTTCACTACTTTACAGGTTAGCTTAGTTAATGGCACAACTATTTTAGAAAAATCTTTAATGAATCGTCTATAATATCCTGCTAACCCTAGAAAACTTCTAACTTCCATAGCTGATTGCGGGACCTTCCATTTGGTGATCGCTTCTATTTTGGAGGGATCTATGTGAATACCTTCGTGATTCACAATGTGTCCTAAAAATTGCACCTCTTGTAGCCAAAATTCACACTTCGAGAATTTGGCATGAAGCTTCTCTTTTCTTAACAAAGTTAAGAGTGCATGCAAGTGTTCACATTGCTCGTCCTGAGTTTTGGAATAAATGAGTATATCGTCAATGAAGACAATCACAAATTTATCCAAATACGGTTTACAGATTCTATTCATCATGTCCATAAATGCTGCAGGAGCATTTGTTAGTCCAAAGGGCATGACTGTAAACTCGTAATGACCATACCTAGTTCTGAAAGCAGTTTTAGGTATATCTTCTTCTTGTACCTTCAACTGATGGTATCCGGA